>CM067096.1:11623500-12223500 GCA_034008185.1 Gorsachius magnificus
TTCCTGACCAATTTAGTTGTTTCGCTCAGTCAGATCTCTTAGGAAAGGATGGAACTGGAGGTTTCTAAATACCTCGCCCTTGGGTTGTAATCACCTCCTGTAGATGCCTGACTTTACGATTTAATGAATTCTGTTTATAAAAGGTAAGTGATAGGTTAAATAACATACATCAGAGTGTCATTATTTGGGCCATTCCACTGTGACCCAAATTCATGACTCCTTACCAGACCAAAGAGTTGTGATCGTTTGCATTACATCACATACATCAGCACACAACATTTCCTGACTGCTGCGCGTGGCGGCCAGCAGCACACCGTGACGCTCCAGCTGGAGCGCAGAGGTTGGTTTGCTGCAAAGGAAGGCTTCTTCCCAGAAGTAGTTTTGCTTTTAATATGCAATATGAAAACAGCAAAACAAGACATGAAAAATTACAGTATGCATTAAGTTTAGGACTCAGGCTGCTGCTGCTTTGGCTTTCCAGTTGAGCAAGTAAGTGATGTTGTAGTAGAAAGGTTTCAAAGTTTTGCCTGTTGCTCAGTTACATAAAAATATTATTCAAATTGCCATTAATAAAACTTGCAGTTCATTAAGGATATCTGACAGAGAGAAATCTATGTAAATAGGGATTAGCGACTGGCAAGCAAGCTTTCTGCCATAAACAAACTTCCTTTGAGGTTCAAAAGAGTTCAGTTAACGACTTAAAGATTCTTTCTCATTTCACTGTTTTCAGGCATTGCCAGCTCTTTGTCTACAGGAAAAAAAGCTTGAGAAAGCTGTACTTTGTACACATTTTCCAAGTTCCACAAATTGCTACAGATATAAAATAGAGCAATGGAAGACCACCCCTGAATTCTGAGAAGGAATGACAAAGTTGAAATATCCTGATGATATTGTTAAAATTATAAAGGGTCTCCCTCTAGAAGTGAAAAGCAACATTAGAAGTTCTTCTACTTCTGTTTCTACCACACTTTTGCATCTCTGTTTACCCAGTGCAACTAATGATAAATGATTTCACCTTTCCAGTTATACTGCATTGACCTAACTGGGTTTCTGGAGGGCTTGAGGGAATTCCGTGTTTAAAGACTAAATTCCCACTAAATTAAGAAAGATTGAGAAGTATGGCAGATTCAGAAAGGGACAAACGAACCTACTGATCCAGAGTGGGAAAATAAATTCTGGAATAAACCTGACTGCAAGCAGCAGAAATCCAAAACCCCATGCCTTGAACTGTAAACTCCTTGCAGCAGTCTTACTGGGATTAATAAATCAGAGTCGTCGTGAGCCTGAAGAAGAGACGCAAAAGCTCCAATAATTGCCGTCTCCCGTCTAACAGCGTGGAGCAAGCGCTGCCGCCCGCCAATCCACAGGCTGCGATTAACCTCCCGGCCAATTACAGCCTCATTGGCAAAGCAAACAAGGAATTATTGGCTGTTTAGTCGGGCTTTTCTTCTCCCGCTCTGGCCCCTGGTTCTCATTCTGGTTTTTTCTCCCCTTTTCCTGTTACGCAAAAAACCCTCCATCTGCAAGCACCTGATATTCATCTGAGTCGCTGCAGTTGTACAGTCTTGTTAAATTGTTACCACCTTTTCCACAAGCAGTTTTGGCAATTAACCTCATGGTCATACACTTCAAAGGAAACAACTGTTGAGTTTAACCTCCTTGAGCTACCACGGATTCCTTTATGATTTTTCTTCAAACACTTTCATCCTGAACAAAAATGCAGACTGATAAGATCCATGTTTATTTTTCCATTTTGTCAGTTTATTAAGATGACAAATATCTCGACCAGTTACCGCTCTTTTGTGCTCCTCAAAGTCTCTGCAGAAAGCAGCTCTCCTATGAATTCGCATTTCTAAGGCAGGGTACTCTGCTTGCTGCAATCCATGCATTTGATACATCTGACCCCTCCTTGCCCCTTTGCAAATCTCTCATATATTTCTCACAATGCCCGAAAGCTCAGAAAACAGAAAATACAAGTAGAGTTAATGCTAAGGACACAAGATGCCATTAGAAAAAAAAAATAAATGTATTTTTTTGTTTTAAACGCCACCGTTACTGAGAGACAGGGCTACTTCACACACGAAAAGAGCTAAAAATTCCTCCGCCTTCAATTAGAATACCAGTTAGCAAGATCAGGATCTATGTTAGCACAAACCAAGTTAACTTTTCCTTCTGTCTAAACTTCTGACTACAACATATATTAATTTACCAGACCGTGCAGCTGCTCCTTAAGCAACTGGATAGCTAATGATAGGAAAGTACCAAAGCAAATACTACAGGAGTGCGATCAAATTACTTGGAATGTTGTTTCCCCCCCATTTCCATTCTGGTATTATTGCATATTTTTTTCTCCAAAGTAATCACAAAAAATTTAAAATGGGTTATTCTTAGGAGAAGCTTCCAATAGGGAGCCAAAGCATACCAAAAAAGTGTTTGAATGACCTTTTGCTACCGAGCAAGCACACCCCGGCTGCGCTAAGGGCAACGCGGGGAGCATCGCTTTTCTCTTGGCTGCAAACTGCCTTGGGTGGGAGGGAGTGGCTGCAAGGGAAAAGGAACAAAATATTGGTCTAGGAAAAGAATTTAACGAGTTCTGTATCTGTCTCACAGTGCAAGAAGGGGAAGCATTTGGGCAAGCATACGGTATATGTTTCAGCTTGGGGGGGGCGGGAGGGGAATCATGATGTTATGTGCAGTTCAGACCAAATAGAAAACTTATTCTGACTATTCTCATTTGTCAGAGGCTTTTCAAAACTAAGCAGATCTCTCCATAGCTCTAAATATCAAAGAAGGAAGTAACCGGTGGGTATTGAGTTTACATTTTAGGCTCTCTTTTAACTGTTTCCACTTTTAATTTTAATATGCTTGTCAACAAAATGAAAAACTCCTTCACTCAAAAAAAAAAAAAATAAAAAAGAAGAAATTAGCACATTAAATGATACATGGGTCTGGTGCTACGTTGCACAGTTCAGTGAACCCCTGCACAGATCAGCAAGATGGCTGGAAATGTCTCTTTCCGTCTGTTTTTCATCTCGAAAGCCTGTGTACTCAGCAGAGTGTGAAGAGTGCCTCTCTCCCCTCCGAACGCTCTCCTGCTCGCCCCCCCAAAAGCCCCTGCAGCAGAGCACAGGAACTAGAGCAAATGCTTTTGTGAATTAAGAGATCTTGTGAGCGTAAATTTGGTCAGGCTGCTCCTTTCTGCAGGCCAGACCCGGCTGCTGCCCCAGGATGTGAACTGTCAGTTTGCATAGCTGGTGATGAGTTGCAGAACCATCAGTAAAGGTGAAGACGGCAGAAGCAAGAAAGATTCAAGACTGGTGGAAATCATTTCACAAGGAAAATTTCAGCCATCAGTGGGAGGAAGCTTTGAAAAATGCTGCCATTTCCGAGTCAGAACGAAGGAAAAATTAAATTACTGCCGGTGAGGCGAGCCAAAGTCGCATCTTACCCTAGGGAGAGGTTTGATAATGGTAAACATTTGACAGCTGGCCTGAAGTTGTTATCTTGTTCTAACAGTTGTTATAGTCTGAATGAACATTTCTGATAAAAGAACAGAAAGAAAAACACTAAAGCATTTTTAATTTCTCGCTTTCTATATTTTAAGCCGGACTGCCCAAAGCCAAACAGGTTTAAAGCAGTTTGCCACCATCGGTCCAATTAAAGCTTCGGTTTTTACACGAAGCAACGGACTACGGTTTGATGCTAATGGCAGCACCACTTCGGCTGAACCGACGTCGAGTGTGAACAGCAACACCTTGAGAAGAATTTAAAATAACTGCACCCGCTTCCGATATCCCTGAAATATTCTCTGTTTCACAAGAGCAGTTACAAGAATTAACCCTGAATTGGAACGAAACGGAAAAAATTAATCAATTTAAGTATTTGACTTCAAGATCTACCACAAAACCGTGTTTATTACTTTACTTCAAGCTGTCGATGTACAACCACAAAACTTTAACTCCCTGCCATCACATAACAACGAATAATTAGCCAGACACGTTAATAATGTGGCAACCTCTGTTCCACCTGACCAGAGCAATAACGGATGAAAACCAGTTCTGTTTATGCAGAAAAAAGTATGCTATCTTCACAGGAAATTTAATTATAAGTAAGATTTTTTTTTTTTTTTGGCGCTCAGTTGTTACTGACAAAGCTTGTATTGAGGAGGGAAGCACGGCTCTGCTCTGTACTGCTATTAGCAGCTCCTCCTTTAGAAAAATACAGTGTGGATATGGAAAGTACATTACATGTATGCCAAAATCAAACTACCATTCTGGCAGTGAAACATGGGGGGTTTTTTTGGTTGGGGTTTGTTGGTTGGTTTTTGTTTTTTTTTTCCCCTTTTAAAATCAGGAATGCATTTCTAAGCTGTTTAACTAACGCAGCTTAACCTCCCAGAACACATACACTAAACATTTACCTCCCATTAAAAATAATTAGGATGAATATGTACCATGCTTTTTCAACTCCGTTTAATAACTTACTGAAATGGACTGTTGGTGAGTCTTGACATCGCTGCCTACCTGAAGCCCTCCTGCCAAACGTGCCTCCTTGCTGCAGGGGCAGGCACGTACAACGGGCACAGCTAAAGCTGACAGATCTATTTTCCCTGATGGTAACGATCCCGACTACAGGCACACGATGACGCTCCGATTAGAAAGGCAGCATGTAAAAACTTGTTCCTTAGATAGGTAAATTAACTCCAAAACTCTTTCGGTATCTCCTATATTAACAGGTAGAAAGTGTTTCATTACCCTTTTGAATGACTCTACCCCATCTTAAAGCAAAAGTATATAAATTGGTATTAAATTATGGTATTCTGAGAATGTTTCAAAGTAAGGTCAAACTCGTATTAAAAAACCTACTAGTGTAGGCTAAAATAACAGTCTGGCTGAGCAGCCTTCGGTGCATCTGGGTTCAATTACCCACTACATCCTTGCTATGTTTTCTACTAGCAAGAACAACGCAAGCAAGGCTTGGAGTTCACGAATAATGTCAAAGTTAGGTTACTCAGAAGAGGAATGAGATAAATCATCCAAATATCACAGTCATATTGGCAGACAATTTTTTTCTCCCCTCCTTTACTTCATCACTGAAAGCAGCACAATATTGCATAACAACAAACCGAGGACAAAAGTCCTCACCTCACGAGGAAGACTGAGCTCAGCTGGAATGCCCGTGCTCTTACCCACGTGCTAAAAGGGAATGAAAAGCACACGCTAAAATGATAGCTAAAAAAAAAAAAAAAAAAAAGGCAAACCCCAACCTAATAGGCAAGGTAAACAAACATGATTTACCACACTGTCACCCTGACTGATTTCTTTTTTTGTGTGTGTTTGACCCTGGAACAATCAGGCTGGATTACCATTCATTACTGGCATTCAAGACGCTGCTGAGCAGAGTAGGAACCGCTCCAGCACCAGCCACCCAAAAAGAGAAAGTGGCAGTGACACTTGTTGAAACGTTGGCTCTCTCCTTCCTAACTAGCTCAATGGTGCCCCAAACCTCGGTCAACTACAAGCGTCCTGCGTCTCACTTTCACGTTGTCAAGCTGGTTAATGAGGATTTAGGAGCAGGACAGGTAAGCAGCCAACCGGAGCTCACCTCAGCAGTGCCACGGGGTAAGAGGATGCCAGACTGGGAGCAGCCGTCCTAAGGATCACGTTGGAATTGGGCTACCATGCCCAACGCAAACGGTGTAGGGTAAGAGTTAGGCTCCATTGTCACAAACCCTCCCAGAAGAGAGCTGCCACATCCCTGCAGCACACACCTCAACCTTTCCGACCAGTCCAAAGTTTTGAGATTGTACTTAGATCACGCATAAAAATCACAACAGCGGCTCTGTCTGCAAACATAGATGCTCCTCCAGGGAACGCAAAGATTGTCATTTGCTTCCATCAGGGCCCATAAAAAAGCAATTGTCAGTAAAGCTGCTCAAAGTTACGTACGTTCTGGGAACACTGTCTAACATATTTTTAAAGCACCATGTTTAATTCTGAGCAGCTCTATATAAAACATGGTAAAAGCTAGCAATAAATCACTACCATCAAAAATGCACTTGTTTTGTACGAGATTATTTTATCCATTCTGTATTCTGTTTGCATCAAACTAATAACACATTTGCAAAATGATCAATCAGGTTAAATTTAGAGGAAAAAAAGTGTCTTTTACGCAGTCAGAGTCTGTCAGAACACTTCCAAATTAGAACATAACGATATTTTAAATCATGCAATATCCAAATGCTACATTATATGTATATTTGTTATAAATTCATACCACTGTAACGTACCGAATTATATAAGGTCATTTCTTATAGAAAAGCACTAGTATAAAAGTTTTATGCAAGAACAGTCTGGCTGTTTATTAATTTACTATCGCAGATGAGAAGCCCTCCACCGATTGTCACACGGATGTCTGCAACGCACTTAAGCATTCCAGAAAAGCAACCTGCCCAGCTTACAAAATATTAACCTGCAATCGGAACGCTGGACTGAAGGGACCTCAGGCACGAGTCCCTTCCTATATATCTGCGTGTAAGCCACCGTCTCCCTCTCCCAGCACTTGCCTTGTGCTTACCTGTTTCCCTGGAGACCGGCATTTACAATGAATGCTATAAATACGCAGAGTAATTAGGCATCTTTTGAAGCAAGCCTTCTAAGCTGTTTGCCATCTCAGGAATGTTTTAACTTCTGGAACAGAGAATGATCTTGGTTTATAAAGAATATAAATGCAGCCCTCAGACAGACCGAGCTCAGAACTACAGTGAGGGAGAATCTAGGGGGGGGGGGGGGAAAAAAAAAAAAAAAAAAAAAAAAAATCACCCTTGGGCAGGTCATCGCTAGAGCCAGGGAATGGTAAATTTTGGAAATGGTAATCTAGACTATGCCAATTCTTCTCCCACTGGCAACAAAGCTAAGTATCACCGTGAACCCCTAACAGACTATAAAATAGGAGGGAGAGATTTAAAACTCATTTCTAGAGGTAATTTTAAAAGCTACGTGCACACACCTTCACATACTTCTGTTCCACCAGGGCCTTATCTTCTCACAGTCTAGGTCGCTAATGGCTAAGGAAAGGCCCTAAAAAGTCAGTTTTTAAACTAAAACAGCAGCTGTTCAAAAGCTCTGCCTGGCTTCTCAGCTTATCACAAAAGCTGTAGGATTTACACAGTTCCTTTTGCCAAGTTTTGGTGGAGATCTACCAACCTCCAAAGAAGCAATTTAGACTTTGCTGAGCTCAAATGATCCAAACGGTACCTGTTTGCTGAACAGGGAGGTGCATTTGTGGTTTCCAAGGCAAGCTTTCCAAAAGGTAAGCAATGCAAACTGGAAAGACACATGTACATATGTATGTAGATAGATACAGGAACCGTACCTTTTATCTCCAGTGGACTCTGTCATATCCTTTAGTTTTATTTATTTCAGCTCTTTAGTCCTTTCACATACAGGCTTCAAAGCTCTTCCAAATACTGGCTTTAAATGATGAAACAGTATCTTCACCAAAAACCCCCAAGTATTTTAGGATGGCTATGATTAAAGATACCCATTTACATCAACAGAACTTCAACTTTGCCATGGACCAAGCGCTTCTCCAGCCACTAAGAACTACTTTTGTACATAGCACGTAGGTAAAACTTTGACAAGTCTGGCACTAACAGCGCAGAGAAACAGCAGATTCATATTTAGTTCCTCCCTACCCTTAGCATCCCCCGGTACAATAGGAAGTCAAATAAAGTTTCACTACAATAACTAAGGTATCATATACAACCAGCTAAAATACAGCCTTGCAGGGGAGAACAGCATTTCCCCTGGCTGCTTGTTGGAGCCCTGCAAACCACCACAGGCAAGACACCCTTTTCAGTAGGTAGCGTGGATTATCAGACCCGCGTTCAGTACGTTAACATAAAGCTGCGTGCAAGGTACAGCTGACTGATGCCTGCTTGCATGGTTCGATCTTGCTCCACCCGAGTCAAATTCAAAATTCCCAAGTTAAACCACCCCTCATGTAAGAGAAGGTAATTAAACACCCAGACACGCTATAAATAAAAACCCAAAGCAATCCCTGTTTTTCTACTGAGCATACTGGGGAGAACTCTATGCCATTAACTATGCAGGGGGAAGAGATGGAGTCTTCTCTCACACGACAGTTTTAATGCCTGCATTAAAACTGTTTAAGACTGAGTTTACTTCCAGAATTTCAGTCCCTTGCTCGCACGCTGGGATTGGGAGGTACGGCAGAAGGGGGGTCGTGGGGTTTTACATCTTATGAAGAACAAAGGGAAGCAACTTCAATCCAACCTTGAAACAGACCCGCAGGCAGAATTGTCTTTTGTAAAAATTATATTCCTCTGACTACGATGTGTAAGTATCTGCTCTTATCTAATAAAAAGATCCTTTTGAAGTAAGTGGTTCGGTTGGCCTGTGCCAGTGCTTGTGTTACTAACCCAGAAGAAAGGCCCACTGAATACAGTATGCAAAAGCCTTGTCTGATCTGTATCACTTTGAACCATAAAAGCAGCAAGAGTAAAAACAGAAGGGAAGCCAAGTGCTTAATACTGGACAGCGACTTTCTTTAAATCTCTTCTACTTTCTAATTAACTGTAGCGAATCTACTATGCAACAGCAGTGCGTGGTAGGCGCCTTGCCCGCACAGATAAACATCCAGAAATCGAGAAAGTGCATTGGGGCTCAGCAAATAGAAGTAATGCTTTGCCTGCAATTTTGGTTTCTTGCTTTATGGAATTGTTTGTGAAAGGAGACATAATTAAGGAAGTGTTTTGAGAGGATATCCAAAACTGATACGCACAGAATTCCAGGTTATCACCCAGCAGAAAATAAGCTAAATATCCCTTCTGTCCATTTGCATGTTGTTATTTACTACACAGCAAGCAAACAACACTGTAAATGAAAGTCCAAAGATTGCCTTTATAAGTTTCCTAAAAATCAGGGCTTTAGAAGTTATCTGAAACACTTGTACCAGGCCCAGCTCAAGCACGTACAATTTTTTTAAAAAATGGGTTTTCAAAAGTTTACGGTTGATTTTATGGTAGAAAAATGTAAAAGAACCACTGAAGACATTTAGTTCTTTAAAACAGATTTAAAGGATAAGTTTGTCTAGAATTTAGCCAGCATTTCTTAAGTGGCCTTCTATTTTTATAGCGTGTTGTAATTGTTGAGATGTTGTCATTTGGAGAATAGCAGCCATCACTCACTCTGGTATTTATAAAGAATTCATAGCGGCAAACTCTTCAGATATTCTGGCACCATTCTGAAGCACAATGTATTTCACAATGCTCTTTTGGACAAGCTTTTGGGAAGACTTAGGAACCTTATTTCCAGTGCATTAAGAATGAAGGTGGGATGTTTTTATAAGGTATGTGTTTGGGTTTTTTTTTTTTTTAACCTCCAAGTTTCTTCTATCTTCAGCCTTTAGGGATGTGAGATCCTTCAGGTTTTTTTTCCAAGAGAGGCTTGTGCATCGGAATGGACAACTGCACGCCCTTGCTTCCATACTTAAAGACAGTGGTAACTATTTGCCCAAAACCTCAGTTGGAAGGGCTACTGCTCTATGGAGCAACTCAGCAACATGAATCCAGGAGATACTATTTAATTCTGCAACATTTGAGAACACTTGCTTAAATTTGCAGAAGTCCTACATCGCCTAACACAGAATTTTACCAAAAGGAATACAGACCAAGTAAGCCTTGTTCTGGATTATCTTTCCAAAGAGTTCCTGCAGATTAAGTATACACAGAATATTACGTTACTGGATGCAGATCTAGCCATTCTGGAATTAGCAAATTATTTTTAAACACTTTACATGTGATTATGCATAATGAGTAAATAAAAACACATTTATAATGGAGAGAGGTTACAGTTCAAAAAAAAAAAAAAGAAGCAATACAACATCTTTCAGCTACCCTTTCTTAAAACCCTAATACGCTTGTGCATAAATAAAGCCCTTAGCTTGCTTGGATAGACTCTCACCGAGACGTGCCGATGGTGCTAATTCAGAGCAGAAAACGCTCTTATTCCAGGCCACTGCAGTGAAGTGACATTTACCTAATGCAGCTATAAATTTCCTGATAATTAGTGGGCAGCTGATGGTGATGCAGCCTGACTAGTGCAGCAATGCCAGCCTCAAACTAGCTCTCCAACACCCACAATTTAGTCAGATTTAAAACCAAAAATTTCCAAAATTCTGAATAGCTCAGTGGCTCGGGGACGACGGCTGGTGCCAGGACGCTCACACCAGTTGCTGTGATCTTTTAACGTTCCAGATACTGTTATGAACAAGTCATAGCTCCCCTTTACACTCAACATTTTTTTATTGTCAAAAAACTCGCACGACTCTTCATTTAGCGATAAATAATCAACATTTCCTGAATTCTTTATAATTATGGACTAAATTTAGATAAGTTCACATTGCTAAAATGATGGACTTGTGAGGTGTATAAAACAGTATCTTCAAAGATAATTTTCAAAAGTTCCTTCTAAAATTGTACAAGCCTTTGAGATTCCTTAGCCAGTTTTGAAAGTTTCTGATGTCATTTGGATTTTCAAAGCTAAGTAGCTGAGCAACCACTTTAAAAATCTGGCACCGATTCACACACAGTCTTTCACCCATCACGAAGCGCACAGTCCCCAGTGTTGGTCCATTTTGCGTCACTAGCACACAAAATAATTCAGTTTGACAAAATGATATTAAGGAACTGTTGTTTTCTTTTTCAAACCTAATGCTTGAAAATGTCTACATTCTAATACTTTGCAAGTATAAGACTGATTAAATAGTAGCCCTAGGATGTCCTAGTGCAGTAAGCTTATTTAACACTGCAAGAAGTAAGTAGATTCTCAGACAGAGAGAAAACACAGACCCATCCTTTAAAATACTTTCTCAAAACAATCTTTGACCTTTTAGGTGCATCATGAACAAGGCCAGTCAATCAGGGAAAACCCTTCTCCTGTTCTTTTCTTGGATGAGCTGTTCCTTTATCACACTGTTTTAGAAAGAGAAAGAATGTTTTTGCATGATAGGTTAGAATATCGTTCTAAAGCAAAGCGCAAGATAAAATTTCTTGAGAAAGTTAATTAACATTTGGGAAGTACGCTGCAATTCTCATTGAATGCAGAGGGCCATGCACACATTCTCACTGCTCAGGAAGTGTTCAGCTCACTGCTTGTTTCCTGAAGGAAGGGAGGGACGACTTTTACCAAAGCTGGAAGGATGGCATGGGAATGCATCCCAAATTCATGAATGCTCCCTTCTCTGTGCCGTTCAGACTTACCCGTCTGAGACGCAAGATCACAGTCACAGTTTCCCCACTGCACTTTGGTTTTGCCTATCGTTTTTGGCCAATCGAGCTCAGCAAGTAGTGATTAACGGGTCACACTCGACCTGGAGGCTCCAGCAAGTGGAGTACCATGGGGCCTGTCCTGGGCCTTGTCCTCTTTAATGTCTTCATCACTGACTTGGAAGAGACAACCGAGCGCACCCTCGTCACATTTACAGCTGACACCAAAGGAGGATGCATCAAAGTGCTCAGGGGCAGGACTGCCAATCTGGGGACTGGGGAAGAACAGGCCGGCTGGAACCTGGTGAAACTTAACAAGGACAAGCGCAAACTCTTGCGCCTTACAGGGAAGAGCCCCGTGCAGCAATACCAGCTCCTGTTCAGAAACTGGCTCCTGCACCATCCCCTGGTCAGGGTGCAGAGAGCAAAGGTGCATCAGGCACACCGGCACAGCTCGGTGCCAGTCACTGCTCCTTTAATAAATACTCTTACAGTGGATGCATCTCCTCTCAGGATCAACAGCATCTTCACGTGAACACAACTCTGACACGAAAGGAACTGCAGAGATTAGGATGGGTTTTAATAGGCCTACCTAATCCCTGCAAGCATAATTTAAAAGACCAATACAGTCAAGGCATGTTTTTTCACGTACTCAGCTTTTTAGTTCATACACTAATTATAACCCATGCTGATCTTTAAAAATGAAAAAAAGCACAGAATTAAAAAAAATACTACAATAGGGCGAAATCATTAAGGTGGTGGTGTTTGGTTGTTTGGTTTTTTTTTTTTTAATTCTTAGTTAATAGAAGTGTTGGACCATCTAGATCCTACCAACATGCTTTTGAAATCTGTCTTTAGTTACACAGCAAACACTAGATAGGAACTTTCTGACCTCTCTCTGGTTTAAAACTCAGTTGTAAGCATTACTTTTTGTCTTTCTTTTTCCTTATTAAAAAGGGCAGTGCGGAAAAAAAGATGATTAAAGGTATCAAACAAACACCAAACCTCACGTGAGCAGACTGTTGGAAAATAAAGTACGATTTAATGACGTGAGAAATTAGATGAAACTGTCAAGTTTAAAGAATCTTAAAATGGTTAACAGGTCAAAACATAAAAACTTCTTTATGTATAGAGCGAATATAAAGGGAACATGGTAAGTATCTGCCAAGGGTTAATTGCAACCCTGCATGAAAAGCAGTTAACAAGTGAGAGTTAGAACACCCAGGAGGAAAAGAAAAATTTTTCCAGTGCCATGAGAAATAAACAACAAGGGGGAAATATTTCCTTTGGCCACTGTTACCTCCTCTCCAAAAGCTCAGAGGAGCAGTGGGAATGCCAAGGCCTGGTTTGCTCTTGACTCCCTCTGAAACATTTGTCTTCATTACCACTCTTTTTAATCAGGGCTCCTTCATGAGTGTTTCTGCTCAGCCCCCAAGGGGCAACTCTTGGCTGCGATAAATCAGCATCCATACCGCAAGTCACTAATCAGCACTCTCAGGGAAAGAATAACAGCAAAGTGCAGACCACTAAAGGCTTGGAGAAACCTGAAGGCTTAGTGGCCTCAAGGAAGAATGGCCTACATAAAAATAATAAGTCAGTGAACCATCACTACCTTCTAGGCTTAACAGGACTTGCATTCAGAGAAATTATTTAAAAGCCTCTTGCACACAAATTGTTCTCACTGTATAAAGGGTACTTTACTGATAAAGAGGAAAACGCGCTATCGCCCTTGAGCTTGGTTCGACTAATTCAGCGTATTTCACTTCTACCTCCTACTAGAAAACATTCAAGGAAACAAACTTGGTAACGAATACGTAGTGCTGCCGTCCTACAGCTTCTGCGGAAAAAGATCAGTGTATGATGAAAACTGAATGACGAGGAAAGGGAAACTGATAGATGATAACACATTCCCAAGACACCTCATATATTATTGCAATGGAAGAGGAAAGTATTTTGTCCATTTCTTTTGTTTTAAAAGGTTATTTATAAACACAACTGAACAGATGTCATCTTAAAAGGAAAATATCTCCATAGGTTATCTGTACTCACGAGGATCTCCCTGCATCTGATCCCTTTAAAACTACTGTGTGATGTTCCAACTGCAGAAACAATTAATATTTCAGTGGTCATTATTATTCCTTAAAATTGTCCAAATTCCCAAGTCTGCGTCAGCGCTTGCCAAACACATCACAGAAAAAAGCTGAATGCACACCCAAAACCTTTCTGCTTTTTCCCAAGTAGTTTGGATGCCAGTACCACTATGAAATAACTGTGAGCTGTAAAACCGTACTAAGTATTGGCATCCAAATTAGCAAACTAAGCATCCTCCTGTCCAATAGCTGTTAAACAAAAATCCCAGAGCAAGCTTTTCCAAAACCACAATTGCAGCCATCCACAATTTTTCCCCTGTTAAGACTCATCTCTATGGTACCTGGAAACCTGGCCCATGTAGATAAAGCGATTATGGCCATACATGGAAAGATCACAGAAAAAGAAGAATCTTCCACTGTTCCTACTTCCAAAGCTCAGGAAGGTCCAGAAATCACATCCACCCAGGGAGCAGACTCCAGCACTGAAACTGAGCATTCCTGTAGAAAAACCTTCTACAGTCCTAAACCAACAAACCAGACTTATTTACTGTTGTCTACTTTTTTTTTTTTCTAGAAGTTTTGGACTACGTAAACTGTAGAACAGATTCAGTTATAGCTGGGAGGTAAAGAAGAGCACCTGCAAATGCTTCTACGCGGCCCAAATTTTGATGTCTCTTGCACGTGCTTCACCGTTTGGTATTTCTGTGGTGGGATGTACAACCATAGCTCAGTCAGCTTCTGTGTCTCAGACAATAGTAGTTTTAACACAGCTTTGGATTCTGGGTTTAACTCTGATTTAAATTAAGAAAGGTCCCGTGCTTTAGCAGCAGTAGGCTTCATTGCTTTGCAAGCGTCCCATTAGCAGAGGGCCTCTGTTGGTTATTAACTGGCTTCCTCAGGACCTGCAGTAGCAGGACCTGTATGGCTTCGCCCCCAACCTCTGCCAAACTATTCATGAAGCACAGAGAACACGACTGGGTTAGAGCAGCTTCTGACCAAAGGTTTAATCCTGAATGCCAGAGGGGAAGGAAAGGGATATAACCTTTGCTATTAACCCATCATGAACTTCTGAAGGGTTCTAGGCTCACACCCAAGTTTATTACACTTAAAGGGGTTACCATGAGCAACAGAAAAATATTTACTACTTCACATTCACATTAATCAAAATATAAGTAATTAATCTGCTAATTGCACTTGTATTAATACATATTTGAATGTAGGTGTTACCTAAGTAGCTAATTTCAGATTGTTAAGGGGAGCAGGAGTATTCAGTTTAAAGGAGACACAATCTTGTGTCTCAAAAGTCAAATCTTGTGAGCACTATAAATAGGTGGTTCACTAGAGATGGGTTACATTAGAAGAACTGCTAAAGCAGAGCGTGGAATGTAACAAAAATATTCTCTACATCAATCGTGCTCCTTTACTTCAAAGAATTCAATATACTTCAGTGTTCCTTTCTCAAAGATGAAAATTGTCATTTAAGTTGTCTGGTCCCACTCCACTTAAATGATCCTTTAATTTCCTTTCTTATTTCTAAGCCCTCAGGTGGCTAGTGCAATGCTATCTGGCCCCGGTTGCATGTAAAGTTCACAGCTCCTCGCCTGATCTCATGATCCTCTCTCAAAACAGCACTTTCAGAAGCGTTTCCTGTCTAGCTCTGCCTTGCGTGATGTGCTCCTTGGCTGAATCAGCTGCCAGACTAAATCCCTTTCGTGGAAAGCCGTAGAAAACGCGGCGTGGCCCCTTCCCCCTCCACCTAGGGCCTGACATCCGGAACTGACTTCGGAAGTTCTATAATGGTTACCAAATTTTTGGGAACTGCCTTAGCTTTTCGGAGCTAAACATATGTTTAGTACAGGCAGCATCCACCGTCGCCACTTGACCTTATGGCAGCCTTCAAGTTGCTGATTTTTTCTTTTCCTTTTTTTTTTTTCCCCCTGAAAACCAAGAAAACTTTTACCAGATAACACATGATGTAAATGCAAAATTATGTTGTGAAATGACTGCAAACATGCTGTTTTCCAGATGTTTGACGAGACAGTAAAGAAACAGCACAAAGAAGGGTCAACAGTTTCCGTCAGAGACTCTGCTGGGTTCCATATGAAAAAAAAACCCCAAACCCCAACATTCAGATCTCATAAATTCAAGGGACTCCGTGCAGCTGTCAAGCTCTTTAGACTTTAGAAATAAAACGCGAGGTTCCTCTGTCATCTGCCAAATTTCACTCCATCGATAGGTGGTTAAAAGATGTTTGACTGTTAACATTCGACGAATTTCCTAAAACCATTATTACCTCAAATGAAAGAGACTGCCTGGGAATCGCTGCTCCTGGTAAAAGCTATCCGAGGTAAGCAGGGCTGCATCCTCCCTTTGCTTATAAACACTAATCTTCCCTGAACTGCTCGAAAACAAAACTTGGCATGAGAAAACGATCAACAAGGACTGGAAGAAGAGATGAAAGAAAATAGGAGCTGCCAGGTACTTCCCCTTATTCCCACCACGCCAAGAATGACCGATTCTATTGCCACAAGGAATATCAGCTTTTATTTTTCACCATCTAATCCCCCAGCTGATGTTAGAAGGACAGACAGATCACCCTGTTGATCATGAACGCTGCTACCAGCATGGGGCCCCAGGAAGCTGCAGAGAGGTGGACATCTTTGAATGAATCCATCAGGATCGGCAGGGCTGGAATTTCATTTCTTTCCAACTCTACTTGCTCTCTCAGGACACAAACCTGTCCTTTTGGACGAGCAGCGATTATAAGACTATTCTTGCTATGCTTTTCTTTGGTCCCCTTTTCTACTCAAGCAATTTTTACTGAGTACGTTACTTTTGATGGGCTGGGTGATACTTTTTACAGAAACTGGATGAATTAATCTTTAATTCCTGCGTGTTTCTACACAGGAAAACACCAACCATAATTTAAAGACAGCTCTGCCAAAATGGAAACTATGGTTTCAGACCCGCTCATTTGTTAGCATGTGATTGAGTCAATGCAGGATCACTTCAAATGCCTTTTAAAGGCCTGTGGCTCAGTTCTACCCTGCGACGTTTACAAGGTCACCTGCAGTGTCCCCCAGATAAGGGGAGCGCAGTCACTGAAAGCAGCGCAGGCAGGGATTGCCACCGCCCGTACGCAAACTCGCATCCGTGAGGTTTGGGCTGCGAGAAAAAGCCACCCCATGAAGATGCTCTACACAAGGACAGCGACTGGTGCTATTATAGGGAATTATGATATGTCTTTATGTGAAAAGGACACCACTGAAAACGTTTGAACTCCAGACAGAGCATGCATTTGTGGAGCTACTCTGAATCTGTGTATTCTGTTCTAGCTGCACTGATCAATTCCCCCATAGACAAACCCCAAGCCTACACTGAATTAATTCGCCATATTCAGCAGCAAGTAATAGCCAGTAGTTGGCAGCACGGTCCCTCTACCTCAGACAGATGCCTTGGGGAAACCTCCCCTGGCTGGCAGAAAACTACGTCTAATGGTATGTTAAGAACATTTTTGTTCTCCTCTGCAGTATTCAGAATAAAAAGTGTGATCTGCCTGCCTCACTGTCACAGCGGGCAACTCTTCTTCCAGGAAAGCCCAACAGAAAAGATGAGCTGGATTTCCCTGTGTTACTGACTCAGTAAAATCCCTGGCTTGTCTTTTTCTGCTTTATTACAGCACTGAAATATTGCACAAATTGAAATATATACTTAATTTTATTTACAGTGAAGAAAATAATTCATTTGGTTGTGAAAGAGTTAATAAGGAAGAAAATCACACACAGTGCGTGTTAAAGGTTAGAGGAATAATCAGTCATTTGAAAAACACTACATAAACATTTTTCCGGATGCAATTTTCAGTCCAAGGATACATTTCCCAGTAGAAATCAGCAGCTAAAAAGGAAATCATTTAGTCTCCATAAGTGCCAAATTGTATCCTGATTTTTCCTGGTCTGGCTCTACTTTCAAAACTAGTGGTTCAACTTCTGCAATCTTTCACCCAATGACTATATAAACACATCCTTCTAAGACAGACATAATCCTTGGGTGGGCCAATTTATGTTGGATTATGAAAATACTTAAAGTACAGAATCGTATAATGACTGTTGTCCTTTGGTTTTCACTAAATGGAAAAAAAAAACCCCCGCTAATACAGACAGTCCACACGGTTTCAAAAGGCAATCGGTGACATTCTTCTTCTGCAACTGTGACAATGTCTTCTGAAAGTAATTAGATACCACAAAATTTATTATTTAGTTATCACAAGCTCTATTTTAATGACACTTAATGTGACACGTATCTATTTTGAGCTTTCACATGGCGGGGGGGGGGGGGGGGGCACGGAATCTCTGGCAAATTGTCCGCATATCACCGTGATGAGTTACTGCACAGCACGAGCGCACGCTGTACCGCGCAATCGGAGTGAATTAAGTTGTTATGTGCACCCAGCCAGAAAAACAATTCTCACTCTCAAAAATACTTTGGCTACTCTCTGTTTGGTTAAAGGTTATATAAATAGTAGCTTTACGAAGGATAAAACAATCTCCATACAAAGCAAACAAATTCATTTGTAATTTATTGCTGCCTGATACACGTATACACATACCCATATAAACGTATACTTTCAAAAAATTATCTGTTCCTGCACATTTAGACTTTCAGCAATGTAACTAAGAAACAATGGAAACTTTTCTTCTTTGTGGAAAGGTAAATTCTGTTTTTTCGCTTCCCTTCTGAAACCCTAGAGTTTTTACAGGCAACTACAAAAGTCAGCTCATGAAAGCCAACAGTATCCTATCTTCAACACTTACCATGTGGTAGAAGAGAATTTTCCTTTTCCTCCAATGTATAAAGTTATGTGAAAGAAGACATTTTTCTGGTCTATAGAGAGTAAAGAATAAATTATAGTGATAAGATCTGGAAAAGTTTGGTTGGAAGTTAAGAGATTTTCACATCTGTGTCTACACATCCATGTCTTGGGAATAATGTATCTCGAGTACCAGTCACATAAAAATGCAAGAAATTGTTCCTCTCTCAAACGTAGCAAAACCATTCATTGTACTTCTGTCTACACTTTGACTAGTAGCTTACAACAGCGAGCCGAGCTAGCAAACTAAAGCATTTCCCCTAATTTAAAATACTATTTAATGTGTATGCATTAAAAAAAAAAACAAACATACATGACAACATACACACAACTTAATTCACCATCACTTTATTCCCTCTCTGAGCTTGAATAAGTTAATTTATTCGTGCTGTTCAAACATAAACTGAGCGATACTGCAGTGAATCTGCATGTAATACCAGGACGAGCCTGATTTATATCCCTAAAAAGTCAACGACCACCTTTCCCTCAGCTTCTTAGGGCTTTGGATTCACCTCCACTATTTTTCCAGGCAGCTTCTCGTACCGTGTCATGAACAATAGCCCAAGGTCACGTCGACAACATCTGAGAAATTACTCCTCATTTATTTAAATAGAAGTGATAATGGTACAGCCTTTCATAAACCTCATACGGACCTCACGCAGACCACATGCCCACATCACACAACAGGAACACAAGAAGGCGTACTGTTTGCAATGCTTCCGTGAAGCTTGCGGCGTCAACTGAGGAGGAGAGAATGACTGAAAAAGAGAGAGACATGCAGCCTAACCCTTGTATGCACGTTGTCATCTTTAAAATACAGCTGCTCGGGTATCAAACACAACATATATGTTAACGCACCATTCCAGAGTTTTAGTCCCATGAAACAAGAAGAAATAGAATGAAATAATTTAAGCCATTAAGACTCTAACACTTTTCTCTGGCTGCCTAACACAATTTATGATCTATTTCAAAGGAAGATGATATTATTAACCCCTAATTCACAGAAATAATAATAATAAAACCATATTCCACAAAACAGTGAAGATTAACCACACACATCAAGGTCCTCCAACTGTAAGGACTCAAGTGCCATTGGGTGCAAGTGTCTCAGGGCCCCACCTTATCCTACTTTTTGACAGGACAAAGCATTCAAACAGATTCAATAGGGCAGAATTGTACCAGATTTGCTATGAAAGCCCCAGCACCTCTTTGAACCATAAAAGAAAAGATTTTGTTTAAAATCAAGAATTTCTGGTGGACATATTTTGCGTTCCTTTCCGATTTAAAACACCCTGCTATGAAAGCTACCATTATTTAAAAGTGAAGAAAGAAAAGGGAATTCGCCCCATTTCTCCCCACTCCTCACTTGGCCATTGTCCCCTGTATCTATTTCCAGGAAGCCATATTCATTAGGGTTAATCTGCCTACTAAATGAATAAACAAAGGATTTCTCTGTCACTGAGAGGCCAGGTGAGCCGATATGATCTTCTAACACAGAAAATCATCCGCACAAATACATCGCAGGAAATTACCTGCTGCAATCCCACACCTGGGATCATTTGGCAAGTAGCTTAGAAATGTTGAGTAGATGACTGAAATCAAACTAATTATTTTTTTTTAAATGCAGATCTTCTATCAGCGTAAGAGAGGCCTTTCTAAAAATGTGATGCACAAAGGTCTCAAATGTCTTGACTTACTACACTTACTAATATTGCAGAAAACTTACTCACAGGAAAATGTTATATGGATTTCTATAATTAAAGTATACTGCTTACTTCCTAATGGCAATTACCTACGGCTGTCTCCAGCAGCGCCCACGCCACTGCGAAAACATCAAACTTTACAAATTGTTGCTGTAAGAATCTAATGAAAGACGCACAGAAAACGCTCTAATTGAGCTGCAAGAAATACTGATGCAAATACAACACCTAATATGATAATATAAACCTACGCCTATAACTCACTGCACAGAGCGAACTCGAAGCACTGGTAGTTATCACATTTCTGGTAGACATCACAGCAGACAAAGAGCTTCAGAATGGTCCTGTGTGTTTTGAGAGTTGACGCCTGAAGGATGAGCTTCTTGTGTAGAAGCAAACACTGAGAGGTATTATGAGTACGAAGAGAGGTTGGGGGAATTACTGAGAAAAACAGAGATGAGATAGGAACAAGAAGTCAAATGCAAGTGTACGAACCTTGCACGTGTTGTGGCAGAAGAGAAGATGGGAACTGCTGTGACAGAGGAGAAAGATGAGCCCAGCAGCTGCAATTGGGACAGACGGAGATGAGGGGTAATTCTGAGTATCAATGGAACAAGAGCAGGAGAGCTCGCAGGATTCAAGAAGAGAAAGAAGTCACGCCTGGATAGAAACATGTAGGCACAAAAACCAAAGTTCACATCTCGGCAACACTACGGAGGAAGAAAGGCCAGGATTTGAAGCTGGCCTGGATGAATGGTGCTCCCAAAGCTACACAGCAAAAGGCTTCCTTCCCTCCCGCAAACACGGATTCTTTTTGATGTTCCTTATACAGCGAGCAAGAAGAGATAAATTAAAATTGAGAACCTAGAGAGCTCTTTGATCCTATTGCCTGGAAATATGTATAAGAATATTTTCTCCAGACGTACTTTTGCTATATATGGAAACCAAATGCTGACTAATCATATAAACCTTATGGTGCCTAAGCACAGCTGTAATCTGCAGCAGAACACTGTCACAACGGCAAAGGAAAAACGTGGAAAACTAAGTAGTTAGCTGTGGTGCTGAGAAAGAGGAGAAAATGGTGATCAAAGGCACTGGAGGCCAGATTAGACAAGAGGGAGAGTTTTGAGCTGGTTAGCTTTTAAGATACAAGTGACATATTTATGACTTATTCTTGTATTACTGAACTTTAACAGTCCAAGTAACTATTATCCATTTTCCAAGTTTATAGAAAAACAATTCTATAGGAAACCTGCTGACTCAGGACAACGGTAATAGGATACAAAAGTTGGCATTTTGGTTTATAGATAGCGCCAGTTGGTAGGGCTAGAGCCATTTAGAGCTGTTTCTCAAAACCATGCCACACGTCTTGCCTGGGAACAGTCAGAAGATGGGGAGGCCAGAGTTGTAACCTGCCCACTTGGCCATATGCTTCAGGCCAGCCCAGGGCTGGGCCATGGAGAGAAGCCCGTCCACGGCACCGCGACGGGCCATGGAGAGAAGCCCACCCACGGCACCGCGACGGGGCAGCTGCTGGGGGACAGCACAGCTCAGCAGCAGTAGGGGGCACACTGGGCATCACCACTCGAGTACAGCTGGGGAATATGGGGACTTCTATGGGCACTCCTTATCCTCTGAAATTACACCACGATAATGGGAAGAAATGGAACCCATTTCCCTTTAAAAGGACAAAACACGGGGAATTCGTACATTCTTAAAGGGATTTCAATTTATGGGAATGGGATTATATCGATCCCCAAACATCATGATGGAACCGCTTGGAACTTTTTTTTTTTTAAACTTACATTCTTGGCTGCTAAGACTTTGCACTGGTGCTTTTATGTTAACAGAAGCTTGTGGAAATACACAAATCCCTTTCACTAATGACTAAACACCAGGAGAGAATGCATAATATCAATAAATCTACTTAAAAATGGGAGTAACATTCCAGAGCAAATCACCCTCAAGATAAACTTCTACAAGGCTACTATTTTATCTTTAAATCACTTTTTTTTTTTGATCAAATCATCCTCTTTCAGAATACATTAGTCATAATGTGAGTGACCACAGCATTTAGGGAAATGACTCTACATCATGTCTGAAAATCCAGTGGACTTCCCACGCTGTGGTTTTGGGAGTCCATGTTATCTCAGTTACACTGATCATCTGAGGAACATCTCACCAAGCTACCACTGGCACGTGACCACCTTACACTTGCTCTCCAGTGGCATATTAAAGACACCACCTAAGTCCCAGAAAACTAACGCAGATCATTGTCGTTCATTGTGAAATTTAAAAGTTCAGCAACACATGATACAGGGTGTCCCAGTCAGCATTACTTGTGTTCTTCAATCATTTACTGAATCCCCAGCATGAACAATGGGAGAAATACGAACTTGGAGAACAGCATCAGTTCTTGCTTTTCACTTATCTCAAAGTGCTCATCAGTATGGCATACCTAATTAATGCTTTCAATAGGTGTTAAAAATTCCTACGCTGTAATGCAGTAAATGCATTATGAACAGGCAAAGGCAAGTGGCTATAGTTTAGAAGCACAAAGGTGAGATAATGGTCTTCCACATCACTGAACTGTCAACCTCATTTAGCATAAAGCATGGCATCTGGAGATTTCAAATCATACAGCCGTTTAAAAATATATAGAATGTTAAATTAAATGACAAACATGGGACGAGTCACCTTTTAGAGGCAGAAACGTAAAACCAAAGCATATGTTCTCCAACTATATTTGCTTCAGGATCAGCAATATTTTTGTAACCTCATTAGTTTCTTGACTTGGTTTTAAACATGGCAGGATGGATATACAAAGAAGTTACAGGTCCTCCACATGATATCCTCAACTGTAAGTCAATCTCTACTAGCAAAATAAATTAAGAACTCTGGGTTTAACTCTTACAGAGAGCCCGGGAGGTGAAGACAAAGGGGAAAAACTTCTGCAAGCTGTTAGGGATGAAAGTTACTCTGTATTTTGAGCTCCGAATCGTAGAGGCACGTGTAAGTATCTAACTTCCAAATCTACATTTACAGACAAATCCTTTGGCCTCTACGTGTGCCGAACTCTCACTGGCAACCCCAGAAGACCCACACGGTTAGCACGCAGAACCGGGCCCAAGCTCAGCTACCCTGATCGAGGGCCAGCCGCTGTCTGCAAGCGGTTCATCTGCCTCTGCGTGGCAGGGAGCCCAAGCTAATAAACTGTAGCTGGCTGCATGCAGAGCTAGCTCGGGTCTCGGCACCACGGCGAGACCGTCAGGCAAGCTCTGTGTGGAGCCAGCCCGCGGGTGGCACAGCCAGGGCCGTGGGGAAGGTGACAAACCCCGCTCCTGCACGTCACCCAGGTACGTCCGCACGGTCCTTCGGCAGTTCCGCTGCCCTTGGTGGCCCAGCTCCCTGACCCCCGGTACAGGGAGCGCAGACTGCGCACACCCTCACCTGCATTAGAGGCTGCTACCCATCTGACATATCACTGTACTTTAGTCACATTGCATCACGTTAGAGCACGCGTTCAGCACTTCATGGCATGCACAATCTTTCACTGAAGTGTTATTAAAAGGCTATAACTAGGCCAATAAAGCTGAGTTTTATTTGTCCACTCGTAGCAACGGGGAAGCGGTGCCTGCTGCTGACATTAAACAAAACATCATACCCCCAGCTCAAGTTCTTGTTCAGCTACCCGCTGTATAAGCGGATCCGTTAAAAGTTGCCAATTTAACAAACTGCAGGGTAGTGCTGGAAAACAGTCACATCAGACAGAGCTGGTATCTCCCTAACCTCCCCTGCTCACCCCCATCAAAAAGGATTTTATAGCATGAGAAGTGTTTGATAGTGCCTAATGATCAACAATTAATGGTTTTCCTGAGCCCTGATCCAGAGCATCTTTAAGCACACAGTTGCGCATTTTCCCGAGAGCCTGCTTCAGTAAGGATGGATTCTCTTTCTTCACAGGCACTGTAAGACTGGCACAAACCAACCGCAATATAATCTTCCTTTGCAAGCCAGATCCCCAAAGTTTCAGTCACATGTTTCATTGGAGAGAAAGGAAAAGCCATCAGCACAACTTTGAAATAAAATCATGAAATACTGAAGCACTGCTTGCAGTTTAGCTTATTCGGCATGAAAGTTTAAACTTTGCTTTCAACCTCGGTTTTCCAAACATGCTGTCACTCGCCATCATACGGGTTAAAAATAAGAGAAAGCAAAGATGAAATGTAAATGATTTAAATGCATGCATATGTTCTTTTGTAAAATGCATAATGCATCTGCAAGGTTTTTCCTCATATTTTAGACACAAAGCAAGGGGGAAATGGTTCACTTATGATATAGTGAATTTTTTATCCAACTTCAGCGGTAAAATGTACTTTCATGTAAGCATTTCACTGTATACTGCCTGTGGCTGCTGTTTTGGGTTTTTGTTGTTGTTTGTTTCTGCCAGTTTGGGGTTGTTTTTGTTTTTTTAAGCTTAAATAGGAACACCAAAACCAAAAGACTAACACAAAAGTATTTCTTTCCTTCTGCAAATTCTTTCATGGCAACTTTCTGTTTGTTAAAAACATCCACCAGCAGCACAACCAACCTTGTAGGTGACCGATGGTCAATTACTAAATTTGACATGCCATCACAAATAAGTTTAGAGAATGCTACGGTTACTTTAAAAATATATTTTAAGTGATGGTCAAGCAATATAGCACATAGCAATTTGCTCAGCGTTCGTGCTGTAAACATTATAGGTGAGTGTCTGAGGAGGTACCTTTTCAATCAATGCAGATTCCGTTAATGGAAATTGTCCTGGTAGCAAAAAGCTAGCGAGATCCTTACTGCAACGGTGGCTGCTACTGCTTCTTTGCATCAAGGCAAAAATACACACGTACAACCTTTTTAGAGGCTTCCTTCCCTGGAGTGGTATCGTCAGGATTTTTTGCAGGGTCGCAACGTTAAAAGAGGCTACGAATTACAGAGTTTCCAGTTTCTGTACTGCATTTCTCACATCAACGGCACCATAACTTGGAGCAAAGGAAGAGTAACGCAAAAGGCAACAACAGAGCCAGTTACCAAAACGAATGCTCAAACTCAACCAGACACTCACGAGCAAGCATTTTTGGCCTCTGTGCCAAAGCCTAGCAAATTCTACAAATTATCCAGAAATACAGGTGGGTCATACACAGCCAGGGCCAGCTGCATCTGGGACAAAAGCCCAGGCAAGTGAGCGCATGTAGGTCCCACTCCTTCCGAGCAGATGTGAGCTCAAGGGAAAGCAGCTGTGCTGGACGCCCCTACAGGTATTCTACGCAGCGCACACTGCACAGGAGGCACAAATGGTTGCCCGCTGTTGCTGGAGGCAAATATCAGGCAAGAGAGACTTGGCAAGCCTGGGATTTCAGAAGAGGAGGGCCTGCACCCCACTTGACCTGGGGACATGGGATTTTTGATAGGACTATTACAATCGCAGAGCTTATAAAATATATTTGGAAAGGCTTTCGTGTTGGTTTTGGGATAGCGTACGAAGGCCCCAGGAATCCACTCTGAGGCCTTAAATGTGTGGCCAAACTCCAGCAAAAACCATATGTTAGTCATATTACCACCTTTTTCTTTTCCCTGTTCTTGCTCCATTTTAAAGGACCACGCCCTGCGCAGTAAACGCAAGACAGCCTTGGGGCAATAGAGGCTCATATACCACTCCTCTTATCTGGAGAAATCCTGTGCTAATGATGTGAATAATCCCAAGTCTGCTTTCTGTCATTTACTGACTGTGACCTGCTTGTTTTCACCTTTACAAGGGGAATAGCACCAGAAGGTTTATGTACGCAAAGTACTTGGCTTTACATGCTCCCTTTAAGACTCTGCACTCTTTTTGGAAGGAGGCGAGCCCCAGGCAGGCTTGTCCCCAGCAGCCAGTAGTGGTCAAGATTGCAACAAATCTCCCATTAGCAGAGCCCCCACAGCTGGAGGCACTGCCAGCGACTCTGTACTTGCACAGGGGAACTGGCCGAGGAGGAGGGTGGTGACAAACAGGGGCTCCTTTCAGCCCGTGCTCCCCTTCCCAGCTCACCCCACGCGCCGGCTGCTCTCTGCGGCAACCGCTTGCTGGCACCAGCTTTGGCTTTTTGTAGCACTCCACCCATCGCTGGAGTACTAACTGGCACCCAATGTAGCTTTGGTTCTAATAAAAAGTGAAAGTTAAAAGCAACGCAAGGAGCAGATAAAGCCCTGTTAAAAACTGGCTGAGATCATGCCAGGGATGGAGTCCAAGGCAGGGGGAGGAGCCAGCATGCCTGCAAGCCGATGGGTATTTCACAGTATTGGGTAATTAAGAAAACCCAAATATTTTCCATCTGTTTTTTCTTTTTTTTTACCCCTTACGTCACTGAGGCAATAAAATATATACAAGTAAGAACCAACAGACTATATTTCAACTTAGATATAAATATTTACTTCCAGCAGAGAACATCCTTTCTTCAGCAAGGAGAAGACAGGGTGAGGAGGCTGTGATTGCAACACCTGCAAAGTATTAAACTGCACCTTAAAAGAGATCAAATGCCTGGTTAATTTATCCTGCCAAATGGCTCCGGTTTAGATGGCATATACCTAACCCCACACTTCTGCTCACCCATTCGTATCACACTCCAATGAACAATAGCTAAAACCTGCGGATTTCAGATGAACAATGGTGAAAATAGGTGTGTACGCTGACATTATATTAAGAACAAACACACGTGAGGGCTGATGCTCTTCTTCAAAGCTATTTCAGTATTGACACAGATATAGCCTGGGTAGAGGGTTCATGTAGAGTCTTTCCACCATGAGCAGTGGGTTGGACCAAATGAACTCTGAAATCAGACATTAAGCCTCCGGTGACTTATGAAAGAAAAAGTTTTTGTGGCTCTGAAAATACCAAGAAGTGTCAAACATATTATTATATAGTAACGTATTATCCACAGACCAATTCATTATCTGTAGAGTGAGGAAATACAAGTGAGAAGAAAATTAGACATTCACACTGAAAGCAATTTCTGCTATGACACTGGTGGCCAACTCAACAGCTGCACAGTAAACCAGCAGCTCCTCAACTCTGTCCTCAGTTCCTCCCTTCTTTTTGTGCAGTGTTTTGATTTAAAATACGGCACTATTATCTCACTACTTGGAAAAAAAGAAAAAAATCATGAGCCACCATACTTATTTTTAAAAGCTATTTTTGCCATTTAATGAAGAGGAGAATTAAAAAAAACCCCAAAACAACAGGATTTACTACAAAACTAGGAGACATTGCTTAGCAGCTGCCACATAATTTCCAACTGTTCTTGAATAACCAACCCCAAAAAACATTCTTAGAGACTGCTTCATGCCCAGTTTTACACCTACAGATTTAATTGCTCAAAAGAGGCCATCACCACCTATGGCATTCAGGTAGTTGCTGTGCCCTAGGAACATGGACACCAAGGCTCTTTGGCTCTTTTACACGGAGGAGGAAGCTGAAAGGCAAAAGGAAGAGTCCACAGAGCCCTGAGGACATGGGCTGATGCTCTGGAACAGTTCCTGAAAGCAGGGGAGGACAAGCTGGAAGATCTCAAGAGGACCAGAAGCAGCAATTAAACCTGAGGATTAAAAACCTACTGTCTGACAGAGACTACAGTCCAAAGTGGAGGAGAAACACTTGAAACAAGAAATAATGAAGCCCGTTTAGAGGTTTTTCAAAGCAAACATGGCAAACAGTGAGCAAGTACTTTGAAGGACAGCCTAATTTAGTGAAGTCGTTAAATAAGAATGTCTCTATTATAAACTGGAAAGCTGTTTCTAAATGAAAGCTTTCCCTGAAACAATACTGACTCTAAAATTCATTTGCAGATGGATGTTCAAATACTCTCAACTTGCACATCTAATACCATTTTAAGAACACTTCAAACAGTCTAGATTAACAGATGAGCTTAGAGTACATTACAAACTCATAAAAATATCAAGATTTGTAAAGAGACTCCTTTAAGCACTGTATAAAAAGAGCAGGAATGTCAAAGAACACGCTTCTCTGCAAATACCATACAGTGCATTATTTCTGTGCAGTCTATAAAAACACAAGTACAGACACTGAGGTTTCTAGATCTCTTGTAAGTTTAACAGCAGCTAGGAGCTCTTAGATCTCAAGCTATAATAAATATTGTATCCTACAGGAGCCCATCGGGAATCTCAGCTCATGAGTTGTTCCATAGAAGATTGTGGTGTCAGATATGATTAGAATCAACACTTTCCACTCATTCGGAACTTTAAAGCTACCTACACAGAACATTAGCAACAACAACTGTTAATGAAAGACGATTAAGGGGTACAAACAACAATCTTGTATTCAGAATGAGCTTGCATTAACTACTGATACACAAAATACCTATTGTGCATTTTGGATTTTTTTTTCCCCCCCCCCATAAACAGAAGGTGTTTATATGCCCAGACCAGACCAACACTCTAGCACACTGCTATCTTTCAGCTAACAAACCATTATATGAACTGAAGGTGGCTTCCCCAACTGAAGGTTGGTATGTAACACTTAAGCAATAAGACACTCCGCTGTCTGCATTAATGGACCGCTGGTACACGCGTCAAGTGGGTTCTGTGACATGAGAACAACTGTCTTTGGGCAAGGGGACTGCACCAGTGACCATTAACGTGGCCCCTGGAGGTCTCACTGCAACTTATCTTCATCTATAAAGAAAACCCCCATTGCCTTGTATTTGGTTACTATGTTGCTTAGGTCACAGTCATGCTTTCATCTAGCTATGACATCAACATGGAAGTTGCTGGGCTTCTTTGTCAAAGTTCCCCAGGAACTATCGAGATCACATTAGCAAGATGAACAAGGTCATCAGCCTTTGGGGGGATTAAGCACCTTGAGTAACTTAAGTTGCTGAAAGTGAAATTCAACCTAACACAGCAGCACGTAGAAATTGTTGATTTTTTGATTTTCTCTTGCATCTGTAGAACCAACTTGCACGTCACACCATTTTTTTTTTTTTTTTTAAGATTATGGACACTTACGTGTTGAAGCACAACCATCTTAGAAGAGATGAATCGCTTCAACTACTGTGAGCCTCTTCAGCTAAGCCAAAAGCAAACTGGGATAAGGAATAACAGCCTCCTCTGTCACCAGCAGGGCAGCAGCTACCCCACATCACTATGTCACGCTGCACAGAGCTCTCCACTAACCCACCCACAGCCATCAGAGATGCAAAAATAAATTTATATATAATGATGCTGCTGCCTTTCAGTCACTGTTCCCATACCATTCCTCACCAGTATACTTCTCCCGCCTACAGAAAACACCCAGCAGTGTTTCAAGATATTAATGCTACTCCTTGTATCCCTGCAGCTGAGCCTTTTCCCAAGCCAGGCAATGATCCAGCAGCAAGTGCCCAGTCAGTAGTGTCAGGTCATTTTAATTTCTCTTCACATCGCCATAGTCTATAGGGCATAGCTGTTTCTAGATGTAATCATGTGTACTGCACTGGCATCATGGAGCCTGTTGAAGTCAGTTCTGTCTTAAGGCTCTCTTCAAAAATCATCAGATAACATTTTCTCAAATTAGATGAAATAAATCAAGTTAAAAACATTCTAAGTATGAGAGTTTTCTATTATGCAGCTCATGCACGCTCACACACATTTAGCAAGACAGACAAATAGGATGGAGAGAGGATGAGCGCATGCAAGCGTGTGCTATTGCACAGAGAAAACAAAAAATTCCTGAGCATACCCCACACTATCACTATTCTAGGAATAACGCATAAAATGCTTTTCAAATAAGTAATGTAATAAGTGTTTTAAATAGATATCTTATTAACAGCATTTGCTCAGAAGTTATTCCAGGAAAGAACCATAACTTACACACATTTAAATTTAAGCTGACAGAACGTAGAAGTACAAAACAAGCAATGCTGGGTGTGCAATTTTGCTATTACTAAACAGGTGATGCCCTCCAAGAACAGCTCGTTATATGACCTTTATTAAAACCTCACAATTGCTGCGAAGAATAGACCAAGGGCCAAATCTCTTCCTTGGTTCAAAGCTCAGCATTATACTCTGAGGATCTAAGCACAATCTCTATCTGCGACAACAAACTACCTTTATACCATCCAGGTAATTACAGGTTCAGGTCAAGGACTCCAGACCATATTGATTACATCTCTCTGCAACAGGGACCCTCCAGCGCTGGCCGGCTCCGCTCAAGCGGGGCAGCTCAAGTATCCGTGACGCCAGGGCTCCCCAGGCCCTACCAGCGCCCGTAATGGGAAACCAGCGACCGCTCAGGCCTGTCAGTTATTGCCTGTGGCAATAAGGACAGCCTGGGAATTCATAATGTTGGTGACTTCATCTGCCAGCTGCATTCACACATCTTTACTACCTGAATAACTGATCTCCACTACTCCAAGGCAGCACTTTCTGGTGTACAGCAGTTGGGAATAAATATTTGATCGCGCATACAACAGAAAAGAGCTCAGATGGTGTAAGGTGTGACAGCAGAAGTGTTTATTAAATTCCAAGAGAGCGCATTGCTGGACAGTAAAAATTTGTCCCATGGTCCCTATCTCACAGGTGTGGTGATGAACAATAAAAGATCCTTCCCAGGCAGGGGGGGGGGAGGAAGGCAAACTCCATCCCCCACAAACCCCAAGTCAATTCTTCTGTTCATTAAACCCTCTGCAGGCAACAAGCTATCTGTCTGTGACCAGCCGGTCGCACACAATAGAAAGGGAAGTACTAAATTACAAGCCAATTTTAAGTGGGCATTGATTGAAGTAACCAGAAGAGAGCTTGGTATTGTCAGAGTTTCATACAACAGTAATAAACAATCTTCATTAAAAAATGATGCGTGCATCCCTAAGCAGCACAGCACATGCCAGGTTTTAGAAAAGAACATAAAGGTTCTCCCCACCCCACACACAATCAGAGTTAAAAAAGAAAGCTCAGGACCTTTTTCTTCTACAGTTTTATTCATTATTATTCCCACTCTAACTTCTGTCTTTGGCCTAAGCAAGAAAGAATTGGAGATCTCCTCCAAGCAGGAAAGGAAAAGGCTGATGCAAAACAGAGATCAGACAATTTCTTTGTCAACACTTCCCCACTCTGCTGACAATGCAACCCCATCGTTCCTTGACTGGTGGAGAAGTGTCAGAGACCTCTTTGTCTGAGGGACTAAAGGCTTTTCATAAACACAGGCGCAGATGCACACAGGTTTTTCTAACTGAGCAGGATTGAATTAACAGCTATGACTGAGCGTACCTGGGTACCTGAGCCCTTCAACACATTTGTTACAGTTTAGGGGAAACACTTGCCCTTACAGACGCAGTGCAGCTGTGCAATCAGATTTACTGTGATCAGGAACTGCTGCAAAATCCCTTCTCTAGAGGTTTTCTATTTCTGAAAGTTCGGAGCTCTTTCCATGCAGATACCCTAACCTTCCTACACCCCTTCCTTTCTGCATTACTTAGTAGTAGTAGAGTTCTATCAGGTTTGATTTTCAGGTATGTAACATAGCTGACATGCATCATTCATCCACAGATTACAGTATAAAAATTCAGAAAGGTGCCTGGGAAATACTCAGTTACATATCTAGCCTCTGCTTCAATTTTCTAGATTAGTCCCCATCACTCTGCAGACATCCTCAGCTAGCCGAAAATCATACCTAAAGCTAGTCACATCAAAGAAAGGAACAGTATTCAATCTATACAGGTAATGTAAAGCTTTCAAGTCATGCCTGTAGAGTGGTTGGTCTTCTGAAATAAGAGGCAGCTCATTCTGCAAGAACTATTTTTTTTTTTTTTTGTCACACAGATTTCTGTCTCAGGGATGGTTGTGTACAGAGCGTGACCTTCAGCTGCAGCGTGTCCTGCAGACAGGGCACTCATAAGGTTTCTCTTCCATCCCTGGTGCCTAATAAAATTTTAAATGTGGCCTGGCTTACTAAGACTTACCCCACCTTTCTTAAACCCAATGCAACCAGCCGATAGCCTCAGCCCTTCTTTGGCAAGGACGGACACACGAGCACGCGCGCCTGCTTCCCTCACACAGCATGCATCGGCCAGGTGGACAGCAGCGGTTCTTTTGCTGCATTATTATTAAAGGCTTCCTGCTTTACGCAGCTTTAAATTCAGTGTTGTCCCTTTAACATTTCTAACTGCCAATCTGGAATAGCATCTGGAATTCCAGTGCATTTAATCCTTGAGGGTACGTTCTCTCTCTGATGCATATGACTAAAATGTGTGCATCAAGGGACAAATGTCCAGTAGCTTTAGGTGACTACATTTTTGCAAACTTTATCCTTAAAGATTCAATTAAAAAAAAAAAACCAAAAAATCTCCAAGAGAATATTTTAGCAGAATTTTGAGATAACCATGTTGAAATATGCAGGGTTTTAGTTTATCCAAGTCATCTTTCCAGATACAGCCATCCACCTTGAAAACGCCATCGCACACTTTCATGATTCATTTTCATGTATTAGAGTTTTGGACTTTTTAAATTAAGACTTTTGCAAATGATCTCGTGAGAGAATATTGTCAGTAGTATACCATAGTCTTACAGACACAAGAAAATCATGATTGGAAAACCACACAAATTTCAGAGTTGTCACAAAGGGGAGAGAAGGAAGGAAGCTATCAAGAATGGCGGAAGAATAATGGGAGATGATAAACATGTACTTGAAATCTTTTGATAGGAAGAAAAAGTGATGGAGTTAGATAAGGAGAGGCGCCACGCTGGTTGCATCTCTAAGCAACAGGCAATCAAACAGTCAGATAAGCATCTTCATAAAGTGCCACAGACTTGAATGCATGGGTCATAACTGAAGAATCACTTCCTGGTTCAGCTTAGTCAGTAAAAATTTATGACCTGCTTAAAAAAAAAAAATCCTTCAAACCTAAAAAAGTATTTTCCAATAAATTTGTTTTTCATAAAGAATGTAAGCCATTTAGGGCACGCCTTGTAATAGCAGGAAATGAGAATACTTACAGTAGTTGACTATAAACACAAAAAAATGCAATGTCACACACGAACAGCATTTCAAATAAAACCTTCAGATTCAGAGCTGAGCTGAGCTGAGCTTAATGTAATTTTCTGCACATCTCGGAGGTGGGAAGAAAAGTAACCATAAAGTACTTGTCTTCCCTTTGCTGGCCTCTGTTACAAGAATGGCACGAGATCGCGAAAACCAGTGCACGTTCTTTCCTGCGTCTCCTTTACTCCGTAGCAGATTTCACACCCCTATGCCATCACACGTAATCTGGCGTATCTACCCTAAATTTGGACCAATAATTTCTGCATGGGAAAGGATGAGGATCAGGCAATATGGAAACTGCAAATAGATGGTAAATTCCCTGAATCAAAACCCAATTCAAATCCACACTGTCTGGCAGTGAAGTTAAATAAAATACTATCAGCATGTTCCTAACAAAATCCATGTATTGTTTATAAGAAACTTATGAGGTGTTATAACAAAACTGAGTCACTGCTGTACAGTAAATATATTTTCAGTGTCATAACAGTATATAGCATTGACTTTGGCAATTTTAATATGGACACACATGTTAAAGGCATTACCAATAGAGCTTCATCACATTCACATGAGCCAGTTCATATTAAGGCCCCATCCACACTTCAGGAAAGGCTGTTTAGCATGGAAGGGGTATGGTCCTACGTGGTTCATTGCTTCTATTGTAGATGGAAAAACCCAGTTGTAGAAGGCATTACAGTTACAGAACGGTTATATTTAAGAATTAATACACTTCCCTGCTACCAATAATGGCACTGCTCCATTCACACACAAGAGGAAAAAAATACACACACACACGGATAACCCAGATATCTCTATCTGTATCAGCTGACAGAGTCACGTTGATAGTGAAGAAGAGCCATGCCATTAATCACTCTGAATCTGAAGCGTCAGATAGACAGACAGAAGCACTCCTATGACTCAAGCTTGTAACCTTTTAGGGTAATAGGCATAGATGAACCAGCCCAAAAAAATCATAACCGATGCATTTATGTTTTATTCTGTATCAAACAATTATTTTCAAAATTACTTTACCATGTACTAAACCAAATAAAATTCCCTTTAAATAACCAGCATCAGATGTTTGTCTAAGCTCAACGTGAATTAATTTAACAAGTTTTAAATATTTGAAAATGGAATTTATAATGACAACCCTCAATACCCAAAGTAAATTTAGTTATTACTGAACTCCGTTATAAACACATGTAAGAAATATCTTGTAATACCCAAATAAATTAATTTGGCAAACAATACAATATCTTGGACTCAAAATTTATATCAATAGCAAACAGAGTCTGAAACAGGAGCTTTTATTTTAACTCTCTTTAAAACAACCTTCAGAAACCAGTTTCCGTATGTGTTACAGTCTCTTTTTTTACAGTTTAACCTCAATCCAATCAGCAGTCTCCAGGGATTTTCAAATCGCTGAAGATTAAAATCCTCTCTGACTTGACTGTTTGACTAATGCTGTGTGTTTAATAATTCATTTTATTTGACAAAATCCTGCTGCGTGGACCCTTCAGATGCTGTACAGCTGTACTAGAATATAAAGCTCTGCTGTCCTTGTTTCTTTATACAGACTATACCCCACCACTGAGAAGAAAAAAACCCCCCAACTTTATAGTACATATATTACTATGTTGATATTAACATAACCACTGTAGTATTAAATTTACACGCTCTTTCAGAGCAGAGTAGCGAAAATGTGCCTATTACACAAACATTAGATAAACTATCCCGTTGTCTTGACTGTTCACAGAAATCAATTACGTTTATGATTACATTTCAATGAAAGCTATTTTATAAATGAGATGGAACTGTAGTATTCTATGCTTCAAGCATTCATTAATAAAAGCATTTCAGTGTTAGTATTTGCAAATGTTCTGCTTTTTAGTTTAGGCAGTTTTTAGCATTCTATAGCTCATGTTAAACTTAATGTAAATATTGTGTTCATATCTTACCACAATGCTGTGACTTCAGATTTGAGTGGCAAGAGGGGAAAAAAGTCATCATTATGGTAGCTTTCAGTCAAGTATTTGTACAAGACAGCACTTACCCTATTGTGCAGCTGAAAATCATGATATCCTTTTAAGTATAGGGCAACGGTTAGTAAACATGTTACCAGACACAAAAAGACAAGATTGCTGAATACCACGAATATCAAAGAAAACATGAAATCAATGTGTTTCTACCTGAGGTAGCATCAATCACCGTTGAAACTCCTCTGCGATCAGAAACTGGACGTGATGACCCCGGCATGCTAACAGGTTCTGAACGAACTGGCTGAATCCTAAATAATAAGTTATAGTTACCACCTGTGTCAAATCATTGCTCATGAGGGCTGTAATTAAATCACAAACCTGAATCAGCTGAACCAATTAAGCAACTATTTATTTTTAAATCAGTCCACTGTTGAAAACTTTTGTTTTCCTTTGCTTTGTGGAGCCAAGATCTGGATAATCCATCCAGAGGTAGACTGACACTCTACACAAAGTGAGTACCCCAAACTGTCTCAGACGTGAGCTCTCAGGAAACCTCAAAGGAAAAAGCTCACCCAACCCAAACTGGTTAAAAAGCCTTTATAGCCCTCCTGAACAGGAGCATTTTCTTTGTCAGTTTAGGAGAAAAGACACATTTTTAATTGTCTGTGCCTTTTGTAACATACCTATATTGATTTTTTTTTAAAAAAAAATTCTGCTTTCTTTTTGCACATGTATACATATACACAATAAAAAAAAAAAGCCCATATTTGACAACTATATCCTTACTGGGGGGAGTAATTACATGCAAGAAGAAATCACACATTTCAAAACCCATGTATTTTCAGTCCAAGGACAATCTTCTCAGCTTTAATGGGACTAGTCATATTATCCATCTCTCTTGTTTTACTCCTAAGAGTTTCAGACAGAGTTCCAAACAATCCAAGTCCATGCCACAGAACTTTGGACTTCAAATCACATGCAGAGTCAGAAGCATGGAAACTCGTTAAATCTTGAGAGTACCGGACAGGACACAGAAACACATGGTGCATAAAGTACTTGTACAAAATCACTAGCTATCAGTAAACATAAACCCACATTTACCTTCGCTCTCCTTCCTTCCCTTCCCAAGGCCCACTCCTGACCCCAATTCCAAACCAGCCAATGTCCAAAACCAGATGAATTAAATACATGAAAAAGAATTACAAGGAAGGAAGTAAAGGAAGGGGAAAAAAAAAACCAGGGAGAGAAAAAACATTCCAGAAGTTCACTTACTGTTCCAACACACTGACCGCTTTACAGTCAGCATCTAAATCTATGGCATAAAGCTCCCACTCATGTCTGAGAAAATGAATTTATTGAGCATTGTAGAAATGTGAAAGCCAAGACGACGCTGAGCAAGGCCACCAGACCTTGTACTGTCTTGCACTGTCATCTACCCAAGAAACAGCAGCAGAAAGGAATCTAAGCTGCTCAGCCTGGGTGAATTTTTATTGTTGAAGTCAAATGCTCTTCTAAGACTTTCATCTGGACTATTACACGTTCTACACAGATGGCCTCATTTAAGCATGAGGCAAATTATTCACACAACAAATGTGAAACAGCTTGGAAACTGATTTTATTTTTACCTGAGACTGTTGAGATCAAGATCATCTGTATCGAAGTCCAGAAGAGGCTGCGGGGTATCGCTTGGCCCATGCGACTGCAGCACTGAGGAACTGGATGAGATGACGGTAGTTTGGCCTGACGGATGGATTGTTTTGAACTGGAACTGTGGGCCCATCCATAGGCGTCGATGAGGCCCAGTGTGAGTCACTATTTCGACCTGTGGGAAGATGGGGAAATGCTTAACAAAACCCTGCAGTACATTGAACGGTTCCTTCGATACACTGAACCCCCAGAATCCTGCTATTCTCAAGCAAAAAGAGGGGTTTGTGCCATCAGTTTGGAGAAATGCTGAACAAGGGAAAATTCAGGATGCCTTTGCTAGAGAGCGATGCTCTAGGCAAAGCCAAGAGCTTCTTGTGGAGCCTTGAAAGCCCTCGAACCACAAGCTTGAGGACATAGCACCCTGTTTCTTAAATTGAAGACTGATATTCCATCCTGGCTATCACTTCACCTGATCCCGTTTCATTCCTCCCCTTGCCATTAGGAAATACAGACTATAACTCAAACACTAAAAAGCTACCCCTGTGGTGTAACAAACAGGGGAACACATTTCCATCTGCATCTACAGGCAGTAGACAGAGGAACTGAAAGTCAACCTCCCCCAGATAACCTCAACCCTGACCAGGTCAAGGGATGCACTTTTTAAAAGCAAGCTGTTACAGCTTTGTTACGGCTGCTTTCTCAAAGTTCACACATTACACAGCGCTGCTTCACATGGATAGAGTGCGAACTGTATTTCAAATCAGGGCTCATAATTACTGTTGGCATATCTGAGGACACCGCTGGCAGAGACCATCTTGCTGGAAAGCAACAAGATTTGTAGCAAAGCGCGACACGACGTGCGCTGCGAGACACTGAACAGCCCGGGTCACACTCCCTACCTTCCAGATGTAACATAAACATATATACGCAGCCCATGGAGTTTAGAAGGGCAGCTACACATGCACATATATATATTCATTTAACCAAAACCCCAATAATTAAAATAGAAGGGTGTTTGCTTGCAATGAACACCTACATATACATTAAATAATAGGTGTATATGAGCTATGTATCTGTATGTGTAGATATACACACAGAGCCAGAAGCTTCTCGCTTCCATGCCTACTTCCAAAAGGCACAGAGAATACAGACGGTGTCTAACAAACAATAATTTCAAAACCTCAGGTTTTCCTCTAGGTATTGGCTCCCAGTGAAAGTCTAAATATCAACTTTGGAAAAATAAGTTATTTCAGTAAACGAAGCATCCAAAATATTTTTAAAATGTCTTTTCATGCTGATAACTGTAAACCTGATGAGTATCAATTCTGGCAAACTCTTAAATAAGCCAACTACAGGAATGCAGACAACCGTGAAAATCTAAGATGGTTACATTGTTGGAAATATATATGATCAGGAACATTTGGCCTTGTAAATAAAGGGGTAAACAATGCATAAATCTTCTGTAATATAATTTTAAAAGCCAAAAAGAGCCTTTTATGATCAGAAAGAGGAAATATGAAATGAAAATATTAAGCTCTGGTGAACTCATACATTTAAGATGACAAAGGTAGGCTATTAAATTCCTATCAATTTCTGCTAAAACAATGATCAGCTTCATAGCAAAAATGCATTTTAGTGAGGAAATTAATGAAAATATTTTCGTACGTATCTATGACATAGATGTGTTCTAGCAGCAATTCTCAACCCTTTAAGAAGCAATTTTAAACACTGGATAATGTTGTTCTAAGTTCTCTGCTAACGTAAGACGACAAATGCACAGCCTAGTTAGCACTATTTCCATCTTTGCATTTATCTTAGCGTAACTCAGATTGACTGTAGACGTTTCTGAGGCAAGTAGCTTTTACGTAGCAGTGTAAATTAGGCCACAGATAAAGTAATCTGTGTATTTTAAGCTTGAAACCATCAGTGTCACAGAGCCGAGAGGTAAACAGATGCCTTTGCAATTTTACTGAGGCTACGGCCAGATGTTCCTATTCACTCTCCTGTTGTGTGCAGGACAAACATATTGTATCTACTTCACACTGACAGCACACATTACCCACTGTTCTAATTGAAAAGTTGAAGTGAAGGGCAGTGTTTTTTCACTGCATGCTGTTACTGTTGATAACAACACTTTAATTTTGAAAAACATACTTGCACTTTAGGCTTAATCTAAAGTGGCTTGCTCAGGGAATGCTAGCATCTTCATGCTCAAAAGAGCTATCATCACCCTTTTCACTTAGCAAAAATTAAACATTCCGGAAGCATTCTCTAAGTTATCTGTGTTCTCTGACATCACTTGGGATTTTCTTTTTCTTGTAAATATATTTACTCTTCTAAAGGGACAGATGTGATGAAGTTCAAGCAGTCTTAACTTCCTGTGACACTTTATATCTTCCAACAATTAGTAATAAACCCACCCCTATAATGGAGGTTTACTTTACTCTTTTTCCCGAGGTTGTCTACTATAAGAGACAGTCACCAGAACAGTAGACTGAGCTAACCTATCCAAACGGTACTGGAGAGGACAGGGGGAAAACTACGGGTGAAATCTTGGCCACAGTGAGCTCAGTGATGGAATTCCTGTTGGCTGTGCTGATTGAGCAGTTTCACCATCCTTATGCTCTGACAAATTAGAGACAGCATAAGTGAGTAAGATACATCAATGTGCAGCCACATCCGAAATCTTAGGCCAGGTAAGTGAGTTCACATGAATAGATTCCCCAGTGAATACTGCTCCCAGACTGGTACATGTGGAAACTTAACTTCTCATTTTAGGAAAATGCTGTGTATGATTTATTCACCAGTGGGAGAAGCAAATCACATCCATGAATATTTCACATTTATGCCATACACCCCAGCAACACATTTACTACATCACTCCCATAACAACATTGTTCTCAAACCAAAGGAAACCCACCTAATTTGTCAGGGTGAATTCCATGTATCAGCTACACTGTAATTGTTTTTTATTTAACCTTTTATTTCTAACAGGAACTAATTCTCAGTATATTATTCCTGACCTACATTCTTAAACTGAAGTTATGTTTTGAGCCAAATAGTCAAGTATGTACTGAGTTCTTAAAGAGAAGCTTCACTGACTGAAACAAAGGAAGAATGGATAAAACTACAAAGATTTAACCTCATATAAAAATATTCCACCAAGCAGGACCATTTTAAAGCACTATAGTATTTGTATCTAGCCATAACTCAAGGGAATTATCAGTAGGAAATGCAGTAACTGATAACCAGAAGAAGAAGGAAGTGAACCAGTTAATCTACCATTTTTATGTTAAAATGCAGTAAGTATAGCGCAGGTCACAACTGAAAAGGCCTCGTCATTTTGCCAAGCCAACTTCCTTTATCCATATCTGAAAAGGACGATGTCAGGAGAAAAAAAAAAAATAGAGGTAACTTTCTGTTACCCACTTGAACTTCCTACTTCATCCTGAACTTCCCAAGGATGTGATTTGTGCTGGTAATGATGGGGGCTTTAAACGGTTTTTAATATAGCTTGTATACTTTGTATGCAGTGTGAAGATCATCAAATTCGTATCACGTCAAGTCAGGAGTGAGGCCAGTGTTACACACAGCAATACCCATGGCCTACTGGAAGCTTACTTTCCATTTCGAGGGAAGTTGTGAGTTTAATTCCAGTGGATACTTTTACTGTTTCACTCCTGAACTGGAAATCCCCCCAAAAGCTTACCTGTGAGAGCCACTCTTCATCCTCCTGCCCACTGTGGTCAGATGCTAAGCTGTCATATGACTCATGCCGAGTGATTGGCCCAGGGCTCCCTGGTGGAACCACTGAAAAAAACCAGAAAAATTGTAAAATTAGATTTACTCTTAAATGCTTTTAAAAAAAGCTTTTTCAGTAAGTTATTGGTACAGCAATGTACATATTTTCCTAAGTCACTGACAGTATGTTGGAGCACAGAAAGAGCTCAAACATTGACATTAAAAGTGATGAAAAGATTTCTGTTCTTTGACTTGAATGTATACATTGAGCCAGTCTGATAACCCACTGGGCTCTTCTTCTTTTAACCTTAAGTACTTAATGAACACACAGAACAGCCCAATACAAACAACAACCATCAGTCTCGAGGAATTTAACACTGAGAAATGCCACCGTCAATGGTGCAAGCCTTTTCTAGAAATTTTTCAAAATTTGAACGATGCTAAAGCACACGGACAAAAGCTGTCCTGAGGCACCGGTACGTGTACTGACTTCGAACACAGAGTACTTCCAAGACTTCGTGAACTGAATTAGCACTCTCATTTTGACTTTAATGTAGTTAATTTCAAGCTGGTTTCACAAACGACTTGATTTTTAGGATTTCACTTTTTTGCAATTTAACTGGAAGCGCATCATTATCATCTTAGCATCACCTTTTCATTACAGGAGTAACAATATATTAATTAAGAATCCGTAATAAAGCAGAGTTTGATGTTTAAATTGCCACAAAGACTAAATACTGAGATTATTTCACTGGACTGTAAAATACCAGAAATTCTGTATTCAGGTGTCATATTGCACTATAGAAATACTCCATAATAATTTTGGACAGACAAGAAAACCACTTTTTTTCAGCTGCACGTGGCACTGATAACTAGGAAGATATATTAGTTCAAGCTGAGGGACAAATTCATCAGTGGCTATTAAACACAACAGTCCAGACACAGCCTCCAAGAAGCCCATAACCTCCAAAGTCCCGGACATTGGAGCATCTGCTTCCAGTCACTACCAGAGATCCAAGGCTGGGTAAATCTTTGTTTTGACTCAATATCAGATCTGCCCACAGTGCTCATCAGCAAACCTTTTCTTGACAGCACCATGAAAATCTTACATTACTATAACTGCTTAAATACCTAAGTCTCTCCTGTTTTCAAAAGACCAGTACAAATAAATAACCTCGATTCACAGAGCAAAACTAAGTTAATTTTGTTCCTCTCTTCACTACTCTCATTCATCTTCAGGTGGACTCACTGCAACAGAAAAATGCCAAGTTCGTCAGCTCTGCATGATATCCCAAACCTCTTTTAAAATGAGTACCATATATATATACACACAAATATAACTTTGGGGAAAAATTACAATTCAGTGCTCAAATGCTACCACAACAAAGAGGGAGAATCATAGACTCACTATTGTAACGATTAATATTTCATAATTCCTGGTCCTTGAGTCATTGAAAAACTTACATTGAAAAGCTTACAGTCTAGCTGCTTTGCCTTCTATGGCGGTACCAGTACATTGCTGTAGCTAAAACTTCACACTTGAGAAAGCTGAAAGAGTTCAGAAAAAGTGAAACGCAAGCAGGGACCCCAGACAATAAGACAGGTGGTATTTTTCATCTTCTTGTACCTGTTTGCTGTCAGGGGCCCGTTGGAGGCCTGGATTCAATACCAAGAGACCATACCCACTTTGAGGGAAGAGCAGAGACCACAAAAGCAAATCAAAAGAAGCCAATGCAACAACGGTATTTTTACTTTGGTAAAATGAGAGTTTTATGCTACAGTGTTAAGATACTGGACAATCCTAAAATTAGAACCAATATTTATATATATTCACATAATCAAAAAATGACTCCGTTTTAAAAATTGATTTTTAAAAACCATATTATTATTTAAAATTTATTTATAAAAACTATATTATTACATGGTTGACCTTTATGTGTCAAGTTTCCATCCACTACAAATTTTTACAGCCATGTTGTAAACCCCTAATAACAGGAGTTTATAATGGCAAAGCAGACACAATTGTAACCACAAATACAGAACGGCGCCTCTATAATATAAACAACACAGGGTTTTCATAAATCCATACACTACATGAAATAAAGGGATTTTCATCCTGTTTGTGTAAGTGGGTATCTGAACCCAGCCTCAGCCATGGAGCCATTTCTAACACCTCTGTATCTCTAAAACCTGCAGCATACCAAGTTTGGTTCAGGGCCTGCCTCACCGAAGAATTATTTCAAGTGCTTTATACATCAGGACATATTCTTAAGAAGTGTCAAGTCTTTCCCACGAGACCCAATGCATCTGCCATATTCATTGAAATCGATATGATAGGTGCCAGCGCGTATGTGCGCATACACACCTCGGCCCCCGCTGAGGTTATCCCAGTCCTGTGCGTTCATCAGTTTTCAAGAGAATAGAGAAACTCCATTCATCTGCTTCATTGGGGTTGGACTAGATGACCTCTAGGGGTCCCTTCCAACCCAAAACATTCTATGATTCTATGATTACACCCGCGACAGATCCGATCCGATGACTTACGGATGTGACTGTCTAGCCCGTATCAAACTCATGTTAAGAAAATGCACGTACCTTCCTGGATTACAAACAGCTGAGCCACAGCAAACACCTGAATACGAAACCGTAATGCCCACACTTTGTCCTTACTGGTGAAGTTTATATTTGAAACCGATGAAACAAAACTATTACTTTGACACGTTTTGCTGTTGCCCTAATCTTCCCCATATCTCCTGACTCTCCTACAATAAATTCTACTGACTGCAGTGAGGCCGGTTTCTGAGGGCACAGCTGATCAACTGCAGGCTTTCCTGTTACTGAACTCAGCTAACAAACTGTTCATGACTCCAGCAGATGGTTTTGCTTTCAAACCAACAGGAACTTTATGGACTGTTCTGATATATTTTTTTTTTTTATTTTTTTTTAATTCTTTCTATCCCAGGGGCAACTAGTAGAGCTGTCAAGATTAGGGAAGCTGCAAAAGCGCTAGCCCAGGGAGCAGCACCCACCCTGCTTCGTCACCGTGTTTCTCCCTTGTGCAACACTCTTACATTTTACTGGACATTCAAGATGGCTTGACAGTGAAAAAGAAATTCAAATGTAAGAAGAGTTTTCGTCCTACACTGTATGCCTTTTCCCGAGGAGTCACAGCTTTGCACAGGTCTTGCAGTAACACACGTTTCAGTGCAGCTTCAGACCGCAGCATTAACTCTTTCTACCAAAAAGTGACGACATGCTGAATTCCACAAAAAAGCTCTGCCTTAGAGTTCACCAGCAGGGCAACAGTGATAAAGCCTTAGCTGAGGTCAAACCTCAGTAATTTATTTTGCTATTTAATAAAATAGCATTTATGTACCACACCTATCACAAAAGCAGGCATTTAAAGAGAGTCTGGTTTTGATAGTGGGATCCCATAACGATGGTCCCAGCCTTACCACAGGCAAAGCAAGCTCTACTCCCACTGCCCGTAGTGGGAGCACGCCGCGTTTTGTGAGCTATCGCCTTCTAAGACAAGTGATCCTTGCTGGAGATTTGCCATCGCCGTACTGCTTATTACAGATACACATATGGTCTTTTTTTTTCCAAGTTAAAAATGGCCTTGAAGTTACAGGAACAAATATGTCCTGTAAATGTAAACCCCATTCTTTCTTCATTTCTAGGTCACACACCTCTTGCATTGGCATCAAGTTCCAAGATGAGATTAATTTAAGTCCGGAGGGACATTTCTAGGAATTTGAGCTCAAAAGTAATCTTTTATCTTCCAGCTTAAATTTTTGAAAATCTGAAATCATGCTGGAAATTATGGCAGCCTCTTGCACATCGGTGAAGCTGTTCTTATGTTACAAGACAGAGGTTTTTTCAATTTCCAAAGAATTTCACTATAACGCAGGATAGCGAATAATAAAACTCAAATTCTTCAAAAGCTTTGCGGCGAGTAGTGTTTTTTCTTGCACTCCTGTAATTCCTCTTCCATTGGCACAAACGGCACACACACAGACAAGGTGCAAGCAAGCCCTTGTTGCACGGGGGTCTTTTACTGGCAATTGCAGGTGGTTTGTACCTTCCTAAAATAATAAATTCAATGCTTTGTGTCTGAGCTATGCCAATTTTTAACTTTTTGCTATTCTTACACCGTCTAAAACAGCCACATATCAAATATCAGAATGCAACTGTGTTTTTTCAATCTAGAAACACACAAGCATGCAGAAATTTGTACAATTGCCTGTGGAGTGAAAAAGTCCAAAGAAAATGAGTGTTAATTAAAAATCTAAGGTGAGAATTAGAACATACAACTTTTGTTTATGCGGTATAACGGGACAGGAGTTTCTGGAGTTCACCTCTAAATGCAAAAAACCTCCATAAGCAAGCATTCAAGGTCACTTTTTAAAAACTGGAGTGCTACCTACAGCAAAAATCAGAGCTTTGTCATAAATATTTGGCAAGGGGCAAAAACCATCTTTGGGCTGCTCAAAAATAATAGTAGCAACTTTAATCTCTGTCCTCCTCCAAGCGAAAAGTGATCTGCATCAACTCTAAATGTGGAATATATTCCTGTCCCTCCATCCTGACTCGCTCTACTGAACCACTCCACAGTTAACCAAGGAAAAACAGAATCTCGGCAAAAACTTCTTCATCTTCTTTCATAACTTAACACTGTCATCTCATTTTCTGCCCACAAAAACAAAGGTGCAGGTGCTTACCCATAATCTAAGGTAAATTTTTAAAGTTTACAGACTCCCTTCTCTGCAGTTAAAGATTGATCTTACTACTAAATTGAAGAAAGATTATTAAAAGCAAGGGTCTGAAAAAAAACGCATTACAAATTTAGCCATTTGTTTGATAATTGTTAGCGCTAGGAAAACTGCACAGAAGCGACTGTGGAGACAAAAATTTCAACACAAGCCAAAACAAAGGCTGAAATACAGCGGAGCTGATATTCCTCTGGAACTCCCGGACCTGATTCACACAGTTCAATCATTAAATATGAAAAACCCCCATTGTTTTGAAACTTTGTTGTGATATTCAGGGACAAATAAAGAAAACAAGCAATTTATATTAACCTCAAATAATTTACATAGGCGTTTCTGCCGCGTGAGCAAGACATAGACAAATACATATGCTTGACGAATATTGGAATTAACAAACAGTGGGTTTGTTCATAGATGGGCTAATTATACAACAAATACCTAGACCTAAGAAAAATCTTTATTCACTCAAAGATTATAAATTGTCATCTTTCAGCAGCATAGAAATGTTGGGACAAAGAAACACTACAGCTCAATTGTAGCGTGCACACTTATGGTTTTAATTTGTGAACAATAAATCATTAGTTTTACTTAGTTCTGTGTACTTCTTGAACCAAAAGGTTTTAATTTTCTCATTTATATAAATAAGCTTTACACGATTCAATTTAATTGAGAGTTATATATGAAATTCCCAATGTGCTCTTCTCTAAGGGATGTATGTTTGTCCAAATTAAGAGAAAACAAAGGCATTTGCAGGCTATAAAGACTATTTGTTCTTTGCTGCCTGCTGTACACATGCCTGCAGACACCCGGAGAGCCCTCCTTTATTTCAATCAAATACACAAAATTTATAATTTGAAATAAGATTCTAAAACCTAGTAGAAACAGAAACGATGTACTCAACTAATTCATTAACTCCGAAGTCTATCCTATGTCCACGTGCGGTCTCTAGCGATGTCCATGGCAAACAGGTAGGCAGAATAAAAATTACATACGCCTTGGTTTCATACAGATCGCCCACTAACATCTGATTTTGATGCTTTTTCTGTGGTTCCTAAGTTATAGCTAAAATGATCATAGGTGGTTTAGAGACCTGAGGTAATCACATGCTTGTCAACAAGCTTCAGGAGTACTTCTCTTAAAATTAAGCGCCACAATTTGAATGATTTACTTCATGCTACTTCTGGAGCTACTGGCGCATTAGTTACATCGTGTTACCCATGACAAGCAGAATGTGACAGTTCTGGTTTAGGTCTACATGCAGCCACCTCAAATTCCACAGGTCCACCTTTTTTCCATCTTACAGATGTGATCTCACTTCCGTCAGAGGTAGTTCAAGTCCAGCAACTGCTTAGGGAGTTTTAGTGCGTGCATGTTCCTAAATCTTCCCGTACAGCACATAGCTCTGTGCCTGCTAGCTCTACCTCTGCTCAAGTTTGACCATAAAGCGAAGACCAGCTTTTCATTTTAGACAGAATTCTTACAGCCATGTTTAAAATAAACTGTAGTTTGGTGATACGCTCTACGTATTTTTACTTGTGGCTATATGTTACTGAACAAAGTTCTGGTTTTAATGCATTTTTCAGCTTGTAAACTTCTGCAGAGGCATGCCATGCAAATTAAAATATCCTCTTTTACCCAAAACTTCTGCCCGCTCGTTTTTTCCCATTAGGACTTTCTGAGATTCTTGCATGCATAAACATCATAAAATTAAGCTAAACAGCCCCCCCCCAAAACGAGGAGTTAGCCAGCCTAACAGTTATTTCACACCACCAACTGATTTATAGATTTATTCATTCATTATTTGTATATTGCTCACAGTTTATTTGGTGCTTTCTATACCATCCATTCTCTGTATCAGCACTTCAATCTTACAGGAACAGGTAGGTCTCTAATCAGGATATGAACTCTCCTTAGATTTTCCCAGCTTCGATGACTGCTTTACTTGCTCCTTACTTTACACTGGTCTGATAGTCAACAGCCTGGCTTTTTTTTCCCCCTAAAAGGTGCTGATTAGGTGTTCAGGCTTCACCATTACTCCTGGTTGCATTGCAAGACTGGTATATGTTCACTGTGCTTAACTCCAGCTTCCTTTTCTAAAATTCCCATAGGCAACCAGTCAAGTACAATGAACATTTAAAGCTGAGCAGAGCTAGAACCTGATATTACTCACAGTATGGAGTTATCTTAAGGCTGCTGAATGCTTTAAATGCTCGGACTGTGAGCAGAGTATCGGTTCTGTACCAAAGGAGAACATATATATTCTTTCCCGAGTTAAAGAATAACTTCAACTGCACGAACCTATGGTGAAATCCATCTGATGGCCATCTTTAAAGAATTATGGAAGAGGTAACTATTTCTATAATTCACTGACTTCAAAAGTATGTTTGACATTATTGTCGGGAAAATTATGTTAACCATGGATTACTGTTACAATCAAAGTATGTAGTGAGAAGTCAAGAGGCTTAGTAGTAAATTTTCAAAGCAGTGCGTGGGGATTTACCCGTTTGACTCCCATTAACGTCAATAGGAGTCGCGCGGCTAAATCCCTGTACACTGCTTTGAAAACTGACCCCTTCGCGTTGACGGACCCCTCTCTAAGAAGTTCCAGATGACCATGTAAGAATAGTAAAGAACTGTTTCAGCATGTGCCCTTGTTCATTACTGTTGTTTGTACACATCTGAAAGTATTTTAATTCCTCTACACAGTGCTGTTTCCAGCGTTTAGTTTATAAAATATGGATTAAGTCGGGCAAGTACTCAGTAATCTGATGAAGCCATGCACATGCCCAGGTGTTTATATGCATCAAAAACTTAGCATACATTGGCAGCATCCAACGCACCTTACAGCGGTAATTTTTATCCACCTCATCTATATTACTCCACGAACACCAATTATGGCTGAAGACTGTAGCATGATTCACTCCATTGCTCATATGCAATAATGCAGCACTTACGCAATGACATCTGCCCTGTTCCTACGTGCCCCAATCAGTCCTATGCTCAGTCAGAAATTAAATTTGCTTCCCTGTACCACTTAATCCCGTTTCCTGCAGGGAGCAGGAAGTGCAGGTTACAGTTTAGGGCAACTTAATTCTCCCTTAAAAATGACCACAAAGCAGTTTCATTAGAAACATCTTTTCTGGAACACAAAGGCGATCCAGATTAGCTTGCAATCTGTTACACCTCCAAGTGTAAGAAGCAAACCTGAAAATTCCATTTTCACTGTTTGTGACTACTGCCAGCAACCCCCAAATACATGTAACAGTTTTGTGAGAGAAATGCATACTTGGAATCACTTTCACTTGCAACTTTTTAGTAAAAAAATATATATGTAAATATATATATTTAATAACTGCTACCTTTTTTAACACAGTAAAAAAATCCAAATACGGAATATTTTTTAAATTGCCAAAATTCTTCTATGACACATTTTACCTGTATCATGTATATTGTCATATATACACACATCATATTTTCAGGTAATATTTGGAGAGAATACCTGAGTCAAGATAAACACTTAAGAATTAATTCTCTGAAATTCTGAAACTCAGTTTTCTCCATAGAGAAGTCCTCCTCAAAATGTCAAGGAATTATCAATTATTCCCCAAGGATCTGGATTTTTAAAGAACATCTGCACAACTCCTTTGAAACTACTGATGCAGAGACCCAGGAAGTTCCTTGGAAAAGTCCGTTGCATTCTTTTATTATATGGCAATAAAAAAGTAGAATTTCATGAAAATGATACACGAGCTAGAGGCAATTTCAAGTAGAAAGAATAATAATGGCAAACTGAGAAACTAGAAAATTTAAAAAAAAAATTCCCATCTGGATAATAAAGTTAAACATATGTACCCAAGTAGGTACATGAGATCTCAGCTGCGTGCTGGTCCTATACGAAATACCAACGTAACACCATAATGCAGTTTTCCATCTTTAAGTGTATCCTGCTAAGAACGAGAAAGCATTAGCGGCAATACTCTTGCCGAGAATAGGGGGGAGAAACCTGGCAGAATCATCAATACGTAACACGTCTTGTGATCAGGCACTCACTCAATCTACCAAGAGGCTGGTTTTACATCTGCTCAGCACAGACCAAGCAGCTTCCCCTGTTTGCCTTCCTGCACATCGCCCGTAGCTCTGCCATGCCCATATCTCCATCACGCTGACTTCTCACGAATGGTGTGTACTTTCCTGCAGTTTTAAGCCTGTAACACTCAATCAACACGGTTTTGTGGAAAGGCCCTCATTTGTGGTGCACAGGAGCATCTGAAAGGCCAGTAGTTTAGGCAACATTCATGTGATCAGCACATAAAAATGATTGCAGTTTAAAATATTAACCCCCCCACACCACTGCTTGTTCCAACTCCTCTCCAGGCTTCACAGCACTTCAGGGTAAGGTCAGGGAGCTTTGTTTAGGTAGCCTTCACCAGTGGTTGATGTTAAACCAACCAACTTTGCTCTGAAGTGCCACCAGTGCTGCTGCAGAACCAGTAAAGCCCAGCAGAGATGCAGCAATGGGCAGCTGAGAGCACTATAACTGCTGAAACCACTCCAAACTCACGTCTGACCATGGCTGTGCAGAGATGTCACAAAAACAGAGCAAAAAGGCTTTGAACACCTCGTAACTACACAATAGCGTAATTGTTGTTACAAAACGGGCTTTGGTTTTGATCAGTTTTATTATCTGAAATCGAGCTCCGTCGTGATAGACATTGAACATACACATAGCACGGTACCGCTCTTGCCCACAGCACATACTACGCACACGCACTACAGTTATGTACATAGCGGGGTGCGTACCGTAACATATATTCTTTGGTATTAGTGAGAGAGAAAGCATACGCTATTAAATATGCGCACACAAAAGACTGCAAGAAGGAAAACAGAGGTAGAAGGCTGAGAAGTGGTGGAACACTAAATATCGTTATCGGCCCCAGTTCATTAGCCTATTACCAGACCACCACCGTGCTCTGCTGTGCACAGAAAAAGGCTTGCAGACCAGCACGACCAGATTCCTCACCACGTCTGCTCGGCGTGGCTCGTATGGCAGCAGTTTGGCTATGATTACATGCACCGGAGCTTGTTTTTCATAGTATCTGCGTTCATAGCACATATTCACAGTTATTTAATACACTCGCTGCTCTTACTCTCAGTCCTGCTCTCCCTTGCCACAATATGCACTACCTCTATGTATGGAATTTTTATTTCCGTCAATGGAATGTATGAAAGGAATATAAAATAGGCCATAAAGAACCGCAATGTTGCTTAGAGACAAAAGTCTTGCTTGGCGTGCATAGCTTTCATTAGAGAGAGCAGGAAGTGCAAACATGATGTCAGAGTTACAGAGATTATCTGTATAAATTGTGTTATCATTTAGCCCAAACAAACAGTGAGGACAGGCTGACCCCCTCCCTTTGAAGACAATGAATAGTTACTAAGTTTGACTTCTAATGAAAGCCATTTTCAGTAAAACGCAAGATATGTACAACAGTTGGTCCAGAAATGAAAATCTGTTGTAACAGCCAGAAGTCAAAGGCAGCTATAAATACAGACCTTAATCTTCTCAAGAATCCCTTAACGAAGTCTATAAAACTGATTATATCTTCAGGCCTAACTCAAGTGCAAATTCTTACTCAGAAATAAGTAACAGCCCTGCAAGTTTTACTTGGAGACCAGTATGGGAACAAAGAACAAGAATACAGAGTACTGGTTCGAATCCTACCATAGTGGAATACGAATTACCTTGCATTTAGAATAAACAATTAATGAGACAGCAAGAAGCCTCAGCTACATGTCCATTTTTCTGAGAGAGAAACAATTTCCAGAAGCGGTCAGAGTGGGATAACGAAACACTGCATCATTCCTTTTAACACAACAGAAATGGTCTTTGATTATTTAAAAGCCAATTGCAAAGATCTGTCTTCAAAACCTCCTACTGGAGGTTTAATAGCAAAGAGGTGCAAGTACACTTACCAGCAACACTACAGTAAAGTAGAGACTTTTGTTTTAACAAAATCTATATTTATACGATTACATTTCCTATGGTTGAGGGCAGCTGTAATTAATGGATTTCCCTCCTTCCCCTAATGCAGTCATTTGTCAATTTAAACACAGAATGTCCAATCAATTTTGATGTATTTAGTAAGCAATTTGTCAAAGAGTACTGCATACCAGTTAATATATTAATTCTTGTCATTGGCCTGCTTCTGACAACTGCAGGTTGTCTCCATAAAATTGGTCCTGATGAGCCAAAACTCTTGCCTGGAATGTGAAGGTGCCCTTTCCAGAGCCAGAGGAGAGAAATCGTATCTCACTTTATTCCGTACCTTTTTTTGGGAAGTTCATGGTCTGATTTTGAGGTCTTTTTCATTAACGTGTTAATTGTGCATGTTTCAGATATCTCAACTACAGTCCGCTCCTCCAGTGCAATGAAAAAGTGAATTCAAAGAGGAGAAGTGAGGAGGAAAGGACACAGGAAGTATGAAATGAGGATGTAAGGCTTTCTGTTACCCAGAGTTACCTAATTTTCATTGCAATTCCATTATGTACCATGCACATGTCTGTATTAATTCAAAAGTGCAAAAATGGGAGGTACAGAAGTCAGAGGAAACACGAGATAAGTCAATCAAATACATAAGACTTTGGGTTATGGTTGTAGAGAGAAGAGTATTCATTAAGAAAAAACCTGAACACTAACAGCTGATTGTCATGGCCATGGAAAGCATGTCTTAACAGCATGCCTCAAGAGTTTATACTACCAGAAGCATCTTAATTCCCAAGTACTAAACAGCAGGAAGCAAGTAGCATTTAAAGAACAAGTAATGATGAAACTTGGCGATTCTCTGAAGAAAGCCAAGTTATTTTACTTGCAAGTTCCTGTGGCCACTGCAAAGCCTCCTGTGTGTGCATGCAGTGCCTCGCACAACTCTCCTCCCCCTGCCAGGTCTGTGATGACAGTCTAACTGTACCAGGTGATGGGATTTAGGTTATAGGAAAAACACCTAGGAAGAATAAAACATGACTTAAATTTCCTTCCTCTCTTGTGATTAGATTCAGGAGTTGCTCAGAAAAACAGGCAGATAAAGAGGGAATACTAGAGACACAAATAAGGTAAAATATGATGTGTGAAGTCTGAGAAGGGTAGGAGAGAAACACCTAGCACCTAACACCCAGCACTGAAGACCTGAGGACTGCAACACACCCGGGGCTTTGCGGGATGAACTCTTACAAAAACAAAAGTAAGTAAGTCTGAAATCTGCTCTGTCAGAAGGCGAGAAGATTCTCAGGACTGGTTATTTTTACTCTGACCAACCGCAAAAGCCTGAAACGGGAGCAAGATACTGACACTTCCTGCAGGCCAGCAGGCCATGGAATTTAACATGCAAGTTCACTTTCAAGCTATGATCTTACAGAAAGGTCCAAATCTCTCCCTACCCACTTTCTCACCTCTCTGCACCAGCCACGGCCGTGATAAAGCACTCAGGTCGATACGAACTGCATAGTCTGGTCCAGGTTTCTGCAGCAGATGTCACAGATGACCTCAAAGCAATGGAACAGCTGTGCTAATCCACTTACAAATACCCCTGGGATAAAGGTCTTGGACACTTGTTGTACAAAATATTTCTTCAAACAATGGTTCCTTGTTACTTCCTTATTAGCGTGAATATAACTTTAAGATTCTTTAAAAATATTAAAAGCTGAGCTGTGTATAAATGACTAAATGCAGTATTTTTAAAATATTCTTGTTGTAGCACAAGAACTCACTGGCCTACTTCATACTTTTCAGAGACTAAGGAAGATTTTGGTTCTGTGTTTTGGCATCAAACTGCATATTTATGAAAACCTGCACAGTATAGCCCTCCAACCAGACCGCCAGACATTTCATTGTTCTGTCCGGCTGCTGACAGAGGTACTCTGTGCTAAAAAGCACACTGAGTATTTTTCAATGACCCAGGGGGCAAAGGTCACTTATTATAAATGGATAATGAGACCTAATGCAATGTTCTGAGTGTGGACAAAGAAAGGGTCTATCCATACCCCCTTGTGACTTGGTCATTCAGGCTTTTATTTCCCCTGCACACTTAATGGAGCCAAACAATTGGCAGAAATGCTATACAGAAACTGAGAGAAACTGCTGTATTCTACCTCTGATAGACAGATACAAATAGTGACCCTGAAACGGCGCCAGAATTCCTCTTACCACTAACGTGGCAGACAGATGTAACATTCACCCGAAACCTCTATTTAGCCATTTGCTGGCAATTAAACTTACTGACGGAAGCGATAGCACATCAAACCACAGGCTTCAGCTAATGTCAACCCATTACATTACTGCAGGTAAGCAGAGCCAGATAACTTTGTTTTAGCATGTATTTAATAGGGGAAAAGCTTACAGGTGCCTTGGACTCTTTTGTGTGAATCCTGGTTTAACTCCATTTTTTCAGACACTTCACTGAGTAGCTTCAGATAGAATAAATCCAGAAGACAAATAAAACTTCAAAGAAGATCAGATACATATAAATTTCTGTGTTAATGTAATTTTTACTATGTTCTCAGGAGTCTTTTTTGTCTTTAGTGTTTATTATTCTATTTTCCTTTACATTCCACACCCACCTTAATGAATTCCTATTATGTGAATTAAAACCTGAATTAAAATTCTTCACCGTAATTCAAAGAATACAAACTCATTATTTTGTCGGAATTTAGCTACCACTCATTCGTCTTCCGTTAAAAAGTTTCCCATACAAAACCATTTGAAACACATAGTATTTGAGCTGTTGATGAAAGAGAGAGTGAACCACATCCATCCCTGATTTCAGTATGTGGGATAAATGTGATCTGTGTATGTAAGCACTGATGCTCACAGAAAGGCTTTTGTTCAGACCGTATCTATGTGATACATTGCTTTTAATTTCAACAGAAACTAAAAAGCAGACAAACTATTTTTACAAAATGTCCAAAACTCTCCAGACAGCATTTGTGCTCTTGGACCCATACTGCAACAACTGCATACTACACACAATAATTTATATATTTATATGCTTGATAATATGCAGGAGAAATAGCAGAAACCACCGTGGATGATTAAAGCATCTATAACTAGAGCAGAGAATTTGGGGAGGGAGGGGAGAAATCTGGCCCAAAGAGGCAAGCCACAAGGATTCACAAACACAGGTAGCATTCGTGGATTAAAGGTAGCCTTGGAGACTGTTTCAAGACTACTCAGTGTTGCTGTTTTCCCTGCAGACGCTATGTTTGGTAGCCTGGTTAGACAATTCTGCAAAGCAATAGCCTTGGCAGCCCTAAAGAACAATAAATGCACACAGCAATGGATGGTATCCTTTTATCCTAATGCTTTCTCTTACACAGACATTTTAACTACTAACAGGCCACGAGGATATATATTAAAGTGCTGGGAAAGGGTCTTAACTCCACCTCCGTGGCGGCAGAAACAGATGATGTTTTTCCTTGCAAACACCTCTAGCTAAACATGACACTGAAACCCTGCAGTTTTTGTGAATGAGCCTGTTTGCCTTTTTTATCTCCTTATCATAAGGGTTATTTAATGTCATCATCAGCAACAGGTGCGTAAGCAATGGATAAAAATATAAATACCAAAATGAATTATCAGCAACATAAGCAGACTATGTGGCAGCAGTTACCTTAAACTACAGTATGAAATTAGACCTATGCTCTATAGTTCATAGCATCTATTAAAGGCTGTTACATAAATCACAAATATTGTTGATCTGATTGTACTCAATGCTTCAAAATATTTATATGAAAATTTAAGTATAGGCTTGCACATCTCATTTTAGACATACTCATTTGCAAATAGTGATCTGTATTTGCATAGTAAAATATTATACATCCAAAATAGATCCTTGCAATGACCTTTTATCATAAAGCAGAACTCGCATACCTGTAAGTGAAAGTAAATGAACGCAGGAATCTAGCAAAAAAAATCTAGCCAAAAGGCACATCTAACACAGTGTTGTGCGCTATTAATTACTTTTTTATATTCTTTTCTACCTTTTGAGTTTTCTGCCTTTTTCTGTGCAGCATGGAAAAAGGAAGACCCTAACCTTGTAGGTTTCCACATTATTTTGAGCTCAGAGCACATGCAACAGATGGACAGGTAGAAGCAACAGATCTAATCTGGCGCCAATGTCGCTTTTACCAGTCAGACATACTGCCTCTTGGCCCAGATGTCCACTTTGAGCATTTTAAAATGCCTGTGTCACATAACAAGCTGGCGTTAGCTGCACTGACGAACTGCTCAGAGGGTCTAGTTTCCCCATGAGTACCTTTACATATGCCAAGAGTTGTTCGCTTGTGAAACTTTGACTCTTATATCACTTTGATCCTGACTACACCTTAAATAAAAAAGGAGAGACTTGCTACTTGCTGTTAATATTCTTCCCTTTTTTGAATTGTCAATATATAAAAAAAACCCCATAAATACCCATTTATCTATAAAACCAATATAAAATACATGGGTCTATATAAATGTAATATACATATACCATATATGTATAGATACAGATATATAAATATTTCTGAATATGCAATGCCATGCGTATTGGCTCCCTGCAAACAACGTGGCCAAACACAGGACGAGGCAGGTGGGCAGCCATCCCTGGAAGCGATGCCAAGGCTCCCGAGGGAAGCAGCTGTCTGAGACTCTGGCTGGAAGTAGCCCAGCAATCAGGAGTTCCAAGGGAGAGGGAAAATGCAGATGCACTCACTTGTCACTGAGTATTGAATTCACGCGAGGAAATGGCTAAAAGCATGAGAAGAAATGAGGTGAAGAAACCCTGAAGACTTTAGGGTCACACTTGCAAGGGCTGCCAAGCACTCACATTTTGGCTACATGACAGCCTCACAACTTTGATTCATCTCAGAAACAAACTGTATTTGCTATTCTGCCGTTACCGATACAGTTGGTTACATGAAGCCCTATTCTGGGGTAGAACATGTACAGAAATAAATGCAGGTTGAAAAACCAGCTCAGAAAAGTCACACTCGGCTTAAAATGCGCACACAAGACAAGACAAAAAGTTGTCAGCTACTTACAGCCAGCAAGAAGATACTGGTAGTACTGTACGGCATCTGCAGCCAGCAGCAGTGGATGGTTTGCATTAAATGGTGGTTGGAGTTCATTCCACTGAGGAGTTCTGAGGTAAAACACAAGACTATTAATATTTAAGCTAATACAGAGAATGTAAATCAGTGTTTCTGTCATCACATGTAATTATCTATACAAGCTCACAAAATGTTTGTAATTATTTAAATTAGCTTGTTCAAACACTGCAATACACCACAGGCAGTTGAGCAGCATGACCAAATCACGCAGATTGTGAGGCAAAGACAATACTTGTTTGTTGACTGCAGCATGCATTGCGCAAAAAAACGACGAAGGCGGTTTAGATTAGCTTGGCAAATACATTTAGGACCATTGTATGTCATGCTGACGTTACATAAACACACAACAGAAGCTGGGGAACTTTTGTGTTCTGTTAACTAGCATGGCTTTGATACTGTAAAGTCATTGAGCATTTACAAACTGTGAAAATAAAGCTGTGTAAAGTTATGGACTATTGATCCAATTAGAATTTTCAATTCCATTACAACCTACTCATTTCAACAATAATGGCCTAGAAGTCTGTGTTGTAATTTTAATTAGGGTGGGCCATTCCTAAATAGCTTGGTAAATCAAGTATTGATCAATCTAGTCCAGCCATAAGCAGCACTAAGGAATACAGGAGACAAGAAAAATCGATAGAAAAATATTTTAAAACGTCAAAAGCACTGACAACACTTTCTCATCAATTTTTGTTTACTTTCTTCCTCATGTCAGGAATAATTTCTTCAACTGTCTTAAGAAATGCTACCTTCAGCTACTTACAGGTAACTCACCTAATTCTTTGCAATGCTTCATCTGGAAACCTCACTCATGTCTCATGGCAGAATTCTGTACTTTAACACTATTAAAATAATGGTTTCTAGTCCTTATATAAAAAGCTAAATTACAATCTGATCATTTAAAATCACTAATTGATAAGGATCTCTATTGATCCATTAACATGCTCATGTAGCTCCATGCCTATAGAAGGATTTAAATGGTTAGCTCCCATTCAGACATGTAAGGACTAACAGAACTAGGCTTGAATTTGCTACCGAGAGCCCTCTCTTTCAGTGGAAAACTTCAAGAGTCTTAAAGATAAACTTTAAGATAAAAATATAGGTGAAAAATCATGATGCAGTTCATTCACTCCTTCCAAAAAAAAAAAAGCTCACAATCATTTTCTGGACAAATAAAATGAAGAAAAAGTAAAAGGAATGAGCTACCTAACCAAAGTCCAGCTGGCTCTTGGGCATGTCATCATTTCCAAAGGTGTGTCATCACTAATCTTCGGAGCAGTGCTGAGCGGACGTGGTTCCAATACATGCTCCACCAGGCTACCGTAACAACTGATAATATACAACGACTCCACTACAAACTGTTTTGATTGATCTGTTTGCAAGAAGAAAGAAAATCTTATCGCAGTAGCACAGCAGAAACAGAAAAAATACACACAGAAATAGTTGGCTACTTATTCTTTTAAGTCTCTTGCCTCTGTATGCTTGCAGTCAAAAATGTAAATTAGAAGGGAAAGGGCTGGTGAGACAAAAAGAAAATTGTACGAAGTGCTCAATTTTTCTCCTTGTTTCAAAAGAATATGAATATGTCATATAAGAGAAGGCAGAAGAGAGTTTCTCAACAAGGCATGTGCAGATAATTGCATGATGCCAAACATATTTCTGTACATTTGCTTTAGCAAAGGTGTCTCACCTTTACCTCACAGCTTTTTCAGTGAAACTTCACACAGTATCTTTGGATGGAACTATCAAAGTTTGTTTTCTGTCATTATATCATAATAAAAGACCAATGATTTATTTCACTAATGCAAATTTCTTGTAAATTGTCCTATTTACCAAAAGCACCCCAAACACGTACCCAAAAATCTCCACCGTCACTAGGTTTAAGGAACAAAATCTACAGATAAGCACCACCTGCTCAGAAGTTACCACAAAATGAGAAAATAAAATAGAGAATTTAAATTTAAACGCAAGTCCTATTTTTGTAATATACCAACCTTTTTCTCTTTTCAGACCAGGATTGTTTGCAAACCATGACCTTGATGATCCAAAGACTGCAGCGACACAGAACTCTCCTCCCACAGACTTACTGGGTGAAATCTGTGGAGCCGGTTTGGATTTGCTTAAAGAAAGAACAAAATAAAATTATGGAAGTTAATTCTCAAAAATTAAGATGACCCTCGCTTAACAGTCATCCTAAGATATTAATTCAGAAGTGGTGAATATCTGCATTTCCCATAAGATTTAGCAGGATTTACGGATGCTTAGTGTTTCTCGATAATAGGTCCCAAATTCCCCTTGATCACTGAACTCATTAACTTGAAGAACAGCACTGGCTCATAATGCAGAATTAGTTGGACTGTTTAAAAGACCCAATATTGAATATTTGCATTCAATAGAAACAACTTCCGAAGTGAATACAAACATTTGTAATCTTAAGTCCTTTGGGAATGAAAATATAGATTCTGGGTCAGTCATTCTTGGTGGTTGATATTTTCTTGCATTTTCAAAAGAAACTTAGAAATAATGCTCACATCGACTGCTGAACAGTTGTAACTCAGCACAGTCCTGAGGCCACTGAAACCACTGGGGTATATGTGACATGGGCAAAAGGGTAAGAGGGAACAGCATGCGGAGGGTACAAGGAAAGGGAAACAATGCATACACTCATGAGCTACGTGTTAAAACAAATCAGTAATTATATCATGTAAAAAGTGATTAAGAGACGTTCTCCTCTGAAACACCACAATGTGCATGTAGCAGATACAGCGGTTTATAATTACGTTTCACTGAAACATCATTTAGTGTCCCTCTGTACAGGAATCTGAAGATGTGTGACATTATGCTTTGTATAAACTCAAAACTATTTTCAGATCATTGCCCATTTCCTCGTTAAACCAGGACTGCACCCCTTCCTTAAGAGAAAAGCTGATGGAGAAGTTCAGGCAGGATTCCTCCTTCTCCATGTTCCCTTCTTTCCAGTCTTTTTAATGGGATTATTTTATATCTCTCTCTCTACTCAATTTCACTGCTCCCTTCTCTTGCTACCTCCCCCTCCTTTCCTTTTTTCTTCTATTAATTTCTTTTTCCACATTATATCAGCCTGTGATTACACCATCACATTAACTTGGTCGTTTTTCAGTTTTCATCTTCAACTCGAAGAAGTGTGTGTGTGCATCTATGTATGTGCACACAAATTATTGCAGTATTATGATGGAATTAAGCAGCAGAAAAATATTTTAAATCAGCAAAAAGCAATTCAAACACTATCCATAATTTAATGGCACTTAATTCACACTACCTTTTTTTTTTAATGACATATTACTTGTATACAGGTGAAGTGGTTCATCAGAATGAACCAATAGGGATAGCAAAGCAAGAACAGATTATGGCTCAACATAATGTAACGATAACATAAGAAAAGGAAGTTAATCCAAAATTATTCTACAAGCTGGGCTTCTCTAAAACTCCTGCAGCTGGTGCAGAGATTGCATCTCTCCACAGACCTATGTCTGGTCCCTTACAGCTTGGTCCTGATCTCACCGAAATGGCAAAACTCACACTGATCTCAAACACTTCATTTCCTTCCAACAGCTAGCTCTAGTAAGCGACACATGGAAAATATGGCATACGGTTAAAAACAGAGAGCCTCCATCATTATTGTCATGCAACCTGAAACATGTCCAATTGCCTTCAACTTGAACTCACCTAAAGCAGCAAGTACTTTTTGTATAGCATACCAGAAATTAGGTCATTTATGAAAATGGGAGGAAAGACTAATTGTTTGCACCCTCACTGTATTTTCAGCCAGGTTTCTGAAAGGGATTTACAGAAAGTGTAACTGAGCTTCCCAACACCTTGTGCAGTGTTACTCTCCCAGTTTTACAGGTGGACTCACTGAAGCACAGAGGGGCTAAGCTACTTGCCATAAATCACACACAAGGCAAGCCTATGGTCACACATTTCATTTAGAAGAAAAAAAAAAAAAAAAAAAAAAGGAAAAAAAACCCCCAAACCTTTCAAAAGGAATTCCAGCACACTGACCAGAGTCAATGGAAAGACTCAGACAAACTTTCATGGACTTAGATCAGTCCTGAAGCTCTCGCACATGCACGAGAAGCTAGAACGTCCCAAAAGAGCAATTGGAATTTATAGTCAGTAACTCTGATATTGAACCACCACAAAGCACTTAATATCCAACTGTTAAAACTACAGCTACCGATTACTGGGTCAGAAATCTGTGTTCCAAAAAGTTCCCGACTATAAATATATCACCTTGCTTGCAGTGGCACTTCATGATCTATATTAGAATATTTAAATTGATATTAACATACTAAGTACTTAATAGCTGCTCAGAAAAATTCAGAATAGACTTCTTTCACTTTGAAATAGCCATCTGTCACACTATTTCGTATTTTTAACCAGTTCTGTAACAAACTGTGTATCAATAACTGGTTTTAGCTCTCATCTTCCAAATATTCACACATGAATATTCCTTCAGAAATTAAAATGTAAATGCATGCACTAATTATAGTCTTGTTACTTACTGATTACTTCAATCAATAAATGATTGGTTTTTTTAATATAGAACAAGATTGGTCAGAAGGATGGTGTTATGCATCAATCAACACAAAGCAAGCTACAAGTACAGATAGACTCAGCCATATTCACCTCCTCCTCTAAGCTCTTGAAAAGAAAATCTTTCTAAACTATCCTAATATTTTTAATATTCTGGATTTTTACTCAACACAATCTGATGAATAATAATAATTTAAATACAAAATAATTTAACATAAAACAATATAACAATATAAAAAAATTAAAATCAGAAAAAATTGGGAGTAAATGCAATTCTCAACTACAAGCTGGAGTAAACTGCAACAGAGACATAACTGACTTCAACCATTTCTTCAAGCCTTTAAGCAGAAGGCGATGTGCTACTCAAACACCACATTTTTGCAGGGTTCTCTACACTCTCGGTCCCAAAGACCTATGCTCAACCAAATACAGTTATAAACAACCTTAGAGGAAATGGTTTAAGCTACGTTCTATTTACACCACGTCTTTAAGATGTACATCTTTCAGGGCATGCATTTAAGTGCTGGTTTCAGTGCCAAAACGTTTTCCCTTCAAGAATGATGTTTTGTAGACAGAAAGAGCAGACCTTGTAAAACACGATTACTCATGTGGTTAAGCTTAGTCCTGCTAAAAAATAAAAGGCAAACAAAAAAAATGACTAGTGCATCATATTGGTTTAGACATATTTCTGAAAAAAACTGCTGAGATTCCAGCAAGTCTTTTCCAAAAACTATTGTAACTAAGGAATCTTTCATTTTGCCACCATTTTACATTATCCCTGAGTTTTCATCAATACATTCCAACTCAAATTTCTTTCTTTCAGTAAACCTCAAAAGCCCAGTTATTTTCAGTAACAGTAATGCCATTAGGAAAATATATTTTTGTGTCATTGTGATATTTTAACAACTTGGAAACTATAAATCCTCATTATTATGTAGATGCAAACACCCTCTCAGCTTTATAAATGATAACAAAACAATAATGTTGAAGGTAGGTGGTGAATGACTTGTTTCTGCTATGAACTGCTGCTCTTTACTTGCTCTTAGCCTGTCAGCACTTCATAAATTATTCCAAGAACTGAAATTAAGGCACGTTTGGCCTCACTTTTAAAAACAATTAATTTAAAAGAATCTTCACAATATACTAACTTTTAAAAGGTTGTACCATATTTTTACTGAAAGGGGTTGTGATGCAGGTTTGTTGGGAATCAACACTAAAAACAAGAAAAAGAAGCTAATGGGACCAAAATGTTCGCCCTTATAATTTCATTCTTCCACAGTGAGCAACAACGGCACTATATTTAGGACATAAGGAGGACAGAAAGGCAGTGTACTTTTTCCTGTCTGGGTCTACCCAACTGTGTAACTACACCACGAATTCTATGAGACACAGCAGTATTTTTATCCCAATTGTATCTGTGCAGAAACCTACAGCAGGAGGACAATAGTAATAAAACCCCCTTTCGATTACGCAGTTTTTGTTCTGCTATAAATTTAATAAGAGCTGTGCCTCAACTGAAGGCCATGTTCATGTCATTTCGGTCACCAACCGCTGACATTCACCCGCCCCAGATGAAGTCAATGACAAAGTCACCTACTAAAAGCCAAGTTAACCCCAAACTCCAGCCAAATACCACAGTATTCAGGGAAATTTGTGTTGTTGATAATAATTAACTTCTCTAACATAATTTTGGAGGATTATTTCCATTTTAAGTGCAGAAGCACTGAGATGTAGATGTATACATGTCCAGTGAAAAACATACAGGAACATTCAAGGTCAGGTTGGATGGGGCTCTGAGCAACCTGATCTGGTTAGTGGTGTCCCTGCTCACTGCAGGGGGGTTGGACTAGATGACCTCTAGGGGTCCCTTCCAGCCCAAAACATTCTATGATTCTATGCTTCTATGTTCCACTGAAATGGCACAAAAAGTGATTGGAGCAAACTGAAGCAGAAAATTAAGACATCAGTTTGTCAGATCTTAAAAATGTGAAGAGGCTCAGCAATAGCATGCAAGCTCTTTCATGTTGACAACGCAGTAAGAAAAGATTAAGAGCTACTGAAACATTTCAGTGCTACCACTTGTCGACTTCTGTAACGAATCACATCTTTATAAAAAGAGCTAGCTTTATAAAAGCATAACTAATGACTATTTTAACTAGTTTTCACTTGTTATTATCACTTATTTTCCTACTTTATGTAAGAAAGAATGAATAAGTATTAATACTATTAAAATATTTTTAAAACCATAGGCAGCTATGAAAAGAAGAGGTTACACAGTACAGCAATGGGGTGCTCCTCAAAGAGCTTTACATCTCACAAAATACTGCTGGCTCTTAAATTTGTCTTTAAGTTCATAGTCAAACAAGTGACATGACTTTAAAAAAAAATAAATCCATACATATGATATGAAGGAACTGCTTTACAAGTTCAAATATTATCAATCAAATAGAGCCTGCAAAGATTGAAATCACACTGGGTTTATATTCCCAACGAATCGGCTTCAAATACATCAGATTCATAAAAACAAAAGCCCTTATCCACAGCTCCACAGCTAAATGCACTGAAATGAAAACATACCTGATTTTTGAAGGTAAAAGTTTTGTTTAGACTACATAAGCAGCAACAGAAGTATCAGGAGAAAAATACTGCATGAATTTGTAATTACACATAAAATTACTGAAAAATCTTATCTGTCTCAAAATACATACATTTTAATGAATTTATCATCGTGCCTAAAACAAGAAAACAAAGACATGTTTCCAGTTGTCAAATCATGAAGAAAGCAAGAAAAAGCAAGAAAAGAAATGGTGGGCTCCTTTATTCGCCAGGCAGTAAGCTGTCAAATCTCCATTCATTTTGTTTACATAATTTTAGGTCTCATTAAGACCTTAATGGAAACAACATGATTTCTTCCCCCACCCAAAGTGTGTTTTTTATCCTAATTTCTCTGTAGGCTAGTAAAGACCATATTTTTGAGCTAGCACTGGCATTAAACAAACCACAAAAGAGTCTTGTGAAAGACAGGCAACAATTTTTGAGTCTATTTCATATATTCCCCTCTTTAATCTAGGCCTTTTAATCTTGCCTCAATCTAAAATAATTTCTGGTTGACAAGCATCTCTGCTGCTGCATGCAGGGGGTGACTGAAACATCCATTTGCTAAGACAATCCACTTTCAAAACTCTTCTTCCAGAGCCTTTTCAGTTCTTAGATCGCCATCAGACGAAATAGTTAGGTGCACCGTAAGCTACATTTAGAAATGGTTCTCAGGAAGGCTACTTCAGTAACCAGATATTCTTTAGGAATAAGGCAATGTCACCTTCTTTCCTAGAGTGTCCTATTTAGTGCCTCTGCTTTTCCTGTTTTTGGTACAGCTCCCCTATCCCTCATCAGCTGTCCTCTGCCATTCTCTTAAGAACTCTTTATCCTAACGAAGCTCTTCAGAAAGTTCTTTCTGCTGAAGACAGTATTTTGACAGAGACATAAGGGAGTGATATATGTGGAACAAACTTCTAGTAATAGAAACAAGAGCCACATACAAATATTCTAACAGATGCTGATAGATATAAGCTTGTAACTACCCTTAGCTAAACTTCAAAAAGCCTCAAAATAACTCCAAACCCCTCCTAGCTGAAAGTTTCTATATTTTCTAAGAAAGCTGTAAGATGTTCAAACTTCTTCCATTCTTGTTGCCTAAAACCTAACCCCCATCTCATGATAAAAAGGTGACTGGAGGTTATATAGCACTGTATGAATACTGAACCACACTCCAACACAGGGAAACCTGTTCAAACTTGGTTTTTATTTCTGTCTGGTTTTTTGTAATATGCTGCAATTTTACATTTTAAAACCCAAACCCCCTTATTATTTCAAATATCCTGATTTTAACAGAACTGTGGTTTATTTTTTTTCTCAAGTGTGATAAGCTGCTTTTTTTATTTTGAGTGCCCATTTTACTTTCTTCATCTCTCTTACTGCAGTACTATACTGTCTACTCACTGCTAATCTGGCTTATTTTCCAGAGGTCATCATCGATGTTTTCTGTCTGTAAGCAACTTAGTGCTACAACAATAAAGGAAGCTATATAAAAAAAAAAAAAAAAAAAAAAAAGAGGCTTCTTTTAGAAAGATACTGCAATCATTTTTGCCTAATGGGAAATAATTTATTTTTTCAACTTCTTTGCTATTTAAAAATTAAAAGCCTTCTCAAAGGTAAAAAAGAAAAAAAGTGAATGCATTTCTTTGACAATGCTTGATGGTGAACACACATCCATAGCTTAAAAGTGAAATTATGCAGTACTTCCACCTATGGATCAGCCATGCAAGTAAACAAATTAAAAAAAAAAAATTAATCCAAAATTAAAAAGCCTAAGCACAGAGTTATTTTCAGTGAGGACAGCAAATGAATTATAGGCATGCTGGGTTTGAACTGGGAACTCACCATGGAGCTTTTATGGAAAAACATCCTGCTCCAAACAGGTAAGGTCTTCACGTAAAGGGGAAAAATGCACAGAAATTAGATGAAAACTCAATTACCAACAAGTACACTGTATATCATGCTATTAAGATTTATGCAGACAAAATTAAACAAAATAATTTTTTATAACCGTTCATGATGCCCTGGAAGAGATGTAGACCTCTAATGTAACCAGCATGCTGACGCCCACAAACATAACTGCTCACGTGAACAGTCCCACTGCCAACGCAACCACCCACAGAAGCGGGAGCTGACGGGGTAGGCTCTTCATGCACAACGGCTGTGGCAAACGTAATGCATCAGTCGCAAGCAGGCTTTAACATTCTAATTCAAGTTGGACACAGTTTAGGTCTCCTTCCTGAAATCCCCTGACAAATCTGAGGCAAAAGCAGTCAAGAGCCTTAAACAGACATTAAAGTAAAAACTAATAGAAGAAGTAAATTAGCATCAAAAGGAACAAAGATGTGGGTGTTTTCCATGAAACACTGAAGGTCTGAGCGGGAAAGTTTTACAAATTGACTGGAAAGAGCCAAGTCCTAAGTAAAACCGACGACAAGTACAAGCACAATCTTTCAGAGAAAATTACTGAGCCCTTTCCCTAGGACAGAAACAAACTCTTAAATTAAAAATCTTTAGCAACTGTATGACACAGCAATCTTATTCCCCCACTTACAAGCTTGCATGGAATGCAGGAAAGAGAACCCTAACTTATTTCAAATGCATTTGATGTTAAAAATCACTTCATATAGACCTTAATGTTTGTGGCCACTCAACAATTTATCTCCACCGTGATTTTGTTGTTGTTGTTGTTCAAGTATTTTGCACAGCCTATAGTTTTTAAAGTGGTAGCACACACCACTAATTTTAGTGCATTTTTAATGGCTACCTCCCTTGTGCTTCACATCACCCTTGAAAAAGCCATCACCATACTGACATTTGCATAAAATCTGCAAGGGAGGAACAGGAGGTAAATTTAGAGCTACTCACATGCTCAAGGCTTCTCTGATTCTCATTTGGGATGTAACATCATCCACAAAATTGCTGAATAATTGATTTTGTAAATGCCAATGTGTCATTTTTCTTTTTCTACTCTGACTCAGCAATAAATTCTGGCTAGTTGAAACAAGTGAAATATTTTCAGGCAATGAAATAACAGGAAAGTTCTCTCATAGAAAGATGCATAAAGCACTCAGCCATACACCTACACAATTAAAAGGATACCAGCCTGATAAAAAAGAATCCTGTGAACTAAAATTGACACGAGCACAACATCCATGAATAAAGACATCCTCTTAAAAAAGCATTTAGGTGAAGGTACAAACCTAAGACACATTCTTGAATATGCAAAGATGTAAAAATCCAATGAAGAACAGAATATTGCAGAAAAAAAACCCTATTTTTTTATTAGTAATATAGGCCAGACAACATATCGAAGATCTTCTGAACTCTGTATAACGAACAACCCTTAAATGTATTTAAATATATGTTTGGTTAACACTTTGGAGGACAGAGCTCATTTGGTAGAACCAGATGCCTTTCTAGACTTAATATATCATCTCTGAATTGTGATAAAACCCAATTAAATAGTATGAACTGCATGAATTGTATAACCTCCAAAGAGTCAACACGTTCAGTCCCTGAGTCGAAGACTGTTCTAATGGCTCAACAGCAGATCAGACCAGCACTACCACACTGTTTAAATATTTAATGGAAAGCTAAGTCTTCTGCATAACCCATAGCCAATATAATTTAAACCCTAGAATGTATCTAGTGTAAATTTGAAGAGTCATTGGAGAGTGGTCAAATCTTACTGGGAGCTTAGAATCTGTAAATCATGATCCTGGACATTCTGCAAGTATTTTTTTTTTCTGTCCTCTCTGCCTCAGTTTCTCTGTCAGCAAAAAGCAGGCAAATGACATTTAGCTGAGCTCATGAAAACATTTTAGAAGATAACATAGGCTTTTTTTTTGTTCACAAGACACTATGTTGACCTGATTATACTTGCAAATTAAAAAATTCTATTTTAATTACAAATTGACCCAGGTGGAAATATGCTTCAATGGAAGGTTTTGTTTGTTTGTGTTTAACATGGCTACAAAATCTTGTATCATGAAGAAAATGTAATTACACATCCAAAGACTACAGTGGAGTCTTAATAAACAGCCTTAAGTCCGAGAGAGACAACGTAGCATTTCCTTTACGTTCACAAGACCTGATTTCTTTTACGATCACCTTTTTTTCCGATGATATTTACATAAGCAATTGTTTTTTCGCTATTTCCTTCACATAATATGGACGGTATGCTCATTGAGAGAGAGGATGTACAAATTACAGGATAACCCAACCTTGAAAAGACAGCACCAGATGGCTGTGCTCAGCAACAGTAACAGAGCAATGCCAAGGCAAAAAAACTCACTGAGGTTCTTCGTTCTCATAGCTTGTGAGAAATTCCAAAGGAAAATTTTTGAATGAAGATGATTTATGATTCAAGATTCCAACAGAATTTTCTTATTTTCTTATCTGATTCTGATTTTTAGCAAATTGAAAATGGAAAAATTCTTTGATTGTGTTATTGTGTTTAATAAAAACTATTTAAGCTATTAATAAGCCATGCAACACCCACTTATTCTAACCCTCATCACTCTATGTTGCCACAGCGAGAATCCTTTCATAAATAATGACATCTTAATAAAATCTAGTGCAAATAACTATATTTTATATCAATTACAAATAATTACGGTAGTTTGTTTATTACCAAAATGTATTCTAAAAGCTAAAGGTGACACAAAACACGACTGAGAATTGTGCCAGAAGGCGAACGTCTGGCTTCACCATGCAGGAAAGCTGACCTATTGTACTGAATTCTTTAGCTTTATTTTTTATTTTTTTCTTGACTTTTTTAGTTACTTTTTCTATTTAATTGTACCATGACATCATGACTTTGCACTCCTTATTTTTGTTTGCTTCAATAGTAGAACCTGGGATAAATTAAGCTCTCCGAGTCAAAATAAAACAAATGGATATCAGTGATTTTCAGTGTAATATAAGCAATGAGAAACACTGAAATGACAAAATTGCATCAGACACTTTACCTGCTTTTCCCCTTCCTTACTGGGGGTTGAATGAGGGACGGGATGAATGAACGGATAAGAGTTTTGTGTTTAAAAACACACTATCAGAATCTTTTGGATGGAAAAAAGTAAGGTTTATTCCTTTTCCTATAAGGTACGTTGGATATGTCTGTTTTGACAAGACCCAACTAATGCAGGTTACATCCTGGTGTTTCACTAAAGCTATAATGAATTTGAGAATGGAGTATGATAGAAATATAATGACCATATCCCTTGAGAAAGTTAAAACAAATGCTGCTGTCAGAGAAGCCAACTTTTACAACAGTTTGTCAGTGTTTCTTTTGGGGCAATTACTTATCCTTTTATTTCCCTCCTTCCTATTACAGCTCATCTGTGTCCCCACATTCTTACAAACTGGAAAATAACTACAACTCATTCCACAAATACAAGGAACGCTTATAAAGCTATTGCAAAGCACAAAGCTGTCTTCTAACATATTCTGATTCACTGCCTTTTATAGACAAGCATGAGATGGATCATACAGTTCTTCCCCTTTCAAATCTGTAAGCTCTTTGTAAATGAGCAATGAATTAACTCATTCACCAGACCTGAGAAGGAATTCAGCATTACTATTAAAATTTGGAGAGGGAAACTGAGGCACGGATATATAAAGACTTATTAAATCCGGCTCTTTTACTGTCTTACATCCCCCTAATCTTTAAAACATAAGATGCTTCCTTACTCATTAATGTTAGAGCCCCTTTGGGAAAGCCTATCTGCTCCTCAGAATGTGCTGACAGTACAAACTACAGGAAAGCGAGTCAACGGGATGACAAAATACAGCGACAAAAATTGAGTGCTTCATGAAGGTGCAGAAATTACAATGAGAGACTTGAAAAAGCAAGGGAAAAACAGAGGGCAGGGACCAAGGAAACAACAGTGATGGCAGGAAGGGAGGTAATGCTCTGAGATACTTAGTGCTGAGAATGTAAATTTTATTCAGAATAAGTGAGTTTAATGACTGATCAGAAAATGTTCCAAACCCCGCAAGTTGACATGAGAAAAGAAGCATCTGTGATGAACAGCGTGGTAATGACACAGCTCCAGATTCTGGTCTTTCATTCCCATAGGGCTACTGTGAACACTTTTAAAAAATTTACTGCCATTCCACTTGTCAAGTAAAATGACATGCTTTGCAGCTCTGCTTGAGACGCATGATGTTAAGAGCACTGATCAGTCCTTTCAGTACCTGAAAAATAATTTGCTGTCTTGGATACTAGCAGAAAAAAACCCAGTGTGACTTTCTGGTTAATAAAACCTGCAAAACTTAATTAAGATGTCTAGTATTAAAGAAGCTTTTCAGATGTTAAAAGCAAATAAAATGGACAAATCCAGAACTGCTAATTATATAGCATTCTTTTACTGTTTTCTTTTTACTTTTACAAATGTACTGCAACAGATTAAATATTTAATTCTTTAAAAGTAGCAACAACAGAAAAGGAACCTGCTTTGAGGGCCACTGAACAGCGACTGGAAAATCCAACTGCTAGCGAGTTCGTCTCCTTTTCTGATCGCTGCACAATCACAAGGTTAGGCAGCTGCTCCCAAAGAAGAGCCTTGTTTCCTCGGAGCAGTGCTTAAAGGTGCTGACCATGTAGGTGCAAATACATCTGTCTTTTGCCATTTGCAGTAATACATGCCTCCTACACTTCTCAGAGTGAGGCAGATGGTCCCTGTCCTGTCTAAATATTACACTGTACAGACTTACATTGCTATGTGTTTCTAGAAATACGAGGGCAGATGTTAAATATGTTAAACACACGCTTTGCCCCCTGGAGGTTTAAGTTAAGGCTGCTGTCTCAATTTGGTCATTTTAGGCATGCCAGGCTTCTTGGATCCTAGGCATTCCTCTTAAATCCCTGCTTTATAAATACAGCTTTTCATGTTAATTTTGTGTGCTTTCATCAAATATTTTGGATGCAGAACAAATGAAGGAAGCTCTCAGCTTAGCATTAACCATCTACACAGGCTTCGCTGAAAATGATGATCCTCATTCATGAAAACTCTATTTACACAGCAGGGTATTTCCCATGACTGTTGTTTTCCCCCCTTACATAAGCCGCACTGAATATTTTAAATTTAATTTGTTTCAAAAATTACACAAAATAGTAGGACAAGGACAGTTTGTGAATAGTAAAATTTACTTGAACGTGAACACTCTCTGAATACGTTTAAGATATTTAAGAATAAAACATTAAATAAAATAATGCGGATTTATTATATTTGCAACAGTTCTGGAAAAGCTTGCTGGTATCACCACAGCATTAAGGAAACAGCCTTTGTAGAGGCCACTGCATGAAATACTGTTGTAGACCAAGTGATTTTTTTCAAGTCACCATCCTCACCATTGCTCCTATCACCCCACCTTCCCCCTGGCAGACCCTCAGATGGCTTTTTATATTCTCTCTATGTCTTGTCCCACCTAGTTCTAGGTGTCTATTCATTTCTAGGAGCCTACCAACAGAGCCCAGAATTACATTTCTGTCCTTCTTTCACTGAACTCTTCAAGTGACCTTTTTGATATTTGTCCCTCTTTCAGGAACTGTAACTTCCTGCTGATCTCCATCCGCACCAGCCTCTCTCTGATCCTACCTCCCTTCCTGTCCTCTTCCAAGATCACACCTTTCTGTACTTTCAAATTTCACCTGATTGCTAGTGCGATCTATTCCTCTTGCCTGTGTTTAAATCGTAAGCAGGAAAAAAAGCAAAAATAAGCAACTGAAATGTATGTGTGGAAGAAGTTAAACCACATTACCCTTGTGCTGTTTCTTTACCGTTTCATAAGTCCCACTTACAATTATCTATGAAGTTCAGGAACTTATCTGCAGACAGTCTCTGTGCTTAGGGCAATTGCGTGTTCGTAGTTCATGATTTGGCTCAACAAGCTTAATGAAATTCCTGTTTACAGCAGCGAGAGCAGGACTGGATTGTTAGATAGACATATATAGAGATCCACATGTATATATGTGCATACATATGTAAGCTTTAGAACCTCATCGTGCGTACTTAGTGCACTAAACAAACAATAACAGATTTTACAGGATGTCCTAAACATTCAAGCACAGAATATGGGAATTACTCAGGGAGAGAGGGAATATCCGTGAGCTCTCGCCTGAAAAATAATTCCCGGTTCACGAAACACAAGGTAAAATCCACCCCGCTATAGAGGTTTGAGCAAGAAACCATTGAAGCAAGCAAGACAGTGTCTGCACCCATTTGCCAAAATGCAGGAAAAGGTTATGAACCCGTAAGGCTCTCAATTGTTTTGTCCAACCACATACCATACATGATCTATTTTTCTTAAAAATATAAAAGCAATCTGTAGATTAATGGGTTAATCAGGCTTTTAACTAGAAAATATTCAGGGATATGAAGAACCAGAGGACAAAAAAATATAACAATCACCCACTAGCTTTATGTATTAATCGCAAAAACTGAAGATTTGAAATTTAGCAAGTATCAACTGTTAGACACTATCAATTAACTTAAAAATTGTTACAGTTTATGAAGCTCACAAAATCTTCTTACTAATTATAACACACATATATTTAGTAGAGCTTTTCATAACAAATATTTTGAAGTGCTTTATCATGGCACGGTGAGAAGTACCAAAGTGCAGCTGGCTCCGAAATCAAAGTCCACATGTGAATTTTATAGTACAGAACAGCCACTTTGGAGGAAAAATAAGGTCAAGAAAACAGCAGGATTAAGTTTTCTCTTTATACTCAGCCTGGCTTACTGTCTTTCCTTTTCTGATAGTTTCTGATCATTTCTGCTTGAAAACTTTGGTAATCAAAACAAACATTAAAAAAAAAAAGTAAACCCATAAATTATTCTGATTGAATACAGCTCTGCTTATGTTTTGTACCAATTCCTGGTGTGAAACTTCTCCTGATGTCAGCGTACAGTATTTCCCATATGGCAGACTGCAAGAAAATGACCCACCCAAATGAACACTCCTGAATTTATAGAGATTTGTTTTCAGGTTTTGTTTACTTATCTGACGCTGGTTTTCTTTTCTTGTCTCCTCTTTCCCCCACCCCTCCCTTCTGTTGCCATTAAATTACATACACTGAAATTAAAATAAGGAATAAAACTAAGTATCAGCAGTAACACAAATTATTTCCATATTAATTATAAATAACAGAAAGGTTAAGAAAGGTTCGTGCAGATACACTTACCCTGTGCGTTTGGTGATGGTCCCCAATGTCATTGGCTGCTTGATCTGAGCAAGAGGCAACACCACAGTCAAACTTGGAAGAGGCAGAAGTCGAGGGTTCCCAGGATTATTGTTTGTGAAGTTATTGTAAGTGTCTTGGCTGTTCAATTTACCTTGATGGGATAGAGACGTCATAAAACACATTATTGGAATTTTTTCTTCATTTATCATTTTTAACAATTGCCTGAAATAAGCCATTGCCAAAAAAAAGGAAAAAAAAAAACCCAAATAAAAAGAAGAAATAAAGAGCTCCTATTGTAAGCAAAAACATATCTAAAAAAGTCATCTTCATCTCAGGTAAAAAATAAATGACAATGGAAGCAGCAAATGTTTATTTTTATATATGGGGATAAGGTCCCCTTCCATGGAAAGGAAATTATTCCTGCTGCTTGCCTGACAGTTTTGCTCACCAAAATGTTTTTGAGTTTGGTCTGAAGAACAAACTCTGGATTCCAATTCTCTATGGGGGAAAAAAAAAAATATTCTGGAAGGGAACTATTTTCCTAAAGTACCACATACAGTGTTGGTAATTGAAAGTACTGAAAAGGTCGCTTTTGTTGTCTCTACGGATAAAGGCACACATAATAGTAATCTGCTGAACTAAGACCGGAGGAAAATAACGAGTAACTATACAAAATAAAGCCATGCCAAACTACATGTAAAAAGTATCAAAAAAGTAATAAACTTTATATTCATTCAAAAAAGAAGAAGAAGAAAACAAAATGTAGGTACTCAAAAAAAAAGGAAGGGGAAAACATAACAAAAAAATCCCAACCACCCTAAGTTTAGCTTGTTTCATAGAGGTCTGTGCTGGATATACGCCCAGTTTAGATACGCTTTCTTACTTTCTGTATCATTCTGTAGTCACAGCCTTTCATTCTTCAGTTAGAAAAGGAAACTAGCTACAAATTTCATGGACAGTAAAGAAAGAAATGTGAAGCAAGCAAAGAAAGAAGTTAAACAAAAAAGGGGCCAGTCTGTTTATAGCAGAATCAAAAGTACTTTAAATAGACAAGCAACCATGAATTAAAAGGTTTAGATCATTAACTTGTTTTTCTGTGTTCCTATAATGCTGTGAAACGCTGGCTTTGTTCTTAATCAAAAGGGAGCCATATTGGGAATTAGGTTCCTAAACAACCGATGCATTCTACATAGATATTATACAAATCCCAGGCCAAATCCATACAATCTGACTGAAGAGCAGCCACCTTTTTTCAAGGAAGAAAAACAGCACAGAAAAGGGTTTCTCACAGGAAGCTGCCTGAAAAGCTTTAATGGTACTTCAGATGGATTGAAAATAGGAAAAGGAAGGCGGAAAAATCTTAATGAATGTCTCATCATCCTAAAGACACTCAATGCTTCCTTTACCCTTCTTTTAATACTATATAACTGTAAGCTTAGGGGTTTTATTTGTTTTTTCTACAAAGTCCATAGACCTCTGCATCTTAGAAAAGCACAATAACAAAAATGATGAAATTACAAAGTGTATTTTGTGTTAAGTATCTGGCCTGAACATTGGTCAATACTTTTAAAGAGAAATAGCAAGGCTTTAATGAATAACAAGCCTATTGAAGTCTCAGAGAGCAGATTTCATTAATAGCAATTTTCCTGCACCAACTTGGAATAAAAAGAAACAGGAAAGGGAAAAAAAAACCCAGCTTAGTTTTAAATTAAGACTGAGATGCAATTAATTTTTTTAAGATTAGTTTCACAATGCATTCTTGGTTCTTGTAGAAAGGCGTGTGAATAGTTTTCTGCATTATTGTCTAATTTCTGCATTATTGTCTAATTAGTTACTGTTGCATGTAATCAAGGCCTCTCCGAAAGTGTTTCGCTCTCCTATATTCATCGTGAGTAACTGCATGCTACACAGCAAACAGCGATGGTATCTACAGAGGGGGCTCCAAATGTCTGTAATTTGTTTTCTTTTGCTTGTTAGGAATATAATGATTAACTATGAACTGCTGAACCAAATGACGGTGTCGTAACAGCCCCCCCCCCCCCCAAGGCACATTTAATTACTCCGTGCCCTCCGCTCCCAACATCATGTAGTTTTCCATATGCAAAACGTTCAGCTGATTCAATAGAATATTTGCATGCAGAGAAATGAGGCAGTTACAGACGTCCTTCCTACCCAAGGATGAGCTCCTTTATTTCCACACCAGGTGAGGAATCCCAGGGCAGTTAAGGGGACTCACAAAACTGCAGGATTAAGTCATCGCTTAGGAGTTGTTTATTAATTGTAGCAACAACACCCTACAAATTTTTAGGCTCACACATAAGGAAAGAAAACACAAAGTAAACGAAGAAATTACTAAACTATACAGAGAGAACCGAAGATGTGTAAAAGAGATGCTGAACAGGGCCAAAATCCAAGACAATTCTTCTTTGAAAAAAAACATTCAGTGGTCAAGCATTTCATTTTTGAACATATAGCTTAATCTGAGGTATACAAACGTCAATAAAAAATTAACTGGAGCTCATAATGCGCAGCACCTCACACCACACATGATAGAAAATTCAGCTATGACAAATGGAAAAGCTGTAAATAACTAACATATATCCCAGTAACTATCGCCTGCCAATCTGTATTTTCTGCAGCAATGTTCAGTTCCTTAACTGCAAATAAATGTAATTAAAAGTGACACAAGTCAAAAATTAAAAGTTGGAATGCTACAAAAAGGAGACAAATTAATTCTGACAGCAAAGTTTTTCTCAAAAACTTGACTAAAATAATATTAAGATGGTGCAGATGAGTAAGGTTGAAGAAAATTGTGCTTAATAGAAAAAGTAAAAATATTTGCTGTCATTTTCAGTGAATTACTTTCAGCTACTCTTATGATGGAAATGTTCTATACTGTTATATCTGCATTGTACGTTGCCTCAGAACTATCAGAGAAGTACACGCTTGTCGTCTTAACTGCACAGCCTTGGGGATCCAGCAAATGCACTCTTGTGGCTAAGGCTGTTCCTTTCCTAAGCATTCAGCAAAAGCTGTATTGTGCATTCTGAATGTCACTGGACCAAACCAGTGTCACACATTATGTTTAACAAGCCATTTTTAACCCCCATAATTTTATGGTGTGCTGTTGTACCCATCCAGAAATTTCATAAAGTCACTCTCCATTCCTCCAGCCCTTCGAAGTACAAAACTCCTCCTGCAGCGAACGGGAGTTGTGTGTGCACAGGGCTGCTGTACCAGGCCAAAAGAGCACAAAGAATGCAGTCAAGCATCAAGATTATTTCTACAGCTCAAGCAGTTGTTGATTCACTATCAAAGCACAAGCAACAAATAAGCCAAAGTTTAAGTCCGCTAGAAATATCAAACATTTTTAATACAGCAGAATCCTGTACTCAAATTACCTTGCCACATGTGGAGAGTACGTATTCATTCTTGTAAGGCAATATGTATAACAATAAGGAATAAAACCCTGGAATTATAGCTTCAAATAGAGTAGCTTCATTTAGCGCTGAAAACAGAACTTTAAATGCTTGTATACGGACGGCTACACACAAATCACATCCTATTGACTATTCAAGGAATACTTTCTATTGCAATTAAATTAGAGAAAATGAATCGTCGTCATCACCATTTCATGGCAAACATGCCCTCTCGAGAATCAGTCTGAACATTCCCAGCAGAGCATCCCACGCAACGAGGCACTTTCCCTCGGTAATCGCCCAGAGTGTGAGCTTAACGGCACTCAGGACCCCATGCAAGGCAAGTCCTTTTGGTCAAGTATCTGTCTTTCCATGGGCTGCCACGAAAGAGATTTTCAGATGACAGTTCAAGAGCTGTGCACAGAATACATTAAAGCCAGTTTAGGCTAAGGTTTATTTTCCCCATATGCCCCCTCCCGTTTGCCTGCGCTCCCTCTTCAGCTTGGGCCACAGCTCAGGATGCACGCGAAAGGAAGCACTTGTATTTTTTTCACTGAAATATTACAGACTCGAGGTCCAACTTCCTGGACATAGCTAAACCCAAGTCAAAAAAACCTCCTACAGTTAATCCTAATTCAGCCTTTTAGACTTCCACTGGAGAAAAACAGAAGAAAAAAAAAAACCAAAAAAAAGTCTTATGTCACAATTTAAGCTGCTGGTAAATCTCTTACTAATTTTACTATGGGACTCGCAAAAAGCCGAGGGTGCCGTGGCTCTGGTAGCCTGGCAGCAGAAGTTCATTTACAAGTGCAGCATTGTATTGGATAAACGTTGCCTACTGAGACACGGAAAATACGATCAGTTAGTTCCGCCTCCGTACCTGTTTGCTGAAAGTCTGCAACAAAACCGCCCTCATATCATCCACCCAAAACCCGAGCCACACTTTTCCAGACATTTTATTCTACAAATACTCAAAGGAAAAATGGATTATGTTCAGGATAAAAGTGAAGAAAGAAAACAACAATGGGCTTTGTTGTCAGACGGAGGGAGCGGCTGCCGTGCCGGCCTGGCCGGGGTGTATTCCCAAGCCAGCCATCATTAACAGACTCACTTCCACCGAGAAAAAAAGGGAGGCCTGAAAGTGCCGGACAAAAGAAATCCCAGCAGACAAAGAAAAAACAAATTAAAAGCACCATTATAAAACACAGATGCTATAAGGAAAATAAACTTCACAAGATTTACTGTTTTTTGACAAAGCTGGACATCTGTGGAAAAGACATCAGGAGCAGCTCCCAGGTACGGCCCGGATGGGCTCGCGTCCTCGCCTCTGCCCAACTCACCACGGCCCAGGGCTGGCGACCTGGCTGCAACACCCACTGCCTCGCAGCTACGCACCAGAGCCACCCTCCACCTACCTTCGCCGCTGCAATGTTAAGTTATTGATGGCTACAGTTATTTTATTTACGATTATTAAAGTTATTTTATTTACAATTATTGCTAAACCTATAAAGTACTTATGGCCTGAATGTGAGATTTAAGCATTTGATCAAATCACACATTTCTGAGTTTTCAAAATATATTTTTGGATACGGAAGAAAAGCTACACTTAGGGCAAAACATGCTAGACTTGCTAGTTTGTAACGCCGTATATAAACCATTCAATAACTGAAAGCAGTTAACACGGTAAACTTGTCCTCTTCTGACCAACTAACAGCCTTGATGAATTCAGGCCAGATTTCAAATCGGTCAGCGTTTGAACGGCGTACGTCAGGGCACTCCTGCCAGAGATCATCTCTGAGGAGAGAGGAAGAAAAACATCCTGATTTTTGCAGCTACTAATGACATAAATATACATCAAAATGACCACGGCAGATATATTCCTGCCAGCCCCAAGGAGCTCATCTGTGAATACGGCACAGCTCAGCCAGTGTTTTGCAAAGACTCCAGTGGATCTTGAAAAAACTACGCTGGTGCAGCCCCACTGACGGCTCGACCGTTACTTTGCCCTTCTCTTTAGTCCACCCGTAGCACCACATCACTGTGACCAAATCACTTCTTGCCCGATTCAAACCCAGCTCTACTACAACTCTACCACAGATCCCACATGCAGGCAACGGCCTCAGCCTGTCAGATGGAAAGAGAATTGGGTAATTCACAACCGAGCTGAAAAGCAAAACTACACCCTAACACCTAAGGGATGCAAACACCAAATTGAAATGAAATCACTTTACCCATTAAATTTCCCCGGGCAGTTTCGTCTGCATACAGCATGTCTCCTCGTTCAAGTGTTACAGGATCTTCTTTTGCACAGAGAAATTCCACCCTGTTGGTGAGGAAAGCCAATGGGACTTGGCCCAGACAGTTTTTCTGGTAGGAATGTAATGATCATAAGGATTTTAGTTTCTCTATACACTTTACATGAAAAACTGAAGTGGTATCAAGCACCTGTCAGCCTCATAAGAAAAAGATTCTCTGTTGATTTTTTTCATTTTTCTTCCATTACTCCAACACAAAAAGCTTAGTAATGCAGCATCATGAAAATTCAAAGCCCACTGGATTAGCTTTTATATCTTACAGCATTTAACAAACTACATTTCAAAGCCTACCACACAGTCTACTGACATTAACACTACACATAAACATCTTTAATTTGGTAAATAAAAATGCAGTAACTCGAGGCTACGCAATCATATGGAGGCCGAGTTGTAAGAAGATGAACTGTGTTTGGTCATTATTTCCATTTAGCATAACACTGAAGATTCCTCAACTTAACATGCGCTAATCATATAATGCAAGGGAAATAAAAACTTTTCTAACTGGCAGACAGAAAACGGCAGGAAAACCAGAAGTGTCGTGGATGCAGTGGTTTATTTTGCTTTGCTTTTTATTCAACACAAAAAGTTTCCCGGATGAGAATGGAAAGCTTCCCAGCTTCAGTTCCAAGACTTTCACCCTCGTTTCTGACCTTTTCTCAGACATGTTCCAGTATAATCTGTAATCTACTACAGTCGGAAGAGGAAAAAGCAGCGCCCTGGTGAGAAACGCTGCCTTGTGACCTGAAGAGAGCACCCCGCGGAAGCACTGCTGGCTCGCAGAAGTCGTTTGGAAGAGCTTGATGGACAGACTCAATAGCGTCCCGAGAACCACACTCAATACCACGAGCACTAATTACGGCCACAGTGGGCTTTTTCTTTTATGTTTTGTTTTATTCAGTCAAACGTGTTTTATCTCTCTTTCTAAAATGTTACACATCTTCCTAGAAAAAGTCAGGGAACTTATTCTTTTAGTCAACGATTGCTTCTAAATTAGTTACACTGCAGTTTCCTTGAACTGTACCCTACCAAATTTAGCCTCATTTCACACCCTAACCCTCAATATTTCCAATACAATTAGACCTGTTAAAGGAATAATATTATGTATTGGCTACAAAATGTACGCGCACATGATCCAGCTTCTTAGAGCAAATTTCTCTCTCAGCTAAACTGGTGCAAGTCCAAAACGTATCACTAACTTGACTCCACTGAAATGGATGGGAGAAAATAATGCAGCCGGTTGTTTTCATAATGTTTAAAACCGCTTGATATTGAACCTTTTGAAACAGGGCTGCACTAAATCTCATGATTATCCTAAGAAAGCAGAACTTTCTCCCTGTTTGCATCCAGGCAAGGCGTATGATGGTGGCAGGCAAGCTTGTAAGTCAGAATCATAGAATCATAGAATCATAGAATGTTTTGGGTTGGAAGGGACCCCTAGAGGTCATCTAGTCCAGCCCCCCTGCAGTGAGCAGGGACACCACTAACCAGATCAGGTTGCTCAGAGCCCCATCCAACCTGACCTTGAACGTTTCCAGGGATGGGGCCTCCACCACCTCTCTGGGCAACCTGTTCCAGTGTTTCACCACCCTCGTTGTAAAGAATTTCCTCCTTATATCCAGTCTAAACCTACCCTGGTTTAGTTTAAAACCATTACCCCTTGTCCTGTCAAATGAATGCTCGGCCGAGACATGCAAGCGCCAGACCAAGTATCTCAGCCACTGACGAGACAGAGTCCTCTGCCCTCTCACCCAAGCTCCTTGAACTTCAGCTCTTCCAACTGCTCGCCGGCGTCATCCACTCAAAAGCTGAACATGGCCTCATAATATGCCTTTCCTCCTTTTGAAGTTTCTCTTTCTTCTACTGTCTTCAGTTTTGAAAAATTTGTCCCGCAATTATAAAGCATCCCACTGATAACCCAAAAACCTCCTCCTGTCCTTGGCAAAGGCTAGAAGAGAGAAGGAACTGCTGTGAGCCCTTTGCTACGTTGTCTCTACCTGGCCAAAGACGGATTACAAAAAAACAGTTCAAACCTCAAACTGGGATTTGAACCTGTCATTTATTTCTACAATTAGTGATGTAAGGCTGGCCATTTTGCCCACCTCCATGCCTATTTCTTTTTTTCCTGCATGGAAAAGAATTACGTTGACAGCCCAGAGGAATCAAAAAGGAGAGGAAGCCACTTCTGCCAGAACAGTGACAGTGTCCCGGGCCCCGTGGCACCTCTCACCAGCAGCTGTGAGGACATCCATCGCACTAACTGCCTTGTGTAAAAAATATCTCCTTGAAAATCTGAAATGAATGTCTGCTTCTTCCCTTGCCATTTCCCCTCCTCATTTTGTACAGATACCAGTTTTCTGTGCTAAAGTTCCTCAAAGAGCTGCACAGCAAAGGTGCCTTGAAGCATTTCCTTAGAAAACAGCCCCTTCACCACCACACCCACAAGCCTCACCTAATCATCATCTTTCAAGATTAATTTGACTAAAACACTGTTGGTGAAAAGCTCAAGTCTATTTATGGGCAAAACTCTCCTTGAAGTAAAAACAACAACAAAAGCTGATTGCCAGCTGTTGGCTCCAGGCTTTGCACTGCCGTAAAGGAGGCGGCAGCAGTAACACATCAGCTGGTTTGCTCCAGGTTGAGGTTACCAGCAAGATCAGCCAAACCGGCCTTTCTGCTCGTAGGGCACCTCCCGTGTAACGGCAGCCACAGGCAGGGAGGGCTCCAGACGCTGCCATCCTATTTGTACCAGACCTTGCACCTTCAACTCTTCACAGATTAAAAAACTGCAAGATTAGTTTCTCGTAACTCCTATGGGCATAGCTATGGAATATTTTGCAAACAAATGCGAAGGTGCGCTGCCCATCCTCCCCAACGCGTGGTCGTAAGCCAGCTCTGGACCAGAAGCTGTAGCTACTACAGCACCAGACTTGAGTTTGCAAACTCTTCTGAGGAAAGGACTATGTGAGCTCAGACTGAACACTCCACTAATGAGGTTATCGTACAGACAGCTTCTAGGCACAGCGTAGAGACTCTGTTACTCCAATTTCTTGCACATGGGAATTTTACTAACACTGTCTGCTGGTGAATGATGAAGCGCCTGAGAAAACAAGTATGCGCTATTACTGCCCCTTGTCACGTCTATCAATCATAATTCATCATCAACACAGTTTTGAATTCAAAGCCTTCTTTCAGGGATGACGCTGAACTTCAACATTGTGAACTTTAGCAAATTTGGGTGTCTCAGACCTCTCTTCCAAATGATACAGAATAAAATGATCTTTATAGACTTGATTTTTTTGTATTGGGACAACAAGAGTCAGAAAAACTGGTCAGCTTGTTTTAGAAACTGCAAATGACTGGTCTGGGAGTTTCTGGAGGACACCTCCGTATGCAGCTGTGCTGGGTGAGGAGATAGGGCAAGTTTAATCACAGCTCCTTACCCCAAAGGCTTAGCTTATTAGAATTTAGTACTGATGATAAACCACATATTACTACATTTGTGACTTTCCCTGCACCTTTTTACCAATGCCTTACTTTCCCTTGCTCTAGCTGCAACCATTAGCACAAATATTTTAGCATCTGAATTCAATCCAGGTTGAATACACAGTATTTATCCCACGTTATGTGAAGAAAAAAAAAAAGTGCCTTGAGAACCACTGCATACGAGAACTTGATAATAATATCCAAGGATAATTATAATAAATGGCTTGTCTGAAACACCCATAGAATAGGAACTGAAGTAAACCATAGCAATCTCACTCCCTCTTCCACCCACCACACACCCTCGGCAGCTCTGCTCTTTTACCCATGACCGTTAAGGATGTTTTCTGGCTCTGTGACAGCATCGTGACTCAGGTCATGAGAAGTGTCAAAGATGCATTTCCTTGAGATGGGAAAAAGCAACTGATTTTAACAGCCCACAACGACTAAGCAAAAAGAATAAGCCCAATCAGCATATTTAAGGGTAAAGATAAACCTTTTAAAAGATACAAGTATATTTTATTTCCAATCTTAATGCTTACGTTTCTTTCCATAAAGTGTTTACATTTTTCAGACTACCAAAAATGCAGAGTTGATTTAAATGCCTTACTTAAGAATAATAAACTGAAAAAAGACAACAAGAGCAGCACCCATTTACTGCATAATCAATCACCGATCACATACACAGGGAACCTGATTCAGATCCACGAGGGATCAGCCCTCCATTCCCTTTCAACGGTGGCAGTGGCTCTGCCCCAGAATACTCACTGCCAGGGGAAGCAGAAGGTGTTTGGGCTTGAACTCAGCAGGTCCATCAGATAAAATGATTGTTCCCACCAGCTCTTGTCCCATTCCTTTCCCTCGCCGGTTACTAACACAGAGCTTCACAGGCTTTCACCCTCCTTCATGCCAAACCTTACTTGTCATACAACACCCTCAATACTTAAACCTCCTCCTTTAGCTGATAGGGTCTCTTGAAAAACTCTAGATTCTACTTTCTCACCTTCTGATCAAACATATTACAGGCTCGTATCAGGTGAGCAAAGCTACTTTTTGTCATTTCGCTGATCGCAGCTCCCTCAAGCCACTTACATTCCTTGACCCACCAACAAATTTCTGGACCACGCCGCCTCCCTTGTACTAGACCCCTCTTCTGACCTAACCCCAGCCTTTCCCCTTTCGTGCCTTGGACACGAACGCCGTTCAGAAAACCTTTCCTGCATCGCTCCTTCAGTGAGCAACTCTTTCTGGTGGGCTTGTTATTTCAAAGCTCAATCTTAGCGACTGCTTTTATGCTGGTCACACTCATTTCTCCTTAGAACACTGTTCAGCTGTATGCAAGCGTATCCAGGCCTCAGCACAGACACACAGAGCATCCTGAGAAGCCAGAAAGCAGTTGGGCACGTTCCTCCTTGTGCATCACCAATATTGCTATTTATCAATTTCCAGTTGGCAAGAACAGCAAAGCCCTATCAAAAGCGATGCGCGATCGGCAGGATGTCTTTATTACTCGCGATGCACGAGAAGGAAATACGCCGGCCTGTCTTTCATACGCCTGGCTAACTGGTGAGATTTGCAGATGGAAAAGCATTATGTCAGTGTAAATTAAGAGGAAGCAATCGAGGGAACAATCGAAATAACAATAGAATCCCAAAATATCATCTTATTAAGTCATTTTCAGAGACACACTTAAAAATCCAGTTACCACTTCTCCTTGGACTCCCTCAGCACATGCCTCTGACACATCAACGCTTGACCCTATATAAATTTTCTTCAGTTTGATGTTACCAAGACTGAAATCATCCATCTTGACGGCAAAACTTCAGTGGGACCCTCACATCTGCGGTAATCCAACTCCACCTTCCTTTCACCTCGCGATCCATCTTTGACATCGCGGTCTCCTGTGCACTACCTATTACTTCCCCTCCGCCTGTCTACCCGCAATCTTTCTGGAACAGTTTGCTTTGACCATTGCTATGGCATTCGCTGTACTAAATCACTCAGTCATATATTTTTACACTTCATATCTCAAGAACTGCAATTCCCTTCTGATGTCAGTCTCCTTTAATTTTCCATTTATCTGGAATACTCGCAACTCCTTTTTCAAACATAAAGGCAAACGTACATTTGCCCCAGTCTCAAATCTACACTGTTTACAAAAGCCCGCTTCTAAAACACTTTCTGTACAGACACGAACTTCCCTTGTGACAGAATTTATCAGTCTACTTCCCTACTTATCTGAAGGGAATGGATCTTTTCCTTCCACTTCAGAAACGATCCAAAATATACCACCCACTTCTTTCACTCCACTGATACCCTAGCCAATAAAAAAAAAAAACCAACCAAAAAACAACCCAAAAAACCAAAAAGCCACTAAAAACATGGCTCATTTACAACCAGTAAGCTCCTGGCCAGTACCCAAATTGGTGCTTACGCTCAGCTGCTCGTACCTCCTCGCCCCGGCTCTCCACGTGCAACCTGGGGGCTGCAGGAACCAGGGGATTTCTGCCTGCGCTTCCACAGCCAAGAGGCTTCGTGTAACCCCGGGACCTTTCCAGAGGGAAGTAATGGTCTCTAAAAGTTGTTAGCAGAAAATTCCCACCAGGTAAACGAATTTTTTTTTTTTTTAATTGCCTTAAAAAACTTGAAATGAGAGCATGAAGCCAAGAGAATCGCTAGGTATTTTAGGCAGCCCGTTGCCCAGCAAATGTGAAGGGTTTATACGCGCAGCTCAGTGATTGCAATAATAAAAAAGAAGGTCTACCCTTGTTGCCAGTACTGGGCGAGTGGCTCACGGCTGTTCTAAAGCAACCAGGAGCACCCTTAGGAGTTCGTCAGGAGCTGGCGGCGCGGGAAAGCGCAGCGTAACCGCCACGCACACCCTGCCGAAGGGAACAACCGCTCTGAGGAGCGACCGAGCAGCCGGCAGAATGAAAAGGCAGGGGAGCAGGCACCCGCGGGCCAGGGGCACGGGCCGCCGGGCGAGCGTGTCAGGGCCGCGGGCCAGGGGCCCAGGCCGCCGGGGCGATCGCCTCAGGGCCGCCGGGCGAACGCCCCGCGCGCCCGCCCCGCCCCGCGCGGCGGCACGGCCGGGGGGAGGGCGCCCCCTGCAGGGCAGAGGCGGCCTCGCCTCTCAGCGCCGCCCGGGGCGAAGCCGATGGCGCGGAAAAAAAACCGCGGAAAAAACGGATTTGTGGGCAAAATGAGGGTGCGAGGCGAGGGTGGGAGGGAAACGGCCTGAAAGCAGGTTTAAGTAAAAACAAACAAACAAACAAACAAACAAACAAAAAATAGCCGAGCGTGACGCCATGCAAGGGTGCAATGATTAAAAAAATGGTTTAAAGTACATTAAAAAAAAAAAAGTACATTAAAAAACCCTATCAGGCCTACTCTGCAGCTCGCTTTATCGTTTCTGTACATTCATAAAACCTGTTTTCTGTCGAGGGAAGCTCCAGTTTACAAAGAGAAAATAAAAATAAAGCTTAACAGAGACTTTTCAAGCAACTGTTTCCAGCTCGTGTTTACAGTGCCAGCTCTCGGTTAAACTTCGGAAGGGAACGGCCCTCCCGTGCCTGAAGTTATTATACAGTTAATTTTCTTTGAAACTATTTTTGTCTGCCTCTCTCTAAATAGGTGGTTTCTTAAGTGAGTGTTACTTAAAGGAAACCAATCTGTTTTTCAGGAAGGGCTGATGATGTCAGGCCTTTCAACTCCGCTTTCCCATAAGAATTCTTCTAGTAAAAGGAGTTTCGCTCTGGGAAATAGGGAAAAGTAACGTGAAAATATTTCAAGCATCTCGGACTGCGTGTTTATCGAACTTCTAGTTTTCTGCTTGGATGTTGAGCATGTGGCGATTGTAAGAAATGAAGGAAAAGCGAGAGGAAACCTTTTCGATTTTTAAAATGAAAAAAGATTTCGCAATGGAAAATGTGCTCAACTATTTATAAAGAGCTAAACACAAGTCTGAAAGCAATACATACACAACAACATGCTTTTTCGTGATTCTGAACTAATGTACCCCATTCCAGCGGAGGTATGAAATCCGAAACAGAACCACCGTGTATTATGAATGGTCTTTTGGCAAAACTGCACCATCCAAACAAATCCTTCAGTCCCCAGCAAAACGACAAGAGAAATTCGGAGTATCATATTATTACTGCCTCTTTTCAGGAGGTGTGGATGTGTCGCTGTAGGTCCGACGTGTGCTGTGCTTGTTACATTGCTTGTTCCGACACTGGAAATTCCTGCGGTCAACAACCTCCGAGTAGAGCTGGAGAGACCTTAACTTACTGGTGGTGCAAGAAGTAATGATAACAACATACCGTAAATTTTAATTTGCAGAAGAAAAATAGTAAGAGTTATATAGAGCTTTCACTCTTCCAAGTAAAGCATTACATTGTTAACAGCTAGGTGCTCCTTGCTACTCACACGTAGGTGTCCTGAAGATAACGGGGGATAAATGTGCACAATCAAGGCCATAGTTGTGTTTTAACTGCTCATCCATTAACCCACGCAGCGTACCTGTCAGACAGGTAAGTACCGCAACCCCCATTTTATACAAGTTAAAAGCTCACGTAAGGCCATGTTCTACCCTCGTGTTCAGCCCCACAACCAACTGAGGCTGTTAAGAGTCTTTTAATAGCAAAAGCCCATAAAAGGATCCCAGCCTAACTCAGATATTGCTCACAAGGCACCCTGGCAATCCAGCGGAATGACAAAAATATAACCTCGCTGGATTAACAGACGGAATAACCCAAACAAAATCTGTGTTAGCAGTTAAAGGTGCAAAGAAAATATCGCTTTATCATCCTCGATTTAACAGTTTACTTCATTCTGCTAAAAAGAACAAAGCCAAACTGTGATTCATTTGGAAATTAAACCATCCCCACCCCCAGCAAAGGCTTACACTATGTGGGTAAACAGCTCGTAGGGTATTCCGAACAAATTGTAAATAGCTTGCCTTGCTAATATATACATAGCAAACAGTTTCGTTTTGAAACTAGGAGTCAAAAAACAAGTAAGAAAAATATGACAAGGCCTGAACTCTGAAAATATTTACAAGAACAAAAGCTAATCACAAGTTAACATCAATAGGTTACGATTGCTAATCAAAGAAGAAGATAAAAAGCAAGTGCTTTGTTCACAGAAGTCCGGTCTTTTGGCCTAAGGTTGCAGCAATGCTATTGTAATGCGAAAAAAATATTAGCAGAAGGATTAACAGCAGTTTTTCTGACTTAGGGCTTATCGAAACTTTTCTAGATTGCAAAGGGCATAAAAGGAAAATCCTGGTGACGCGACTTCACACAAAAAGCTCCTCCAGAAATAAAACCAGTTTACCCCAATCTTCCCTGAATCTGCCACTTCATCAACAATTTGTCCCGGTGTAATGGTGCTCTCCAGGACATGATCTCCAGCTTTATTTCCATTATAATCAGCTGCTTTTAGAGGGACGATTAAGGAAAGTAAGAGTTGTTCTTCTTGAAGAAAACTACAAACTTTGAGTAATTCCACGCACAGGGAACACAGAGATGATTATTCTTGTTACACAGCAGAAGCTGAGAGACAAAATCAGCTGAATACCAAGTTACCAAGGGTCACAGAGTGAGTTAAAAGCGAAGAATTAAACCCAGAACTGCTCTTTTCTGTTCTGAGTCCTGTCACCAGATTGCCATAACTCCACCAAACAACAATAATTTAACATTATACTCTGGTAAGGAGCTGTTACAATCTGAGTAAACACATCTTAGTTCACAAAGTAAAATAATTACTGGTCTCTGGCTAATTCAGCTGCCACACACGCGCAGAGTCCCTCCACTGAAAGTCACTGTGAACTTCTGGGGTTTTTTCCAAGTTGATGCTAAATGGCTTTTTATAAAAGGCATATAACATGGTTCAATATCCTGCCTGCCTCCAGCCAGGTAAACTAAAAGATTACTGAAATGAAAAAGCAAAAATAGTATTACTAAAAACATTACAATGTTTTACCAAATTGATTAAACCAAATGATTTGGGTTTTTTTTTCTAAGATTCTTTTTGAAGACAACTCTGCTAACTCCTCCATACAATCCCCACAAATTCTCACGTGAAGGTTTGCAAGTTACCAACAGATTCTTAGTACGTGTCCAACATCGAGTCCTTCTACACAGTGAGAAAGTGATGAGCACAATCTGCGTGAAGTTCTCCGGAAACCAAAGTTACCTTCCTGCCTTCATTCTCAGCGCCCATGTGCCGCCTTCAAATGGAGCAAAATGTTTCAACAGAGCTCATTTTCAAGCAATGATGATTGAACAAAGATCTTGGGAAAAAATCAGAATTATTTATTATATTTCAAGACAGACATTTGAAAACTGAAACCTTAAAAACTCTTGAGACACTCCCATAAATGCTGCTCCCTTTCTCTCAGTAACTCGTCCATGCATGTCTTTCTCATACCTAGAAAATCTGTGCACCCTGAGGATCCCAGAGCAAATGAAGCTGCTGGTTTTTCTTTAAAAAATAAAAAAGTGTCAAATCTGTTCAAAACTTCAAACGTACCTAAGAGTACTGGAAAGGCAACAACTTACTGCAATTTCCCTTGACAGAAAACAGAATTGGTTGGATGAAAGCTGCACAAATTGATAGTTCCTTCCTCTCCTCTACATGATGTCAACAGTTAAAAGGGACTGGATGTGCCATCGTAAACCTTTACAGCACTCCCCAGCCTGTGTCAAGCCTGACGGGCTGAGCTGCTGTACAAGGATAAGAGAGGAATAGAATGGTAGATACACAAATGTCTCCGAGGAGGAGGAAAGCACCGAGCACGTTTTGGGTGCCTTCCAGTGGCTCCAGGCAGCAGAGCACGGCTCCAGAACAGCTATGCGGAAAAAAGCCCAAAGGAAGGAGAAAATACAGAGGCTTCTTCTGAGACAACTCTGGTTCCCTTAATAATCAGCAAGTCATAAAAACGTTCCTTTGATTCAGAAATCCCACAAAGGTTCCCTCTATAGCAGTGAAGATGTTGACGATGACAGCACATAGCTGGGCATTCACGAGCACTTCTAATCCTACTTGTAATTAGGGAAGAGGAACATTAGAGAATGTTCCTTGCCATTTTTAATACTCTTAGACTGGAAAAGGGTGGCTACCCCTACCAAAGTGCTATTTAAACTTCCACTTCAGTGGAAGCTGTGACTTACTCTTAATAGAAAGGAGGGGTAAGGATGCAGCAAATCCTGAATCCAAACAAAGCCGCTTCTAGCACAGATCTCATCAAAGAGAAGGACAAAAAGAACAGCAAAGACAAAACGAAAGAAGCTGGGACAATGATGATTTTTGAACCTTTTTTAGAGGCTCCTCTTCATGTCCTTTTAGTTTCTCCAAAGCACAGCCACCACAGGAGTAGGATGTATTGATCAACTCTTACAGATTTTTTTTTTCCTTTGTACATTACTTATCACATTGCTCACACACACACACACAAAGTGAACAAAAATCTGTGCCATCGACTTCACATTGCCTAATCTCCTCATCTCCCCTCAAACAGTATTTACTGTGGATATCCAGTTGTGCTCCATGATCATTGAGGCCGATAAGCAGCGCGGATTTTAGGAAACTGCATTTGAATATAGACCAGAATACTGACCATGTGCTAGATGGAAACAAAACTCGAAACCTAAAGACCCCCAAACTTTCAGTTTAGAGTGGAAATTATTAACGCCTCTGTGATAGCACAGTTTACTTAAGTAAGTTGCAAAACCAGAACTATCTTTCTGAAGTATTTATACCTTGGCTCATTCCTACAGTATCTGCATACATTACGTATTTTTGCAGAATACCTGCAGCACCTTATTAAATGAAACTCATTTTTTAGTGGCGCAAACTATGTGGGCGAATAGAATGAACCAAACTGATTCTTGCAGTCTCCAGGGAAATCAATATATCTGTTGTTCAGGCTGAGGTGTGAAGCTGGAAGACTACGAAGATCTCTAAGCCAGCACCTCCAAAGGTATTTAGGAACCAAATCTTTGAGTCAGGCAGCTATGCAGCAGGAACAGAAACGGCTTAGGGGACATGGGCATTAAGGACTCAAGGGGAAAGGTTTCCTGACAATGTAAGGGGGAGGGAAAAAAAGAGGAAAAACAAAAAAGAAGAAAAAAAAAAAAGATATTTACCATGGAGCGGTGAGCCAGACGGGCTGCTCGACAAGCCTGGAACAGGGCTACAGCGTCCTCCTTGTTTAGACGTCAGCTCTTGCTCGATCTCTTCCAACCCTGCGCTCTTTTGGAATCGGCTCATGCGATTTACCACCCGGGGGGACATGTGTGTTCGGACACAGGGCTGGCCGCCGTAGGGATTGATAGGAAAAACATGGGAAGTGCCACGAAGCGTGCTGACCACAACCCAGCGACAGTCGTGGCTGAAGGAGATGTCTTGTACCTAGAAAACAGAGGAGTGAAATGGGAACGTAGTCACCAATGTCCATGCATCTGACAGAGGAAATGGACGATCATGTTTTAAACAAAGACAAATCTTAACTGGAAACGTGAATAAAACCCCCTAACTTTAGGCAATAACTCGAATTTTTGCATATATACCAATGAACTTACTATTCAGTATATATTCATTATACACTATGAATATAAGCTGCAGTTATATACCCAGTTCCAAAGTTTGTGTACTTCTCAAAATATTCTGAGATTTTTCTTTTCAACAGGCCTGACCTTACGAAACCAAACCATGCTGCAAAGTACTAGAGAAAGCCACAAGAGCTTGGTGTAATTTTCAAATAGAATTTAGTTCTAAAAAGAGTTGGGAAATCATTTCAATTACATGTTTTGTTATTTGCTTGTTTACTTTAATTTTTAGAGATTACCCAAAAAGGGGGAAAGGGAGAGATGAGAACAAGAGAGACATCTTACCACTGGGCCTGATTTTGACAAATACTGGCACTCAAAACTGTATTTTAAGTCAACAGAAATACCGTGTCCTACATAACAAACCAAAAATCAATGGCCACTATTTTCAAAAGTTGTCTGTAATGGTCTCTAATCCTGCTCCTACGGGTTTATCCCTCAGTGGAATTACCCTTCATCCAGGTATCCCTCGACCTGTGCTCTTTTTTGGGTTTAAAATTTTGTCAGGAAGAAACTGAACAGCTTTGGCCATTTCTCTCTATAAAACCATTCCATTTTACACAGAATGATCCTTACTAATCAGCTATTAAATTCTCAGGAAAAAAACCAGTTCAATTTCTTCTTATGCATGTGAGTATTTATCCACCGGTTGAAAAACGCAAGTCTTATTTTAGCTTAAAATGGTCAATCTTGAAACAAATATAAAAATACGGTTAAATATTTTCTCCTATAGTTGCTCCTTGCATAGATCTCAGATACAAAGTCCAGAAGGATTTAATTCTCTTTTAAGTGTGCTTTACACAACGCTTTGATGGAAAGCAAATTCTTGTTCCTGAAGGAATGCTTTAAAAGAGAGATTAAAGTTTGTTGCCAAGCCCGTTCTGGCAGACAACACAAGAAAACAAGTAGTCTACGTTAAAATGATTTATCATAGGAAAAAAAAATCCTAAAACAATTCCTCCAAAAATGTTTTTAAAGGTAAAAGCTGACTAAAAAGAACCACGTAGACAAGTGGGATTTAACACGGCAAACAAACATATAGACAAAGGATTAGTTTTCATTATATTATTAAACAGCATAAACTAAATAAAATTCTTGAAGATTTCACTGAAGCCAGTTTTACAATACACTAGGTACTCAAATTGGAGTAAACACTGATAAAATCTTGACAAATATTCCAGAAATGCGCTCCAGCTATTCCAGACAAAAGCAGCAAGTATTCATCAAAGTGCAAGTTTCCAACTAAGCCCCGAAGCCTTTGAGATAAAAAAAAAAAAAGGATTTAAGTCTGGTGACTTGTGACAAGATATCTGGCTGACAGACTGTCACGACCCAAAATGCTTCATCAACATTACACAGATAAACTAAAAAACAGTGCTACACACCTGCCCGTCTCTACAATTACGGCGACATACCCAAACGATCTGCTAATGATAGAGCCAAACCATCTCCCCCAGACCTGACAGCCTTTGCACTTTCGGTGATTCCGGTATTACTGACATTAAGTCACAGCACTTCAAGCTCCTAGTTTGTCTACAAAGTGTTTCACCTTAATAGATTGCTCAAAAAGGATTAGAGACCCCACAGGGATTAACGAGAGCCAAAAAAAGAAATCCCAAAGCCGTGGAGTCAGAGAAAATTATGGCACCAAGAGTGTTTCAATACTCGCTGTTTAAAGAGGCCATTGCTACCGGTCAAAATCGGACGTAAGATCAGGGTACAAATTGCCATTCTCAGTTCCAACAGATCACCAATATAATAAATATATAATACAAATATACAATAGGCTGTTGGACTATCATTCCAACCCTATCAAGGGCCCTGTTTTCTCATTTCTAATCACACGAAGAATGGCCGTGTTCGGTGTTGGATGTGACCCCTCTGAACACATTGCTGTTTGCCAAATATTTGGTCTTCGGTTTAGATCCAGCTTTAAATTCCCATCCTGATCTCTAAAACCATCCTCAAGAAAACAGCTTTTCTCCTCCTTCCTCGCTGCCGTTCTGCCCGCTCGCCCCGTGCTGCCAGCACGAGCCGTTTGTGTCTTGCTCCGGAGTTTCACGCTCCGTGGAGAAGAGCGTTCTCCCCTGCGACCACAGCTATCTGGAAGGGACTTGACAAATCTCCCTGCTTACCGACACCTTCGAGCTGTATTTCCAGGACCAGCTCAGGCCGCCTGTGCCTCTTCAATCTCTTCCCTCCTGCACTTCAACTGATTTCATAGCCAAACTCTTTAAATCCCTGCTTTCCCTCACATCTACCACTTACCCTCTCTTATTTTACGTTATTTGGTAGAGCATTTTTAGAGGACATTTTCTATGAGATGATAGAGAAGAAAATTCGGATCTCACTGTACTGCCTAACAGCAAGGTATACGTTTCCATATTAATACCCAGTATTCAGTATGCAACCCTAGGATTATAAAATCATAGAATCACGGAATGGTTTGGGTGGGAAGGGACCCCCAGAGGTCACCCAGCCCAACCCCCCTGCAGGAGCAGGGACACCTTGAACCACATCAGGTTGCTCACAGCCCCGGCCAACCTGGCCTGGAATGTTCCCAGGGATGGGGCCTCCACCCCCTCTCGGGGCAACCCCTGCCAGGGTTTCACCACCCTCACTGGAAAGAATTTCTGCCTTAGATCCAGTCTAAACCTACCCTGGTTTAGTTTAAAGCCATTACCCCTTGTCCTGTCACAGCTGGCCCTACCAGCTTGTCCCCCCCTTTCCTCTGGGCCCCCTTTAGGTACTGAACGGCCGCACTCAGCTCTGCCCGCAGCCTTCTCTTCTCCAGGCTGAATAAAACACATACAACAGCCCTGGCACATGACAACACAAGCCAAAAAACTGGGGAACAATCATTACAGGATGTTTTTTTCCTCAGTGTAAACATTCCGCAGAAAAAAAGTATTCCTGATCTTCAGGAAGAAAATTTGGAACACCGTAATCTAAAACATTCCTTTAAAATAACAATCATAAACACTCGCTGCAGCTCGAGAGTGGGTATCGTGGGCACGACTGCTTCAAACGTGGCTGAAACGGGTTTTTAAGACTCGGTAATAACAAGGGGAAAAAAAGCGTTGACAGATGAGCGTGAAATGAATTAAGATCTGTGAGAATGCAGCTATGAAAGCCTACTCAGCAGCGACAAAAAAGTATTTGGGGAGCTACCATTACACATGCAGCAATTCTGCCTAGCTCCTGCCAGTCTCAAACCCGGCCTCGCTGGTCTTTCGCAGCGCTGAGCAGCAGTACCACAGGCAGCTCAGGGGGGTAATTCAGGGAATATTTCCCATTTCAAAGACACGCATTAAATACATTCATATCAAACCAGCACAAATCCATCCGTGCAATGCAAAGGACTCCGTAACTTTCCAGTTGACCTGGGAGAAGGCAGTGGACCAAGCTGAAAGGAAAACGCTCCTCACGGCAGGCTTAGAAATTACTTCCAAAAATCAGCTGCGTGTGTCCATGAAAAAAAAAAAAAATTATAAATTATCACATCGGCCTTGCTGTTATCCACCACACTGTTACTGTACATTACACAGAGTTCTTGACTGCTCGCAGTATAAACAAACTGCACAGTGGCCCATTAGTGGTTTTCAAGTTTATGCTAAGCGTTGCAATTTATTGCTGTCCTTTAGGTTAATGTACTATTATTTCATGTATTTATAATATATTTCTGGATTTGTTGTTAATTATGATGTAATGTTTAGATACCAAAGATCAATCAAGACCCCATAGTGTTTACAGATATATGTTAATAAAGTACAAAGTACACCAGATCTCTCACGATGCAAAGTTTATTCTATAGCTCAAGGTCAACATCAGATTTAATACTCATGTCTGTAGTTCAGAATTTTATCTAGCCTCTTCTGACTGGGCCAGTAAAGGAAATTATTGACCCGTGATTTTGTTTAACTCGGGAACCCTTAAGATGTTTTAAATTGCAGTACTAAATATTTTTCTGGGAATGTCAGTGCTTTCTCCTAGCTTTACTACCATTCCTTCCTAGTTTGTGAGTAGTTTAGTTACTTCAGCTTCAATGTACAGCTCTTGCATATCCAAAAGTCTTGGTGAAAGCACTGGGTACTTCAAGGTCCTCATCAGACCCACCAAAGCTTTTTCTGGCCCAAAGGAATGCACTTAAGGCAACCACAGAATGTTCTAAGGGGAACAGCGTGCATCCTCCATTTCACCCGTCTAAAGCAGGTATCCTGTGACGCCTGTCGCACTGGAGGTCTACAGAAATTCTGTCCATATTTTATAGATTATTCAGCTTGCTCCACGAAACCTAATCAGTACTTGTCAAACCCCAAAGGGGTTTTGGCTGCCCAGGCACCTCTTATATTACTGTCCACGACTGACTCCTCTCAGTATTAATATTATGACTTTGTTGAGATAAAAATTCAATACCCTCACAAAAATTATCAATACTCTTTTCGGAATCATGGACAATATGACTATTTTCCTATCAGAGACAATTAAACAACGTTTCAAATATTCTGGTAGGCTTTAGCATGGCTTGGAAAGAAATCATCCAGGGCTTCCATGGCAAGGAAATCGCAGTCTGAGAAAGGATTTCTTACCAGGTGCTGCGAAAGAAATTTCTCAATAAGCATGTGTTACACAGCGAGTCCTCCATCGTGTGCCTTCTTTCAGCTTCGTCGTTCCTCCCACCTTCCCCATTTGATTCTCGTGACCCTTTCCATCAAAGCAGTCACTTCTAACCTCCAAAACTCCTTTTCACTCTTACACTTTCTTCTCCTGTTTTCCTTTAATTACTCTTCTCCTTCTTAACTTCCACTATCCTATTTCCCGGTATTTCAAACACTAGGATGTAAAACCCTCCAGAAAATGGAATGCAAGTTGAGCTGCCATGTTCAGAGTTGGACTGGAGCGAGACAGCAGGGCAATGGAATACGTGGAGTCCTACAAGGACGTCTCCTGTGCCAAGGGCGCTACTGAAGATCAGCTTTCAAGCTGGTACAGAGCAAAAAATGATTCCTGATATTCTGAAAATCTAGAGGAAATCATCTGAACCGAAGGCTTCAAAGCTGACATACGTTCACTTATTCTATATAGTGGATATCTATATAAGTTTTTGCTACCATTCTTTCCTTATTCCCACAGCTTCTCCAAATTTAAACACTGGGTTAATTAGAACATATTCAAAAAAGAAATCAAATTTAAAAATTCAAGCCAGAACTGAAAGAAAACAAAGCAGAAATAAGGGTAGCACGTAGAAAACTTATTTTAAAAGCAGCTGATTCAAATGGGACAGTCAGAGGAACGGCCGATTACCCGCGCAAGCCCACGGGACAGGCACTGACCTTGTTCACCACTGCTCCTGGGAACGACGGGCAGCCCAGACCCAGCCTCTGCATTTCAGGGCTTCTAAAAGTGAATATTGTACAAACTTGCTGCACAACGCTTAAATGTGTACTATCGCTTCTTTTCTTAGGAAGGGGAAGGAGCTTTACTGGGCTATCACAGGACCTCCCCAAGCAAATCCACTCCTGACAGTGTGCATAATGCAATCGTTAGAAACCAAAGCTCACAACGCCAAACCATGTATTTTCATAGAGATTATAAGAAACAACTATTAAAATGCATTTTGATCTTCCTAAGGCTCTTTTTTTTTTTTCCCCTAGTGCCCCGTTCTCCGCTGTGGCGAGTTACACCAGGAGCAATGTGTAGATTCTTGTGATTTCACTGCATTAAATTAAACTTCAATAGCGAAGTGAAACAAGACTAAAGCATGACTTAGTGTTACTACAACGGGAGCTTAACCCAGTTTCATGTCACAGAGCAAATACACCATTACCTGAAGGACGTGACTTAAGTATTTAATGATGCTGTGCAGGGAGATGGCAGAAATAAAAACCCAGTATCATTAAACGAGAAAGAGCAGCAGTACTGAGGAGGCAAGGGTCAAAATAAATTAGAGAACTGGTCTGTATTTGAATGTTTTTGGTTGAGAAAATCAAGGAAATGATGTAGCAACAAACACAAATGAAAAAATAATAAAATCATGGGTTACACAATACGGTTTATCAGACCCACACAGACCCAACTCCGTCTCCCTCAGTCGTCAAAACTGATTTCAGTTCTGTGTAAAGACAACGGCAGAATCTGGGCACAGTGAGACATTGGAGTGGGGTCCTTCAGCCAGAGGAGCTGCTCTCTATTAATCACTGAAATAACGCCGCTGCTTACAGCTCCGGCCCCTCAGGACACTCAAGCTACTCCCAGTTGCAGCAGTTTCTTATTGTCTGCTTTCATCAAGGACTGATCAACCTCCCTAAATCAATCTTTATTATTTCAATACTGTCCCCAGATTCTTTCCTAGAAATAAGAAAATCTGTCTTGCAGAGATTACTTCAATAATTGCGACTACATATCAAAAGAGAGGAAGAAATTTCTATTAACCGTGGAGGTTTACGTCAAACGCTTGTGAACTCTTCCAGTGTTTCCCTACCTGGACACAGTACGTGACACAACCTTGAACGGTCTCTAGGAAATCACGTCACAAAACCATTCATGCATTCCCTAGAAAAGCGTAAAATCGCACATGGTCTGTGGCAGCCCAGGCTGGAATGTTTTTATCGTTCCTTCTGTTTGCCTCTGCTGACTGCAGTCGGCTATAACAGCAGTTTGAGAGTCAGAATAACAAAAGTCTGACAGCGTAAAAGATTAGAGAGGACCCTGGCCACCAGCCCACTGATGCTATCATGACGTTTATTTGTCCTAGGTGGAGATAATACTGTTTTCAGGGATTTTTTTTTTTTTTTTTGTCTGTTTACAACTTCAGATCAAAGAGAAGGGATCATCAGGTGACAGTCTAACTTTCATCTGCAAGTAAATGAGCTTCCTCAGTTCAGAACATGCCATACCTTTATCGAAAACCTTCCAAAATGCTCCGGGATAAAAATATGTGTGCAGTAAGTGTTGGCTTACAATGCAGGAACTGTAGCACATGAAAATGTACCCTTAACCAAACCGTGTACCACATACACAGGCACATTTTTTCCCTTTACAGCCGAATTGTGCAAGCATGGATTCTCTGAGAGCTTCAGTTCTCTCTCTGGTATGGTTAAACACAGCCAGCGCTTGCGATGAACCTTCGCGATGTAACACGGTACATCAAGCAGACCGGGTTTTGTTCTCTAAGTAAAAAAAAAAAAAAAAAAAAGAAAAAAGAAAAATCTAAAGCGTAAGTGGCACTTAAAGACTAAAAGATGTTAATCAATGAAACTGAAACGGTGACTTCTGTCTGAGTTGGCAGAACAGTAACGTCGAATGTTGTGACCTTAGGACTCGCATCACTCGAACCGATAACGTATCCGAGCACTTCACATTCTTTCATGGCTGTTGTCCTCACAATTCCTATCTGAGACAGAGGTCCGCTTCCCATCTTACCCCGTCTTCATCCAAGTCACTCGAAAAAGTCAGTGGCTCTATTAGGGACTGAGTGATCTTCGCAGTCCCGACTCAATGTTTTATTCAGCACGTAAGGCTTCTTCCTTTACTCGCTGCTCAGAGTCAGCAAATACAACATAGCTTTGCAATAACAACACTTTAAAACTCAGTAACACTCTGTTTCGTTGTTCAAAGCGTGGAGGAAGAGAAAAGGAAAACTGTGTTACGAAGACTAGCTGTGAACAGCCAGGGAGCATACTCATACTTACCCTTAATTCCGCACCAAGGGGAACGCAAGCACAAACCCCCACCTTCCCAAGCACAGAACCTAAATCTCCCTCGGCATCATGAAGCCAACACCAAGTGTGCTGGCAGGGCAGACAAGCTCTAAAAAGAAGATCACTACGAAAAAAACCTGGAAGGTGGCCTGCAGGTGCCTTTGGACACCGCTCCAGGGAAAAATGACCGTCAGTTGTACAGAAAGCCCATATGATCATATATTGAATGTATATAGAATAGCAGCACAATCTGCCGTGAGCAACATTTCAGCACGGGGAAGGCTTATCTGGGGGGGGGGGACGGGGGACGGGACACTTGTATCGGCCTCACCCCTTTCTCCTCCATCCAACAGAAACGTTACAAATAGAGTAAGTATAGCTATCGGGACAGACTGTCAATGCAAACACAACGCTCTGCACTAAACCCAATTTTCAGTTTTTCCTTTGATAAAAAATCAAAGCACAAAGTCTCTATTTTATCCCATTCATTAACAGCATGATTTCAGTGCCGCTGTCTGGTTGGAGTGGCCAACCCATTGCAAATGCTTAGCAGAAATCGTTCTTCGGCTAAGGACAAGATCCTGATGTCTGCGAAAGGAGACAAAACCCCTACAGATCTCTCTGTATTTCAGAAATGGTCAGAAAAAGGTAGAAATGGTCTTTCAGGCTGAAATTTCTCAACAGCAAACCAGAATTTGTCTGGAATTTAGAAAAATCAGTGCATGATGGAGCACATATTCTTTTGTTTTATTAAGTAACCGTAAGGGCCAATACATCCGACTCAGTCGAAAGACGTGGGTGACTTAGAGACACTGCTTGATTGCAGTAAATCGATCAGAAAACACCATTATTAAATCACAACACTTGCTTCTTTTTCTTTAATATACATTAAGCGTGCAACTTAATCCACTTAAGATGCTTCTGTATACGAATGACAGAGGGGACCTCCTGTCACCTCCTCTTAGGAGACAGATGAGAAATACCAAGCTACTGGCCTGCCCTCCAACCACTAAAGCCAAGGTAAAAGGGAAACTGGGAATTCGGCACCCCTGCAGCCCAGGGGATACGCCAGGGCTGATATTCTAAACTGGGTGAAATTGCAATCCAAAGCATTGCTGTAACACCAGATACACCGGTCAATATTTGGAACACCAATATATACGGTTCCCAAATTTCTGCTCCCAGAGCGAAACTGGTTTGCCATGTATTACACAAAGCATGCATTGCAGACCCAATGTTTCTTGGAAAAATTGGTCTTACAGCGTCCTCTGTGTACAGTTGATTTGTGCAGAAGCAGTGGTCCCGGACAGGGAGCTTCTGTGCATCCAGCAGCTTAGACGCAGCTGTTCAGACAATTATGTGAAACTTTTATAAACATTACCAATGCACCAGTTCTTTGTCCATGAACTAAATGGCCTCGTAATAACAGCAGTATTTGCAAGAAACACGCTCATGGATCACAAAGCAAGAAAAGAAAAATCATGCATCGGGCCTGTGAAGGAAGGGTATTTTGGGAAATGTGGGGCGAAGCTCTATCGGCCAGAATCTCACGTACAAAAGCCGATGATTTCAGTATGGACATTAAAATACCACATATAACAAGGGCATAATGATGATGTTTAAACAATTTATAATGGGTACTAGCTAAACACATTTTGACACTGATAATCAGTCATGTCCATCAACACAAATTAGAACTTTTTATAGCTCCAGTACAGAAGGTGACCTTTAAGACCATTGGCCTTGATTCACAGTTAGCTTTAAACTGGGGGGGGGGAAGAGAAAAAAGTCTGGTTGCAAATGTATAAACGCTGTTCTAACCAGAAAGGGGGCACAGAGGCTTCCAGTGTGTGTCTCAGAACATCTGCATTGAGAATTTTAAATTGAACGGTCTCCAAAATTCTTGTCTAAAGCTACTTCTACAGAAAATTTACAGAACAAAAGAATAGCACCACATACTACCCCCTCCTCACTAAACAACTACAAGTACTGCTATTCCAGAAGAAGCCATCCATCATATTACGTAAATATTTTAAATGATAGATGTGCATTGTGCATCACGGGTACCAATGTGATATTGTTGCCGGATAGTTTAATTGTCAAGGGAGTTGTGAAATCCACCAATAGGCCTCAGACTGGTTAGAATTTTCTCTATTTTATACCATTCCAAAAGCTATACTGTTCACATCCCAAAGGAAAACTAGGTGGCAAACTGGGAAAAAACTTTACTATGTTGATTCTGAGAGTTTTTTGATGCGGTGCTTTCACAGAGATGCTAATACTATATCCCCCAAAACGTGTATCAATAAGGTTTATTCTATAAAGCATGTTATGTTTGGTTTCCAATGTATGCCTTAAAAACAAATTTATCAGCTGTAAAAACCAGAAGAACATCTTTGTTCCTAGTGACTGGAGTCCTGTGCTTTGGTTTTCAATATTGATTATAGGATATTTCCCATTTTTTCTATGAAAGTAAACTAAAAATAACTCTAAAACATTAAACACATTGTAGTACCTGCTCAAATAGATGACACAGTATACATATACACACAGATCTCAATGCCCTTTATGTTATTTATAAAAATTACTTGAAAGTACTATATATATTATCCCATATGGACAGTTTTTCCCGATTTCCTCACTTTCCAGACTGGCTATTCCTTCCTACAGTAAACCGTTGCCTATAATAGTAATTACACTTTTCCAGAAGGGCAGCAGCAAAGCTTTAGGGTGTTCAAGCTACCAGTAATTTAAATTCACACAGATTGAAACGTTATCAGACACTACGACATTAAATAAAGCTGTCAGATTCTACTTGTTACAAAGGTAAGGCAAAAAAACTTAAGGCAAACTGCACAATTCATAGGAAAAAAACCTGGTTTGAAGGAACTATAATCACAGCACCACAATAATCCAAGCTTCCAGTGGCAGGGTCATAATCACAGCGCCCGGGGCCTCTCTCTGTCACACTGGTTTACATCTGCCAGACCATCACAAGTCTGTGCTTTCAGTGTGTAATTGCATCAGCAAGTGCAATACTCATTTCTTACCCCGTGGTGACATTTTTATTTATGTATTTAAAACAGGTTCTCCAGCAGTTGCTCGGTGCTACAGAGGTGAGGCTCTCCTGATGCCTGAAAGCATCGCGGTGAAGGATTCAAGCACAATACGCTGCACCGCTTCTATCACAGCGAGGCCAGCAAAACTGATCCCTCTCTCACTTTTTTCCACTTTACCAGTAAATCAGTTTACTGAGCATTTGTTAAAATGTAATTTTGGATTTTTTCACCCTATGCCGATCTAGCCTAATTTAGTCTTTCGTCTTGAAGAGCGGGATTTTTAAACTGGGAAGTTAAATCTGTATCACTACAGCCTCCACCAGGTTCCGCCACTTTGCTGAAGCGTAGGTAAAAGTTAATCACGGTCTTTCAACTCTTTAATTGTCTGTCTTTGGCTTTTACCACCGAAGTCAAGCAAACCCTGACAGTTGCTTCACGGGCACTAGACAAATGTTGAACATGTTACATGAGGAAAGGTTAAGTACAAGCACCGCTAATAATCTGGGCTCTTTGGAGGTAGTGTCATATCTGAATAAATCTGACAGCACCTCATTGGAAAGGGCAAGAATTTATTATTGTCCAGGTTAAACGCTGCGCTCTTATCCTTTCCGTGGCTATACCATAAGAAAGGCTCTTTTGTGTGCTGAAACAAACATTAAAGTGCCAACATACACAAAATGTATAAGGTGTCTGGGGGTTATTCTTCAGCAAATAGATTAACTTACTTTGGCTTCAGTCTCTCCCCTGTGAAGTGTATACAAATGATGGACGGCACTTTGTGATGATGACCAAGGATGGGTCAGTATTTGAAAAACATGGAAATCATGGCCTAATGTGTCAGTAGTGACCAGCAACATCCCTGGGTAAAAAAAAAAGAAAAAAAACAAAGAAACACAAAAGCACAAGAGATTAATCAATGCGAAAGAGGCTTACGAATGTCCATCTAAAAAAGCTAGCATGGCTTACATTTTGTTTTCTGGAAACAAAAGTAAACAGTTGCAGAAAATTACTGAATTGAAAGGGATTCACTTCATAAGAATGAATCAGAACTTCAACTGAAAACATGTTAACAGTATTACTACTTACGTTATTACAATACAAATCTAGAAAAGCCAACCAAAAAAATCTGGAAATATTCTATGTAAAGTTGAGAACTTGTGTGACCAAGATGAAGTATCGAAGTGATGAATGTTAGAGTGAAACCCCAAAATGCTCTTCCCTGGGAAAGAGGCTGTATAAAAAAGATTGATGTTTCCACAATAACAATTTTTGGAAGAAGAAACGTTATCAAACCCCAGCCAAAACAGCCCGTACGAAAAACAATCCTGAAGAAGCATCTTTCTTATAAATGTATATGAAAGAAACTGTCTGATTTATTGCTTGAAAGGCAGCAAATCAGAGTTGAGAGCTTTCAAGTGAAATATTAAATTAGGTACTAACTTCATTGAAAACAGGTCACTCAGGGATGTACTGAAATGATTGAATTAGATCAGCAGAATCACAGTAACTTATATATGCTATTTACTTTTTTCTCCCACTGTATGCCAGTCCATAACCCAGGTTTTAAACATTTACAAACATTATTTGAAGTCAATTTGCCATAAAAGTTTAAGGTTTTGTATTAAAAAAGTAGTATTTCTGTACATAAGAAAAGTACGGCATCATGGCAGAATTTAGAACTATAGCAAACAAACTTCAGATTTATTTTTCTGTATAAAAATGTTTACATTACCATGCTTATTAATAACATTTAATTAGTTATCACCTGAAGTAATCCTCTGACGTTTATTAACATCAAGTACAAAGTGATTTTAGCAGTTTAATAGCTATATTGAAGTGCCTTAAAATAATTTTCAAGGCATTGCATCTATTAAAGAAACCCAGGAATTTCCACATAGCCCTGTTGTGTTGATTCTCCACATAAAGCATCTTTAATTCTTCAGGAAGACAACTAGGTGGCCACATTTTGCATGACACCTATGCAAAGGATAAATGATTATCTTATTTCGGTCATAAAAGTGTGTTTGCTTTCTCAGTTTCTTTACACATGGCTCTGCGATTCATCTTTTCTTCTTCTACTCACTGCTGCTAAACAAAAATACACAGTACAAGTTTGAAAGCCCTCACCCATCACCATTAAAGTCCTAGCATATACCACTTTTAAAATTTTACAATTAAGCTGGAAAAAAAAATCTTCTTGTGTACTGAGAAGCAGAGAAACACGCTCTTAGTAAAGATCAAGTTTAATTAACTTTTCTGCTGAACCACCATTACAACATCACGCGATGGCTACCCTGAGCGTTTTCCCTCCTTGGCAAGCCTGGAATCTCCCTTCCCTTAAGTCCAAATAGGAAAATTTCAGCAGCCAAAGCCTTGACCTTCTGAGCTCAGTGTCACTCCCCCGTCCCTCCTCCTCCTCTGAGGCCGAACCAGGTTTGCGAGCACGGGAGGTTTGTGGCTCACGGGAGGAGCAGCGCAGTCCTGAAGCCTCTGAACAGCATCATCACAGACTTTGTCTGACCGTGAACGTATGCCTCAGTTTCTCATGACGGTAACTCTTATGAAATAAGGATCTTGGGAAGATAAAGAAATACTCTCAAGACCATGAGACCCACCAGCAGTGAGGTACAATATCGGAGAGAAATCCAAATTGCATTTAGAGACGAAGTTGCCTACAAGTTTCCTTCTCAGCTTGACCACTGATGCTGGTAGGGCTTGGATGGAGCGCGAGGCCACCCACATTGCACACATCCAGTCCCTCAAAATTACCCAAATGCAAAATCTTACATCTGACCTCAGCAAGATTCCCTCCAGTAGACATACTTTTACTGTTACAGGCTGTTACTCCGATTCCGAGTGTTAGAAATGAGGGTTTGTTATGGAGCTAAGAAATCCGTGAGTGCATTTGGGTATTATGTTTGGGCGGTAAGGCATGCAAGTTGAGGTTGGTCTGGATGTTAATGTTGGCTTAACTGGCAATTTCCTTGATTTGTAGTGACTGTGTTGATAGGAAATACAGCTAAAGTTGCTCAAGTGCAAGCCAGCCAAGTCTTTATGTGGGATTATGCACACAATTTGCATTAATTCTGTTCTGAAACATCACAAAATACACTTCCCTTCTAGTGAAGTGTGCGGTCCTCAATAATATATAGCATTTCCAGTGGAGAAAGCTGGAAGCAAACAGGGGTTTGTGTGCTAGAATTAGGCTGCCACTATTCCTGGAGCAAGGATATTCCAAAAGATCTAATTCAACGCAGTACGAATTTATTTTCTGTATTCCCATGTTTGCCTCTCCTCACGCATTAGATAGCTTTATATAGAAGTTGAGTGTGCTTCTGGTCCTTTCGAGCTCTCTCTTATCCCAGATGGAAAGAACCCTTGGAGAAAGAGAAGCTGGAAGAGATGAATACCTAAGGCTTCTCTCAACCGCGAGCAGACGGCCTCAGCAAACCTCAATTTTTTTTCTTCCCCCAAAGTGCTAGAAGTCTTTTATAAATCCATACACAGAGCTGAGCGCGCCCAGCGATCCGAGCACGGCATTATTCACGTGCATCCCATCACATGGCACAGCGCAATGAAGATAGTTTAAAAAAAAAAAAAAAAAAAAGAAAAAACCCAACCTTTAAACGAGCCAAAAATCTGTCTAGAAGCTGGAGACAGAAAGCTGCGTAATAATCAGGAGCCAGTGAAAACACAGGAATTACCATCCTGCGTGGTCCATCACATCCATCCGTTGTTTAGCTAACCGGTGTCTTGTTTCCAATATTGGCCAGAAATGCAGGTGTCTGCGGCCGGGGCAATAAACCCCATGGCTTACACAGACGCAGTAGCATTTACGCCCTTCTCCTCACAAAGGGTTTTTTTTTCTCCCAAATCTGTAATCCCTACTTACCCCGCGCAGGGCATTGCTAGAGAGCTCGCTTTGGGACCATACAACGCGGGGTGTTATCTGTTCGCTCTTTCGATGACATACGCCGTCGCCGAACAACTGAAGCCGTGAAATGGGCTCGCCTATCTGCAGGTCTGATCAGTTCCACATGACGTACATAGTTCTTGGTTCCAGAATAATGTGCATTGCCTAGGGGTTTTTTTGGGTTTTGTGTTTTTTTTGCGTTTGGTTTTGCTAACTTGAGGGAGCAGAGAGGTGAAAGACAATACATTTGTGGGTGGAAAGGAATTGCCTTAAAAATAGAAAGATGGGTGGTATCTGATTTGGCCATTTTGCATGCCTCATCTAAAATCCTGCTGTCTGTCACCGTTTGGAATAAATGCATTTTATGAGATGAAAGCCGAAGGAAAACAGGCCCTTCACTTACATTAGCGACTCTTTTTCAGCAAGTGAAAGGAGGACCTTTCATACTCACGTTTGCATTTGAAATACAAACATATACTTGCAGAACTTGTATCAACACAGAGGTCCCAAGCACAATACCACAGCTGTGAAAGAATGTGTATTTATAAACCAGCATTTTGAAATATCTTACTACTGTTATTCAAACAATAAATCACTGCTGGTTTAGAACGTTTGACTTGGGGCTCGGCGTGGTATTTCCCAGCTCCCGTTCCTTCACACTGAAGAATCACAGTTTGCAATGGCTTCAAGCTCAGCCATTTCGTTTCTCTCCACCTCCCCCCGCTCCAAAGGGTCGCCGCACCGCCGCGACACCCCAGCACGAATTCCTAATCCCGGCAGAGAAACGTGAACTCGAAGCCTGGTCGTTACCTCACTTTCACTTTCAAGCGCAGGAAACTTCAACTCCGCTTTCTTAAAAGACCTAGTGACAGTTTTCCCAAAAAGTTGTTTAGACGGAAATATGGGTTCAAGCTGTCATAAGTTCAGTCCAAAATGTTTTCTCTTATGATGTACTTTATGTATGAATAATCACAGATGAAAAGTGAATAATTCTCGAGGATTTCCTGCTTATTTTTCAAACTGGCATTAATCCCTGTTTAACAGATAACATCTGAAATCAATTGCAAGTCTTGCATACACAGAACCCAGTGGAAATTTATGTGTAAAGCAGATTTTACTTCGTATGTATCTCGCTGCAAAAATTTTGATTTTGCTTATCCATAATATGAGGGGTGCCGCTAGGTTAAATTAATGACTGTTTTACGGTGCGGTTTGTCAAATCCACAGAGAAGATTAAAATCCAGTTGAAGAGGAACAGATATCCTAGATGGAAAAAAAATTACCAAAGCTTTGTTTTTACCTGACAGACACATTTACCCTAATTTACAGCTTCCGACTTTTCATGCATTCTCTTTGGGCAACACTAAGCTGCTTTCAGGACCGAAATGTTAAAAAATACAGCGCATATATGCATAAAAGGGAAAAACTAGTACAGATGTAGACTGTGGGTTAAGAGCTATTTATGCAGTATCAGAAGACTAAACCAGACTCTGGCCTGGCCATAAACTAAGCCCACGCCCTAAATGAGGTGCCAAGCCACAAAAAGCATTTGCGTCAACTGGGAATACAAGGAAAAGAAGGACTTCTAATTATAGGGCCTGGAAGCGGAAGCCCAGAGTGATTAGGAGTTTAGGCGCTGCTGTATGTTTATCTGGGAGCTTCCTCTCGCTCGCTCTCAGCCTGGGTTTGATAGATGAGGGTTGGCCTAAATGGTGGGATTGAAGTTGCTGATGGTACACAGAGTTCTCCACGATCCGAAGGAGACGGAGCCTGAAGACTCAGGCTTCTGTGGCCTTGTAGGAACATAACTCTTTTCAACTAGGCGTCAGCTGGTTAGCCCAAACGGCAAAATTAGAGAGCAGCAAATCTCAGTTGGGTACTTGTTATAAAATCTAGGAAACCTGAGTAGCCTGAGCATCTCCACCACATCCTATTTATAACACCTATCTAATTGCATAGTTGTTTATTATATGCATACAAATGAGGTACGCACAATTTCACCTTGGGTTTAAGTTTCATGAGTGACTTTGCTTTAAATAATGCCATCTTTCAGAGCAACAGGCGGCTTTTTCCGCCTTCCAAAACAATGTCATTCTGTAATTACACACTGAGGAACTCAACACGTTCAAGCTGTGTTGGATTCGTTTTAAAAACACCAAGGGCACAAATGTTAGGAAAGCAGGCATCCATCTGCATGAAGGAAACACGTATTCACGGATAGACTGAAGAATGCGGCGCTTGCATTTCCATGCATGCGGAGCCGTATACAGACCCGCAGAGCCACCGCACAAATGCGCTAGTTACACAGAAAGTGGTAAGAAAATACAACTTCTCCGATTTTATTTTCTAACCGTGAGCACAGATACCATGCAATGTTAACATTATGCTTTGTAGGTTTTCAAATTACAGGATCAGAGAGCTCAGCGGAACCGCGCTGGCTCGCAGGCGTCCCTTATTCAGTCCATACGCGTTCCGCTCGGCATTTCCACCCTCGGCGTGCTCATTGCACAGATTTCTCTTCCCCTGCAGCTCTCTCACAAAAGCAGTCACGTACGTATCTTGGTGAGATGTGAAACAGTTTATATGGCCCATGGCTTTACGAAATATATGACCTGACCTATGAACAGTAGCTTTAGGTATACTCACCTAACTCCTCTCGGAGGCTGATGCTAGCCAAAATATAGCCCAATGTTAGTGCTGGTAAGCCCATGTGTACTTCCAAGTGTAACACACATGCCACGGTTAAAATTTTTAAAAAAAAAAATTAATAAATAAGATAAATCTGATTTTAACAACAAAAGTCACTAAAAATTAAACACAAGTCTATAAAGATATAAAAATATTTAAAAATAAATATTCCCCCCCCCGCAAGAAAAAAAAAAAGAAAAATAAAATAAAAAAAAAAAAAAAAAAAGACTTGTGAATAAATAATTACCTATGACTGGAGAGGTCTCTATAGACTGTAACACATTTAGGACAGTTATATATTTAATCTGAGTATTTGGAGCTCGGGGTGGATGTATGGAAAGTGTCAGACATTTCCCATGGCCAACAGACGGCTCAAGGGCACGCTTAGATACTGCAAACTGTTCACCAGTTTCAAACACTGACTGACTACAGCTGACGGGCCAGTAAATATATAAACTTCATCGGGACGGGTTTCTCCCTCCCGAAACTAAAGGATGCACACCGAGGGCAAGAGATCAAAGGGAACAGACTCCCTTTTCTTTTAACCCCGCTTGTAATTCCTCCAGAAAGGATACGAGTCCACAGCCACCACCCTCACGTTACTGTCTGGGGGTTTGGTAGTTGCAGAGATTGCAGTAAACATTTTAACTGCTGAAAGATATTATCGTGTTGTTCTCTTTTCATTGGAATAACAATAAAGTAAATGTTACAGAGAGAGGGTAAAACCCCCACCTCCCCGAAGCCTACAGAGGTTTTGCCACCAACTTCAAGATGGGAAATAATTTTACCCTTTTTGTACAGTTGTGCATCTTTAATCTGAAAGGAAGTTAACAACTTAACGATGCCTGCTGTGCTAAATGACTGGTTCGATTATTAATTTTAAAATATTTTAGAATTAATTTTAAGTGTATCACGTATCAAAACTGAGTATATTCAGCAGTAGTGATACCCAAACAAATCAATGTTTACAAGTGTGCTCACACGCTTCCTCAATATATTCAGCATTATATTAAAATTAACCTTATTTACCTGCAAATTTGACAAATTTTAACAAGGTGGCTATAATTTCTACAAAAAGATGATCATAAAAAGGTAACTAAAGAACCTTCCTTCAAATAAACTGAATTTTTCTGCAGTAGCACAGAAAGCAACCACGGATAATATGAGATTAGGGCAACTGTACATTTTTAATGCTTAAAGAAATGAAGACCCTAATATTTCCTTTCTCTTAAAAGCAAGGAATAGGAGACTACAAAACTTACTGAAACTGTTAGAAAAATTACGGAAACGGGACATACTGAAAAAGATAGGAGGCCTCAGACCGTCCTCCTCGAGGTCTCATACCAAAGCAAGACTTCTTGGTAGTAACGAAAAAAGCTTATAAATGGTACGTAGATGGAAATCAATTATTACTATACGATGCCTGTTTGCAGCAACAGGTAGGTGATGAAGCACAACGATTTACTCCCACTTCTCCAGCAGCACAATATCTTATTTGCACAAAGACAGCAATTTGATGATGACAGAGCAATATTTCCTACCTTCTCTCCCCCCCCCAAACACCCAATCTTCAAAGGAGGAAAGGGTTTCTATTCAAACCTGCGAGGAACTTTGACCACTAACTACTATTTAATCCTGATTTGGGGACAAATTCTTTGGAGATAATAGGCTAAATGCTTAGATTAGAAAAAAAATATGAATCTGGACGTTGTCTCAAAAGTAGCGATGGATTTAAGCTATTGATAACCATAGGTTTCTGAATTTTACGATAGGAGAATTTACGCACTGCAAACCACCATTCTGGCCCTCTTTTAAATCCATTTCTTCTACCCAAATGACACGATGCTGTATACTGAATTCCTTATTACAGGATTTCACATGCATTTCTCTTCAGATTCAGGATCCTGCTCAGCGTGCTTCCAGGGTTAACCTCACAGCAAACAAGGAAGGCTTTTATTTAAGACTGTTTTTAAACAATACCTTTATTTAAATCGTAGCTATCTGAAATGCAGTAATTATTTAACAGACAATTTAAGTGATCAAGAATTTCCTATATTTTCAGCATATGCTGAAGTCTTCCACCTTCAGGTAGGAAATGCTCTAGAATTAGGTGAGTATTCTGTAAAATGAAAAATAATTTCCTGCGGCGAGGCATTTAAGAAGAAAAAAAAAAAAAGAATGTACACAAATAGAATTAAAAAGTACAGAAGAGAACAGCACTGAAATTATTTCATGAAGAGGGCATTCTCATTGAGGTCAACCTGCCTATCACGATGAGGAGACGATTTTTTTACCATCATTCAAAGCATACTTCGTGTTAAAACAACTAGATTGACACTTCTGAGGCCCAAAAAATTCCACCACTGACACTTCTCCTTCACAGACAAGCCATAAAGCAATGCTAGCGAGCTATAGATCATTAATTATTTCTCACCTTCTGGCCCAGCGTATACGGTATAGAGACACAATCTCTGTAACTGCAATTCATCCAATACGATGCCATTACGTTATTTTTAATACATTTGTCTTCAAAGGCAACAATTCAAGTTGAAAAAGAAAGGGCAAAATAAACAGAAACAAAAGCAAATTATTATTCTGTCATGAAATAATTACAGCTCGTTACACTCTAGATGCACATCCAGGAGGGTGATGTTCCAGAATGAGATGAATCTTGCAGCCTCAAGAAGAAAGTTGCAGTCACTGGAGAAGTCCAAGCACAGGCAAGGTGCTGGTTGCGGCCCTATCAAGGCTGCAATAAATTCACTTATACAGCACTTGCCATTATAAAAGATATCTCCAAACCTTAACTAATCTACACGTTTATTAAAAGACAGATTGTACACCTCAGGTAGGAAATAGAGAAAAAAAAAAAATAATTTCTGTTAACCTGTGAGGCACTAGCAGTGCTTCCCCAGCAATCAAATAAGGTATTTTTCTGCCCACTTGCTCTGATCAATGGGAAAAACTTCTGCAGAGAGACATTCCAATTTAAACCTCTTTAACTATTAACTCAAGGCCACCATCACATTTCAATATAGAACATTTAAATAATCAGAGGAATTTCAGGTCCGTTAAAGGTGCAGCCAGGCATCCAAAGGGGTATACAGTTTAATCTGTTTTACTGCTGGTCCAACATTAATTTTCTCATTATTAATGGATGGAAAAACTCTTTTGTAGCCAAGGAAGCGTAATTACTTAAAATTTCAGATGTGTTGCACTTCACAGCTCTCAGCTGCTAAGCTGGCAGGAGTAACACTTCTGGAAAGCAAGATCATTTATTTACCACATTTAAAAGAAAAAACACCAGATATTTATAAGAGAGCAGCACTTTTTAGCTATTTACTAATTGAGTATCTTATCTGAAAAGTTTCTCTCTTTGACATTAAAATTACCATAATTAAACAGCAACAAAAAAAAAAATCAAAGTACAAGAGTGAACTGTATTTGACATGTCATTTACTGGTTTCAGCAACGGATTAAGAATCAGGGATCCTGTGTAATATTCTTTTCTGGCACCGAGTTACTGCCTGACCTGGAGTAACAGCTTCTCAATCCTTCAATTGTCCTAAAATTAGCTTTCAGTCCCTAGCGTTACAAGTTTGAAGTTTTTACAGTTCATTTTCAACACGCCCTTTTTTTTTAACCTATCCTCCTCTAATAAATGCGTTTGAAATTCTGCTGCAGCTTTGATTTCTGCCCTTTGTTTTCCGTACTGTTTGCAAGCTTCTCTTCTATCCCCTCTCCCTTGCACTGCTGGAATTATGCCACTATTCATTCAGCCAACCACCACAGCTTGAAAAGTCTCCCACTTCTTGTTCACGGAGAACTCCTTTCTTCCACTCTAAACCTCCTTCTTCGGAATCTTTCTCACCACCTTGCCTGTGGGATCCTGTATCTCTCCTGTCTTATGTAGAAACTATCTTGGTCCAAGAGCACATCCCATTCGGAAATTGCAAGGTAGCTGCCTGCATTTACACTTTTCTACTCGATGTATGTACGTACCACGTATCCCTTATGCATGTTAGGATGTACCTGCCCCATCCCACCAATTTAAAAGGTGGTGCTTACTGCCAAACTGAAGGTGTATTTATTTACATCTACAATAATGTTTTACTTAAGTATAGAATTTCCAGTTTCTTTAGCTGGTGAACACTTCTATGAATACATTTAAGATATGTAGAGAAAAGCTTTTATTGAAAAACGCTGTCCCAAGAGACCACCACTAAGCTTTTGTAACAAAATGTCCTTTTCATGGGCTGTAAGTCTAGTTCCTTGCCCTAACAAATTGGCAACTGAAGCACAACCTCTAAAAAAATTCAAATACAGGATAATTCTCATCTTTCCTGGCTACCCACAGCCACCTACTGGATTTTTTGTAGACATAGTTCTTGGCAACGAAGCCTTCCCTCCCCAGCCTAACTGAGAAACAAGGCACAAACCTTACAGTAACAGTAATGAATGATTCTGAAGTTTAATTCTAACAGACGCGCAAGCTTCTACTCTTAACCAGATTCCCCCAACAAATAAAAGTAGTAGGTACATTTATATGTATGCTCCCAATAACAAGGAATAAAAGCAAAGAAACAAAAGCTCTGCTGCTCATCAGCAGCGTCTAACGCTACAGTCCAAGTCCAAACTGGCTAGTCCCAGATCAACAGCAAAAGTAAGAATCTGAAACTGGGAGGTCCCTGCAGCCATGTAATAAGTTACCGGCTTGTGCTTTTACAGTTACTATGCAACTATGAGTTTTTGAAGGAATTCATGTCAAAGGCTGTGCCCAAATGCACCGTACAAGAGGGACAGGAGACGGCACGTGCATCGGAACAGCAGCCTGCGATCACCACCGTGCCTGGAGCAGCTCCTTTGAAAACCCTGCAGGACAGCCCTTAGAAACCCCTTTGGAGGATGGGAGGCGATGGCCAGTTCAGATTTCACCAAATACCACAGGTTGAAGAGGAATCAAGACCCAAGCACAATTTCCCATGCCGCCTGTCTCAGAAGCTCAGCCTAACTTCCAAAATGATTCACTACATTCGTCTGCATAACTTCAGGCTTCGACAGAAAGTGGAACTACAGAGGAAGAGCAGCTCTGCAGTTCACGTTGAAGATGGACAGAACAGTAAGAGATGTCCCAGCATCCTCCAAAATCAAACTCGATATCTGAATATTGAGACTCTCAGTGTGTCCACTAAAATTTAGATAAATGTGTAGCATGTAATATGTATCATATCCAAATATGCCATATCTATATGTGTCTACAATTTAGAGCTGATTTCTCTATGCCTTCATCTATAAATTGTGAAGATGACATATATATATATATGTTTTCGCATTTCACTTATTCACACATACGCATCCTTAAGACCTCGTGACCAAAGACCATTACAGTAATCGATATGAAGCTTGCGAAGAACCCTTCTGCGTAAAGGTTAAAACCAACAGATAAGTGTGTTTGTCCTGGGAAGGTCTGATTTATATAGTTTATCTTCAGCAAAGGCCAGGCCGGTTCTGTTTCTCAGGATAAGCCAGAAGTTGTGCTTTCCTTGTGTAAGACTATCCCCATTCAAGGGCACAGAAGAATACATAAAATCAAAGGGAACACAGCCGTGTGATTAGTCGCCACAGCGGCGAGCTGGCATCCCTCTAGACGTTCGTAAGGAATGGTGCCAGCTTTAAGCACAAAAATTAACTGTCTCAGCTTTCTATAAGGGCTGAGAAATAGCTCGGCGACCTGGCAGAAACACAGCGTACTGCCTGGAAAAACGCTACCAGAGTTCAACTGGAGGTGGGGGATTTTACTGCAGACACCGAGGTTATTCACCCTAACACCCACTTACAGAAGGGCTGCATCAATCCAGCAGCCAGAACGCGTGGAGATTCCTCAGTTTTATAACGCACGTCCTCTTCTTGCCTCGCCGCCACGGACTCCGCCACAGCCCCGACTGAGGCAAATTTATGCCACTAAAATGTACACGTTAACTGCAGCAGGCAACAAATGGCATTTTCTACCGAATTTCCCTATGAAACTCTCCTGCAGCATATGCCAAGGCGCAGCCCAGTGTAAAAGTAGGCTGTAACTTCCTCTCTGCCTTATGAAGCCGGTATCGTTAAAAAAAAGGCAAAAAAAAAAAAAAAAAAAGCATTGCCTGGGCGGGAAGGCAGCACATACACATAGGGCAGGGACAGCACCCCTCGTTTGTGGGGCTGCCGTTGAAACTGCGATCCCACGTCGCGTACGTCAGGGCGAGCCAATGCTCTAAAAGCCACCTTCCTTTGCAAGCCAGGGGGGATCCGGCCCTTCCTCCCCGCTACAGGGAGAGGAGGAAAACTTACTGACCCACGCACTGGATAAATGAACAGCCTATCCATTAACTGGGGAATTGCACGGAATGAAATTATGTTAGAGACCATAAAATGAATATGACTTTAAAGCGTTCGTTAAAACTGTCACCAACCGTCTACAACGTAACCTATAAACCACAGCTCTCGCCCATCCATCATACAAAAAGCTTGCCAAAAAACACGATTAACTTGTGTGATAATCGATAATTTTGACATATTATAAATATCGGTTTTAATTGGAATACCTACAATCGATTATAAAATATCCTCCTAGACATGAAAAGAAACCAGCTAAGTTTGGTCACACATTTGTTAGCCAGAAGCTTTAGTGTTGGAGAACACCTAGGTGTCAGTGACAAAAATCTCCTTACCTAGAAAGCATTTTCTTAGGCAACAGACAGAAGTTTTACAATCGCCAAATGCACTATTTCCATTTAAAAACTTGACTGTATCAATATCTTCACCGGTTTTATCAGAATCAAAATCTCTAACATGGAAAGCAAAAATTGTGATTTATTAATTACGCCCCGGTACACAACTCAGCTTCCTTCTCTCTTTCAGGATCTCCAGCAAAAGGCAGCCTTTGGGTAAAACGCACATTTATTTGTCGTGTCAGATCAATCAATAACTCAAGTTAACCTAAAAAAGAAAATTCATCTTTGTGCTTCATATTTCTGTAAATCCTAGAAAATCCCGATTTTATGGCCCTAAACCATACCAAATAAACAGAATCCATGTGTCAGCTACAACCCCTGACTCCAAATACTGAGCAGTAAGTTCCTTTTTCAGCTAATCTCAAAAATTCTGTCCCACATGAACCAGATTTTGTAGATGAAAGATACTAATGTAGGCAATGTATTTTTGCCTTAAGAAATCAATAAAGGTACAGACAGAATTCAAAACCAGAGGGTTTGGTTATTTCCAGGCCTGTTGATAGCATTTGCTATAGCGAGATGAGCAGCTGCTCGAGATTCCAAGGCTGAGCCAATGTTTCCCATCCCATTTAACAACCCAGCATCATTTAAAGTCTTCCTATTAGGGGGAAGGTGAAAAGAAATTCTGTAATTTCTACCACTGTGTAATCTGCATTAACCCCTTGATCTACGGACCTTTCAAAATCCAAATAATTTACTTTTTACCTTCTTTGAAATACTGGTAAGAAATGTCTCTATATTAAAAACACATACATTCCACGTTTAAATAAAATGTTAAAATTAAAAAAAAAAAGATACTTTTAGATTTACTGTTTATAAAACTTAATTAAACTTGGCCTGTCTATAAAATTTTCCTAGAGAGTAGAGGGGAAACTTGCAGTTTATCATGAAATTTGGCTAATAGAAATGGTAACTATAAGGTGAACGCCTATCCGTCTGGAAGTGATTTCTGAAACACTGATTTTATTTCCTTCCTTACGGATCCTATTTTTATTGTATTATCTATGGCTGTACAGAACCTGCACAAATGTGGACAACAATGTTTATAGCAACTAATATTCAGCTTTAGCACAAATAAAACGTCTGTAATTTGCTTTTAAATGTGGTGAAGTAAAGACAATTGACTAAAATAAAACTACAGCCCCCGTAGACTCTGAAATTACTCTTAAAAGCACGTGTGACGATTTCTGTAGTGTGAATGGATGTGTATAATTTACACGCAAGTTGGTTTTAATTATCACAGTTCATAAAGGCCTTTATACCTTAGATCTGTCACAGCGCAGAGAGGAATTCTGTTCGTTTGGGAAAAAATAATGGTAAAGATCTATTAAAGGATCCTCCCTTCTGGCCCCCTAAAACTACGAGCCTTTCAGCATGCCCAGTTTGTCACCGGAGTACAAAGCAGATCCCAGGATGCTCCTCAGCCGGGGGATTTACGGACGTTACCCTTCGCAGAGTCTCACCAATCGCCGCTCCGCTTCGGGCCCGGAGGGACCAGCTCGCGCCACCCAGCCCAAGCCTCGTCCCGCGCGCACGGCTACGCCGGAGCCCTCCCTGCCAACTTCATAAATGCTGCCATTAAAATATTTGTTTTAATTCTGACCTCAGAGTCACAGCTAATAAACAAGAAAGGCAATGAGAAATTGAAAAACAAACTAAATGCAGCTGTTGGACTGGACGTTTCACAACTGCGTTTAACTGCATCCTTTAATTTCACTTCTATGAATAGAAGCCATACACCACAGCTCGCATGCCAGCTACTCAGCCAAGCGGTATTTTCTTTTGAGTTCATTTTGCAGTGTTATTCCGTCATGTACATTTTACTGTATTTTTAACTTTTCCTTTGAGATGCAGCCTGCAAACAACGGCAAACTATTTGCTGCTGGTTTCTCATTAGAACATGTACTAGCAACGGGTAGCAGTCGTATCATTTTCCCATCATCTTCCTCACACGCAAGAGGAAGAGAAATTTTTTGTGTATGTATGGGTGTCAGTCCAGAGCCCCTTTAAATACATCCAGTGACCAGCTGAGGAATGTTTTAGAAACGATGCATTACCAAAATCACACGACAGAACTACATACGTGGAATGTAAAGCTTATACTATTCTATGGACTTCCCAAAACTTAGTCATATATAAAACCAGAAGGATTATTTTTCCCTATGTCTTTATAACAAAAAATGACAATGCTTTTCCAGAATTTGTAGGATTACAAATACTAATGAGGTAGAGAATTGGGAACCTGAACATACTTGAAAGAAATCCATTTAGACAAGGGAAAGAGAGGCCACATACTTGTAGATAAAAAATTAAAAATTAGGACAGTAAGAAAACCAGAATTTCCAATTTATTTTGGAATACATTCCTTAAGTATGGAGGAAAATATAGATAATTTTATTTTGCTGAAAAAAAAATATATATATAGCACATTGGTGTCTTTTTCAAATAGGTAATGACGGTCCCCTTCTCAGTTTTCAGGTTTGGTATGTGGAAAGATAAGAAATACCACCTCGCAGCCCTCCAAAACTAAACACTTCCTTTCCTTTAAGTGTGTGTGGGGGGTGCTTATTTTCATTTTTTAAAAAAACAAAAATCAATAACTGTTTCTTACAAACATATGGAAATTCAACTTCTAAATAATATATACCGCTTTATATTGAAACGTCTTACAAAAAGCAAACAAAAAGCCCCCGAAGAGGAAGCAGACCTAATGCCTGCCAAATCACCTTGAAGTCTTAATTCTCCCGTACCACCTCAGCTCAGGATATTTGCATCCACAGCTTTGCTCAAGTCCCAAGACCTTACATGAAAGCAAAACAGTGAATACTTTGGACCAATATTAAAAGGAACAGCAATAAACCAAACCATTTGAATGAAGCCATATTCCAAAATTTCCATAACAGATCATGCCAGAGGTCTCTGCAGCCCCATGTATTTATTGACTTTAACAACGGTGACTAGCAATCATCTCTATGTCTACGATGGAAGAGGGAACAAAATGAATTAGTTTTAATGGACCACGGCTGACATCAGAATTGGTGAGGTTTTTTCCTCCTTTCTAAATCACAGCGTCTAATAGAACATAATGAAAAACGAGGATGTTTGTATGGTTCCTTCAGTCTCCAGTCTAGACGCTCTCTAGTTTAGACTAATCCAGTTTACCATTGAGCAACTCATTCTAATTGGTAACATCTAATCCTTGCCCTCCCCTCTCCCCATTTCCTCTCCCCATTTCAGACCCTACGATTCCTGGCAGACTGTCATCAACACGTTAAAAGCTTGGAGGCTCTTCTGTAAACAAATTAAGTAACCCCCTATGGTGTATTCCTTCCTTTTGTGAACTTCCAAACTTTGGTCCAGAGCACCTTCATCCAGAGTTTACATAAGCAGCTCTTGATGATTTACATTATGTAGCAGACAGGATTCTCCTGCAATACTATGATGACAGTGACACTCTGCAAACAGTTTGTACCTGGGTTTTTTATTATATAAATATATATTTAAAATATATAAATATATATACATATCTATAAAATTATTATCGCTTGAGTATCCATAAAATTATTATCGCTTGAGTATCCATAAAATTATTATCGCTTGAATATCCATAAAATTATTATCGCTTGAGTATCCATAAGATTATTGCAGCTATCTAGAAGCTTAAATCCTCCTAATGACAAATTCTTGCATAATGTGGCATTGACAGAAAAACATCTTAATAACCAAGAAAATATTTACCAAAATTTTTTATCCTAGCTACAATTTAATTATGGTAAAGTTTCAACCACAGTAAATACAGACCTTGGTGTCAATACTGCTGGTTTACATTCTGTAGCAGAAAATTGCTACTGGTCGTACAATTGTTACTGGTTCTGTATAACTGACATTTCTAAATATCTTACACTGACAGCATGGAAAAGGCCAAATCACCATTCCAAGAAACGGTGGACGGCCGTGTCGTCCTGTAAACCACAGTAACGGAGTACGTATGCTCATCAAAAAAAAGAACTCGTGCAGGTGACGTTATCTGCAACTCATTCAGCTAACAACATCCTAGATTAATTTTGTGTGGCCAAGATGTACTGACTGTAATCCTATGAAGACAGGCCTTGCTCCTGGACCAAATCTAAAAGTACCAATTTCTTCTTCCCCCAAAAATGTAACCAGGAAAAAAAACGATGCATAGGTTTGGGAGCGTATCTACACAGATGCAGTCTGAAAAATTAATCTAAATCACCTGATGTGAATTAGTAAGCAGCACCGAGTTTTCCCCTGGACACTCTGCCCACAGTAAGTTAGCCTTCAATTAATCCACAACTGAATATTCAAGCTAAAATAAATCAAGCCAATGTTAACGCTAAGTAAAAGCATCCACACAAAAGCTTAATGTGATTTTCATTTAATAAGTGAATTAAAGTAACTGTTCTTCGAGTCTCTTTGTAAGTCTAAGCCCCTTGTTTCCACTACATCAATATACATGCCAGAGGTACATTAATAAAGTCCCCAGTCTATTAATGTTACTTCACTTCCTTGTATTATTTATCCTCATCTTGGAAAGTTTTAATAAAAGGCTTAAAGTCTTCCTAAAAGTTAGAAGCCGCCTTCCTTTGTTCAGAAATGAAAGAGGGGAGACGGTGCTTTTAACTCTGTCTGCGGCAGCTGCCTTGCACAGCCGATGGGATGGGTGTTCAAACGCAAACTAAATATTCTCAGGACGCTGCTGCTTTCCCTCGCAATGGTTTCTGCATGCCTAGGAGACGGGACTCCCTTCTTAGACATGGATCCTTCTCGATGAGGTTGAAGAAATATTATTATCCTCCCAATCAACTACAAACCAGTGCTATAATCCAAAGATATCTCGTGATTGCCACTCCAAGGGCTCTGCATATCTGCAGCGCCCTTGTCTGTGGCTTCTCAGCCACAGTTCCCTGCAAAATTCATCCACGCTGTTGGCCATTTCCAAGCTGCGTGAATTATTCCGCTGGCAGGAGCCCCGTTCTGGTCATCACCTGCACCGGGGCCCCACGGCTCCTTCCCCAGACATCCCGGTATCCTTGCCACATACTGTGGTGCAACCATCGCTGCATGGGAAGGGTTGTGGTAAAAAATAAATCCAGACCATGTGTACGCATTCCTTATTAAGCAAATATACTGCAAAATCAGATGCCTTTTCCCTGTGAATATACAGCGTCTCTTCCATGGCACTTGGCAAGGCTAAATTACTGCTGTAACATTCATTTAATTTATTCAGTATTGGATGGATGTCTAAGAATCAAAACACAAGTGCTTCAAGAGAGGGATCTTATCTTCATGTAAGTCACAGAAGTCACTGGCACATATAGCATTACATAAATAAATCACGATCTCAGTATATAGCCAAGTGTATAGGGAAAGTGTGTCAGTTCCTATGGAAGGATACACGAAATACTCATATTCTAGCAATTAAAAAAGAAAAAAAGAAAACAAGTAACAGTGCCAAGTCACTTGAGCTTGAAACTTGGAATCAGATTTACTAAGCACGCTTCCAAAACCAGACCAAGGACGCTCGATAGGAAGCGTGCCCACCGGCCAGCAGGAAAACCATCACCAAAGCTGGCACCGCAAGCTGGCAAAGAGAACGGATTAAGGAGACTCACATGGTCATTTTTATTTTTACCACTGGAATAAGGACCACGTTAGCATTTCATGTCTGTTTCCCAAAGGTTCAATCAGCAACAAATGGCAAAGGAGTACCAGTTCTTTTTCACTTTTATTGAACTACTACGTATCTTACCTATTAAAATGAAAAACGTTAAGCAGAGAGGCAATAACAATATATGCGAGGACCTGGCTTTCAGAAATTCCATAGCACTAAGGGATTTTGTGGATGAGATGCCTGGCCACAAATTTCCAGCTACAGTACAAACACTCCCCTCCCCTTCCCTTCCCTCCTCTCCACCCCCCCAAAAAAACCCCATAGTAAACCATCACAACTTTTTTTTTTGAAAACTAAACTAAAATTTGATGTACACAGGAAAAAAAAACCCAGAGAAAATCTAAACTACCAGGAACAGCAGTTTTTCTCCTTCATGGGTTTTTTTTTTTTCCCCCCCTTTCTAATGTTAAACATGATTTGCTATATGTCTTAGATTAAGACTTTTACAGTCTCCCTAAAATCAAGCAAGCTTTTATGAACATCGAGGTCTGGAAGAGGGATACAGGGACATGCTAGGCAGCTTTAAAAACCCTGTAGTGCCCCCTAAGTATCCTCAGAAATGATATTTCAAGTTTGTTATTTTATTAGTCAACCAGATTTTCAGGGTAGCCATCAGTCTAATACAAAAAAAAAAAAAAAGCTAACTGTACACCAAGTTTCTTCCTTCTTCAAATACCTCAAAAACGGAAAATAAAAAAATTCAATGTTTTGCCTTGAACTTAAGTAAAAAGTAAACAAAAAAAGTTTACAAAAAGTAAACCTAATGCCAGCAGAAGTCACTATAGGAATGTCACAGAGCACGATGAAGTGCTATGCAGACGCCCCTGCTTGTCCTTTCAGGACTCTCCCTGCAATGCAAAGGCTGCGTGTACAAGCAAGCTCTCCTTGCCAGCTAACCCAGCTCAGAACTCCACGGATGTTATTTACCTTCCTGGGAGGAAAAAACAACCCCAAGGCCTCAAACCCAAAGCAAAACAACAATAAAAAAAAAAATTGAGACACCCCCATCAGCAAGAGCCCTGCCACTGTTTGCAACAGCCTTTCAGTCAGGCCCATAACAAGGTATCCTGGACACTGTACCTGCAATAAAGGATTTCTTGGTTTCAAAAAGAAAGATTAGAGGAAAAAATACGACTGCCGTTTACTGCCATTGGTGAGTGTCCTTCCTTCCCACTGGATTGTTTTCTGATATCCTACAGTGAAGTAATATATCACCAGCAGCTATTCTCACAGTGATAGCCATAAATTCTGTACCACTATTCACGATTAACGTATCCCTAGAAAGCTCCTTGTTCAGTATGAAAACATAAACAGCAGAAACCCCAAAAATGTATCTTACTGGCAACTGATACCTTTAAAATACAGCTTAAAGGGGCTGTGGCACTGTTCTACTGGTTTATTACACAAAAATCATATATATTCGTCTTCCATATCCAGTGACCTTCACTGGTTTCCAGTGTCAGCGGTGGCTTCATTTTAGATTTTTTTCAAACACAATCCTGTAAGTTTTTACAGACCTGAATACGTGTGGAGCTCATGGGCCCTTGGGATGAGACATGATGAAATTAAGCTACGTGATCAGCCATAGAGGATAAAACAGTTCACTGAAACAAAATAGTTCACTGAAACAACAGTGTTCCCTGTTTGCCTTTAGAGCCAAAGTTTGTAGATGCTATGTTTTAGTGCAGCATTGCGGACACTGCTTGAAATTATGAGTAAAAGTGGATTTTCACTACAACCTTGCGGACACTGCTTGAAATTATGAGTAAAAGTGGATTTTCACTACAACCAGCCAACAGACGAAGGCAGAATCAAAAGCCACCCCCTGTTTTGTTCTGCTTTGTAAGGAGATCGGCTCAATTGGCGATACACCACCATATAATGGATGAAGATGATGTTACTTACAACACTAGCTTCAAACAAAATTCTGCCTTGATGGTAAATAAAGAGTACAGACTCCTGTGTTAAGTGCTGCTTTCATACCGTAGGCGGCCGAGGTAAGAGTTTTCAACTGGTTTGATATTGCTCTGTCCCCAGAACATGGGGTACGATTCAATGCCTTGCTGTGAATCATCCCTCCCAAAGATCTCCTCACATACTTCATTTGCAACCAGTCAAAAAGAACGCCAATTAGAGGAAGCGTTTTCCCACTAAGTACTGGATTGCACCATTAGATCTAAGGTAACAGCCTGCTCTATCATATACAAAGGGTTGTAATTTTAGTACCTGAGCAAACCAAAAGAACTGGATTATAATATAAGTAATCCGATAATATGCAAATATATCCTTCAATTTAAAAAAATAACACGTTAATTTGCTTTCGCATAAACCTTCTGTTTCCCTGAAATTTATACAAACATAAAAATTGTCTTAAGGAGGCATTTAATTAATATCTATAAAGCATTCTAATTTAAGCAGCTGTATTTATGCTACCTAATAAGCATTGCTCAGCTCTAGGTATTATCTTTCTACCAGAGTACAAAGCAAAAATATTACTGCGATTGGTATAGTTGATTCTCAATTAAGTAATGCATGGAGTTCCACAAAAAATTATCCTAAGTATGAGAAAAAAACCTCGGGCGGCTGAGAAGACAGTTTTTCATGTCAAAAACTCCCAGTGAAAATGCTGTGAGCTGCACACCACTCCTAAGGAGTTCTGACATAACAGATGGGGTGTCAGAATAAGACCAACTGGTCAGTAAAAGTGAAAACGTTAAGTGACAGCCATTTCATTTTATTCTTTGAAATGAGACTTCATCCTCAAGATCTTCATGGCATTTGCTACATTTTAGAAACCGTTAGTTTAAGCACACAGAAGCTCTTGATTCGCTGGCCACTTCACTGCCTACTACAGCAAGCAACTAAAACTTGGGTTTTCCTGATGGTGTATTAAGCATGTTAATTGTCAAATTAATAAGATTTATTAACAGACTGAAGCATCTCCCCTACGAGGAAAGGCTGAGAGTGTTGGGCTTGTTCAGCCTGAAGAAGAGAAAACTGAGACGGGACCTCATCAATACATACAAATATCTCAAGGGTGGAAGTCACGAGGACAGAGCCAGACTCTTTGCAGTGGTGTCCAGCGCCAGGACAAGGGGCAATGGGCACAAACTGAGACATAAGAGGTTTCAGTTGAATATGAGGAAAAACTTCTTTACTCTGAGGGTGACGGAGCCCTGGCCCAGGCTGCCCAGGGGGGCTGTGGAGTCTCCTTCTCTGGAGATCTTCAACCCCCGCCTGGATGAGTCCTGTGTAACATGTCAGGAGAACCTGCTTGAGCAGGGGGGTTGGCTAGATGATCTCCCGAGGTCCCTTCCAACCCTTGCCATTCTGTGTGATCCTGTAACATTTGTAGTTATCTCTGCTGCCCACAGTCATTGTTCATTTAGAAAGAGGAAGGAAAGAAATGGTCGTGTACTTTTGAGGAGTTTCTTAAAAGTATTTTCCGATTATAGTTGATTTCGTTCAGGAGAGAGGGTAGAATCACACACTCTTCATCAACAAAACACATAACGGCAGCGTAAGTTACTTTAAAAAAATCAGTGCCAGTGGAACGATTCACTTTATTTTCATATTTATGGAGGAGTACAGTTTAATACACATGCTGATCCTCCGGATACCTGTGTGTCAGAACACCCGGATACCTGGCTGGCAGGATACCCAACAGGAAAGAACTCCTTAGCACTTCTGCTACAGCCAAAGGGGCAGACTGAATCTTCTCACATAAACCATAGTGTAACAGTCGCTTAAGTTTGAAATTTCCAAAAAAGACAAATTAACCGGTGTATGACACATTCAGCACTCAGAGCAGGTCACAGCTCCCTGCAGCAGCGAGTAGGGTATTTGCACCCATCAGAATAGTATCTGCAATTCTTCCAAAGCAACGGAACGCACACCTATGATATTTTACCGTCTTCAACTTGTTTACAACTACCACATTAAACCAGTAAAATAACTTACCGCTGGGGTTAAAAGCCATGCAGCAAATAGGCTTTTCATGCGCAGGGAAGTGGGCCACAATGCCGTCACTGTCCGAGTCCTCGCTGACAAGTACCTGCCAGACATTAACAGAGCCAAAGGAAGGTTAGGAAGTAAAAATACACCTAAGAGAAAACACCAACTTACTGATACAGGAATTGTTTTATAAGCTATACACAGTGGTATGAATTAGAAATGTAACTGCATGTGAACTACACACAATCTTCCGTAATTTTTTCAAACAACCGTAAGACATGCTCAAATAACCTGCTATTAACTACAAAAGATTATGCACTTTATACCTGGATTCCCTGTTTATTTATTTATCGTATTCAAATAAGGCAAAATGAAAAAGTATTACTGTTTTGCTAGATAAAGTATTGATGCATAGAAGCTTATTACAAAAGACGTCTGTGTGCAGTGCACCAGGCAGCTACCCCGAAGGTTTCCAATGCCCTTGGCCGAAGGCAGGGGGGTTGTGGCCGCTCCGTACGTCTGTAATCGAGAGGGCCTATTACTCAAATCTGGGACAGGAGCTCCCCTGCACATTCGGGTCTCCAGTGGACAGGAGCTCCCATCCCACCAGACTCAGCAGCAGCCTGCAGTTGGACTAACGTAAGGAGCATCGGTGTAATTACACGGAGGAGCACACGCAGTTCTTTAACTGTAAACAACACGTGATTTTCTCTAAGCATAACAAAAATCACATAACAGAAAGAAAAACAAGGGCACAGTGTTTTTGAAAGAAAAGGGGATATTTAACCATGACATAAATCAGTATTTTCTTTGGGAGGATTCAGAGTATACATGGCAAACGAGTGGAAAAACGGACCAAAAAGCCAGTTGTAGAAAGTGGGTTTGCTTTCCACCAGTTACATAGGTAGGAACAGTACAGCTTGCGTCCTGCTAGTAAGCGGTGAAGGACTTGAGGCACCCGGATTTCCAAATGATGCAAGAAGTGCTAAGGACTGGGAGTGGGCATGAAAGCAGCCGCACTGCGAAATATGCAGCTAACAAGAATTTTCTCCATCTTGAAATTGTCTCAATGGACATCAAAGAGCAGTATTACAAAGGCGGTTAATCAAGACCCCTTAAATAAAAATCATACTGTTGTAACATACCTCCTTGTGAACAAAAAAGCAATTAAAAGGTAGGAGACAGTTTTCATAACAAAAGGAAATTAAAGGGAAAAGGAAATATCTGGAGCGAGATCTGCGTTGCGCAACGTCTTCTGGAGAGAGGGACAAAGGATGAGCTTATGGGTTTTTAAACAAATTTGAAGTTGATAAAACTACTTGGGCCAGTCAAAAGTAAAGCTGAGTATGAAGACATACAAAGGGACACAGTATTAGCAGTGTCTAATTCTATGAAAAGGATAATATATTCCTAGATTTATAGAAGAGAACCAAAAGATGTGTGGACAAAGCATATGCAAGAGCTGTAAAAGTATTTTATTCCTTGGTTAAATCATGTTAAAGACTAAATTAAGTCAAACAATGAGAAAGATATGTCAGAAAAGGACTTAATAAAAGGGTTTCTGTGGTAAGCAAAAACCACCTTCTTAATAAGATAGTGCAAAATCTCCCATTTCAAGTTCAGAATAATTTGTTTGCTGCTTCCAAAATAATCTGAAAGGTTTTTAATACTTCCTATTCCTAACAGATATCAAATAATTTGAAGATATTTTTATGCTTCAAAAAGAGAAATCATCTTTAAATGTTTAAAGAAGTCACGTAATAGGGATGAAGAAGCCTGCGCCTGACTTATTTTAAATGTTCAAATTACTTGGCACTGTCACATAAGCACAATTATGGTTTTGCTTTCCGTTGTCAGCATTTCGTGCTTATTCCAGAACCACTAACCAAGGGTCTGGAGATCTTCCTAAGAGCTTTTCAAAGAAACGCTGTTCTTTTCTCAGCCCATATAAGCTGCACTGAATAATTCCTATACGTCATCTTTTCACAGCTCCCACTTTTAGGTAACTTGGTCTTAGCCTAAACATTTTGCTCTAATTTAAGTTACACGATAACGATAAAGTAACGTCATAAACCAGCTTTACAAAAGCAACAGAAGGTTTTTTAAAATCTAGTCTGTTAAAAATATTTAATCTAGAAATGTGTAGGTATCAACAGTATCTGTGTCGTTGCTAAAACCAGTCTCATAGATACTTCACATGCATCATCTTCTACAGCCTGTAAACTGGATTAATTCAGCATGTGCTCCCCCCCCCCAACTATTGATAAATACACCACTGTTATCATCCCTGCAACATAAACCCTCTATTTTCAAGGAACACTCTGGATGGTAAGACAACCTTTAAATATTTTTCCTCTGGAAATACAAAGCAAAAAATTCACAGCATTAAATTTGTGCCACACCTCAGACATACCAATCTGACAGTACAATAAAGCCCAAATGTATTATTTGTATGCTATGCAAACTGTTGCCATGCTTTAAAACGTTGGGTTTCCCCCCCACCCCCCCCAATCACTGCTTAAAATTACCTTCCTGGAAAAACCACCTTTGTGTTTAATCTAGAACAAGTTTTTCAGAATCTTCACTTTCCACTGTAACAGCTGATTTTCAGATATAGCAAACCAGTCCTTATCTGCGCTGTTACGCAAGTCCAGTTTGTGACAGAGGAAAGAAGAGCTGATCGGTGTAACATCCCACCAAGAAAGAAAAGCAACTGTGAAATTGTGGACCCTGAAAACCCTCGCGGGCCACCAAGCCTGGCTCACGCAGAGCTTTCAGACTCAAACTAAAATATGTCAGTCTCCTGCATTAGCCAAGTTAAAAAAAAAACCAACCACGTTATAAGCCCCACAGAAACACCTTCATTACTCAAAAATTTGGAAATTCTTGGCTAGTGGAGAATCCAAAACTTGGGCTGTTAGTGGTGCCTCCCCAGCTCCTTCCCTGCCATCCACTCCGTGCCACTCCCGACCCACCGCGGCCGCAGAGTGGAAATGCTTGGGAAGCACAGACACGGCAACACGTTTGCTTGTGCAAGGTTAAGATGAAGTCGACCAAAAATGTTCTTAATCTTTTCTAAATCAACATGGAAAACTAAATCCTTGTGGAACAGACAAGAAAGGAAGCACTTTCTTTAATAAAAAAAAAAAATCACCAATTTGTATTTAAATCCTCAGGCTGTACCGCAAGATTTGTCATGTCCTTCCCCTGCACTTTTGCAGTGGACAGCTGGGGAAAACATTCATCACTTTTTACAATTTCAACACTACAAAGGAAGGGGGGGGTGGGGGTGTGTCGGGAAAAAAAATCAAAAGGAATTACAGCAGTCGACTTGACTACACCATCAACCAAAGAAGAGCCCCTTTGGAAAGGTCCCTCCCAAACCTGCCCCGAAACAAAAGCCTGGGTCACAAGCCAACGTAGAGCTTGCTGAGCTCTACAATCACAGTACGATTTTCACTGTATACAGCTTAAGGAAAACAAGATTGCGCCGCTAGAACACAAGATGCTTTACAGCGGAATACCTTGTTTTCTGTATTTCGTTAAATGGATGTAACTGCCTCAGTACAGCAGGGTTTATATAAATTTGGATAGCTCAAATAGCACGGATTTCGCGCAGACAAGGACGAAGACCGGAGCTGTACAGCAAGGAGGCATTCAAGGCCTCCGCCGCACAGGCGTCACAAATTTTAGAAACCACTTTTTGCAAAGGCTGAAGTGGAAGACGCTGCAAAGGTGCTGGAGAGAACTATGTCCGTAGGCTAACGAACAGCATGTTATATCAATACTGACAGCGTACCACTGGTTTCTTTCGACCAGTTCATGGTTTCTTACGACTGAAAAGAGGGGAGATGGAAATTTTTCTTGGAAGTCAAAAGAGTGGTACAAATTGCCTAATAACGCGTGCAAGTGCTGTCAAAAAGCTCGAAGGAAGCGTCTCGTTCGCTTCCCAACACACAGGGCAGGCAAAGCCCACAGGAATCCTGAGGCTGCAGTGTTTTTCATCCCAAGTAGGCTCTGTTCTCCAAGGTAGTGGCCTCTAACCACTCTACTATTAAAAGACCTTACAAAGTCTCTCACTGAAAAAGGTTCGTAAATCTTAGCATTACTCTTATAATTGCATAGTCTTTGAGGCTCATGAGGATGCTCGAGTCTCTTCCTTGCAAGAGTTCCCCGCCATTACAAACAAAAGCAGCATTTTAGGAAAATCAACTGACAAGAAACAAGCACTGAGGGTCTTCTACCAAGACGGCCTTGTAGATCTGCACTCAGGCTATTTCTGATGCCCAAATAGTTTCTTATCAAGGGAGCTGCAACACCATTTTCGTAGCTGGACACGCCAAGCCAATGCTGCAGCTCCCTCATGCCAGCCCTATTAAAGTTCAACAGAACGCTGCAGTTGATCGAAGATGGATCAAGCCCTCTTTATCTTTGAAAGAGAAACAGAGAAAACACCGAGGGGATCATTACATTTACTATCAGAAAGCAGTGTTTGCTTTGAGGGCAAGAGATAGCTGAAGCCGAAGCTTTTTTTTCTCCTGTGCCATATTTTTCTTCAGCCGTTGTATTTTCCATACTGCTGAACAGAAGCCACTAGTAATTATGCCTTCAATTATTTTAATCTTTAAAGGCAAATTACACCACTTATCCCAGTGGAGACATGTTTTTAAATAAGACATGAAAGTAATACAAATAAAAATGGACACAAATCTAATCAAGCGGGTCCTACTCTTAATAAAATTAAGAAAGAATAATCCCATCACCATAAAACAAATAGGTTTGGCAATATTTATAAATATGAATACTATATAATACAGAGACCTTTGCATGTATACTTAGGAAGATCTCCACTGATTCCAATAGCCGACGTTAGTGCAGTGTCCGTATGCACAAAACCCAGCCCCCTCCATAGCAACCCCCCCAATTAGCCTCCCCCAACTTATAGCTAAGGTCAAACATCAGTGGAAAAGGGCTAAAAGTGATAAATCTGTGGCATTAACTACTGCACTCCTTTTAATAGAATCCAGCATAAACTCAAAACAGCCTTGTGCTCAGCCTGAACCATTTATCTGAGACAAAAATGTCTTCTTGACAAAAAACAGATCTCCTTTAATAAAAGTAAGGCAGACAGTATTATGCTCTGAGGGAATCCTGTTGCTCTTTTCATATTTATATATAAAAAGAATTCTTCTGTAATACACATAGATATAAAAAGTGAAGAAAATGGATGCCAAATATGTGAGCATTAGAGCATCAAATTAGCCTTTGTGAAAGCTGTTCTTCTAAATAAAAGCACTGGTGCTAATGACCGGTGGAATTACGTGTGTAGTTGAAGTTTTATTACTGAATATGCTTTATTCCTATTGCTTCAGCCCGAAGTTTCACAACAATTCTTGCTCCTGATAAGCATCTTTATTCGGTTCAATTGTTATCAACTCCTTCCCAAATGAAAATGAACTTTTGAAAATGCAGCAGTCTGCAGTTTTTTCTGAAAATTCCCCTTTAATGCAATAAAAAGTTAACAGGGAATAGAAAAAAGCACCAATCACATTTTAAAACATAAAAAGATCAACATGTTATCTTATTTTTCTAAGTTATTTTTAAAAGCCATCCTCAACTATTTTCATGTGTTTTGGAGGATCTGTGAAAGCAACACAATGATATCTCATCAATCACATTGCTCTATCAAAAGCATTAAGAATCAAGTTTTGTATTTTTAAATGACCGCATATTTCTCTGTCAACTAAATGGTAGATGTTCAACAGATTTACATTCAGTCACAAAACTGGCGACTTTTGAGAAAGGTCGTTACTGCAGCCTACATGTGGGTGGCCCAGTTGATGAATTAATTAAGAATACAGAAACAAAGGTCGAAAGAAAATAATTTTTCTTTAAAACTCAAGCCACTAAGTCTTACACATTTAATTCCAATTACTGAAAAAGAGGACATCTGTACAGCTTTAGTTTTATCCATTTCGACTAATTAACAGATTCAAATAAATAGTCATTACATCTAACTGAAAAGTTTGCTAACACTTCATTAGAAGGAAGTTTAAACAAGCACACAACCTTGTTAACATATTTTGGTTTACCACAAAGTTACTTGGGCATCTCAATAATTATTTTTACTCCCTTTACAAATATATCCTGACAGCCAACTTCAATAATTCTACATTCCTTTGCATTCGTTTAATTACTTCATAATTCAAATTTTCTTAAAATACCGCCAATTTTAAAAGAAGGAGCTATCATATAAACAACAGCTGGGTATGAGATTTCACTACAATATCTAGATTCAGAAGGTTTATTAAAAATATTTTCCCGATGGATTTAATCCTGCAAGGTTACATTAGAAGATTTCTTTGGTCTTTAATTGTATATTTTTCAGTGGTAAGCTAGCATTTCAACCTCTGCCATGGCAGCACAGTACATTCCACGAAATGCATCGAGTTCCATCTCGCATTCATTATATTGGATATCTTTGAAATGGCAAATATAATAAAAAAATTAGTGAAAACCTAAAGCTGTAGTTAGTCCTTCTGGCTTATGCCCAAACATGTTCCTTAATTATCCTACTGGCAGATAAAACTGTGTTTGTACATACGCGCGGAGCAGCTCATTCCATCTTTAAAAACTGTGCATGCTCAAAGTAAATGGACAAGCGCATGCATCATTACTCTGCAAGCCTTTATATAGGTATATTAAAAAAAAAAAACCAACAACCAAACCCCCTGCTCCCTCACTGAAAAAAGTGCTTATTTCTCTTTCAAAAGGACATGCTTGCCTCACATTTACTGCCAGCCTTTTTCCATTTTCTTTCTCTTTTTAAAACAGATGATTTTTTTTTTTTTTTTTTTAAACTATATACTACCTTAAAGATATATTTCATTACTTGGAGATTGTTGTATTTCATTACAACACCTGAATTCGAAGTTCGACTGTGCAGGTAGATAGAAATCTTTATTGACCTGAAGGAGGTGAGATATTGCTTTTACATTAGGAGTCTGCTGATGATTAGAAAATAACTCCTTTCTGTGTCTGAAATTCCCCTCGTTTACAATTAGCCTGACAACCTCCGAAAACCATGCAAGGTTTCCAAACTGTTAATTCAGTCCAGGAAACACTTGGTAGGCATTACAAATTCTTGCGGTTTCCCGGTCAGTTTAGGAAGACCAATGCTTGTAATGGGCACAGCCATCCAGTGGCACCCCCCCAAATCCAACGGCACCCCCCCCCTCAAATCCAGCAGCACACCACCCCCCACCCCCCCACCCCCAAATCCAGTGGCACTGAAATACTCCAAAGCAGGCATCTTCATCACAGGAAGAAGCAGTGTTTCTCTGTACCCACCCAGACCTCTTATTTCCCACCTGGATATCTGAAAATTGGGATGATAAACCAATAACTTTAGAAAAATCACTGCCACGCAACGTCAAGAAAACCGAGACTGAAGCACGCAAGGCATTTGCTATACCACTGTAGAGCAATTACCTTCCCCAAAACACAGGTGAGGCTGCACTCCGCATTAGTCATTCGCTCAATCACTCTCCTCTTTCAACCAAAGCATCACTAATAACCTGCTTTGGATGACTACTATCAGCAAACCAATTTGCCACAGAAGAATAAAATAATTTCAGAAATTAATATGGTGAGGAAGAATCAGTGGAGCTCAGTCATTCAGATTTCCTATCAGCACGATGCTTAGCTATGACTTTATATTGAAGTGCATGAGCAGTCATATTTAGTTCAATGAGACTGCTCACACCGTTTAAAGGTCAGACTTGCTAAAAGGCTTTCCCAAACTGAATTTTCACTCAATTACGCTATTAAAAACTAGCCAGGACTACCCAGCTAGTACAAATACGTGCCTTCTAAACTAGCACGTCATCTCCTGCAGGCTCGCCTGCTTCTGCCAGCACACGAGCCCAGGATCCCTGCCAGGCTCCTTGGGACGAGTCAATTCGCAGGGCTGCCAAAATCAGAACCTACCACGGTCAAGTGAGGCTGTGTGCTCAAAACCTTACATTTCCACCTGGCAGTGGAAATACAGCGGGAGCGATGGAGAAGACCTCAGCGGGGATTGAGAGCACACACAACGCTCCTTACGTGAGAAGGTAGAACCACAGCACTGGGGCAGTGCTGAATGACAGGCTGTATTTAGACCGTGTACAAAGTGCATTTCTTTTTAATCAACTTTCTTTTTGCTAGATGCACCTTGCAGTAAGAAGAGATGGTTAAAAAGTCTCCTGTGCCACGAAAATCTAACAATGCAAAAGAAGGATTATTTCATTTTTCTTGGAAAAAATACAATGCTAACTCTGAAAGTATGTCTCAGCGCTGAAGATAAATTATTAATTTAATAGCAATTTAAAACTTCAGATCACAAAAATATGAATGCAAGACATATAAACAATTAGGATATTGAACTTCGAGCCTCCTTCCCTAGAGATTCAAGACAAAAATTATTTTACTAGAAGTGATGGCTTATTTATGTTACAGCAGCAGTATTTGGACAAGGCAAGCGTTATCGTTTTTACAACTACTTCTCCATAGTGCCCTTTAGGCTTGATGGCTCCCTACTATTGTTAAGGTCAGAGGACAAGTTCATAAAACCTCTAAATCATACATAACAAGAGTTAAAAACCCACGATATATCATTTTTTTTCCCTAGGCCTATGCAGAAGAATCAAAGCACAGACAATGACCATCAGAAATAATGATCGCATTAAACACGGCTTCATAAGAAATTTATGAAGCAAGATTTTTCTTTTTTTTTTTTTTCTCTTTTTTTTTTTTTTTTTTTTTTTTTTTTTTCTGGCAGTATATGAAGAGCCAAAAGACCTTTTTTTCCAGGAAACAAAAACAAACCCCAACGGTCAACAGACTTATTTTAAGACCTGACTCTGTAAGACCTTAAGTAATAGACATTCTTTTTTCAATTCTCCTCTTTTTTTTTTTTTTCCCCTTTTATTTTGATTTTGCAGGAAAAGGCCTCTAACGTTCTATGAACAATGCCCTTTTGATGTAATGTCACTTGGCTAAGTGCTTCTGAACTAATTTGCAGGAACAACCACAGCTCCAACTGCATGTGGGATTTTTGTTGGATTTGTTTGTTTGTTTTCCAGTAAAACATTTTATTTTCCTATCAGGTCAGAAAAGAAAGTAACTTGACTACTCATTTGTCATTAATACCTTACTAACTTACCTGCAATAAGCATCATAAGGATAGGGGAAAACAAGTAAAAATAAATTGGTTTTTCTTTTTTAAAGTCAATAAGTGCGAGCATTAGGAAAAAAATTACAGAATAGTTACAGAATAATGAAGTGTGTAGGAGTCCTGCATAACCACTGATTCCAGGACCGGACTCTTAAAAAGGAAATGATCGGTGGAAACAAACAAAAGAGACATGGATATCTTTCTCCATCATAAACACACCAAGTTAAAGCTTGTGCAGTAATGGTATGGATTCTTCAACAAGGGATTTTGCCTGATGCACTGTACTATGTGTTATAGTAAAACAGGACATACGCCTCGCAAAGCAGCGTCCTGCGGGATCACATTTTAGTTTTCAAGTTCACGTAAAGTGATAAGCTTTTATACTTAATATCCAACTTCACTCATAGTCTTTTTTTAAAGCGGAATTCAATAATTCACCGTATTTTAGACAATCACGTTTTCCAGCCACATTATATATTAATAATCAGACTACATATACATTTCAACTGATCAGCATAAATCAATGTCAATTATGAACAAGTGTTAGAAAGATGGAATGTGACACTTCACACTTGATGTTGTCAAAGTGTCACATAAATACGTTCTAAGGACAATATACGTTTTGGCTGAATTTCAGGCCCAAATAGGACTTTTATCACAGCTGCGTGTGTTCGCGAAGGTTTTTGACCTAGCAAAAATCTCATTTATTTTTCATTTTCAAAAGCATAAAATACATTTTCCTGATATTTTCATGAAAACAAATGCACATTCTGTTTCTGTGCAAACTGTATTACCTGCCCTTCTGCAACTGTCTCTGTATCAATGATCGTGATGATTCCAGGCACCAGAGGACTTCGACGAATGTTGCTATGAGCTAAAATTTCTTCTTCAGTTGCTCCTGAAGGCAGCGTCCCTGTCAGCTGCGTAACTACTTTCCCAACCATTGTAAGTCCAGTCTTTATCGTCTATAAAAAGAAAAAGAACCAATAAATAACGGTTACGGCTGTTTTGTGGATCTATCTTGAATTTTTTCTCTACACAATTAACATAAATAGATTGTGCCCCCCAGAAGCACACATAACAAATGTTTTTCTAAGTGATCTATAAGCTGAAAAAGGCTGTAACAGAAATACCTCGAAAAAATTAGCATCCTATCAATTTCAAGTACTCACTTTTAATTTGGAATTAAATGCTTCCAAAAAGTTCTTGACAAAAAGAAACACTTTAATGTTGTCTAAATGTTACAGTTTGGTGGTTTGTTTTTTTTTTTTTTTTCCCCCTTCTTTAGCTTTGTTATGTGCTTATTCCACGAGGTACAGAGCACGACCAGTTAGAAGATTCAAATGATGAAGCCAAGATGGGTGCGTGTGGAGGGCAGAGGTACCTAGAGGAATACTTATTGCCCCTAATGGTTAATGCTGAAATAGTTGCAAGGGACAACGAATTTGGCCTTTGATAGATACTCAGCCACATTCATTTGTTTCTCAGCAGTTCAGCCTTTTGAATATGCATATAAGACTCAAACCCAGCAAAATTAAAGCCGCCGTCCTCAAGGTACTAGAAGGGATAACTCTGTAGAAAGTACACGTATATCCCATTAAAAATAATGTGACTTTCCATAGTCTGCATGTTTTCCAGACGTGGGTTTGAAAACATTCACTGCACCAGCTTTTATTATCTAAAGATGCTGAAGATTGTTTTTATGTTATTTCATATAGAGAAAGTGGGAGAGTACGTACAGTAGGAGAGATACAGGTTTAAAAAACAAAACCAAACACACGATCCAAACTACAATTTTAAATGCTTTCTCCTTGAATCGAGGACTGCACCTTATTTGCCTATGAGGAATTGAGCAGATTTATTATGCAATATAAATAAGAAATAGCAAAAGAGATCAGAATGGAATGACACTGTAACAAGCCAATTTTTAACTAAAAAGACAAGCTAAGCTGCCTGCTAAATTGAAAAGGAAAAAAACCGTGCAGATCACAGGCTGAAACCAAGAAGCAGCCACAAATCAATTGCAACTGCTTTGTTTAGTGCTAAAATCTCAAACTGCAGTGATTAGAAAACACATTAGTGTTCATCAATTAGCAGCCAAACGTTTGTTTTAATAATTCATAGGAAATGACTTACACAAAGTCTGTTAGTGTGTTGTCAGGAAAACCTCTGAAGGGCCAACAGAATTAGGCGCCACACTGTATTGATGGCAATATCTAGCCAGGAAGCCTGATTAACCTCTGAGATGCCTCAGCTGATGTACTTACCCCATTAATGCTAATGGAGATACTACCACTTAAAATCGAGCCATGCCTTTATCATAGGAATGTCTTTGGGGTTTAAAGTCTTTAGCAATATCCTGCCTTTCGTTTCTTATTATTTCTTTTTATACTCAGATACAACAAATGAGACTAAACCAAGTTTTAACGGTGGCAAATCTAGAAGACTGAAAAACGTTAACATAAAGCAGCTAACGATATCCGAGGAACAGACCTAAAATAGACCTGATGCCGTCACAAGAATGCATTTCAACAGACACTTTCCATACAAAAATGGACAAGGCAGTTCTCTGGCCAATAGTTAAAATCATATAAAAGGTACTGGTCCTTTATACAGCAGGAAAGAGAAATCGGTATAGAAGTACCACATGGCAAAATACCTCTGCGAGTTAAAAGACCAAGAACTGTAATCGACCTATTTTAGAAAGTATCTTTAATCTTATAACTAGAGAAATGGGATGACAAAGTGCCAAGTATAAATTTATAGCTCTCTAGAAAAAAATTAACCTGCTTATCTAGCAAAATGAACGACTGTTACACGTTAAGAGTAGACTGCGACGGCAGGACTACTGCGAAGTAAGAGGTGTACAAAGACGCGGCAGAGGCCATTAGCTCAGAAATATCAGCGCAAAACCATTACGGCACTTACTTCTTTGTGCTGTGTGTATATTTGCAAAAACTTCTCTGGTAATCTTTAACCTTTCCCATGCCATATCAGCTGTCCCCTCTATCCATTAGAGCTAATGACCTTGCTCTCGCATAAGCTGTTAGTACTCATTAAGAAGTTATCAGGTAACAAGAGAAAACAGATGCAGCCTTTGCTAAATCACTTTACCACTATAGGATTAAAAGATATGGAGAAAGAATCAACCAAAGAAGTTATGAGGTGAGAAGAACTTGGTTTATAATTTGATGCTAGACATTCGACAGACCAAATACATTTTAAATGAAATGGGCTAAAGTTTGCGCTGTCCTAGTTCCTTCGTCTCTGATGGGAACCTGCCAGTGCACACTCAGTGAAATTTTCTTATAAATAAAATTCAAATACTTGATCCAGTTCCTTTTGTAAGCAATGATGCACACTGTGCAAACACACAAATTATTTGTATGCTCACATGTACCCTATCTACTTCAAAATAAGACTGTTCACATTCATTCAAATATAAAGAAACATATTTAATTAAAATAAATGTATGCACTCATACCTCATTTAATTGAAGAATAAGTACAACTTTAATTAGACGAGAAAATTAAAATGCATCATTCAGTGCCTGTTAGGCTGCTTTGTTCCAACAAAGGTCTTGCATCCTTTTAGTGACAAAACAATACATTGCTCCTGTTTCTCACAATAAATACATTTTACATGATTTATTTGTTTACAAATGAACAATCTATAGAAAGCAGAAAGAGATATCAAAAAGATACGCCCTGGTACTCAACCATATGAAAGCCTCATGGTTAGTTTGAACAAAATGAACAATCAATCAGTTATAGATTCAAGTTCAAACTAAACGGTTGTTGAAATGCTCGTGTTTCACATAGATCTTGCTCTTGCCCATATTCTGAAGAGAGGCAGGACAGGAAAGAAAACCTGTTAGGAAATCCATCTTAAACAGCACAGCAAGTTTGACCGCTAGGAATACGTTCCGATGGAGAAGGTCTGCGTGAGCACCACTTGAAGAGAGTGAGGTGAACCATGACTCGCCCAACGACACGTTGGGACCAAACCTCTCTTCCACAAGACGTACAAAACCCCCAAGCATAGAGCCATAAGAACGCCTTTTCCTATGCCCCCTTCCTTGCTGCCTCCAAAATGGATAAATAGGGATAATTGTAACAAGCAACTTCACATTTGGATGCTTATCTCAAGCCAAGCACCTGAATATTGTCCCATCGCTAATGCTGTCAAGTAATACTGGGGTTTATTCTGAAAGATACTCTATGTCCATTCTACTGTGTTCATTAACTGGAGTGAAAAGATTCTTTATCCTACAGGGAACAACATTTTCAGTTTTCCAAACGCATCAATTTTTGTCTTTGCTAAATATTAACCTAAATTGAAATCTTGACACATTTTCTATTTCCGGAAATTTTCTGCTTGGCCAAATTACAGAAATTGTCAAAGCTTTTTAGAACATGAGCGGAGAAAGCCACCAAACTAATGTGGGGAAATGAAAATAAGAGGCTGAGCTAGAAAAAAAATGCACGTGTGTTTTCCAGCAACAGCAGAAAGCAGTGCTCTTGCAAGATGCATCGAAGGAGAAACAGAAAAACGTTCCGTGCTCAAACTAAAATCCTTCTAGGAATTGTAAATCAAGTGAAACGATGACGTAAAGGAATTCTTCATGATGCTACCAGAACAACAAGAGTTTTGGCACACACTCCAACATGACCATGATTTTGACCTCGGTATTCTCAGTTAAGGGGGCAGCTCCTGACTCCTAAGTTATTTGATTAAGGAGGAAATGTGTTTGCTGCAAGTAGAGCACACTGAGGACAAACCCATCGTTCACTACCAGGACATTCAAAACCCGTTTCTCTTCAAAGGGAATACCATTAAAGTAAATATTCTGTACTGCCACCGAGACCTCCTACAGAGCATCTGAAAGGTAATTCTCAGAAGTGACCCTGTTGAAATTACTCTTTGCTCTCACCTTTATCTTTCTCCTTTATATGAAGGTTCTTTCACTTCCTTCAAGAAGAAATTGGAATCCAGAGAAAAGGCTGTAACCCAAGATAATCTGACAGAACAAGAACTTTTTATGAAACCACTTCTGAACCAGAAAGCAGCAGTGTAGGGAACTGAAAAGGACAACCAATTTCAAAAAAGCTACCACCTTTGCTGATCAGAGCAGATGAATTACAAATCATTGCAGGCTGATAAGCCAGAACACCAGTAGAGGTTTCGAAACTATGACTTAAACAGGGAATCAAGTTTATGTTGTGGTAATGAGATGGACAAAGAGCAACAGAAATTTGGAGTATATATTTGCCAACAAGAAAGCCAGCATTTTAGTTATCAGAGATGAAAACTCGCTAGATAGTAAGCCAAGAGTCCATGAATCAGTAATAAATTGAACATTTCAGATTTAGTCTTTGGGGGCAAGGGCCGTAACAGATGTCCTCCTTTTTTAGATTTTTTTTTTTAGTCTGTCGAAAAAAATTAGACAGTAGTGTTTAGTCTTCAATGCCTACTGGAATGCTTTGACAATCATTATATGGTTTAAGAAAGCTTTGCCCTGTTCTTCTTCAGTCATGACTAGGCCTGGCTTTGGCAGTACAGTGAGGCGTTTGTGAGATTTTACCGCATCTGATCATAACTGTGGCTGATCATGCTAAGCCAGTTGTTTTTTCAAATTTATCTGTGCTATAAAAAAACATGTTAATGACACTGAGATTGAAGGAGTATGGGGAGATTTCCCCCCGTATTTGTTTGGGTTTGGGTTTTTTTTCCTGCCGATGGTGAAAGTATGCAGAGGTACAGCAAATTTCAGATGTTTTCAGAAGAGCAATTCAAGTTCTCCTCAACAATGTAAAAAACTGTGATTTTTCTCCTCCTCCAGCCACAGTGAGACTGTGTCCAAAGCTATGCTGATGGAACATGTTTGTTTTTATGTTTTGTTTTTACATGAGATGGCAGGCCCTATGTCTCTCTTTGTGGGTTCTTGTAACTGTTGTTTTCTTCAGTGACGCTGAGCTCTCTGTTCTGTGCTGTCATTTAATTCCTATTATTAGATTTGTTTTGTTGTGCATATCAGAAATGAAAAGGCTAGTGGTTACAATGAAAGCTTCTAATCAGCACGAAGTCCACCAGACAATGCCAAAACTCACTTTGTGTGTGTGTGTGCGTGTGTGTGAGAAAAAGAAATTACTTGGCAAAATGTTGCAGGCAAGTCCTCAAGGAAAGGAGCAGGGCTGGGGGGGGAACGGTAAAACAACGGTTCTGCATACTCTTTAGCTCATTTAAGATTTTTCCAGGCCACGGTCATCTTTTTATACTATGAAAACCCAGACATTTCTCTGAAAACAGATAGAGATTATAATGTCATCTGCACTAAGAAAACTAGGGAATGGAACCTGTATGTAAACAGTCATTAATAAACTCTAACCTTCAAGAAAGCTGCCAGGTAATTAAGTAGCTCCAGTACTGTGCTGCCATCCTTCATAGAGACTAAAACATACAATGCTAGTGTGATTGAGTCCAAAAAGCACCAAGCACTTGTAAAGTCAGCATTTGTGAATTACTAGTCTTTCAGGTTCATAAAGTTGACTTCTAATCATGTAAACTTGTAATATTATGAATAGTCACTATACAAATCCACTGTACTATGATTTTCCTACAACAGGGGTCACTAATAGGAATAGCTTTTTGTAATAAATACATATTTTTTTTTTAAATCAGTTCAGGACGACTGTGAAAAACAGTGGCTACTCCGAGATTTACAGGATCAGGACCACATGCACGATGCTAATGCTAGCACGTTTCTTACTGTATTTTCCTCTTTTGTGAATGGGGCGGGGGAGGGCAATGGCACACGGTACAATTCAGCAGGGAAACCTAATAATTATCCTACACGATAACCTCTCCCAGCAGCAGATGATGTACTCACTTTGGCAGCACTAATGACTGTGGCAGTGTAAGACTGAATGTTGTCTCCACAGGCTCCACCACGGGATTGATGGCATCGGATCAGCTACAAGAAGACAGACAGCAACCAAGTAACTACTATTAAACTACACAAACCCATAACCCATTACCATAGCTCTTATTTATCATGTACAGTGGTGTGTTTTTTCCTACAAATAGCAAAAAGCCCTGCTGAGACACTTAACCCCTTTTTATAATCTTCTGGGTGCCACCCAGACTGTCGCGTACTCAACTCCAGTTTTCAATTACAAGATGAGTAGTCACTAAGAATTCATAAACTTCGAAATGGCGGGATTTTTGGTCTGGCAGCAATACCACAAATAAATTTAAATAAATATAATCAAAAGCTTTAGCCATGTATATGTAACATTAAATATCAGACATTCTAAGAATCTGAGTGTGGCTTTCCCCTCCTTTTTATGACTAGCAAGCAAAGAAATGACAAAGGAAAAGAGCTACTTTAAACTTTACATTTAATCGGTTACAGGAACGTACATGGGGTTTACTCTATATTGCCTTCCCCCAAAATTAATAAATCAAACAGAGACTCTTCTACCTGCCGTCAACCTACAAAAGCAGTTTTTGCCTTTGAACACTTACTAACAACAGAATCTGTGCTTCTGACTAAATAAAATGGCAAAAATCTACAGATATTTGTTGCTCGTACACAGAACATGTTGCCTGTTCACTGTTTTAGCTAAAAGAAAATTAAAAGTCACTGTAAGGTGTATTTGTTTCTACAGGCTTTCCTTTCCTGCTTAGATTTAAGTTATCTAAAAGGAAAGGGAAAAAAGGAGAATTCCACAGTGAATATACCGGGGAACACACAAGCCATTCAAATTCCTTTTGCTCATCAGCGGCTTGTATTTTTGGCAGCAGTACTTTTTAAATCCCAGGCTGGCTGCTTAAGTTTTACAAAACCACATAGGTGTGGTGTTAAAGGAAAGGCAGGCCTGAATTTGGAGAGGAACCAGTTGTGCTTGAAAAGGTGTAGCAGCAAATACATTTCTAAAGTCTGCCGCTGGTAATTTCTGGTTCAGCTCTAGAAACAGCTATTCCAGTCACAGGTGGAAGGGAGAACAAACATCTGCTTTGAAATAAAAATAAGGCATTATAAGCTGAATTTAAAGTTTTCAAACACTTCAAGTTTAAATATACAATCACTTCTCTGGCCTAGGGCTGGGTAAAAAGAGCGATAATTTTTTTGCTTGGGATCCGTTTTCTTCTTTTGCCTCTAGAAATAAGAAAAATTATTTCAACATTTTCTTTTTTTTTTTTTTTTCTCCTGAAGCCTAATGTTTTCAGCAAAGATGTTAAAAAGTGGGCATTTTAATGCCACTTCCTAATCTACAAAGTACATTGCTGTCTTGTTTCAGACAAACCCACTGGCTCTGCCCAGACTCGGTTTCCCCAAAGAGAATTTAGGAACCCTCGCTTGCCTACCTTTCAGAAGTGTCTACAATTAAGTGCTTTAAACTTTTAAAGTGTAAACCGGGTTGATTCCTGACCTCACTGAAAGCACATGCTGATAGCTGTCTTCACTGCCTACGCTGCTTATATATTTATGCCTTCCAAGTTCACAAGCTTAAATCAAATGCGCAGAGGACAGATATGACAGACATGAATTCCAAAGCACGACCAGCGTGGGTCAAAGGTTAGGTCTGTCATCATTATGCAAGTCCTCTTACAGATCACATACTTTTTTCTGAGACTTTTCTTTTTTCCCCCCTACCCATACAAAAGCTAGAAACAGAAGTATTTGTTGAAATTAAACCTTTCCTTACCTTATTTTCTGCATAAGCAAGCCAACGGCTTCCAAGAGCGATAGGATTCATGTTTGGCCCTGGACAGGGATAGCAGCCTGAAAAGTTTTAAAAGGCAACATTAAGAAATATCTTAACGACTTCTTCCAAAGAATATTATTTATCGCCAAGAAAACAAAAAGTCTAAACAAAAACCTTTCAATTGCTAATATCACTCAGTAAATGCTTGCATTTTTGTTCCTAAAGATAAGACTGTGGTTAGATGAGCTATTTTGAACAGTTAATTATGTGTAAATACTCGTTTCTCCTTATGTTTGCATTTTTTTAATGCCATTTTGATACAGTGGGGTGAGGGGGATATTTAAAAGTTTGATCAGATTGGTTCTGTATCTTCACATTTTCCTTAATTTTACTTGATCGATGTCTTTCTATTGCTCAACAGTTTCGGTTATCTTCAATCTTGTCCAGATTTTTGTGGTATGAAAGGGTGTGCTGTGTTTTTGTTTTTAATAATTCTATATACAAGCTCTTAGCCTCTCAAAATACTTTTGCACACTCTTAACTTTACACAGTGAGTGAATTTCTAATTCCTTTACAATCAGTGGCAAATTTTCCACTGTTCACCTGCTTTTCATTACCTTTATATTATTATTAAAAACAGATATACACACACGCATAAAGATGAACATGAAATAGAGAACTATTCCTGAGGATGAAAAGGTGAAAATACCTATACTAGAAAGCCACTGAAAAAAGCTGCGAACAAAAACACGGCAAGGCTGAAAATGAGTCAGGCCCATGTTAAGTGCAATTTAATATGTAAGGTCTGAGTTAAATAACAGAAAAACAAAACAAAAAAATCCCCTCCCATAACAGCCACCAAGAATATCACACTAGTAACTACCAAAATTAAAAAGAAAGAATTTTAAGTTATTGAAAAACATTAGATAATGTTTAAACATAAATGAAAAGCTTCAGTAATCTACAATTAAAAGTAGCATGGTGACCCTCAGCCTAATTGCTATTGCTGTCCTATTTCCAGGTCCTGTTTCCCCTCCTTCGTTTTTTGGCATTTTAGATTAAGCTCTTTTGGGTGGACGGTTGCTCTTTCTACACCAACCTGTAACCCCTGCCTGTACTTAGCGCTGAAACCCTCCCGATGTATCTGAACTGCAGCATTCCAGCCCTGAGACTGGCCACGTCCGTGCTGCGTGGCTCCCGCAGGCTGATTTCAGCAGGATCCTTCGTCAAGGTAAGAGTCTGGAAGTTCAGATACCAAAGTCAGATGGATGAAGCCACAAATCTGTTTACTGGTTAGGGCCCCGAGAACAAGATCTGAGCTTGAGTGTTCAAATTTAAGCTAGTAAACTAAACGCCATTTACTAGACCTAAATCAATTCTGGTACACTAAAACATATATATATATATATATATATATAAAAGAAATATTGTGTAAAGGGGGAGAGAACGGGGGGAAGGAGCAGACTACCAACCGAATGGTTAATCTCCATTTTCATCAGTTCTTAGGCTCATACAGACCATTTAGTAATTCATGTTCTCTCACTGGTTGGCCAAGAAACAAAACATTTAAAAACTTACGACATGTGCGTCTCATTTAAAGGAGCCCTGCTTAGCTGATCCCGTACCATGGGCATAAGGAGCACTGAGATCAGGCAAACAGCATTTGAGAAGCACACATATAACCAACAACTGCAATTTATTGCACAAAATCCTACGCGGCATTCTGAGAAACAACGTATTAAAAAAAAAAAAAAAGATACAGCTAGCTAAGCTTCTGCTTCCCCCAACTCTCCTGTGTCAGACTCCTGGACCACAGTGGGGAAAAGCAAACCTATTCGCCACCTTCTTTTTGCAAATATCAGGGTCTTTTCAAACAGGCCCCCAAATTGTCCAGAACATTTAGTGAGGACAACAGACTTTTAAAAACGTAACGGCGTTATTTTCAAGGTTTGCAAACTGGTGAAAAAGGTGCACGGGAGGGTGTTAACCATAGCAGGTAGGCATAAAACTTAAACTGACGTTGGACAACACTTCTGCAGGCATTTTGTTGGGCACGTGCAGAACCAGCTGCTATCCTGTTCATGCTGGCCAAGATAAACAGCTCCTTATTTCATTTTTTTAGAGACGAGCAGCAAGAGTATTGCAAAATTCGAAAGATCACAGCAAGCTATTTCAAAGGTCACAAAAGCAATGGAAGGAGAAAAGCAGCAATTCATCCAATTAAATCCATCTCAGGCCAGGAAAGCAAAACCAAGTGAATATTTTGTAAGGCCTTATCACTGCCTTGATCTCAGGAAGGAAAACGAATTCTGAAGAGATGATGCCGCAATTGTTATTGCATTCCAGAAGTGCATAAAATGTGGGCAGCCAGAGCCTCTTAAGGAACAAAGCAAGCAAAAAACGGTTGTAAATACAAGCCCAGGTTGTAAATACAAACGTGTTCTTCCGATGACATTATAGATCAGGACCAGTAAGGTTTTAATGCTGACTTCTGCTTTGGCAATTCTTACCTGGGTCAGTAAAGACATTCAGGTCTCCCCAACTTTATTTATTTTTCTTCCCTCTTATGTATAAAATACATCATTAAAGGCTGTCAGATGGTAGCCCTCATCATATAAATCTCTACCGTGACTTTGGCATCAGTCACTTGCATTTCCCAAACTCTGCAAGCACCTCGTAACATCCTCGCAGCAGAAAGCAAAGGGAACATTGGCCAACAGATGCACTGCAGCGACGAAACCCAAGCAATTCAACAACTCCTAACAAAAAAGAAACGCCTTGCTTGGAAAAGGGAGCTGTTCTCCATCACTTCAGTGAGCTGAAGTAAATGAAAAACTGCAAAAACGTTATTATTCTTCAAATAAAAAAAGTCATCAAATAGAAAGTGTAAAGTTATCTTAGAAAAACTGCAAATGTCTTCACCAAACCCGCGGGAGGTAGTTTGTTCCGCGAACTGGACTCAGTCAATCAGACACAGCCCCGCACACAAATCAGCCAACGCTAATAATAACCTCCGGAGAGGTCAACAATTCAACTCGGTACTAAACTCTACTCTCCGACACGAAAAACAGCGTAAAAAAAGAGCTATTTCCTCCCTTTCTTTTCTTTGCAAGTCTCTGCATTTTGGAAACTCGCAGCAGTACAAGGATAAACAAAGGGTTATACTTTATGGGAAGGAAAAGCAAATTGTTTTTCTGCTTTCCAAAAAAACAGCTGGAGTCAGCAGAACATCATCGACCAGGCAAATGAAAAGAGAGACACAGCGTGACCTATCAAGCTCGGCCGTCCAATCGTTACCAGCCCAACTCTCTTAAAGATTAACTTCTATTTCTACTAAACTTCAAAACAACTGAGGAAAAATCCATTCTAAGCAACAACGGCAGCGATTTTCACATGTTTACAATAGGAATGAACATAATGAGAATGCAGAACTAACTGTCAAGAAGACCAAAGTTTCCAAGTTTTAATGACAGTATGGAGAGGTCATCCAAGAAGAGATCACTCGGGGAAAGTCCTTCCAAAAGTACAGCAAATCAAGCAAGTACTAAAAAACATCTGATCTTCGAATAAGCTTTACTGGGACGATCATCCGCAGAAATATAGGTGAAAACCTACTGGAAACGGGTTGAAATGTTTTTAAGCACACAGTTACCCTCTCCCGCTGTGCTTTGTAACGACACACAGAGGAAACACGCTCCTTCAAAACCATGAAAAGGCAAAAGCAGAACACCACTATTTTGCAAGTCTGAATTGAAGTGCAAGCTTTTCTGCTACCTCGATTAAGTCCCTATGCCCGAGAGCTCCAACCGGTGCTGGCCCAAACCAGGCTGATGGGTAAGGAACGGGCTCCAGGCTCACCCCAAACTGGGACTTGGCTGAGAGCCGAGGATTTCACAGGCAGCACCCTGGTGCCTCAGATTCTGTACCTTGGTTTTCCCATTTCCAAGATGCAAGTTTTACCTACATCAAAACGGTACCATAGATAAATTCTTCAGCGTTACAATTCCTTAGTTCCTTCCCACCTTTTTTTTTTTAATAACAGAGTTATAAAACTATAATTTGAAATAAGCGTGTACTTCATGATTATTTGGATTCAAAGATGGTTTTAGCTTTCTTGCTGCTGTGCTGACTTTATATATTTGGCTTTACTGAGAATACAGGAATCCGAGAAGTTACTTAAAGATCTCCAAAGAGCTATACAAATGTTTGCTTCAAGAGACGACATGTTTATTTTACATTATTTTTCAATTACTTCTATGAAAATCTCTACCACCCTTTGGAGGGTCATACCCATATGTCCATGATATATAAAAATCACCTCCTCAACTCATTCTGAAAACTCATGCAAATATGCACTTCTCTGACTCTGGATCTTTCCATTGATCTACGCTCCTACGGAAAACCAAGGCTCCGGTCCTTTTTCTTTTTCTGGTTTTAAAAAGCTCATCCTCCAGCTTCAATGGCAGCGTGAATACACAGCCAGCAGCCAAGAAGAGAAAAGCAACACATTCCTCTCCTCCCACTTAGGCTTTAAACAAACTGCACATTGGGAAAACACTGTGAAGAGGAACAGGGCCATTAAAAATCTTGTCAGCTGTAACAGAGATTAAGCCAATAAATCACAAAATATGCCACTATGAAAACTTGAACCATTTGTATTGGGGCAGCTTTTCATCAAGCTCCACAGCTTTCTGAGGAGAAAATAGCTTAAAAATATATATATATATATGTGTGTATATGAGTATATATATGAACTCAAAAGCCCAGTATGGGATGGAGAGTTGGGGGCTAAACACTGCAGGAATTCCCGATATCCATAAGAACTCGGCAGTTTGGTACTTCCCATCCAAGCACACTTTGGAATGCCAGAGGCAGTTGAATGACCATGGACATCTAAGCTTTCAACGGCTCAGTTCTTCAGGTGGACCAGAGCTGCGCATCTCCGTTACCCACAATACGGCTACAAGTCCACTCAGTATATCCAGATGTGTTCTATAGATGGGCCCTTCTCATTCATGAAGTATGGGTCATGTATGTGCTCTAAGGGACTTGGCACATACCAACATGACCCGTTTAAAAAAAATATGCAATGGAGGTGTGTCCTGGTTTCGGCTGGGATAGAGTTAATTTTTAATTTTTACTTTGTTTTTTTCCTGCTTGTCCCCCCCTCACTCCCCACCCCCCCCCCCCCAGCACAGCTGTGTGCTGTTTAGCTGCCTGCTGGGTTAAACCACAACAAGGTGGAGGACCAGTACTTTAATAACAATTTTTCCCCCCAAAGTGAGCATTATCATAGTTAAGGCTGTAATTTTTTTTCACTTGCTCCTTCTTCAGCAACATCCTCCACAGCCTGAATGGCTCCATTAATGAAGAGCTAAAGACAACCTTATCACGGCAAAGTATTCAGACCTAGACAGGCACTAGAAGGCAACGTTTCTCTCTAGAAAAAACTGGCACTAACAGTCAGAACTTGTCTGAGCTAAATCCGAGTTACTTTCAGTTTACGTGAGGATGCACTCACAACTGGATGCGGCTCCTTACCCAGAGCACAGCCGTATTTCCTTCTCCGACCTCACGAAAACGCGCTGTAAAGAGACATGCGGTAAACTTGCAAATTAATATGCAATGAGCAAAGCTAAAAGGGACTGAAAAAGCCAAGGTAGAAGCATCCAGAACATGGCTTTTCTTCAAACACATCCCAACATGCTTATCTGAAGACACTACCAGTTGCTTTTTAATTTCACAGCATATCATAAGAACTCTTATTCTCTTACACTTATTTTTATAGTCCAGAAAAAGAAATAAAAAATTTTAAAAATCTGTTTGTGATATTTGCCAGGCTTTCATCCCCTCTATCTTGACTTCGTTTTTACTTTTTAATGAAAACCATTTTAGTAACTTGCTCTTTTCTGTCTTTTTTTTTTTTTTTTTTTTTTCCTTCCTGTCAGTTTAATAGGAAACCTTTTCCCCATAATTTTCACTGCTTTCTTTTCCCCAGTTCTCTCCAATTTCCCCTGCACTGATACACACTCATCCTTTTTTCGGTATCAGTGATAAGATTTATCCTCACGATTACTCTAGGTTTGGGGTTTTTTAATGGATATTCCACACCTTGTATCTGTGAGGAACGCATAGTAATGTTGTCCAGTTTTATTTCAAGCTACTTCTCCGTGTTGAGCGTTTACACAATATGTGGGCAGTATGGATATAAAATCTTCTTAGGATTCTGCCTCTAATCCCAACCCACGGAAGACATCACATCTCCTTTGAGTACGAGGAATATGACATTGGGATAGGATACAGCCAGCAAAGGCGAGGAACGCTGGTCAGGGCAGAGACCGCCAGGGCTATCCTCCATCCCAAGGCAAAACTAAGTGAAACCTTGCTGAGAAAGCAGGTTACTGGATAAACAAAAGATTTTTCTGTTTCCACGTGCAGAGGGGTTCATTACAGATGATATAGGCCATCTTAAGTGTACAGTGGTTTTAAACACATTTTAAGCAAATTCCAAAACGCGAAACTCTTCAACCAAAATTATTTGCCTTTAATCACTCGAGGTTTGCCAGATATCACTTTAAAAACCAGTGAAGCAGCGGTATTCTGTATTTTTAAGCGAAAAGCTACAATAAGCCACTAAAGCTACGTTTCAGCCACTGGATGTAGCTTATAATCAATTAGTCATTTTTTTTCTAGGTCTTACGAAATACACAGCACTTTATAGTAATGAAATTACAAAACTACATTCTTGAGTCTTGCAATCCAAAGCTGCCAGAAAACAGATCCATGACAGTAAGCACAGGGAGGGTAGGTACAATAAATAATGGGTAGAGCGATACTGTTGTTGCAACAGCATTGTTTATTCCAAGGAAAACAAATCATATAAGTTGTTTTATCTAATATTTTTTGTTTGTTTGGGCTTTTTTTTTTTTTAGCATCACCAAGCAAACCAAATTTATTTGTTTATAAACTGTATAAAGTAATATTGTTTATAAATTCTTCTGGGTTCCTTCTAGATGAAAGGCCCTATGTAAATGTTATTACTCTCACCCTGTCACATACTTTCCAAAACTCTTCTATTGTTCTTGTACTTCCTTCTGTTTAAGTATCACCCATAAAAACGGAGCACAAGAGCAAACCAGCAGGATGCACCCTACCGTGAAGTCATGCTTGCCATCCAAGGGCCCTTTTCTCTTTTACATCATAGAGGCATTATCACTGCTAACACACTAAATAAAACCCCTAGAAATAAAGCGAAAAAGTAAAGCCACAAATGCTACATATACTGTCATCACACCCCCCCCCCCCCCTTGCAGGGCGATAGTCGCAATACACACCACGTTCATGACAGACCCAGCCCTGCAACGAGCTGCATTTTGTGCTCGCCTCGATCAGAAGCACAGAATTCCCTCACACAAGCTCAGGGCAGGACCACAGATTTAATTTATCATCACCATTATTGCTATTGCTATCATCATTGTTATTACTACTACTACTATTATTACTACAGGCATCCTTTCCCTTTCAGTTCTATCACGGCATTTTTAAGTATTTTTGTTACCTACAGGTCTAAGACCAATGCCAGAGCTTTTACTAAAAATATCCATGGCTTTTCACGTTTATTAGGCTTGGTTGTTTAATTTAGCACAAATTTGACTGATTTCAGGACAAGCTATATTTTAGTCTCCGGTTTAGTTTCTTTTTTTTGTTCAGAGAATTGGACAGTTACAAATAATAACGTTCCTATAGAGGTTGTTGTTCCTGTACATGACGATGTCAGTGAGATGGCTTTGTTTTGGCCTTTAACATTAAGGATTTGGTGATTTAGATAAAAATAACTCGCGCAGCAACAAACAGCATTTCCTGTTCTACATATAATTTTTAAACCTGTCAAACCCAGGAGATATGATAGATACACGGCTTGGGTACCAATGCCTTATTTCTGTCTTTACGCAATTTTTTTGTTGTATTTACACTTCCCTGCTGTATAGCAAAACGCCCCGTAAGCAACGAAGACATTCATTTCCATAAATCTACCACGGTGCCCTAAAGACCGTTTCAAAAAGTATTCCAACATTATCCTGTAACAGTGAGAGGCCGATTCCCACATTCAGGAAAGAAAAAATGTTCTTATAAACACCACCATTAAAGTAAAAGCAAGATCCAATCAACATTTCCCAGTGAATGCAGTTACAAATTACACGAAGGGGTGTGTGTTTATATATATATGTGTGTGTATAAAAATAAAAACCGCTTGTACACAATTCACAGAAACATACTGGGCTTCTCTTCACTGATCAAGAAACCTCTGTGAAATGGGAGCTTGCTTCCCACCTGCATTAAGGGCTTTCGATCCGAACTGAAGAGCCTCCCTCCACAGCCACGGGAATCCTATCAATTATTATACCATGTGGGATAGCCAGGATAAATGCCACTCGCTGATCACAAACGTACAAACAGAACTCCTTGAAGAATGTAACTCGTCAGGCATTAAACCTTTTCACAAGACATCCAGTGTTTTTACTTCAAAGCAAAGAGATCAAACTGCTCCCTGTGTGCGATCAGGGAAAAGGAATTCTAACAAAGCTAACAAAAACGTACAAAAAAGCCCAGATGATTTCCAGATCAGACCTGTGACAAGCTGAAACCACTAGATTATTTCGTGCACGTGAACGTCAGTGAAAATAGGACTACCCCATCCAAATTGCAAATTAGAGTATCAAACACAGTTTAGTTTGGGGATTTTATATTTATTTTGAGAGGTGCAGGTGGGATGCATTTGACATATACTGAATAATTTTTGGCTTGTGGTTAGGCAAGTCTTTTGAGACTTTATATACAATAAAGTACTCTGACTAAAATCTGGAAAATTACCTCTTAAGGCTCTAGCTGCACAGCATCAATAGAAATGTGGTGCCAGCTAATGGCTGCAATAACTGTCTTCATCCCTAGAGAATAATGGATGGAGAATATATCAATATGAGGAGTGGAAGGGCCAGAGAAACTGAGCAGGCACTAGTTATCGGACACAAAGATGATGCCACATGCATGATGTTATCTGTGATAATCTTTACTTAGGGCCCAGGGGGTGGGAAGGATATTCTTTACAGAGAAGAAAGTATCCATCAGGCCATATTCATAATCATCAACGTTCCACTAAGTAAGCATTTTTGGAGAAGGGTTGAGGGAGCACTGATGTAATAGAAATCAATGAAATTCAGCTTTTCTGCATCTATTGTTTAGAGCAAAGTAGGGGAAAAAAAAGCCTGTACATCACTTTGGTTTCTGACCACTCGGTCACATGCAGTATTCAGAAAAAGGCTCTGAAGGAAATCTTAAATGAGCCACAATAAAAACTCTGAACTATTTAAACAGCTATTTAAAATCCACACCTTAACATTCACAGCTACCAAAGGAAACATATTCTCATTATAAGCATCATTTATTTTTTTTTAATTTTTTTTTTTTTTTTTTTTTTAATTTTAGTTTGGCCACATGAGCACTTAAAACAGTGCAGGATGCGAAATTACTGTTTGGCTTTATCTTCCCCTTGATGCAAGCCCTTTCTTAACGAAATGGAGTCGGCTCCAAGCACAGCAGAGAATGAAGTGCTGCATGGAAGTTACTGCCACGAGTTCTTGCAGACTGATGCTATGCCTTGCCTTAGCAGACATTTAAAACTAAGAGTACTGCACAGGGTGGATTATAGGATGCCCTGGTGATTTCTCTACAATATGGACAGTACGTTTTCTCTCCAGGTCTAAGCACCTATCTTACATTTACACACTGGAGCACCTGTACACTGAATTTTTGTTGCAGAAGACAAAATAAAATGTGCTGCCCCTCTGCCCTTCAAGTCAAATCAGCATATTTCCATCTAATCACAGGCAGGAAAAAAAAAAAAAAAAAGTCAAATTTGCTCAAGAAAAATCAGGAAATGCAGGAGTTAAACATTCCAACAGCAGCACGAACTTGACCATGTTCTACATCCTGAATATTTTATGGTATATTTATTACAACAATATATTAAGCTACACATTCAACCACAAAAACAAAAACAGAAAGACAAATACTACTCATGTGCAACACAGCTGCATTAGCATTTCTGAGGAACACCAAACTTCAGAACTCCTGACACAGTTTTTAATTGTGCATCTTGCACTGAATTTCTACCTATAAATAGTCAACAAAATGGACGAGAACTTCTGCTTAATTATGTTTGCTTTGTAGCTGTCTCAATGAGGTCCTAAGGCTCCCATGCCATTTAGTTGCTATGGATGTAAAATGCAATTCCACATCATCCCCAAATCTTCTTGAAAATTATTTTCTTTCTCTACACAGTGGTTTACGCAGTAACAGAAGCATCTCCAAAGAGCTAGTGATCCTCATTTAATATTTTTGACCTTCTGTGCCTTTGCTTCTGACCAAAAGCAGTCACATAAGACAGGCGAGAACCTTTTCATGCTGAAAAATTCTCCGGGCAGCCAGTGACCTCCTTACTGCCACCGTCCAGCTGAGGTGCATCAGGATGGATCCAGATAGGACACCGGCTCGCTGTCCTGGAGAGCAGGGATGCTCCAATAATGCAAACAAAGAGGCCTATATGACCTTTTGCCAAGCTTCCTTTTCAGGGATTTCTACTTTTCCAATTTAAACTGACATTACCCTGTCCTAAATTTAAAAAGAAAAAAAGAAGAAAAAAAAAAAAAAGGCAGACAGAAAAAGGGTCCAGTTGCCAGTCAGTTGGCTGACTATCAAAAATCTATGCAGTTAATTAGGTAGCTCATTTACATCACATTTCAAACACAGAGTAACTTAAGTCTTTAAAGATATACTCTTTGGCCAAAGAGATCTCAGCCCATATGAAATCTGAAAGCTTAGACAAAAGCTTTACTGCAGCCTTCAACATGCCAGAGCATAACACCCGCTTGATAGCATAAGCTATTAAGTGAAACAACTAAGCTTCCAAATCCTCAGGACAACTATTCACCAGCACGGGTCCGAGAAATCCATTCATCTGGGGGGGGGGGGGAAAAAAAAAAAACAAAAAACCAACCCATACGTCTGTGCCCAGTCACACCCCGGCACCGGCCACGGGGAAGCTGGGGTGGTGACAGGGGAAGGGCTGCGGTGGCAGCAGCTCCAGCTGCTTGCTTTGCTTTCCAAAATGCCCCGTGCGGAGTGAGGGGTAACTTTAACCGAGCTTTGGAACCCCAAGCTAGAACAAAGCTTGAGAACATCTTGTGTTTCTCATATTAAAAACACAGCACAGCTGGAGAAATATACTGTGAACAGTGACATTTCAGGAGTTTGGGGTTTCAAATCATTTGCTAAATATCTGCAACAGCTTTATTTTATCCTCTCTAAACGCCACCGCTGCTTCACAATAAATGCACTGCAAATCAAAAGTTATGGTTAGGAAGAGGGTATACCTGTTCCTCAAAATACAGTTCAGTGGATTAATTTTTAAAAACAAATTGCAGCCTTTTTTTTTTTTTTTAAAAAAAGCAAACTACAAACAATAACTGGAATTAGAAAAGCACGAGACCTGTCAAAACACACACGTAACTGAGGTTTCTTTATTTATGAGCTAAAATAAAGCAAGGCGTGTACCCTAGTTCTCTTTCGTGGAATAAAAAGGAGGAGTGAGGAACAGAAGGAGGCAAACAAGTCTCTTCCCGCTCGGCTCTCTTCGTCGAACCCCAGCAGATTCCTGGTACCTTCCATCCATGTATAGGAAGAAACTGACACCTATTGGCAACTTTAATATTACTGCATAAAGTTGCTTTTCTTCAAACTATTACAAGAAACAGCTTCTCCTAACTGGATTTTTCTTTAAATACACAGATAATATAAAAAGATGATTTAGAACTTTTCCAGTTGTGACCGAAAATACATCCAGAAAATTTCAGACTCTCCTTTTTAATACAACTCTGACCCTTCCCCAAGTAAATTATGATCCCTCAGTAATCTCCAGATTTTAAGAGGCTATTCTAGTGATCAACAGTAGCACCAGTCACTAACCCATTACGATCAATTGCCTCCTATTGAGAGACAAGATGTAGGGTACAGAGGGATAAAGGGGAAGAAATACATAAAAGCACCTGCAGGCAAATACCTGCCTATAGTTTTTCTGCTACAACACCTTACTGACCTGCCTGAGCTTTGGGACTTGCTGAAGTAAGGACACATTAAAAAAAAAAAAACACCCCTAATGTACCTGGGCCTAAGGAACAAGACAAAATGAAAAGCAGGCAGATCGCTGTCGATGTGTTTTCCAACTGCTGCTTTGCGTAAATCTGAAACTCAAAACCTGAAACTTTTGCACGCATTTGCGCAAAATGAACAAATGAATTTTTCAGGTCCCTATGGATATCAGCGTAGGTGCTCTTCCCAACAGGGAGAAATCAGTTACAGCAACAGTAAATATGCAAAAGTGCCAAAGTAACACTTGGATTTATTTTTTTTTTTTTAAGCAACAGACTTCCTGAAACTCCAAATGAAGTCCCGGAGCCCTGCTTTCAAGATTTAGAAATAAGAACTCTTTTATCTCACTCTACCACTAGAGCAAAAAGACCAAACCCAATTATTATACATACTTGTAACGAAGAATTTTTTGGTGAAAGTACAGCTGTCAAAGGCGGCAATTTTCTCTTGCAGGACTACAACAAGTATCCTGAAAACACAGAAATGGAACGTGTACTTTAAACATTAAATGCATTGGTTTAAAGATTCAATATCTAAATGTAATTATTTCAAAAGCATCAATATAAACTCTACAGTGATAAACTGCCAGGTTACCAATAGATGGCAGTTATTGAGGATTCTCTCTCGTCCCAACCACATAACCTTCATTTCAGGAAGTACACAGATCTGATACAGAACAACACAGCATATTTATGATAAACCTCCTGCAGTAAAAGCTCCATTAAAAAGAAAGAATGGAATTGCAAGGATCCTGAATTACTTTCAATGACTCAAATAACAATCAAATCAACAATCAGTAGAACACAAGCTAAATTTGAAATAATCCCATTGCCCATCTCCCTGCAAATTTATTAAACCATCTTATTTACTAAAAAGCAGGGTTGGTTTTTTTTTTCATACCAAGAACATCACCACACAAATGCGTTGAGAGAAGCAGGATTTGTGTCAATTAGCAAAGTTACAGGTGTTTGTTTATGTATTCACTGTACAGGTACACACTTTTATTGTAAAATACCTGTTCATAGCTTGAAACAAAGTAACAGAACAAAAGCCACGAGATAACTATGCATGGCACACGGTGATAAATTAACCGAGGCCCAATTTGGAAAGTCAAGCATCTTGAAAGCTTTGTAACTAGGAAACATCTTCTCATACATTGATAACTTCCCAAACCCAAGTTCTTAAATTCTTGACATGAAAGAACCACCTGGGAAGCCAACACATAAACAGATAAAATCCAGCTATCTGCACATTTAACAATATGACAAAATTAAGAACTTGATTATTTTCTCATTAGGAAGAATATGAGACAGTATTTTTTTAATTAACTGACAATATGGAACATTATTAAATCTTGTTTTAATTGTAAAGATATGATATGGCAAAAAATTAATTGCATCTCAATGACTATTACACACACCTAATGCTTTATCTGAAAACTGATTGCATATTACAGCGTAGAATATTGCTTAAAAAGATTATGAATCATTTCAGTCTCGACCATATCCTTGGGTAAAGGGTGATGCTTATCTCACATCAGTGTGAAAACCAGTCATTAACTCCTCTTTTTTTTTATTTTCCTGTTTTTAACTGTTTAGCCACAAGAACACCTCCTCCTTATCTCATGAGAGCTCAATGCCTGTAAGACTCTTTAGTGAAGGACTACAGTAAAATCAAAACATATACCTTACCCACCTGCTTGCTGATGTTTTCAGATATAAAAGTAAGTTCTGAGTTACAATTTCCACCTACAAAGCTGGACTAATGCTCCTCCAATAGGCACGACTTATCTACGTGTCTGCTATTTGATTTTGCTGGTATTTTTGCCAGCACATTTGCCAAATAACATAGATTGCATCTGTAGTTCCCAAGATGACTCCGGAACCTTTTCAACAGGCTGGTTAACACTAACTAATTTCTATTTGTCTGGTACAGGAGCTGATTAAAGTTATAAGCACTGTTCTGTATCTCCAATTCTTTCAGGACTCTCTGGTTTATAACATCTCATCCTGGGATTTTGTCGCTGCTCTGTTTATCAGCATGCCTCTATCTAGAAACAAGGAGAAGCACAAATTCTTGGAAGGAAGGTAGAAATCAAGGGACATTCTCCCCAATTTGCAGACCTAGAACGGGAAGCACACGGACACTTCCAGATTGAGCAGCTTAGTTGCCAAAAGAAGGGGGCAGAACATGTAACTCAACGAGGAGGACTCAGATGTGTTGAGTCATACAAGAAATTAACGTAGGATTCCGTATTTGCTTGCAGCTCTCATTGTAAAAAAGATGCTTGCCCACCCCCTTCCAATTTATAAATCTCAATTTTTAAAAGTTATAAACTCTGCATACATAAATTAATATTAGTTTTGGACAAAATAGTAGTTTTAGTTAAACAACTTATCTTCCAGTTGCTTAAACTGCAGGGGACGAAAACCAAAACAAAATGTATCAATTCTAACTTCTTCCACAAGGCCTAAAAGCAAGTTAACCAATGAATAATAGAAAGGCTCTGAATGCATGTGCAAGTGTTTTATATGTATATATAAAAACTATGTATATTTGATTGTAATATTTCCCAATCCTGTAGATATTGTTTTCTGCTCTTTGAAGATGTACTGCCTTTCTGCATAACTGAAACCTACCAGACAGACAATTCTAGAGTAGAAATACATAAATAATAAACAGTTTTCCCTTCTTCTGCAACTCAAGTTTTATTTTAAATTCAAATTTTGGACTCCATTAGTCTATAGTATGGTTAACGCACCATTAGCACTGCACTTGGCCACATTTAATGCATTTTCAATGTGAAATAGTGAGCTTTCCTTGGATAATAACAGAATCTGATATGTTCCAGAAAAGCAGCTACACTGGATACAGCCACAGAGCTTTGAAGTAGCTTTTCCATTTTTACCACTTAAGAAGAGAAACATTAGCACCTGGAAAGACTTTTTCCTTGGGAGAGACTTTGAATGATGATTTGCTTTTTGACTGTTTTTACAATTGGATTTTTCTTCTGCTAGGAAGCCAGACTGGAAAGATTTACTATCATCACACTGTACACAAGGGAACTTTAAATTTTTCAAGGGACAGTTGCACAGATAAGTACTGAACTCCTGACAGCTTTTAAAGGAACAGTGACCTACTCATGACACATAACTCTCACCAACTCCACTACTTCAGTGAAACTATTTTTTGATAAAACAATCATACCCACATCCTACAATAAGCAGATTGATGGGGACATATAAAACCAAACCACTACTACCCTTTACATCTTCAAACATTTACACCAGCAAAATATCCTCCTCGTTGTAAGATCAGTTGTGGTATTAAAGGTGTTTGTTCAGTAGCACTACTTTCTCTAACTTCTACTTGACCTAGTGCAGTCATTAATGTTTAGATTTTGATGGTACAGTGATAGACAAACGTCTGTTGGACAAAACCTCTGTGGCTTCTAGGGTTGGTGAGGGTTTTTTTTTCTTTTTTTTTTTTTTTTTTTTTTTTTCCCCCGTCCAATCTCCAACACTGCTAACTTCCCTTAGCCGCATGAGTTCGATACCCGCTCGCATTCTTCTATGGTCTTCACATATGCAAGCATGCTACCTGCTGCCGTACAAAAGCATGTAGAATGTATCATTTTGATGTTTTGTTTTGTTCTTAATTAACAGTAACAGCTGGGTGGAAGGAAGCATTAAAGCAGTACAATCATCAACTTTAACCAAAGTCAATGCCATCAAATTCTCTCATCAGGAGTGCCAAGATCCTCATGTAGGGAGCCAGGGTTTTCTCTTCCGTCTTAAAAAGATGCAGTAAACTACAAGGGTGGTCAGTGTTGTGTGTCTTGGAGAGATGAAGATCTGAATTCGAATTCAGAAAAATTTGAACTGAGGATTCTATGGAAACAAGGTATTTTTAACCTGATGCTCAGCCTTCTGAGCCATTTTCTCTCAGAAATTAGGTGACATTACCCCAACTAAGAGACGCTTCTTTGTTATTTGACTCTCAGGAACATTATTTTCTGTAGGCCACAGAGTGCATGTTAGGATATTTTTGGATGTGCAGGAAGGCAATATATACAGCAGACCAATGGAACACAGAGACGAGACATAAACTCTGTAGTGCTCTATACTGTTTAAACTCTGGATGATCCCATTTGTCCATCTGTAGGTGGATGATAGAGGATTCCAACAATTCCTGCTCACCCTCATCACAACTGAAAGCAGCTTAAATGATTTCAGATGCAAGATATTTTGAGCTTCTTAAATGAAAGCCATTGGAGAAGCATGGTGTCGTACTCAAACTGAAATATTATTTGAGAAATCAAGAACCCAAAGCTATGCTTACAGGAAAGTCAAAATAATAAAGTCAGGGAGGACATACACCAGAAATTGTATTCATTACCAAAATTTTACATGCAGAAAGAACATATAGTAAACACCCTTACCTTTTGTTGCAATGCAGATCATAAATAGGAGTTTTGAACTGTATGGACTTCACCATCTCTCCCGTTCGCAAAGAATAAAGGTCCACACAACAGTAAGGTGGGCTTGTGCTAAAATGATTAAAAAAAATATTTTAATGGAAAGAAGGATTTTTTTTTTTGAAATTATTTTTAAGTTGTTTCAACCTCCCTATATTATTTAGCACGCTAAATGAAAAGTCCAGCAATACGAGCAGAATGCTGGAGAACAAAGGGTCAATATAAGCCTTCTACATTAAGGGAAGGTGTGATTAAAACTGAATTACAATATCCACAATGGTCAAGAACCTGTACTGTGTAATTATCAAGCAATTAGTTTCCTTTGTCACAAACAAGACTTCGGAAGTCAGATCTGACCAGCAAAATAGAAGCCATTTGATAGGCATGAAGCTTTTGACTCTATTTAGTTATTTAAAAAAAATATTTGCAGAGTAACACTCTTCTAAAGGGAGTACTTATTTCACTCTACGCAACAGCTGAATCATATGACTTGATTTGATAGAGACACATTACACAGAATTTACATTACATCTCTGATGGACTTTTGTTTGAACTACATAGATCTTTTCAACTGCTTTGTGTCACTTTTATCATTTTAAGATAAATAAAACTCCAAGGCCGTTTCTTAATAAAAAGGCTTGCTTTCTTTTGAGAGGGAGAAAGTGCTGAGTGTTCCGATAGGGTTGAGGAAGGTAGTGGTGGAAACCATTTTACAAGCTGAGGGGAGGCTTTGATGTGGCACTTCTTTTCCATAACACCTTTTTTCCCTTCCAAGAACGCATTAAAATGTTGGCTACTTCTAGGTCAACGAATAAGAAGGAGCACAAATTGCCAGCTGTACAAACATATACTAAGTATTGGTAAAAGAGGGTGTTTCCCCTTGCCCATATCTGTTTTATTTTACAGAGTTTAACACAATTCCTGACACAACACTTGCTGGTCTTTTGGATCTGCGCAAGCTGCTTGAGAATTTTCTGGAGAACTGGAGTATAAATGCCAACTGTTTACCTCAAATACCTCAGGATAATGAACTGGAAAATACAGTACGTACACAGCAGAGAAACAATATATGCACAAAAGGCAACCGTCAAAGAAATAATAGAAAAAAAAAGTTTTGACATTTTGCCTACTGAAATTCTTCCCAAAATATACATTTTTCTAGGCACATACCTAAGCTAATAACTAGAGGGTGCTATTTATTACTTTTAAGCACTTCAAAGGCCCTTCAAAAACACTTTTAAAACAGTGAGACTCAAGTCTAGTTACTTTACATTAGAAGCTCATTGCTGCTAGAAAACACAGAAAACCACAGCAAGGTCTACGCACAAACTTTTTTTGATTTAAGTATTTTTGATTTAAGTTATTTCAAATCATAAATCACAGAGGTTGATATAGCTACAATTATATTAGCATAATTGATACAGATTATTATTTCCACAGAAGCCCATGTTGAACAGTTCCATTTTGACTGTTTGACTTGACATAGAGCTAACTGCATGACTACAACTCAAGAGTTTGTACCTTCTAATGTGTATTGCACCAACAAAATTATGGGTAACAACCCTGTCACTCAAATGAATAATTATCACCATGTCGTACCTTCCTTTTGGATGATCATGGCAAGACCATTCTACCAATGCTTTTTTTTTTAACTGCACTGGGTAAATCCAATAACTTGAACTCAAGTGCTAATGATCAAGTAATTGCATGGACTAGGTCAGAAGTACTCTGAAATTCTATCTAGCTCAATTCAAAAGTCCTCCTTCCAAGTGTTATCTTTCTTTTCATTCCACAGTACACTGCAATCTACAATCAGAAAATAATATGCATGTTATTTTTATTTTCCGAGATAAATACAAAGACAAGGTCAAATACATTTGAGGATGCTCCTAGGACCTAATCAGCACAAACAAATGGCAATAGCCAGAAAAAGTCACACTTGTAGTGCTTTCTTGTTCCATAACAACTCAGCATTATCACGAGTCTTCAGATAGCTGAGGATGCTTTCCCGGGAAAGTCCCATTTTTTGGTGAAGTGCTTTATCCACCAACTATGACACAAAAGGGTGGAATCACAAGCGCTTGCTCTTTCTTTGGCAATCTCTTCAAAGGTAGAAAGGTAAGAAAAAAGTTTCAATCACTAGAAAAGATTTCTCCCTCTACCGTTTCCTTCTGGTTATTTTAGTTCCTCTCCCTGTTCAAAGTAACGGCTGATGAACCTCACTTGCTACTGAGGACTCTCAATTCATGAGACACAACATTCATTAAATTACTGTAATTTAAATTTAGAAATTCTACTCTCAAAGCTGTGTACCTAAACAAGGAATGATACAATGCTGAGATCCACGTCAACTTCTTTTTTTATGAGGCCTCAGTAACAAGTTTTCAGCTTGTTGGGGGGGAAAAAAAAAAAACCCAAGGATTTTAATTTCATTGTTCAACAGAACCCCATATAGCAAGGATTCTCCAACGCTGGAAAAGTGATTTTTTCCAAAGATTTTGTTTCTCAACCATCCTAAAAGTATAAGCCTTTTCAATGGTCTTTCTTTACCTTCCTTTCTATCTCCTCAGCTAGCAGCAAGATCAATTCTTCTAGAACATGAGAATGAGGATTACAGACACAGATCTAAGGACTTCATTTAGCACTTAAAGAATAATAAAAATATCTTCAGCAGCCTGCACCACTCGCAAGCAGCAACAAGAGCTATCCTTCCCCCCCCCCATCTCAGTGATACCAACAGCTCAGGCTCAATGGTTCTGCACACTTTCCTTTCCCAGCCTCTGATGTGCAATGGATTCTATATTGACCTGTTTTAGCATATGACATCAACAGAAAAATAACACTTTGTCCTTTTTTTCTCCTCTAGAGGGAATTCTCCCCCAGTTCACCGAAAGGGCTCAGTGAAAGGTCTGACAAGCACGGAAGCAAGAAAGGAAGTAGAAGCACACGAATTGAGCAAGAAAAGATGTGCAATAGGGCTGCAAAAGCTAGAACTGGCTTGCCACCACAGAGCTGCAGCACAACGCTGCTTTCTCGGACACTTCATGACCTCCACTGATCTACTCCCAATTGCCAGCATTCTTGAAACAGGGAATTCAGGGATTTCTATGGCCCACATTGCAGGGGAAGTCAGGCTCAATTGCAGTGAGAACAGAACTTTACATTCTTAAAGTTAAAAATCTAGACTGAGTCCTGCATATAGCTTGTAAAAGCTAGAAATCTCAACTCCTTTTAACTCATTATTTAAGAAGAATTTGAACCCAAACCTATCAAAAATCAAAAACGGAGGATGAACGTGTTTCCCTTCTTCCGTAACATTTCTACCACATGCAGTATTTCATTATGCTGCTATGTTACCATATAGCAGGAAGATTTACACTAAGCTAGATGCCCCATTTAATTATATAAAGAATTAGTGTGTTCAGTAACACAACGCATCATTACTGATAAATGCCCTGGAGTCCTTTGCAGGGTCTCTAAAAAAATTTACTTAGGCATAATGCTTTGTACTTCACAACTTTCTTCACTGCATTATCAAAAAAATACACAATCCAATATTAAATATTCAAAATGACACCACCCATGAGAACAAAAAAAATAACATTTAGTGTAATCAATACATCTAAATTTCAGCTACAAGCCCAGAAGTATTCAAACTACCACAGAACACCACAAAACCCACCACCACCGCAAGACGGAGCCCCACAAACTTGCAAAAGCATCTCTTGACAGTTGGAAGTTCTCGAAACCTTAGAATTGTACAAAACTAAAGTTACCACATCTTGCTGTGTTTCAGGAAGATAGTAACGAACATCCATTTCTTCAGAGGATCATGGAGACGCTGTAAGTAAACGTGCTTGGAATACATTGGTTGATGGCCTATCCCAGGCTAGGCTAGCAAACTACCATCCTTGGGGAGAAAATAAACCAAGGATATTTCTAGCTAAGAAGCTTTTCTTCTGATAAACTGAAGGGTCATGCAAGTCTCCTTGACGAGAAGGCCTCCGATCATATTTCAGCGTACCAGTGATGATCACATAAATGGCAGAGATTAAGACAGGAATGTGAAAGCACTGGGTTTTGCAGTTGGGTAATAATATTAAGTCTGTCACAAATAAAATTCCTGCACATTACTCCCACAGATGATCGACAAATTTTTGATATGCATCCCGATTGTTAAAATAAATGCTTAATGAAGAGACATCAACAGCTTCTTTAAAAGGTAATAGGCATAAATTCACCAACGACTTCAAAAAGTTGGCATTAATAAATATACAAAGCAGTCAGGCTCTTGTATCTTCTTCTATTTGACTGTTGCGGTGCAGGGATAGAAGAAAAATAACAGATGCCTTGTGCAGCTGGCACTTTAGTACATCTGTGCTTCTGCTTCACGACATAACTATCACCTCTTCACAGATTTGCCAGCAATGAGTCACACCATTTGTAAATGCTCTGTGTAAAATGTTTGCATACAAACACACTGCACAAAACACACACACTTTTTATATGGGGGAGGAAAAAAAAAAAAAAAAAAGGAGAAGACTGATGGAACCAACACGAGGCCAAAACTTTCTGTGCCTAGAAAGATTTTACACAGCCTGCTCACAAGTGTTTGCTTTCCTCCCTGCTGCCTCTCCCCACTCTGCCACATGATGAACGCCATCCCCCTGGAAGAGAGAATGGACATCAATTCCAGAATGGCCTTTTGAGGGGGGGGGGGGGGGGGGGGGGGAAGTTTTGAGGCATGAAACTGAAACACCTTTTGCTGAAAAAGCTGACCGCCAGGCCTTTACAAGCCATTCCTGACGTGAGGCGTTCTCCAATTAATTGTGGCATTTAAACCAAAAAAAAAAAAGTTATCTCAGAATGGAAGCTGTTTGGCCAACCTAGTGCAGGACTCTATACCTTATAGCACCTTCACAAAAGGTAAGGCCAGAACCTTCAGAAAAAGAGATCAAGGGAAGCATCTCCACCCACCTACTTTTTTTACTCTATATGTATACAACAGAAGCTTGATGAGATGCACAATGACATCATTTGGTAACAATGACAGAAGTTATGACATCATAACACGCTGTAGATAGTAATAAAATTGCTAATACTTACAACCTTCACTAGGGAAAAGTAGACAGTTAGAGAGGACATTGTTACAGTAAAAATATTTTCCATCACCTCCTTTCTACAAGCTCTGCAAATTTCTTTTGGAAAACAATTAATTACTATTAATAGCCAACGTGTTAATGTAATAAAATGACAAAATGAATGAAAACTTTAGAAAAAGGTGAAATTGTATCAGATTACCAATGAGATCACATGAAGAGATCACACAGACTGATCTAACAAATACAGAGAGAACCACCACTCCTCAAGAACATGATATTGGAAGGATGCTGAGCACCATCAGTATTACAAGCAGCCTACCAAAGCTTGCACCAGAAACTCTTCTAAAGATTAATTAACGTCCGCATTTGTTGATTTAATCGTTATGCCTTGACGTCCTTTAGTAAAGACAACGTAGCAGTCCGCAGAGAATTACTACAGCGTTCTCTACCCGGAGTCTCCTTGTGGTAACTTGACTTCCCGGGATGGAACAAGGGAAATCGCTTGCTTCCAGCTGCTGTGGATAAGCCGATCCTCATCTGAGGTGCCGCTCTGCAGTATGCTGCATGTCCCTCTCGCCTGCTGAAGCTGCATTACAACGAGCTCCATCTTTCTCTAATTACACGAAGAATTACATTACATCTGCCTTGTTCTGTACCCTTACAAGGCAGTTTCTTTCTATATTTACTCAGGACAAGTATTGCGCATATTAGTAGTAGCTTTTCTGGAGTAATATTCCCTTTCCTTCTCTTTTATAGTTTCCACATTAAAAAAAAACCCCAACATTTCTTCCTCTTCCATCATGTATTGACGTTCTTAACATGCAGGGCAACACAAAGTTTTCTATAATGGGAAAAAGCAGCATAAAAATGACTTCTACTCATCAGCATACTTGATCTAATATATGACAAAAAAGTCTTTCATTTAATCACTATTCCAGTTTTGATACTTCCAGGTGTTATCTGGCAATTTATTTAAACAACACTCAACAAATTCATATTCATATTTGATGGGATTGGGCTGTGAAACGGTACAAGTTGCTACTGCACATTATACAGGAGCAGCCCAATATAATCTCTACTGACCTCAACAGAACGGTGTCCATGACCTTCTGGAGCTAGATACAAAAAGCCCAGCTATGACAAAAATGACACAAAATGTCCTGCTAAATATAGCTGACTAATTTATTTTATTAAAGACTAAAACGGTATTTGTTACTGCAGCAACCAAAGAACACTACTTCCTAGCAGCTAGAAAATGCTATTTCCATACCTTGGAGGCCAAATCTTGCTTTTCTTATACACGAGTACCAACTGATAGAAAAAAAAAAAAAAGTCAAAAATCCACAAAATGGAATTACATTCCCTGGGAAAGGCTAATAATGTTTAAACTTAGGAGAAACCTCGAGCCTTCTCGCACGTGTTATGCAGATCAGTAAATTTAAGAGCAATCACTAAACCAGCGTCAGACAGCAGGTCACGTACTCCCAGTCCAAAGCAATCTGTCTGTCACCATATAGTTACCACTAGTTTACATAAAAATAGATGATAAATACAAAAAAATCTGACAATTATTCTGTCACAATTTGTCTGTTAACTTTAAAGTTTTGTTTCACAACAAAAGCAGCTCTATTTTAATTTCAGTGTTTCAAAATCAGGCCAGGTGACTGGTTTTATTATTCTATTCTGAAGTACAATTTAGTTTTCAAAAACATAACCTTTTGCTGTTTCTAAAGAATATAATCATTAGCGTACGCCTGTTACCGCAGCGCGTGTTCCCGGCCTTACTTTCCATTCTACTATGGCCATGCTGGTACCATTTTTCATTCTCCTCATATATTTCCCTTGTGGTGTTTTATTTATTTGAATGCAATTTGCTGTAATCATTTTATGAAGTCCAGCAGACCCAACACAGAAAATAGCCTTATTTCTAATTACCTTCAGTGTCTTTAAGAAAAAGAGATAAAAATATTAAAACTTGTACCGAGATCATACTCAATAAAATATTATATATTTATAAATATAAAATTATACGCATAATGTATTTTATATGTAATAATATAACAATCTCTTACTAGGTCCAGCTTGCAATCTGTGGGATTTAACATTTACAGAAACATGTAAACTTTTTTTTTTTTTTTAAATTTTTAAGTGCCTTAAATAGAATACAGCTTCCAAACTTATTTTACAAGAGACAGCTTATTGCACTGTCGAGCCAGAAGGGACCATTACATCACCTAGACTTCCTGTCTAATGCAGGCCATTAAGTTTCACCTAGGTATCTATTCTTATACCTAGCCAAAATGCTTTAAAAGCAGTTCAGCCCTGGCACCGAACAACGGGTCACATGTAGAACATGGGAGAGTGAAAAGTGACAGCGAGTCCAAGGAACTGGCGGGGCAAGTGTCCTGGTTTCGGCTGCAATAGAGTTAATTTTCATCCCAGTAGCTGGTATAGGGCTGTGTTTTGGATGTAGTATGAGAAGAATGTTGATAGCAACAAGTAAAGCATCAGTGTGTTAAGCAGTGCTTACACTAAAAGTCAAGGACTTTGCAGCTCCCCCTGCTCCGCTGGGTGCCCAGGGAGCTGGGGGGGGACACGGCCGGGACAGCTGACCCCGACTGACCCCAGGGGTACCCCACACCATATAACGTCGTGCTGAGCACATAGAGCTGGGGGAAGGAGGAGGAAGGGGGGGACGTTGGGAGTGATGGCATTTGTCTGCCCAAGTCACCGTTACGCGGGATGGAGCCCGGCTGTCCTGGGGATGGCTGAGCACCCGCCTGCCCACGGGAAGCAGGGAATGAATCCCTTGTTTGCTTTGCTTGCACTCACAGCTTGTGCTTTCCCTATGAAACTGTCTTTATCTCAACCCACGAGTTTTCTTGCTTTTCCGATTCTCCCCCCCATCCCATCCTTGGGGGGCTGAGCGAGCGGCTGCGTGGTGTTCAGCTGCCTGCTGGGTTAAACCACATCAACAAGTTCTGCCCAAATGATCTGTACAGCAGGCTACTCTGGAAAGATTTTTTTTTTTTTTTAATTCTATAAAGCATCAGATTTACCAATAAATTATGGGTAAAGAAAAAGCTATTTCCCATATAGGAATGAGGAGGACCCTGACAGCCACACCAGTAAAAGTCCCTAAGGAGCAGTGCAGCCGTTCAGATTATCCAGTAACCTGTTTAAGCTGTGGCTGCTCGCTGGCGCTTCACAGAAGGGGAAGAAAAGCAAGACACCACCAGAGTACACAGTACCGAGTTAATTAATTGTATATTGGAAAAATTCCTTCCTGAACCTTTACACTGGGAAGTTGAGGCATGAGATTTGATTATGATCTTGGTAGTAATAATATTAGCACGCTGAGACCACAAAGGCAATTCTGTTCTCCTCGAGGCCCCTGAAGGTTTGCTCAGATTAACAGGTTTCAGTACTAGAAGGATCATCTCTTTCCCGATCACAAAATGTCCCAGAAGCTCAAAGAAATTATTTTTTACCAAACAACCTAATCTTGTCTTAAAAGACTTCAGACAACAAGTCCTCCATTTTTACAGTAAGTTGTTCCAATATTAAGATAATTTTATTTTTATGAAATTACTTGGTTTTGCAAGATAGAATTTGTACATACTCTGCTTTTCAGCTTTTATGTCCCTGTCAACAACACAAAAAAGCTCACTGCATGCAGTTACCTTTTCCATAAGTCAGTAAGCACCCAAAGCAACCCAAGCACTAATTAAGCTGCAATCAAGTGAAAAAGATTTTTTAAGCCTTATGTTGTAAGGTTTGTTTGCCAGCCCTTGGAAACATAAAATGAATCATAGAATGTTTTGGGTTGGAAGGGACCCCTGGAGGTCAGCCAGTCCAACCCCCCTGCAGGGAGCAGGGACACCTTGAACCAGATCAGGCTGCTCACAGCCCTGTCCAACTTCATGTTGCTCAGAGCCCCTGGTCCAACCTTTGCAGTCCTCCTCTGAGCTCTCTTCAGTACTGCAGTATTCTCACCTTCTTTCTGAAAGATGCACACCAAAATGAAAACTCTTTAAAAAAAAAAAAATACCCACAGATTGCACTATTAACTCCTTAAACACTGCTGCAGAAAAAGATTTCATTAAGACTTTCACCATCTCGTCCCCTAAAACTCCCTGGCTCTCTGCATCCCAGCTTTTCACAAGAAAAGGCTGAAAACTCAGCTCTGTAAGTAATTTTCTTTCGTTCATGGTGCTTAACAGATTCATCCAAAATCAGGACAAGCACAGTAAGATTTCTCGGAAAGTGACACTTCCCCAAAATGTGTGCATAGCAACGAAACACAAAGCAGCAGAGACATTTTAAGTGTACCACAAATTGCAAAAAACGTGGAAGCACTTAGTTTTAAATCAGAAAAACCTGTACCAATCTTAGGCACATGTTACTAAAGCTAATCCTTTAAATATGAGAGGAAATTATTTGCTACAGCACTAAAATATTTGTGCTAATACCAAGAGATACAAACTTCACTCTTGTATCTTCCTCAAATATTTTGATCAAGCCTATAAGTCTAGTAAAAACTTATCCTCTTACCTCACCATCTTCACAGTCTCAGGGGCACAGAACAGAAATCTTTTCCAAAAGTCATCAACTCTGCGGAAACCATTTTGTTACAGGTAAACTATGAGTCTCAGCCTGAATACGAAAAAAAGACATCCCAAAAGAAAACCACATTGTTTGTTCGTGTGTGGAAAGAAAGAAAGATGGGACTTATCTTTCTGTTTGGAACTTTCCAAGTGGGGCTGAAGGTATAATCCTGAATCCCATAATAGGTTGGACATTAGGAAAAATTTCTTCACAGAAAGGGCTGTCAGGCTCTGGACTGGGCTGCCCAGGGAGGTGGTTGAGTCCCCATCCCTGGGGGGATTTAAAAGCTGGGCAGATGAGGTGCTGAGGGCCAGGGTTTAGTGGTGGGATGGCAGGGTCAGGGGAATGGTTGGACTCTATGATCTTAAAGGGCTTTTCCAACCTAAATGGTTCTATGATTCTATGACTTGTGCGATTGTGCCAAAATGACCACCAGACAAAAAGCAGTACAGCCATCTGTGTGTACAATATGCAAGTAAACCGCGTATTTTTGACCAAAGGGAACAGATAAAAAGTGAACCAACGCGCATCAGTTCCTCTGCAACATTACATCAGGTAGGCAGAACAGAGGTGCAAAGATCTGGGAGCAGAGGTACCACTTCTTCCTAAGTGAAAAGTCTTGAAAAAGATCAAACCAGTATCTAAAGCGTTGATCCCTGCATCTTACCGATGCTAATGGTTAAAAACTGCATTAATCATTTCTCCTTCTACTTCCCCGATTTCGAGGTTAGCAGTATTTTATTTCTGCAGTTCGGTAAGCAAGGCGTTTCTTCACAGGGTAGAAGTCCAACTGTTAAAACAACTTGGGCAGGACTGGTGTCCGTCCGCGTCCGTAACTCGGGTCACGGTCTGTGAGGGAACCTGAGGCTCCACAGTGGTCCTGAAGCCTGCAAACCACTGCAGGAAAGCCATCGGTATCTTGTCTTTCTCCCTCTGCAATGACATAAATCCCTATCCATAGGTGAAAATAACTATCTTTAACTGCAAGGTGTGGTACTGTATAGACCTTCCCTGTCTACAGGCAAATTTCTATTATCATAACTAGCTGCCCAGCAATAAATTATAGAAGACAAAGGTGTTAAGCAACCACGTCACATCTATTCAAGCCAAAGTTGTGTCCATTTTATCTTTAGCAGAAATGAATCTTCAAGAAGCTAAACTTCATTAGAAGGCTAGACTTGTAACCAAGTAAATTACATTGCCATATGATGACAAGCTTGTAATGCTGTTCAGAGACTACTTGATGGCAATAGCACATTAAAATAAGCTTATTATAAAGCAAGTAAATTCTCTGCCTTATTCCTCATGTCTATCTTCATGTATGTGTTACCATTTCTAAGTGTTTTTAAAATGTTCTACCCAGTCCTGTACACATGGTCCTTTTCAAGGGCAATAAGATATTATTATCACCTATTAACTTTTTAATCAATTTAATTAAAGAGCTATAGGAAAAGATCCCTACCTTTAGCAAAACATTTGCAACAGCATACCTTTGGAAGAGATTTCAATAAAAAGCCAATTTCATGCCAGGGGATCGCTATGCTGTTTACTTCTGTACACTCTGTATGGCCAGCTAAGGTAATGAATTAACTTAATACCTGGAATTCACTGGTTTTGAGGAGAAAAATATAAGTTGTTCTCCACAGAATCATAGAATCGTTTAGGTTGGAAAAGACCTTTAAGATCATCTGCACATATTTCAGTCTCTCTCCTACTACAGCAGATGACAAGCCTCAGTTTCTTCCATCAGTTCTTTTTTTTCATTAAAAAAAAAATCCCAACCTATTTTCTGTTGGCTTCCAAGCCAGCTTCTTCCCACTGTTTTATCCTTGTTTATCGTTCACTAGCTGATGTTTGCTGCCGAGTCTTAGATATACAGACCTCTGTGAAGCCATTCTAATTACCATCCCATGAATCAAGTCCTGCTTGTAAGTGGCAAGGCCAGCACTCCCCTCCAGGAGATCAAGTGCATCCACTTACCGTAACAATGGAGCGCAATGTCCACAGGACACGCGTGCACCGCAAACAGCATTTATCATATTATTCATATGGCATGAACATACCAGACACTTCACAAAAACACACTGCAAGAAGAGTCCTAATTCAAAAGGTTCAATATCCAAAAAGCACTAAAGGAAGAACATAGGCGGTAGGTAGGGGCAAAAAAAAAAAAAAAAAAAAAAAAAAAAAAAAAAAAAAAAAAAAGAAGAGACTGCATTGCATTAATAATGCAGCAAGCAAGATGTTGGAACACGGTATTTAATACTGACTCATCACCAGACAGGCTGTCGTAACTTTAGCAGACAACACAGAAGTCTCATACCTGTGAAAAACAGTTGCCAGCCCATTTTTTTAAAAGTTTGGATCTGAGAATTTCAGGCACATTTCAAATGCTCAAAGCAAAGTGCTATGGGCCAAATCTGCAGTTACCTTGAACTCTATAGCTCCAGATGTTATTTCTTTTTAAAAGGTGTCAAAAGAAGCACTTAGTTACAAGCAATAAACAGAAAGTTTTCCCTTAAAAATATTTAAGAATGTTCCATCTTGTTGATAAGTACAAGGTGATCACATACTTGAATAGAAAAAAAAAAATCTATTATCAGCAAATTCATCTGGAAATTAATACAGCTTTCTGTAAGCAAACCCTGCACAGTCCTCTTCTGCTAGCATAGCACACACTGTTTCTTTGAAGAGATCAAAATACATAAAAGTTACCACCAAAGAAATAAGCTTCTAAAACAAAATAGAAAGTATAGAGCAGATTTTAAACTGTTCCGAGTTTTATCTGAAAGTGCAACACAACTATACTTACTTGTGTTACTAAGAGACAAATGTGGGAAAAGAGAGATGGGAACAAAGTTTTAAGATAAAATGGGTGCCCACATAAAAGCTACTTAAAGTTGGGGGTTTGGTTTGTTTAGTTTGGGGTTGTTCTGGTGTTGTGTTTTTGGTTTTTTTGGGTTTTTTTTTTCTTTTTTTTCCCCCCAAAGGAATGAAGAAAACATTAAAAACAGGCTGATGGCTGTAGGGAGATCTACCACTCTATAAATAGGCTTTGCACATTCATTTAAAAAAACCAAACTAGCATAAAGATTAATTAATTGTTCCTAACATTTCAAATTGAAAGATCAAAACAAGTATAATTATGTTTAAGGCATGTTTCTGTAGACAAAGAACATTAACCAAAAAATTATAAAAGTACATCAAGTGTTTACAGGTGATACAGCAGTTATCTGGATTGAGGACCCACTACGCTGAACTTCACGTTCAAGCATTTTCAGTGTATTACTCACGTAATTTTATGATGTTTTTCTTGTGCAATGAATAACAATGCAGATACATGGATTCCTGCCATCCCTTCCTACACGGACTGATACTTCACCATGGGTGAAGGCAAGCCATTCCCCCTGTACGGTTTGTGCAGTACCACACACTAAACTTGTGATTAGCTGGACACCGACAGAAATGGGCTTCTCTGCTGCAGCCTCTAGTAGACAACAAAAATCCTCCTACTTCCTAAAGTTTACCTGCTTGTCATGCAGGGCACGGGAAGAGATCTAGTTATTGGTCTGGCCATTGTACATTAAATATATGAACATCAGAACATTAAATTCAATGTAGTAAAAAGCCAAGCTACTGAAGGGCAATGCAGACAAACATCTCCTCACCAGTTCTGCACACTGCCATCATCTGCAACTTCAGATGAACATTCAGATGCCACTGCTGATACTCCCAATCACATACCACACTTCATATGACAGGCAAGCCCCGGACCAAACGCAGAGTGAAAACTTGGTTTCCACTCTTGGGGCTGTATGGGGGAAGAATCTGAAAACACAAGTTCTCTTCGCCATCCTAGAACAGATTTTTTTGAACTGATGGAATCAGGTCATGGATTTTTTTTTTCAGTTCCGAGTACTTTTGACAACCGTTATGTTCACTTTTGTTCAATCAAATCAATAGCTCCTTTGCTTCCTACCTGTGGTCGAGGTGTCAGAAGGACTGCGTTGTACATCAACAAGAGGAAGAAACTCTAAGAGTAGGCTTTATCAACATATTGGTATTATTGTAACAGATACTACAAGAAAAGCACCATCAGTTCAAGGAGAACAGTAAAAGGGAAAGTGAATCCTTCAAAATATGAAAGTGCTCAGCAACCTCTCAGTTACTCTCCAGTTTTGGCAGCAGATGGCTCTTCATAGAATCATAGAATGTTTTGGGTTGGGTTGGAAGGGACCCCTAAAGGTCATCTAGTCCAACCCCACTCTTACCACACTCTGCATTACCAGCAGCACCTAACACATCGCTACTATTGTTTTTTCTGCCCTAACAACATTACTCATTCTCATCATCAGAAGAGACTTCCTAGATTTGTTTTTTTTAAAATTTCAAAACCGCACAAAGCTAAATAATGCCATACAACAGCCTACAACCTACCTTTACGTACTGCAGCATGTTTCACCTCGAATACTGTGTTCAGTTTTGGGCCCCTCACTACAAGAAAGATGTTGCATTGCTGGAACATGTCCAGAAGAGAGCAACCAAGCTGGTGAGGGGTCTGGAGCACAATCATTACGAGGAGGCTGAGGGACCTGGGTGTTTAATGCTGGAGAGCAGGAGAGAGCTGGGGGGGCCTCATCGCCCTGGCAACTGCTGGAAAACTCTTAGAGAGTGTTGTCAGGCTCTGGAATGGGCTGCTTTAAAAAGGGCCAGGGTTAGGTTAACGGTTGGACTTGATGATCTTAAAGGTCTTTTCCAATCAAGGTGATTCTATGATTCTATGTTATATTACGTTGCTTCATTCTATGGCATGTGGCATGCCTGTCGCTGAAGTGTAAAATATAGCACAAGCTGGCTCCTCAGCTGTGGCATGCTTTTGCCGAGAGACCAGAGCGCGACACACTTTCCACTTCACTGAGACATACCACATGTTACAAAACAGAGCTGTCCCATCATATTTCGAGTTAGTTAATACAGGAAGATTAGCGGCATCTCAAGAGATTTGTTTATCTACAAGGCTTACTTGACCACAGCTATCACTGAGGAAGAGTACATCTGGAGTTCCGCTTTTCAGATCAGAATAAATTTTTCTGGTATATTCTCAAATAGATTTTCTTCCTGCACATAACCAAAAAGTCCTTTTATACAAAAGGTATGAAACTGCACTGGCTATCCTCGATCAGTCTATGATCATATGCTTAACTGGAAACATTTCTGTAAATCTAGGAGAGCATAAGCAAGGATTTACTTCCGCGTAGAATACAACTACGTTTCTGTCATACCTCTATCGAAGATTACTATGTCTATGATCAGCTGATTAACCTTATAATCTGGTAGATGGGTTTCCTCCAAAAATAGAGAATGAAATAAATTTAAGAGTTGTCCTGTCCTCCTCCTTACTGTCAAATGATGCAGAATTCACCACTGAAACAGATGCATGCAATCTGTGTTGTAATAAATCCTACACCGATCTTCAAGATCATGTAAGATGGACCAAAATTAAAAAAAAAAAAATTAAAAAAAATGTAGAAACTTCGTGCATATCAAGACACAGATGCATGTCACAGCTTAATAAAAAAATATCAGATTTCTGGGAGCACAACACAGAGCAAACTGAGGCTGAAATATCTCAGCTACAGCCAGATTTCACCAGGAACCCAAACAGAGCATTTTGTGGAGCCACTTACAGCCCTAGATTTTACAAATTGCCAGCATGTATAAAGCTCCAAATCAATATGAAAGTTTTTTTTCTTTATTCTGAGGCATTAGTTATTGACAGTACTTTCTGATCAATGGTGTACCAGAAGATAGGATACCTAACACATAGGTGGCGGTTGATTATTGCAGCATACGTACACTAATTCCATATATTTGTGACATTGTTACATTTAACAAATGCAGAATTCTACCCAAAGCAAAAAACAATCTAAACTGACGGTCAGCAGAACTCATTGCTCTGAAGTGCACTACAAAGCTCCTCAAAAACACAGAGCAAACCTTTGCTCAGCTATTTGAGTGCCATGTTCCTCTGTGACTTGTGTAGGTTAGACTCCATCTTGTGTGTGACTCGATAATTAATATGTAAAAGGTGGTTTTACCTGCAACTGTTAACATGGCGAAAGTATTATGAAGGTCCAGATATTTTATCCTGTTGATTCTTGTTACAAAATTGCTTTAGGTTTCAGATTTATTTTTTTCTTTTCTGTGCTTTACCTTCTGACTCATGGCTCTGACAGGCCTACTGGCATCTCCTCATCTCACACGTAATCACCACCGCCAAAGGCCAAATTAAGGAAGCAGCTCCACGCCCGCCTGCCCTGTCATCCCAACCCCCATGCAAAACCACTTTTTGGATTCAACATTAAAGACAAAACCCTGTACCAACCTGTTTCATCTGAAATAGGTTTGCCATTTCTGTCATTAACAACATAAGCAGAAACTAATGGGATTGTGCAACACTTCATCACCTCCGTATTAAGTAGCCTCTCCACCTCACACTGCATGACAGCATGACATCTTTCAGTTGCTTACAAGTCTACTAAGATGTAATTGTTTATATGGTTTGAATTACAATTTTTGAGAAGCTGGAAAACAATTCCATTCCCAAGAAAGTCTTAGAGGGCTTTAGAGTGCAGATGACTGAAGCTGAGCAGACATAAGCTTAGATCTTACGGTTAAGGTACTTGTAAAGCGCTGTGAACAACAAAGCCTCTGTGAGGCTTTGGTCCCAATCAGGTAGGCCAAAACTTTCAGAAGTGCCCATTAATTACATGTTCTTATGTCTTACTTTATTTAATTTATGACTTGACATAGCAGACCATGATCTTCACATGTGCAAAATTTTCACTGTAACTGAACTTGCTGGAAGCTGGTTTGAACATATGAAATAGTACCCGAAAGTAATTACTCCAAACAAGGAGCCCCTGTCAATAGCAAAACCAACAGCCTGAACAGCCTGCTTTTCTTTAACCTGGCCTTATGGTTGAGATGCTATAGAATTGCTTAACATAAAAAAAGCATTAGCTTATGTTATAGCCTTTCTCCTAATGAAGCCACTGACATAGCCACCTCCTTTACTGGACCACTTTCGTAGAATTTGGAGAAATTCCATCGTGAAATGCAGCTGATATTTCCAGAAGGAATTACAATTGCTAAGGAAAGGCATGCAGAAATACTGCATTCTCACCACGGAGACAGTCACCTAAGAGAGCAGATGCTGGAATGGGAGATACGGTCCTTCACACTGTGCAGGCAAAATTGATTAAAACTTTTAGTGTTATTTTATTAATGCCTCACCTGTAAAATGAGATGATTATACTGTACAAATATTCTATTAATAATTTAAATCACAATTAATTTTACAAATAAGTGTGTGAGCAACCATCCAAAAATGCAGTAAGGGGTCTCCTCAGGCAATATTCTCAATATATTACCTAATCAGAACGCAAAGAAAGAACGGATTAAGCAAGACCTTTTTTTCAGAATATGCTTTACAGCTTTTTCACAAAGAAGGAGCCTTCTAAATTTCTATTTTGAATTACTGAAGAAAAATCTGTATTATGCATTTTAATCATTTATAAATATAAAATTCTAAAGCTAACAAAATATATTCATTCTCCTTCAAAACCAGATCAGAACTAGAGAAAAAGAATAATTATATCAGACTTTTTAAAATGGATTCTACTTATTGTGTTTTAATTGTCTTTTTCCTCACTTCAGAGATTTAAAAGAATCTAATCCATACATGAATGCTTGAGCTCAGCAAGCTCCCTTGACTTTTCCTCTGTATATTAAATATTGTTAAAGGAAAGAAAGACAAGAAAAAGGACAAGAAGGACTCCAGAGACCACTGTAAGTCAGCAAATGGCATTTAGTAACAGCTGCAAAGTTCAAATACCATCAAGCTGTAGTGAATTGCACAAGTGGCAGCAATTGTGTAAGGATCTAGATACAAGGGCTGTAAGTTAATGCAGTTCATAATTAGCTGCTCAAACTACGACTGTGGGGTGACGGTTGTTATTTAGAAAAAACCATATTAAATAGCATCATCTTTGAATTGATTGAGAACTCAGTATCTGATGGGGATAGTAGCCTCAGAAAAAGAGAACAGCTTAAATCATCCTGAAACTTCTAACTACTTTGCAATGTACTTTAAATCCTTCTTACGGTATATAACGTAGGAATAACACTAAAACATATAAGAAAAGAAAATATAATCCTGAAATGTTCTCTGGGTCTGTGTCACTTTGATTTATAACAGTTATTTCTAAGACAGACAAAAACACACAGATGCAAACAATTACTCTATTTTTGTAGGCAACAAGTGAGGTGGGTGGTAACTGAGAAATTTTGAAAAATCCTGTCACAATATTCTGTTTTTTCTTAAGTAACCCTCATCACACAACAAACGCTCGCCACATCAGAGACTTTCCAGGGCCTGAAGGGCCGCTTTGATTCCAGACCGCTGCAGGCATTAGCGGGGACGTAATTAGGGTAAAAAGTTCAACCACAGTTCCATGTCTAGAGTGCTGCCAGAAATAAATTTCCTCTCATTCACTGGTTTCTACTGTACCCTCCCTGAGAAACATATTGAAAACACATTTATCTTTGTAGAGTTTGTTCCTCTTCTAATTAACTTTATAGCGTTTACAGTATTTAATAATTTAAAGTGGAATTTAAAGTGGCCCTGGAACCAGCAGCTTTGCCTGTAATGGCGCTGTGCATTATCTTTTCCCTGTAGTGCTTCTTTTGACAAGTTACTCACGGAAGGTATGTGCTCCAGCTGGTTTTATCTGGCTGTGCATTTAGCAAACGGCTACTTCCTTCCCTCCATCTCCTCCCCGTATCATTACACGCACGGGGGGTTGGAACAGCAGTAAAATGAAACTATGCCTCGGCTCGGAAATCTGCTCTCCCAAACCTCCGCGCTATCCCAGGGATCGCTTCGAAAAAGGTTTATCTTTTTACAGCTTAATAAATCAAAGCTTTAGAAGGTCAAAACTACCCATAGCTCTCACCAACTGGTCAAAGTTTGACCCCAAATGCTCATTTTCTTCCTTCCAGTTTTGATCCAAGATTAACAGTTTATTATAGTTCAAAGGTTATTTCTTACTATAGTTCACTCAGACAAACATTTGGCGTATCAGAGGAACACCAGACCTTTCCTACCCTCAGTATTTACAAATGGAAACGCTACCTTCTTCCCTTACAGCTCGATCTCCTTGCATTTTATCTGTGAGAAAATTCACCGAATTTCCAGAAAACATGACTTCAACCTTGCAAAAATACTTGAAGTACGTTAATATAATTATAGAAACAAGTTACAAGAAAACATTCCGGGACGTGAAGAGCTCTTCTTAATCTTAAGAACGTTGCTATCTTTAGCATATAACAATCAAATCCAACATCACTAAAAGGAATTTAAACTACTTTATTCAGGGGTTGCGTCTCTCAGGATCTTAAAAGCTACCACACAACCTGTTCAGGCTAAACTGATTTTTCCTACAATAAGCAGAGAGGATAATGTTTTTCATCTGCTAGAACGGAAGGAAATCTTTGCGAGGCAGTTGATGGGACGGCACACTTTGCAGTTAATGATGCTTTACAGTTTTTCAACAGTACAAGAGCCTTTGGGACTCAGTCCCTCAAAGATAACAAACAAGAGCACTTTACCCAACTTAAAAGGTTCTACTATACTTTTTAGAACAAAACCAATTAGATTAAGCTTGCTCTTTAGAAATTTAAACTTGTATATCCTTGACAGCCTTCAAAAAATAAGGCTGGGGAGAAAAAAATATGACCGAATTTTGCGTAGTCTTCCATAAAAGACCACAAATATTTAACAAACTTCATGAAATCTGTTTCATGGTGTTCAATACAACTGGAAATCATAACCATCTGTCCAACCCATTTTTATGTGTGATTTGAAAAAAAACATTCTGTATTTTACCTTGCGTGGATACACCCTTTACACGCTCAATTGCATGATTCAGTCTCTGGCATAGCCAGGCGAGTCCATGGCATAACCACTGCATTGGCAATGGCATTCCAGTCAAAATATACCAGGGAGGGTTACTCTGAGCACTCTGAGAACTGCGAACACGAACTTCATTCATCACAGCTAATTTCCTTTTCTCGGGTGATCCTTCCAGAAAGCTTTGCTGTTTATCTCTGACAAATCATTTCACAGTTAGCTAGTTTTAACCATTAAAAGCCATGGACACTTAGAACTGGACACTGGATTTTAGCATTAACTAGTTACTTTGTCAGATAAGGAATGTGGTCATGCGATCTTAAAATATTAACGTGAGAAAATATTAACACTTTAATTGCATTGTTTCTATTCTTACTCATGTAAAGCTGCTTTCTACCTAAACTGTAACACTCCCATAAACACGTTCCCGAGTTAAACTTGTGTTAAGGTTAGTAGGTTTTAATCTGCAGTAGCCATGTTAATAAAGCACGCTTCCTGAAAATCTGCTGCCAACTGATTTGCCTTGTAAACTGATCAGCAGGGGAAAAAAAAAAAAAAAGGCTGGCTAGCCAAAGTTATACATTTTGCTTGCTCTACTACTCCTCCTTCTTTAACTTGCCCTTATTTCCTTTCTCCTCCCACGATTAAAAAAGATTACCTCTTGCTTCTCATGCCCTTACATGACCTCCCGTCCAATTCTTCAAGTCATCCAAAATTTTCCATCACTTGACAGCATTAAATTAGTATGTCTTTCTAAAAATATATGCTAGAAACCTAACACATGCTATGGGCTGGCTGCATATGTTACTGACTGAGGTCCTTTACTCTCCATAATGTAGAGTGTTGGAAAGTCTACTGGCCTCAAACTCTTACTTTTTAATTTCTATACCTGATCTTTCAGTTAGCTATACTTGTATAGTTACCTATCATATATGTGTACATAAAAGATTTTGGCATAAATTCCTAACCTTTTATGTGTCTATATTTGGTTATTCGGACAAAGGACAAATGCACCAAAGTGTCAGACATTTTTTGTAAGGATGGCTTAGAGATCTGGGTTGCATTTCAAGGAGATCTTCAAGATTATGGGGTTTTTTTTCCCCATCTCCTGCTGAATGATTCATTAACAGAAGATGAAATATTGCTACCCAGAAACATGGTTGTCAGGACAAATCACTTACAGAATTTTTACCTTCTTTGTTTTTCTCTGCTAAAAGAGGGAAGGGCAACAGAATAAAGCATTAGAGCAAGCGAGACCGCAGTTCATGGCTAACCAGCTTCAGCAACAAACTTAACCTAAGGAATTCCTTCCTCTGTGCTCATTCCCACCTTCACGCTACAATCGACTCCATTCTCAGCTGCACCTTGCAGTTTTGCATGCAATTATTCGTAAACCAGGTGACTGAAATAATCCATATCATTAAAAAATAAAATTGGAACATTATTTATTACTTGGATTATTTCGGTCATCTCCTTTCCTGTATGGTTTTACAGCCAGCTGAAGTGACAGAGCCCAGGAATGCAGAAAGCAGCAGTGCATAGGCAGCAGCACAAGTGGATGAGGCGAGTAGGAATTTTAGATCATCTTTGCTGCTAGTCAGTGAATCGCAGAACGACGGGTTAAAACCTACCCTGCTGTAAGCCCACAGGGGTACTGATACAATCCGTTAGCTAGACTGGTATGCATTTCATTACATGAATTTTGTCCCTTACGTATGACAAACTGCTCAGCTAATAAGGAAAACAAAACAAAAAAGTAAAGAAAAAATCTTTAGAGTAAAAACAAAGTTTGGTAACTCATAATTAAGCACGATGGGGTAAACACCGAGTCATCAGAATGTTTGGTATTTGAGGAAAAGTAGATTCAAGGGCTTTAAGTATTTAAAGTGTTCTGTATTCAGGAGAGGGGTTTCATATGTAAGCCACTGCAATTACTAATCTCTGTCTTCCCTGCCCCCTTCTCTCTGCACCTACAAAGTTTGGGGTTCCCCTCACCCCCCCGCCCTCAAGTGGTCACTTCTGTTTTGTTAACTTTCTTGTTACCTATACCATCTACTGAAGGGTAGATTTGCAATCACTCTCAAACCATGATTTCTTTCTTAATAATCTAAAAGAAAACAAAATGATACCAGTCAATTTCCCCTTAAACATCTCCATTAGCTAAAATGAAGCATTAATCAAATTAAAGCTATCGGTACATTTACATTTGACCAGAACAAAAAGCACATCTAGTGTATTTTGGACCTCTCTCGTGTATTTGAAGGTGTTCTACAGATCCACTATGTTCCAAACTAGGGTTTCAACAACCCAGATGAGGAAAACAGGAATACATTTCCATTTAACATAATTGGTCTTATCTAGTTATCTCCGAACAGCACACATTGACTGGTCCTGCCATGCAGTTTTGCGGCCACCACTACTACTTTTTTTTGAGGAGAAGGAAGAAAAATTTCTCCATTCACTTTACAGATTACTAATCTTGATGTTTCACCACCTAGAAAATTCATGAATACGTACCAAACCCCATCAATTCATTTTGTGTGTGTATAAAGATTTGTTTATCTTATCACCAAGAACAAAGTAAGCATGCCTCCACAGAATGCCACAAAAACAAAATTTATGCAGATGTTCTTTCCCTTTTGGTTTTCCTTTAATTTGCAAATCTTGTAATCTAAGACTGAAGTTGACTGAACCAACATCTAAACCAGCACAGTAGTATCAGCCAAAACACACAATCTGTTTCCCATTTATGTGTCAAGACTGCATCCTTTTTGGGGGCTGCGAAAACTATTGTTTTGAAAAGATTATATAGTGAAACCATGCTAGACATTTCAGTCATTTTACTAGATGGAAAATTGGACCTTTCAAGTACAAAAATGTGTGTACCAAAAGCTAGTCAGAAACTCAGATACAAGGCAAAAGTTTAGAAAACACAAATTTAGCCTTCCCTCGTCAAATACTCATTGTGGGGAACACAAGGATTCAGATTAGTAGCAAATCTCTCTCTACAGAATTTTTACATGAAGCAGGTGCCAGAAATTAATTTCAAAGTACACAGTTTAGAATTTTAAATACACTAAAATAGATTTTTTTAAAGCAGGTTCTCAGCCATGAATCTCTCAATGAAATCGGGATTTAAAATTAAGAAATATTAAACTGAAGGTTAAGACCTTAATACTGATATTCAAAGGAATAGAAGTTTTAGCAGCATATATAGCAATGGCTACAGTATTAGGTTACATCACCAAAGAGATGCAATCCACATGCCAAGTTAGCCAGAAGTCGATTTCTAAGTTAATACGTTGTTAAATCGGTGGGAGACATACAAAATTTAACAAGGTATTTTTAGACCTGTCAAAAGTCTGTAGTTCAGTAAAACATTAGGGGATCTCCAGGGTAAACTATTGTATTTCTAAGTTACAAAGAGATCTTTCACTATGCAAATGACAATAAAAAAAAAAATCAGGAGTGAAACAAACCTAAACATTGATTTTAGGCAAACATTATCTTGCGCAAAGTACTTTTATACTCATCTTTGTTTCATAATGAAGGGAAGAAGTCCTCGCATATTATCACAGACAAAATTATTCATTAATTTCTTTCCATTAAAGTACATGGTACATCAGAGGGATAGCGAAAAGTACTGAAGTTACTTCATATAAGTGATATTTAAGTTATTAATTCATCACTACTTGAAAATTCTTTGGATTTCAGATTGACAAATGTTCTACATTAAAAAGAATACCTTTTTATCATGTTTCTCTCATTACAGTGTATTTACTTTACAGCTGAAGCAAAAGAGAAGAATTTCCTGATGGCAACCACTAATGCAGACTAGTGGTCAGAACCAGGAAATCCCAGCTCCTAACTTGAACATGTCAATATCTCACTGATATAGTCCTAAAAGATAAAATACTATTAAGTGTCAGTGCAGTGGATCTAGATAAAAACTATATTCTATCAGATTTGTATTACTTTAATGGTTTAGCATCTTTAACACTTAAAACTTGCTCATGTAATTTTCATACATGCCGAATTCAAATTTCTCAAAGATTTCTATGCATTTGAATATATGTACTAGTCCACAAAAATCACAAAACGACAACATATTTGTAAGTGTGATCGCTCATCTATCACGGAGAACTGTTTACACACAGTATTAATAGCTCTTTAACACATGTTTTCTTAAGGTCAAAAATAGCATGTGGTAATTTACAGCAACTCCTAAACTGTAATGAAGAGTTAATAACCTGCTACGGTTTTATCACAAGTCAGGTGTAAAATGCATTTATTCTTCACCTTCCATCCAAAAAAATTAACAACTTCAAAGCACTTTCTAGAAGAGCTACTGAAAATGGATTCTATATAAAGGATTGCCAATGAAAAGTATTTGAATTAGACTATTGCCTCCAGATAGAGCACGGTCCCAAAATATTCTTCAACAGTAAGTCATGGTGCCAGCCACAAGCTCTTCCAAAATGTTAACCATGTCCCTTATTTATTAATGACAGATAACAACAAAAACTTATTTGGACATGTCAAAATGACCGGAGATATTCCAGGAAAAGAGTAATAATAGCTGCAAATTTGTGCAGAGCAACCAGAAGTCAGAAATTCTGAAGAACTGCTAGGAAAAATCCCAATGATGATCAAGGCTGAAGAAGTCAAACTTTTTTTTTCCCCCCCAGAATCACTCTCCTTGGTAAATGATTCTGACAGATTTTAGACAATAACCTGGGTAAAATTTGAATGGGAGCAAGCCAGAGAACTGTTGGAAATAGCAAAATCACTTCAGGAGGTCACACGTTTCTCCTTTAAAAAAAGTGACAAACTGGGGTCCTAATGAAGAGGAGGATGGGGGGGCGCCTGTGCTGGCAGAATTCTTTTGGACATTGGCCCCATTGTCATTACCACATCCAATCTCATTCAGTTTATATTAAAGAAAGACGATGTAGTTTAAGGTATCAGCATCACAGATTGTGTGCTGGAAGACTTGGGTTTCACTTCTGCATCTGCTTTGGTCTAGTTGCCTTTGAGAAAATCATTCAGTCTTTTAAACACTCCGTTTAGCTCTCTGTTAAATGGGAAATATTTTAGTCTCAGTGCTACATCATTTCACTGATTATTTTACCTGCCATTGCCATAGACAGAATGGGCCTCCTATTCCCTGCACAGCCTCAGCAGTGTGCTGACAGCTGCAGTATTTCATGCCATAGCCAGCATAATCTCTAAAGTAGGTGAGGAGATGACTGTAGTGAAAATATCAAGTGCTTTGGAATAAATCCTCTAGAATAAACGTAGCATTTTCTTCAGATATGTGATTAAACAAGGTGTTTAATCTGTCCACAACCATTAAGATATACAGGAAACAATGTTAAACACAAAGCCTCAAAAACAGAACTCAAATTGTGATTCAGGTTCAGCGGCCATTTGTGGCGCAGCTATTTTCATGTTCTACACAAATTCTTCTTTATGCATAACAATCATTACAGAAATGTAACAGAAGAAAAAACAAGTGTGACACTTGAGCCAATTTAAAAGGAGGGTGACTCCAGTTGAGGGCAAGCTATCAAAGGCCTCTGAATCTGAAAGCTATTGACAAAATAGGTAATTCGCAAGGACTCTTTCCAAAATACCTTGCAATGTACAACAAACGTAGAAAAGTGTTTCAGAATTTTCTGCGGAAGGTTTACTGCCATAAACAAACTGCTTCTTTATTAAATGGGTAAAGAGCAGCCTGTAGCACAGTCTCCTTTTTTAAATGATGTACTAGAGTTCTGGTCACAGCAGAAAGCCTGATTTAAAATCTTCAATTTGCAGGTATTTAATGACTAAGAAGTAGTAACACAAACCTATCCATTCATTTTGAAAACATACGAACTTTTTTTTGTGGAAAAGCAGAAACTACCAATAATCTTTGAATTATTTCCCATTAACTGAGGAATACAATAACTCGGTGAAAACAACAATCCTTATAGTTTGGTCATTTCTCAGACATCTCTGCTTCTAAAGCAAAGGTGCGAAGGAAAGTTTTTTCCATCCAACATATCCTTTACGTACATAAATATATTTGCATTAAGACAGAAAGCCCTACGAGAGCAGTATTTGCATCACTGGTTACACGCACTCTTATTTAGAAAGAGTTACTCACAACATTACATACACTGAGGGGAGGGGGAAGGAGAAGCAGCACTATAAACAGTTTTGCAAGTTGTAAACACATCAGTAGAACGACATTTCACTTCTCTGCCCTAGGTGGGTTTTGTTTTAAACGTTTAAGACAGGTAACATAAATATTCTAGTTTAACACAGTAATAATACATGGAGAGATTTGATAGTCCTCCTCCACACCCAGAGCGATTAAATTCTTAATTGAAAAAGGTGTGGCACAGAATTAGTCTTACTACCGTAAGAAGATTTACTTCAACTGTTTAGCCTTTGAATCACTGTGTAGAGGATTACCCTTGAAAAACAAATATTTTCCTGCAGGTATAGATAGAAATCCTTTGATTTGTCTGAACCAGCATATCAAACAAACATAAAATATATTAAGGCCCTCTTTTACAAGAGGGGCAACAATACTGTCCAGAGAGCACAAGACAAGACTGTTAACTTATTTTTCTAACACAAAGTAGATTTAACATGTATTTTGCTAATAAACAGTGAGTGGCTGTAACAATGAAATTGATTGGTGCTCAGAATTCATTTGGTATATGACTGCTGCTTGAAAGCATCTTTTAATTACTTTTTAAGACCCAGAGATTGCGTTAGACACTCAATACTAATTCTGACCAGGATTAATAGCAGAAAAAAAGGCTAATCATAAAATTGCAATTATACCGAGAAGGAAATAAACTTAAAATACCTCTTCATCTATTTTACATCAAGAGTCTCTATTTTTTTATTCCTTTTAAATAGCTTAAGTCATAGGCAAATGCATGCTGACGCACTGAAAAAAACGTTAGGAGTACTTCACAGTGTTATCCCATGAGCAAAAAGGGAGCAGAGCTTTAAGGATGTAACCCACTGGTGGGTTTTTTTAGATGACATTACAATTTATATGACTTTGCTCACAACAAAATATTCTTACCCAGAAGATCCAATGCTTTTGCACACACCAAGAAGAGGCCGCTTCTCAGAAAAGTTATCACATTTCTGAGCACCTAGTAAGAGGGAAAACAAAAAAAGAAAAAGCAAATCACTATGCACACTGTTCATGTTACCTTTCAAAGTACCGGCGTGCGTGTTGTGGGGGCTCAATATATTGAAAGGATATTGAATATGTAACACAAAACTGTACAAGATTAGTGATAGAAATACAAATAACAGGCAGAGTCACGAACACGGGAAGAACCGTTCTTGAAAGAGACAGCAATGGGCAACAAAACAAGTAGCAAAATCTGGCCGGGATTTTGGAGCTATTTTCTATTCATTTCAGTTGGGGTTAAGGATTCTGTAACTGTAACAAGTAACACTTGCTCACTTTTCATTGTTTCATAAAAGTTGCCTGTAATAAGGCTGTCACCAACTCCGCGGGGGTTTCACACATTGGTTTCCAATTTATTCTACGGAGGTAGAAGTGGAGGATAAGCGTGTTAACCATAAGAGCGCAGGGGAAGAGCAGCCTCTCCCTTTAGCACACGACAGGCTGGGCTGCGAGTGTTCCCCCAAAGCACAGCCATGCTTGCAGCCCATTCTCCGTGCCTAAGAAAATACAAGATTAAATTCAAAACAGTCTTCAATAATCGCCCTGCCACCAAGCGATTTAAGCCGTTCACAAAGCAACCTCCAGCAGCTTCCAGTGCGACTTGGGCTCTGCCTGCTGTTCACGCAAAGGGAAAACACGGCTCTAACACCACGTCCAATCTCCCTTTAATATGAGCTTCTTCAGCAGGTAGCCCCAGCAGCAGGATTTGGCATGGGCTCGTCCTCTGCTCTAACCCAGGCGAGCCAGTCCTGCCTGCCCTGGGATCCCTACACGCCACCACCGCTGGCACCAGAGCCAGGCAATTAAAACCAGCTTGCCGACTTCCCAAATTGCAGTCACGCCTTGACTCGAGACCCGTCAAATTGTTAAATACGGCACACTCCTTAAAATGGGATTTTCAAGATTTTGACAACTTTGCCTTATTACTACGTAAACAGAAATGAAACTAAAATTGAGTCAAAAAAACCCCTCTCTCCTACTTGTGAACAATGTTTTATTAAATTCCAGGGTATGTTTCTAACCCAACTTAAAGAACTGATGAACCACCAACAGTAACACTACTAGATTTCCTCCATTTTCTTTCAACCTTTGCCTTTTTAATTATCTATCTATAGGTATGTATGTGGTGAATAATGGAAATTTATTTTTTTTTTGTCCATTATATACCAACCCCTTTGATCTATAAAGAATATTAGCGATGCAGTCTGTTCAAAATTTAATTCACAAATACTGGTGTAGCTGCACTAAATCAATTATTCAGAAAGGCACAACAATTAACAATATACATTTTCACATAACAGTCCCTGTTAATTATTAATAACTCAGGTACATGCAATTAATTTGTAACAAAAACTGTTCAGTACTCTCATCTGTACAAGGATAAGTCTTCCCTCCTACACATTTGGGTATTTATAAAGTCAAATGGGTCACATCAATAATTTCACCATCAACAATAGCTTTACAAGTAACCTAAACCAGCCAAATGTATTTTCCTTTTATTTCTATTATTTCAAGGCCTGAGTCATACCTGTACTGTATGTACTGACCTGTAAATTGATAAATGAAACATATAGTCTTCTTAAGAATCTGGCAACCAATTTGTTTTCTTCAATACAAGTAACAGATGAACTCCATTTGTTCTGTTCACTTAGCCAGTCTCCCAGCATTAAGGGTGAAATGCTGACTACCAGGAGTTCTGACAGTGATTTAAGTGGAGCCAGGATTTTACCTTAAGTATTTAACTATACTTTTTTCTTTTTTTTTTCCCCCCCCTTTTTTTTTTTTTTTTTCTTTTTTAACTAGGCTATATTAGAGACATGAATTCATATGTTTCTTTCTGGTCTAGTTCTAAGTTTAACGACAAGGAAGGGGGAGCAAGGGGAAGAAAGGTGGCGGGGAGTACAGGGAAACAACTGCACAAAATCAAAAGCAATACCAGCTTTTAATACCCACAATACAGATTTGCAAATTTTGTACAACAGGTGCTTAAACTTCTGATTTCAGCCTTCATTTTAAAAAAAGCCGTTTTCTACTTCAGATATATACTTTCAGAATGTAAATATTAATACTGTAGAAAAATATCATTATTTTGAGGACTCTGCAGGGCATTAAATCAGGTTAATAGCGGGACCATTCGTGAGATTGCAAAAAGCGACATGTGTTGTTCTCTGCAACGCTTAATGGAGGCAGCAACCCTTTCTAGTTCTGCGGTGGGATTTAATCTTCCAAGTTATGGTGGATTAATTTTTATTTGTAAAATTGTGTTTATTTGCATGTGCAATATACTGACGTTGTACACACCTGCTCCACACACAGTGTTTAACAAAATGCAGCAGGATGATTGAAATGAAAAACAGCTAGCTAAATCCCCTCAAATACAAAAAGTATTGAAATCCTGTTGCAAAGTCTTTTTCTTAAACTCCTTTTATTCTAAATCCTTTTAATTCTGTCATATAACACTACAGCATTTATAAAAAGCTGAAAATCCTGACAAATCACACAATTAAAGTAATGAAAACTGTCCTTCCTGCCAACAAGGCACCACCTTATCTACAGCTCCATTTAGCTAAATGACGTATGTTTTTAAAAAAAAAAAAAAAAAATAAATCTAACTTCAGTTAGTATACTTAAAACTGAAAAAAAAATATCTGTGGCTAAATGAAATTTCATACAAATCAACATTTAGAACTTTATGAAGTCAAAAGGTTATCCACACATAAGCTGAAAGCGGCTTACGTTCTGTACCTCTGATGAAACTGTGAATAGCCAGCTCTTGGGCCTTCCAAGGCCTCCCAATGATGCCAATAACAATGGTAACAACAGCACCACGCCTTTTTGAAGAATAAAAATGAAACCCCAGTGATCTTCACAGGAACTCAAAAGCTACTCAAAATGATGAAAAGTATCCTCCTTTCCCTTGAGTAAGAACTGCATCGTGGAACTATCAAATTCTGACCTATTTAGCAATAGCATACATAGAGTATATTTTTCTGGTATGTAATTCCACTGATCAGCTTCCATCACAGCCATTTATTAATGCAGTGCATCTCCTGTTCAACTAAACCCCTCTTATTTCTATCTGTTACTTGAAAATCGTGTGGCATTTGTCGTCCTGCCCCGTGTCAGTGTAGTAGCCGACCAGTATCTGGAAATCCATTAGCCCACATGGCTGGCATTCACTACGTACGGTTTTCATTCCCTATTTTGCTGCTGCTTTTTTTTTTTGGTAGGGGAATCAGGGGCAGAATCTTTCTTAACATTCCTTAATCACTACCATTTTGTGTCTGCTTTCTTATTGAACACAAATACAAAAAAGCATATGTGCTACTTTAAACAGAAGTGAAGAGGCTCGAGCCAGTCCTAAAAATAGCGTGTGAATTCCTTCCTCAGCTTCAGGGTAGCATCTATAAACGCTCCATTTCCTGCACAGATAAGCTCTAACTGCATTACTCAATAGCATGCCCGATCGATGGCACTGTGGCTGCTGTCCTCATCCCAGACCTTCAGGTGCTCCTCCAGGATTAATATTCTAGATCATAAGCATCATGTCTATCTCCCTTAACTCCCAGCAGCACCCAGACATTTCAAGTTTCCAAGTCCCTCTCCAATACCTACATCATCATACCTGTTTCTTAGCATCCCCCAAAATTATCACCCTAGAACCCCTTCAGCTCCAGTTGATTTCCATATCTCCTGCCTCCTCAGCCTGTTCGACCCTCCCATTTCTGAGATAGACAGCAATGCTGCAAGAAGCAGCGGTGGCTGGAAAACATTTTCTTGGCAGTTTCTGTACAGAAAGTTGTCTTTGCTGCACCGCACCACAGTTATATTCTCTGATAACTATGTAGCTTCTATATGAAAAAAACCCCACAAAAGATGACCTTGAAACATTCGCAAAAGAACAATGTTTCTAGAGTCACACATTAAAGACAGATAGAAGTATTTTATTTTGATTGAAATCTTGTTCAGAAAACTTAAAAGACGTATCAGTCTAATGCGGTGAAAGTTTAAGGTCTAATAGGCTAAAGCATTGACGTGACGTGGACAGAACTGCAATGGTGGCATACAGGTCAGTATTTCTTTAAAGTCTTTCTTCAAAGAAATTAGTATTTTAAAACAGTCGGCCTCTAAAATTTTTCCCTATAGTATCTATAAAAGGCTTACTTGCTATGCTCGAGAATTCTGTTCTGTAATTTTTATAATCCACAGACATTAAACATTCATTATACCCTAACAGCCCACAGAACACCAGAACTTAAACGCACACCTACATGACCCACTCGCACCAATCCAGCTCTAGCTACCAACTGCTCCTGCTTGTTCAGCTTGGAGGGCTAGTTCCCCTGCTAGGCGTACCGTGCAATTATTTTGGCCTTCGGGGACTTAAAACCACTAAGCCACCCAAGTCGTTGAATATATACAAAACTCACATCTGCCTTCCTTTAGAAAGCAACCTAAATATTATAGTTCTTTTTAAGCATACCTGCACATAAAGCTGAGTTAGCTTTTGAGGTTCAAATTTTATTTTACCAAAATCAAAGATGTCAGCAGTAAAGTAGAGTTAGATCTGCTGCAAAATTTAAACTTTTAACAGTTTCAGATTTTTCAAATGCAAAACTACGCTGTGTCCCAATTAATTTTAGATTTTCAAGTTAATTCTGTTTTTCAACCCTTCATCCATAAGGTTCCCTTGGTTCACAGTTGTTTTATCGTAGTACCTCTGATTTCTTTTTTTTATTTCCTTTCTTATTTGCCTTTTTTTTTGCATTATCAGTCAATTTGACTAAGCAGTCAAATTCACTGAGAGATGTAGGACTATCAGACCCCCTTTTCTGCAAGCAGCATAGTCTAGAAAACAGCAATAAATTAATTCAATTCACTGGGGGAATTTAGTTTCATAATGCTGAGACACAGATACAGGTTTTAGAGATAACAACTGATCTAAACTTCAACACACGAGCCGGTCACCGTGTACCCTTTACCCATGAACTGCCACACACAGTGCTGTTCCTGCAGCTTGGCCCAGTTTCTTGATCGACTTCTCAACTATGCAAGCCTACCTTAATAAATGGGATAGCACAAGGCAGAAAGCAGGTATTTGGCCAGGGTTTTGTAAAATGACCTGGGATAAGTAATGAAAAATGGAAGACTAACTCACTTCAGAAAGCAGCAATATTCAGATTTTGTATGAAAAAGAACAGCAAAGCTATCTGAGGTAAATGTATTATTTCCTTAGCGCTGGTTCAGAAGTATATATGCAACGGACCGCAAAATGAAGTCAAAACCACAGCAAATTTTTAAAAATACTGTAAGAGTTCTGAATTTGTTTTATTAGTGACTTCCCAGGTCAAAGAACATACAACTACTCCAGAAAACCTAAATAAGTAATATTTCTAATGTTTCTCTAAGTATCTCAGAAATGCTCATCAAAAGAGAAAAAGGAAAAGACAAATTCCAAGACAGAATACTTAATGTACAGAACTCAAACTCAGCATCATTTCAGTTCTATAAGTATGTATCCATGCCACCAGTTGCCTCAGAAAAATGAGAAAGGCATCGTCTAGAGGAAGTGGTGAAAAATTAGAAAACACGTTAAACAAAGAACATTAATAATTAGGTTAGTGTGGCTAAATAGAGCCATTAGGTATTATGTGAGAGGAAGCCCAACACAGAGAACTGAAGTAGTACTGCAGGCATCACAAATTTGCATCATATAAAACGGAGGAGGAGGGGGTTACTGCCCCCTGATTTTTGCTTGGTTCTCTTACTACCATTAACTACAATCACGTTACCAACTGTAGTTTCCTCTTCACAGAGAAGAGGAGCTAAATCTAACTGGCAGAGGTCCAGCTTTCTTTTCTATCTACCACTTAATATTTTCTCCCTTCTAATAATCACAAAGTCACATCAATTTGTCTTCAAACACATCTTTGCATGCTCTTTTATCTGAAGAGACAGAGAAATCCAGAGCCCAGAAAGCCAGGCATCTGAATACACATAAATAAGTACTAAACTCAATCACAGCATACAGATTTGAAAGTGTAGAAGAGCTAGGCGAGTTAAAAAGCCCGTGCTAAGCAGATGGCTCAGCAGATAATGCAGCATGTGGCACGCAAAGTGCCAGGACTTACTATTCTTATTTCTAAGACTGACAGCAGCATCCAGACATTCATATTCTGAATATTAGCCATGCAACTTTATCTCCTCTCTTAAGCCCAAAATTTGGTCACAGTGTAAACCTTCACTCTCCAAAAAGGCCATTTATATTGCAAGCTGTAGAAAATAATCAAAGCCATATCTACTGTTGAGGGCAACAGTAGATATTCCCTGTCCACAGAGAAGGGTCAATATCTACATTTTTCCATGTTATGTACAGAAATCTCTCGATTCTTCACAGACATCTTACCCAGGCTGCAGGCCAACCATGCCACGGACACAGAGACATCAAAGTGCTGCAGCGCTGGGCCAGGTCAGGTATTACCTGGTTTGTCAGCTCAGACAAAACCCTGCATCAACATTGCAGTATAGCTGCCAGGTCAGAACGGTTCCAGGAGCCATTTAACTGCTCTAGCGTGGCACAGAGCCTGAACTAATAAACCTCACCGGATCTGAGCTGGCAGCATGCAAGGCCAGCTCCAGATACTGCACCACGTTCCTGCTACTAGGGCCACTTATAACCCGCTAAATCAGATTTGAGGAGGTCTCCTTTGCAATAAGCCAGCATGAAATAAGCCTGTGTGAAATAACTCTTTTGAAACAATGCTTTATTATGCTACGAAGCACACGATGCAGCAGAGGATCTAACATCAAAGTAGTATAGTATTTTAACAAAGTAGTTGACAAACTATTAAGTTCTGCTACTGTAAAGTCACCAAGTTAAAACCACGAGCTTTCCTTTCACACCTGGGAATGAGCTGCTTATCACAAACTAAGATCTGTTTCTAGGAACGTGCCAAATCCATCCTCTGAGACTCCTATTTTCAATAATTCCCTTTTTACAGCTTTACAGTAAAATAGTGTTTGAGCCTTCTGATGGTAATCAGCTTCTCCTTTACAAATTTCTTTTATTTTGCTCAGAATCATTAATCTTTATTAAGGCCTCTTATTACAGCTTTACTTTTATCTGATTCCAGATACTGGTCAATGATATGCTCATGTACTTTTAATCAAAGATCTATTTAAACCAAGCCATGTAAAAAGAGACCAAAAAATGTTTTTAAAAGGTTTGACTTAATTTAATATGAGCTAATTTGAATAGTTTTCCAATGTAACAACTATCATTGTCTGATGCTAAATATATGCAATTCAGAGACAGAAAGAGAGCAACTGCCTGAAGGAGTTCATAAGCAGTGTAACTCACTCGATAGCAAAATAGTGCTTTGATTTTTCAATCAGACAAAACAGACCTTAGGTCCTCCAATTAACTTACTTAGTTTTCATTTACACTTCTTTCTCCTCTCTTTTTCCTTTGAATGAGGAAGGGGCATAGACATCCATTAGTTAGTGACACATATAACAGCAAAAAAACCATAGCTCATCGAATAAAAGGCACAAAATGCTTGTGAAGTATTTTGCTTTACATTACTTTAACCCGTAACAGCTACAGAACCACATACACACATACTTCCTATATTCCTCTGCTCAGGAAATCACTGAGACAATATAAAATGGGTCCATTAAACCTTTAACATCCTCCATTTACTTTCTTTGAAACATTCAAAATTATTATAATTTACTATTTTTGTAATTAAAATGTAAACAATGAGATTTTAGGCTATCTTTTTTAGTTCACTAATTAATTCATAATGTACTAGTAGAATTTGTAATCCAGCAGCACCCCAAAAAAAACGTGGTCATACCAGAAGTACATTCTTTTCATCTGTGAAGTAAAACATGGCAACCAATTTAAACTACAAATACCACTCAGCAGCCGTACAGAACGCCTTGCCCAGTTGAAGTTACAGGGAGAGCAGATAAGCAAAACGCTGCCGTAACCAAAAATGAGCCAGGACGCCAACACATCTTGGGCCTTTAACAAGTCTACAATCAGATTTTGTGTTTAGATGGAACAGTATCTTTTTTTTTAAAAGGGAATTGCTTGTTTATGCATAGTTGCTTAAATTTTGCAGCAAGCTCTCCCAGGGGATTAACTCAGAATTTCCAAAACAATCCTGTTTGCCAAACCAAGTAGCTCGTCTTAGAACTTGATAAAACGGTATTTAAGCAGTAACAGAGAGGAGGTGCCTATCGGTACTTCAGGGATGATAATAGAAGTTCAACCACTAAAGAGGTCAAACTGTTTGAATAAGTTTACATAGAGTAAGTAGAAAGGAAACAAATTAGAAGCTAGTACTACCCCAAAAAATAAATTCCATTTTCTTGTTACTTTTATCGGAGTGGAAAAGTTTTAAAAACATCCAAAAAAGCTGTGATTGCTAAACTTAATGCATGCACTAGTAGACTATCTAGATCATTTCACAGCTTAGAAAATACTTGGTATTTTATTCATTAAACATATTTAAATAGAAGGATATTTTCTCTTTGTACAAACTGTATTACTTAGATCAACTAGTTCTCGCATTATCTTATGTTGTTTCTGGTTTGGCTCCTGAATGAGTAAAAGAAAAAAAAAAAAGACATACTATCCTCTAAGGAGTTGAAGAGTTTAGAAGGGCATCACATTCTGAATAGACTTTACAATGCACTAGAACAGGAGTTTTTAATAAACATTAATAATTTCTAGATCTATTGCTATCAGCCATCGCCTTGCTATAAAAATTCATGTCAATATTATTTTATATCAATACAATATTGGTAATAAATATTTCCAAATAGAATTGTTGACATCTGCGGACTGATCTCTGAGCACAGATGTACCTCGATATCCTCTAAACTACAAGGGAAGCAGCATCGAAGCTGAAATCTGAAGGTGAAACTGGAGAAAGCACTGGATTACAGAGTAGGAGGAAGAAAACAGTGAGCAATGCTTGTAGAAAGCTATGATGAATGTGACAGTTTAAAATGAATGGAAAAATCTACATATCAGGTTATAGCAATGATTTGGACAGAGAACTGTAAAAAAAGTTATGTTTAATTATGAATCATATAAATATATACTTACTGATTTGTGGAGCTGGTAAAATCCGTGCAGCTCGAACTGGACCGTGGCGGACAGAAAACAGCTCCTGAGCTTCACCACTGATCTGCAAAATGAACATACAATGTAAAAAACCACGCATTTATGAAAATACATATATTTATAGATACAATAGATACTAATATAGGTACTATATGTTATATTACTATATAATGTATTATATCTATTGTATATTATATGTAGATAGTAATAATATAGATAAGAAAGTAGGTAGAAAGACATTGCACAAAGGTAAGTTAGAAAGTAAATTGGTAAGACATTGCCTTTCTAACCAACCATCTGCAATTTCTCTGAGAGTATCTTCAAAGTCTTGAATAAATAACACAAATTATAGCAAAGATGGCCTGCCTCTAGAAACGCATGCCTTCAACTGTGTGGATGAGATAGCACTACCTACTATTAGTACCTATACATGTTTTAAAAGAAACACGACTCGAGAGTTGACTGCTGACTAAAATTAACAAAAATCCAAGGAATCTGAAACACAGGCATTTATTGTACACAGCGCATGTTTCAAAGAAAAACGCTAACTAACCAATGATCAAGAGTGGCAAACATCGGTAGTAAAAGATCAGGGAATTTGATATATTGGTACATTCTATATTCTCCAGGTGTGAAAATTATGTTTAAAAATCGGGGGTCAAACTAATTAAGTTTGTCACTAATGGCAATCTTTAAACCAGAAGCAGTTAAGAAGAATTTCCAGACTTCCTGTAAATGGTCAGTCAGAATGCACTTTCATAACTGCCCGGTAATGGATCCGATATGGAATGTCAAACTTCAGGAAAATGGCAAACATTATGAAGCTCACTTCCAAATAACCAACAACTTAAAACAGATGTAATGAGACTAAGAACACAGCCAACATGTTGGCATAAAGATTTGCCAAACAAGCACTTTACAATATCAGAAGCGAATACAATTTGGAACAAGGTTCTTATGAATCAATAAACTATAAATCCAAGTTAGCTTTTTGAAATGTCATTTTATAGTTGTTCCCATTTCTTTCTGCACTTCAGATCACACGTTCAAAAAGTTAAAATACTACTACTGTTTGACCAACAAATCACAAGTATAGCACTTCAGGCTCTTAGTTCTCTTCCAGCCTTAACCCCGAGCCTCATTATTTATTATCGCCGCTTTAGATAACGTGGGCAGAATGAAACCTACCCCACCGAAGCACAAGTCTTACACAAGATTACTCTGAAAATACCATTTACTACAGAGGTAGCCCATCATTCTGTAAACAGTAAGTAAACACAGAACGTTGTGAACTACTGCTTTTCCATATTACACCTGGAATAATATTCAAGCGACACAAATTTGGGGAAATAACTTTCTTAGCCATTTTAGGTTTGCGGACAGTTCGCAGCTCTGCACCGGTGTGCATCAATATTACTGTCAATGATGTGATCAGAGTTATTCCTGATGGACACAACAGTGTTAAAACTGTAATCAATATGAGAATTAATCCCTTACTCTACTCTGCTCTTATTTTATGAGGCAGATGTTCCAATCATAGCAGATTCTCCTCTTCCAGCTAGCAGCATCATCTGACCAACATACAACATCGCAGTACTCCAGCTTTTGTAAAACAAGTTTAATTTTCCCTCTGGGACAGCTAGAGGCCTCTGCTCTGAAGAGCTTGCTGACCAGATTCTATACAAGCCAAAAGAATGATGATCAGAAATCAACTCGGTAAAGATTTGCCGATTGTTTTTAACAGATCATGAGTTTGGAGGAGAGGGAGGGGGGGGGGAGCACACAGATAACATCTGCATCCAGAAAAGACAGCTTGGAACATAGTAGGGTGCAGCTAAGCAGAAAATGAGAAAAATTGAAGAAACAGAGAGAGACAAAGAGATGAAAAGAGATGAAGACAGCAGCGTGTTTTCTAATCATCGCTACACACCAGCTCTATGAAAAGGACACCAGCTCTATGAAAAGGGAAAAAAGGGAAATGGAGAAGAAAAAAAAAAAAGAAAAAAAAAAATCAAGGCTTTGGAACTATTATTACTGGCAATTAAAGATTTTTTTCCCCAAAATCATGAAAATGCTGTTTCACATGCACATCAATGGCTATGAATGAAAACAAGAGGGAAAAGAACTAGCATAACAAAAGTATGGAAGAAGTGATTCACATAAAATAATCCAACCCAATTCAGTCACCTCCTTCCACTTTTTAACTATGCCAGCCCATCAGCTCTAACTCCAACCTACTTCAAATAAAGTTATAGCCCCAGAAGTTAGATACACTAAGAAGGCCAAACCTTCGTAACTCAGTTTCTGCTCTTAAATATACTGAACTCCAGAGAGTATGTTTATTCAGCCTGTGATGCCAAGACCTGGTAGAGCTTAAAGTGGAGATTTTCAAAGAAAAGCCTAGAACGTATAAACACAAATGCAGTTTATTTGTACTTCAGCACCTAACATCAAAAACCTAGCCCAGCTCTTTCCATGCATATAATGCTTTTATTTTTTAAATAATTAATATTCATTGTTTGAAAGATAACTATTTTATTTTATCCCGGGTGGAAATTACAGAAAGGAAGGTTAAATGGACTAACCAAAGCCACAGGATCAGACTGACAAAGACGAGATTATAGGTAGGTAGCTCCTAACTGTTTGGAGACCATTGCCAAGTGTAATACTGTAGTGTAACATGTCCTCTCCCCTCAGTCTGTGTAGGACTTCCCCCCCCCCCCCCCCCGAAATGAGGAAACTGTGCAGAACTAAGGAAAAAAAAAAAAAAAAAGCAAGTAAATGTTCAGGTAACTTCAGCCCCCTGTATAGCTCATGCACTCAACAGGTTATAGGCTGCTGACTCCCAGAAGCCAAAAAGGAGCAAATTTTAAGATATATCTCCACTGCAGATTTTGTAATGAAAATACAAGATCCCACCCAACCCCGACATCTCATTTGTAACGAAAAAAGTCAAATTCAGTACAAAGCACCAAGAAGTTTACAAAAAATCTGGACATGACACTACAACATGGACCAGATTAAAACACCAATACTTAATTGATCATAGCTCCATAAAATAACAGTTTTCTTGAGGGATTTTTTTTTTTTTTTAAGTTTTATGTCCTTAACTGTTCTACAGAAACAGAAGATCATCGAAGGCATTGGACTCTGTTGCATGCCCTGAATTAGCAAGAGTTTGGTTGTTCCTCTGGTCTGCTTGGCATTGAAAAATGCATTAGGGCTTTAGAGTTCAAGATTTTCTTTGACTTATAATTAACGCTACCACCAGGAGAAGCTTCTGCTATTTGCAATCTTATAAAATTCTGAATTAACTGTGGTTGATGTTAATGCCCTTCATTTATCTATATAAAACATAACACTTTATTACCATTGCTGAGGCCACATGTATCAATTTTGACTGAAAGCACCATCTTCAGAGCGGAGAGATTATATAGCCTGATCTTCCTGCCCGTTCAGGCCTTATCTCACTCCTGAGACAGCCAGCATAGACAGCCAATCTTTCCTGTGAATGGGACACTTATTCCACTAGGAACTAAAGCGGGACAAGGAACTGCATTTAACATAAGCCCAGCCCCATCACTAAATGGCTAACAACTTTGTTGCTGCCAGTTTGGGTGAGATGTGGGCTGGCAAGTATAAGTAAAAGGCTCCACATCCCATTACCAGTCCCTTGAGCCTACACAGTCTCACAAGCATAGACAAAATATAAATAGATTTCATGAATTGAAAACAGAGCTTTAAATTCTTCAAAAAGCACCTGTGAAAAAACTAGGCTGTGGCTGCCATTTTGGATTTGATCCAGCTAAGTAGCGAGTCCCTATGGCAGCTTTCAAAGCTCTTAAAAGTTTTTCTTTCCCATTCCAAAAGCCAAGAATATTTCCAAACAGGTTTCAAGAATTGAATATTAAGCTATAAAAGCAGCTTCAGGTACTTGTTCTATGAAAGAGCGGATCCAAAATGACGGCTCCAAGCTGGTCTGATAGAACATTTCAGCTTTCCCAGCGCCTGGTATCAAACCACAAGCCCCAGACCTACATGGGAGGCTGCAAGCAAAGAACACGCCGATTCAAAACCAGGGCCCCAATGAAGTCTTCATCACTCTCTTCCAATAACGACAGATTGGAAGAGCAAGAACTCCTCTCTCCTCCGCTCAGACGTCTTGAGCTACTGCTTAAAATATGACAGACCAGAAATCCGGAGCACTGCTTAATTTTTGATGACAGAGCTTTATTGTTTGGAGCATACCAGTTTGCACCCATAAAAAACAGAACAAAGGAAGTTTTGTTCACACTAAGGATAACTAATAGTTTCCGACCATAGAAAATGGTTTTCACATGGGGAAAAAAAAGAAGAAAAAGTCAAACGTACACCAAACTGAAACAAAGTTCGAAACTCAACGTTTAAACTACTGTGCAACTATATAAAAGCAAACTGCTTGCATGTTAAAAAACTGTCCCAGAGCACAGGGGAGATATCAGGTTGTTGGGTTTGGGTTTTTTTTTTTTTAATACAATAAATGTTTTAAATATAATCTAGATTATAATGATATGGTGTTCTAACATGAGACTAAGCAACTGACAGATACCACCACAAAATACTGTTTGATACAGTCACGTTGGGTTAAAGACTATCACCTGCCATCTTGCTACTGAGAGAATAAGGAAGGACTGTGAGTAAAAGGACAATTTTTACCATTTTAGTTTAGAAATTCAAAGTCTGCTTTTTCATTCAAAAAAAAAAATCTTTAATTATGTATATAAGAATTCAGATGCTCAAAGAATGTTACAGACATCTACACTAGTAACTGAATTAAGTACAAAATTTCACCTAGCATTTAAAATTATGACAACACTAACTGAATTTAAAAAACAATGAAAGCTTAGAAATGGTTTTGGTTACAGTTTCCTCAATGTTCTCACTTTATTTGTCATATGTTTTGAGGAGTTTTCACATGAGCAGGCTGCAGGTTCCCTATAAAATTCTAATTTGGGGGACAGTTCCACATTGGTTTTAATCATTTCTACAAAAAGACAAGAATGACGCAGGCAATGTTGGAAGGAGGCAGAATATGGGTAAAAACACCCTCCACGAGTCTTCATTTTAGCTTTGACCCCATCCAAGGAGAGCCACATGGAACACCATTTGGACTCTTCTGATACCTCTCATCACGTCCTTTTCAAAGGTTGTTGCATGTGCTTTTTTCCCTACTGATCTAGGGTATAATTAGAGTTTAAAATTAACTTCCAACAGTCCTGCAGCCACTTAATGACTGTGAAAACCAGAAAGTTCTTACATACTGCTATCATCTGCGGTGTAAAAAGCTAAAGCCTCAGAAAATGATTTGCATAGATGTTTTGTACAGTCCTTAGACAATTTTCAGAGTTACTAGGTCAGGTCATTACACCATTTTTCCAAGTGGCTAATACAAGCCTTAACAGTGGTACCCTCCATCAGGAGGAGGTCCGGGCAGAGGAAGGATCGCAGCTTACTGTGACTAGTCCTTTTCCCAGCTCTAGAAAGGGAAGAATTACAAAGGGACTAAGAAGACAGCAGCAAAACCCCAGCACATAGTGCTTTTGATGAACAGCTGAGAAAACAAAATGGCACTGGCACATCAGACTTACCATATACATCCATCTATACATCCACATCCACACACTACCTGCTGTACAACTGCAGTTCTAACAACTTAAGAATCATAGTAGTATTGGCAGCAGCATTTCAAGAAATTTAAGGTCTGGTGGTAAGTACAGAAATGGCAGCACACGATGCCATCCTTGTCCAACGACTCCTCTGCATTCCAGAGGTCTCCCCGCGGAAGTCACCTACCATATGGGCTGACGCATCCCGGCAGTCTGCGGCAGCATCCTCATACCTCAGCCTTAAAGTATTTTTCACTAAATATACAGCTGTGCTTGTTATGAAAAGCTCCCTTTGGTAGTTCTTTCTTTATTCAACTCTACCTTAATCGTTCTTTTTTAATTGTATTATGAACCATTATATTAAGATGATTTTTCTACTTCTGAAGCTTCCAGCATACAATGAAAAAAAATTATCTGCCACAAAACCAGCCAACATGCATTTCCCTGAACAGCAACATCTAGAACAGATACTCGGAAACCACATTAGGCAGAAACCAGTTCCAACTGTATTTGAAACGTGAAACTGGGAGCAAGGAAAACACAAATTCCAAATAAAACACAAAACTACACTGCACAATTATCAAATAGGAACTTCTAGTCATACTTTTGTATATTCCCAGATTTCTCCCCACTTAGTGAGGCATATTGTAAGAACACTTTTAACCTTCCCACCCTCATTTCAAAACAAAGATCAAAGAAAAGTCATTTGGATGGACACCTTCCGTTTCTTATGCAATACAGATTTAGACACTGCACTTCAAAACCCCAGCCGTTACTTCAGCACCCAGCAGTCCAAACATTATTTCAGTCCTTTGAAGCAGCCCTAATGGTATCTTCCATTTGCAAGTAACACGTCTGTAGTCAAAGATCTTACTCCAAGGAGATGTTAATGTGAAACCACTCAGACTGCAGAGAGACACACACTCCTGGAGGCAGACTGCGAAGGTGTTTAGAAGTCAATGTAACACCATTACGGAGAGTGTCAGCTTAGAAGCTGTCATAAACACTTCATAATCACTCAGACACAAACTGGACTGCCTGCAACACATTACTTTATTAAGTGCTGAATAGAGGTTCAATTGTACGCATAAAAAGCACAATGCCACAGATAATAGCCTTACTGAGTAGATTTTCACATAAATGTCAAATTGTTGCTGTTTCAGATTGAAAGGTTTTTAAACTAGAGAGATCCGTGTTTTTTTTTTTCTTAACTGGAATAACGTTGCTTAATTACAAGCTAAATGCTCAGCAAGATCAGGAAGAAAGGTTTGTATAATACCAAAGGGCACAAAAAAGTGGTGCCAAATAAACTCTACATATTTAAAGTCAGTCACATAACTGCCAGATTTGATTTTACTCCGACTGTGTAAGCAAAAAAAATGCGACTGAGAAACAACAACATGGAAAAAAAAAAAAAAAAAAAATCAGGTTATGTTACCTCCAAATTTGTGGGATATACAAATCCTGCTCTGAAAAGATATTTTAAATTTATATTAAAGATTATCAATCTGAGAAACTCCCCAAGACCATCTTACTAACAAAGGAACCATTCCAAGTTGAAATTATACTAACACATACAAATTGCACAGGCTGGAGCTGTACCTCTCTGGATGTGATCTCCGAATTTCACCGAATATACAAATGAAGGGCTGACAGAGCAATGCAATATCTCTACAGTTGACATTCCTAAGATGGATGGCAAAATATTTCCACATTTGGCATTTTTTCCATTTCACTGGTCTTCCCCCTTCTCCCCCATTAAAAATACCTCTGCAAAAAATGAATGACACTAAGAGAAACTGTCCTGCAATTTCATGTTTCTTCTTTTTCCTAAAATATCAAATACTGTCAAAATCTAGGAATTATGAAGAAGTGAAATATATTGGGGAAAAAAAAGACAACCTGGCTGTATCAACCTACTGAAAAAGAAGGTAACATCTGGTATTCTGTGGCCTAACTTGTGGCTAATTCAGACACAAGAAGGGAAAGAAAGAAGAGAAAAAAAAAGAAAAAAAAAAAGAAAAAACCCACCTGCAAACCCAAAGAAAACCCCTCTTTTCCACTAGGAAACATGGATAAGTTACCTTGTACTACCTGCCCAACAGTACCAGTAAGCACACTTATTCCACATAAGCCTAGATAAACAAAGTAGTTTAACTCGCCATTTGTTAGTAATCTCCATCAAATTATTTCATGTTTACTGCAGCCTACCATGGGGTAAGAGTTTAAACACAGACGGTTAATGCAGAACAGGTTACAGCGAGCTTATCTGTACACGTACCAAAGAACTGAGACTCTCTCCTTTTACACGTACCAAAGAACTGAGACTCTCTCCTTTCAATCTTTCTTTCCTTATACATATAAGATCCCATCTCACAACGGATTTCTCAAGGGCATTGGTACAGATAGCTCTGACAGAGACACTCTCTCCTTCGGACACAGAAAGTCACTTAAGAGAGATGCACAGAGCTCTCCCTCAACCACAAAGCAAGGGCATGTTACATACACACACGGAAAGGAAAAAAAAAAAAAGAACACCACACCAATCTCTGCTAGACGCAAAAGTCTTATCATAGAGTGTCCAGGACAAGCCCTGTGTCAACACAAAGTACTTCCATACATTTTTCAGAAAGCATGCATTCATTTGGATAAGAACATATCAGCAGGTTAAAGCAAGCTGCTTTATAAAAATTCTTTATCTTAAGTCTATGTGACCACTCACAGTATCTTAACTAATTGATGAACTTGTGCTAGAACTGCTGGTACAGCTGCAGTTGTGCTTCCTCTCTTAGCTCAGTATCTTAGTGACACCTAATGTTTGTTTTCTGTAATACACTTCAAAGAACAAAGCAAAGCTTTTCTGAACCATTTTAATAATCCGATTTGTACACTAATACAGAAGTGACCAGTCTTCAAAACTAATTATGTACTGTAAACCCATTTTTTAGTATTCAAAGTCATTCCAGTGTAAGGCAGATGAAAAAAGAGTGGACAAGCTACCTTTGCTGTGCTGTACACATTTCTGCTCTCAAAAGATAAAATACAAAACCAATCCAAATATATGTTTTGCTCCATTAAAAATAAAGGCATGAAAGTTAGAATTAGGTGTAGTTTCTCAGGACATACAAGCAGATGAAGTTTCCTATATTTTGGTTAAAATATTCCTAAATTTTGGTTGAAGTTCCTAACTTCTAGTAAAAAGTTACTAAATACCAAAATTTAATAAAGCATACTAGGTCATACTTCATTTCTATTAAATCCTCCTTCAAATGCAAAAGCTCAGCAGTTTTTTCCTTCCTCATCTCCAGCTAACAATATTCAATCAAGAGGGGAAAAGCCAGCTCTACCACACTCCAGTGAAATTCCATTTAACTTAGCTTTTGGTGTACAAATTAATATTATTTCCTATTATACGGTCTAAGCTACTGGTATATAAACACATGTCCTACATAGCTAACCATAAAGTAATAACCCCCCCCCCCCATATTTCTAAAAAAACCTCAATGCATTTTACAAAGGGAAAGAACTCCATCCTCTCTACATTATTTTGAAGGACAAGGTGTTATGAGCTTTTTTTTTTTTTAATTTAAGAATTTTATGACCTACTGTATTAAACTTTATTCTATAGTTTCAAGAAATTTGGGGAAAATTCCCCAAATTAAGACCATGTGCTCATAAACCACTCTGAAACAAACTGCAGGGTGTGTGTATGACAGCGTGAAATCAAACCCATATGCACACATAGACTTTAATAAAATTAAAATTGCAAATCATGTACATGACAAACATGTGATTGTAAAATACTATTAATACTGTCACACTTGCATTCCTGGGACAAATTCTTTTCAAATTTTTCCACCCTTATTCCTTTCTGTAGGTTAAAAAGATTTCTGTCCTTTCTGGGATACAAACAATTCCGTAATGTCAAACACTACTCCCAATTCAACTCTGAAAATGTACTTAACAGGAATAATTTGTAAAAAGCTCTTAAATCTGAAGGTACAGGAATTCAAGTGTTTGATCTATGCTCAGTATTAATCTTAAGATAAGCATATTACATACAAACCATATGACACTGATGGTAAACGTTGGCTCTTTCCACTCCAATAGGAAAAATTAAAATATTAAAGTAATAACACAACATTACAAACAAAAAAGCCTCTGGACAGAAGTGAACTCTGTACTTACAGGTATGCTCCAGACTTGCATTCCATCACTGTATCCGATCATCAGCAGTAACGGTGGCTCATTCCCGGTGCTATGTATTTCATGAAACTCCATATTCCTCGACGTATCTAAATTGGGTTTAAATATCAAAGCCATTAGTAACAGGCTAGGATCAACTATGACTGGTGTCAGTTATACTAGACTGCGTTTTCTCAATGTATGTTTCTGTTGTCACAAGTAAAAGCAAGTGAAGAGGTTTAAATTTTTATGCTGGAGCACTACTGAAATATATTCTTTTAGGCAAACATAAGAGATTTGTTTCACACTGAGGTTAGAAACCATTAAAATTTAAAGTGATGGAGAAAAATTTTCTGGATTACAAGGTGGGTCGGCATTAAATATCTCAAAAACTTCTGAAATTCTTTCTCCAATGATTAACAAAACAGGGTAAACTTTTCAAATACAGAAAAATTTGCAAAGGACCAACAAAATAAACATCAACAAATACAGAAATTACAAATTCACAGACTGATCAAAACTATTTCTAGATATTATGTAATTAATCTTTACATCAACCTTAAAAAAATATTAAGCTTTTCTTGAGTAAAGCACTCTAAAACTACGTTTTCAACCATGACGGAATAAACAAAAGCTCACTGCAAGAATGCAAGCGTGAAAGAAAGAGAAGAAATATTTAGGATGGTGAAAGAGGATGCATTCAGGCCTAATCAGATTAGGCTGCATAAAAGTAAATTTAAACAGAATATGGAAGATTCTGAAGAGGTTTTGTTGTACTGTAGAAAAGAACCTAAAGAGTGAATGCCTGAGATTTTTTAAAATAAACATGAGGAAAACAAGCCCACAAGCAAGCAAACCTTAACTAGCCTAAAGCTGGACATAATGCCATGTACAGGTTGATAGGTCTTTTCTAGTTCTAATAAACATGAATTTATGAACTGGCAGCCTCTTTGCCATTTCAACAGCTGGAAAACATATAATCTTCCCTATTAACATCTTGGAAAGGCTGAAAATTCCCCATCACAGCTCTGGCTATGGTTGCTATTATTTCATCTAAGACCAGAATGAGCTTTTGCCATAGAGCTCTAGACAGGAAAATAAGAGAGCAGACAAGAAACAGCGATTTGCTGAAAGACTTAAATGCAGTGCTCTCCAGAAGGCAGGCCCCTTAGTTCCCCAGCTATGACAAGCACACATACCGCAACCAACTCCAAGATGTTCAGTTAATTCAGGAAGCAACTACCTGATAGCAGCATTCGACCATCTCTCATTCAGCCCCCAACCTTCCTTATTCCACAAAAAAAAGGTAACTGGGATAGACAGGTAAAGCAGCTCAGACCTTAAGTGGGGATCTACTTGATACTCTTAGAAAACACTTGTAAAAATCACTGTTTTTTCTTAAAAAGGTTGGAGACCTATTGCCTGCACTAAGCCAGCAGTCTGTGCCAATGATTTATTAATATACACCGAAAGTGATAAACAAGTTAAATTTTAAGAATATTTTGTGGCTTTGCTCTATTATTTCCCTGAAAGACATCATGGAACCCCCTGTTCATTTTCCCCAACAGTTCTTCCTTTCTAGGTTACTCTGAATTCTGTCACACCACTGAAAATACATCTGGGACCTGAACTGGATTCACAGTTAAACAACCTGGCTTTGAAATCAAACCGTAGACAAAATAAATTCAGTCCTATGCTTTGTTTTCAACTACCTTAAGGAAAGGAAATGGATTTTTGGGAGGTGGGGTACGGATTTGCCTCTCTTCCTAAGCAAGAGTTATTTTGCCTTTAGATGAAGTTGCAAGGCCTATTTGTTCTATTTGGTAGGTACTGAACAAAAGTGAAGGTGTTCACTGAGAATATAGCCTGTCTAGAAAAGGGAAATTAAATACTTGGAGTCATCAATGCTTACTGATAAAGCTGACTGAAATTATTGTACATGGACCCAAAAAAAAAAAAAAAAAAAAAAAAAAAAAAAAATCACAAAAATAAGTGAGAGAAAATGAAGCCATACCATTTAAATCTGCATTTTCAAATCTGACCCAAATGATCTTCTCCTTTTCCTCTGCTGGTGGAGTACCACTGTAGGCCTGGATAAAAAGCAAAAGAGTTGAAATAAGAAAGTTTAACACCTTTTTTTCCATAGGAGGGAATGCAAGTTAAAAAGGAAAGCCAGAGATACATGTATCTTACTGGCACCAGTATTCCTGTGGGGTTTTGTTTCAAAAATGAATGGTTCCATGACCAACATACACCATACTAAATGCAACCCATCAAGCATGACATCACTTACTAAGGTAAAAATGACACCACATATATAACAACGAGTCGCGTGGAGCAGGTTAGAAACGCCACATGACTTATAGCAATTTAGTCAAGCTAAAATACAGTGGCTTCTACAATCTTTAGTAGTTTAGTAGTGTGCAATTTTAGCACACTACTAAAAGCAGTGAGAGGTGGTCACGTGAGGCCTTTTTACTTTTAAAATTCTCTTTAATTCACTTAAAAGCTTAAGATTAAGGAAAGAAGGAGACCTTTACTACATAGTTTATTTTACTGACGTGTTTTAGTTGTATTTGTGACATCTTTAATACACCCATTTAAAAGAGAATCAACTGTAATTCCAGTAGAACACATCCATGTTTCAGTTCTGTGTTGTACAGATTCCCATAAAAAGATGAGATACAAACTGTGAAGGAGACGTACAAGTTTTACAGTCCTCAGGAGAAACTGCGGTGGTAAGAACGTGAGCTACAGTAGAAACACCATCATTTCCAAATGAATTATAACAAAATACTGTGCAGTACTTCGGATTAAATATGAGAAGAGCTTGTATAATCACTTTATACATGCCAGAAAAGCAACAACATGAACTAAAAATATAAATTTACAAAGTAAGTGTGGGTATTGCTTTTCAAAACAAATTGCATTCCATGCTTCCAAGGCAAACTGATTTGGAAAATAAAACACAGACTGTATCCTTTAACTACAGAGGGGAGAAAATGGGGCATGTGTGTAATGCAGCATTCTCTTAAATAAAAGTTTGACTATTTTTAATTTTGATCATAAGTCAAAAATGCATTTCACAAATCAGTATTAGTGAGGGGAACTTTTTTTTTGTATTATTATTATTATTATTGAGGAAATTCATGACTAACTAACCAAGGTAATCCTTCAAATAAGAACTAAGTTCCCTGAGCCTACAGACAACGAGCTGCAATGCTTCTCCACTACTGACTACAGCTTTCCCAAAGAATAACAAAACAAAATTAGTTTCCCTCTGCTACCAAGAGGCCCATGAGCAATACAGAAGCAATCATTCCAGTTTCATGCTGCTGCTGCCTGTGAGAACTATGACCAAGAGCAGGCATAAGCATCATAGTTGTTCTCCAGAGAGGCATATCCCAGAAATAAAGAAAAAAATAAAATAAAATAAATTTAAAAACAGAGTGAGGACTCCTGTTTTGCAAAACTCAGCACACTGGAGAACAACAGGTTAGGCAGAGCTCCACAGCCCCACAGCAGCCAGGACACTCTGAGGCAAGTTAAGGAAGTAAGATAAAAGAGAGGGACTAAAGGATGCAAAAGAAACTTTCTCCTTATCAGCCAATGACAAAAGTTGAGGTGACAAAGTTGGTCTACCAAGTTTTTCCAACACCAACCAGCCAATGTTCATACATAGATTTCCAACTGTAACCCAGAAAAAAAACTATTTGTAAGAGGCAGAGCAAGTATTATGCCCAGTCTCTTCCCTCCCCAACTATTCAGTTGCCAAAATTATCATAGGAAAAGGCCGCATCCTACTTTTTATATATTATATCTTCTTCCTGCTATTTATATTGTAAATTCAACTTCTGTGTAGCTAAGTGTTTCATTTAAATTATTACCTATCAGAGGAAATCTGTAGGCCCAGTTTTCAGATGTTATGCAGCCTACGCTTTCAAAACTGTGGTCTCAAGATTCACATTCAAAAAACCAAAAATTTTTTTGGTTTTTCAATGATATTTTGGTCCATGTGACACACGTTTCAAATGCTCTGTACACCAAAAAAAATAATTTTAAAGACCTACACGTACCTGTGGCACAACATCTTGAAGAAATGTAACAACGCTTTCCATATATGACTGCTCCCTTGAAAACAGAAGGAGAATTTTTAACTACCACTCAAGTTCAGAAACGGTTATGAATATATTATATAAGACATATCACTAGAGAAAAAACATGCATCATCTTTAGCACAAATGAAAATACTAAGCATGCAACGCAATTTCTTAATATACTGCCAAAAACTCTGATAATATAAACAGCGGCCTAAAAGTCTGTAAAAAAGCCAAGTGATGCCTGTTTATGAAATAACTCCTTGGGGGAAAAGTATAACATAAAATAGTCAAGAAATAAAGCATGTTCTCCACATCAGAGTGGCCAACAGGCAATTGGAAGTTATTCTTTGGCATTTTTCTATTTGACTTGGCTATTACAACATGAAGATGAGGACTGAAGCTAAGGGCTGGAGCTCTCCTTGTGGTGCAAGTAAACTTCAAGACCTCGTATGCATTACATACTGTGATGAGGTAAGCGGTAGCGCTTGGGGGCAGGAGATGGAACAAAACCTTAACTAAGAATAGTAAAGCGATATTCTCAGATAAGATTTTATAGCTTGGGAAGCTTATTCCTTCTTGGAAGTTCAATAGCAGCAACAATTTAGAATAGTATATAGTGCAAGATACATTTGTTCTGATAGATTTAAACTAATGCTTTTATTAGCTTATCCCTGCCTGAGCGGCGAGTCTCTTGTGTAACCGCTGAGCAACGTACAACGTGGGTTGGCTGTATTAGACAGACTGTGTTGAAACCGCACAAAAAGTTTGTGCTTTGTGTAATGAGTAATACTGAAACATGCTGGCAACAACAACTAGCTTCATAAAGTCTGAAACACTTTTTTTTTTTTTTTTTTAAATTAACTCTTTAGGTAACAGCTTTGACAGCCCCTGAATTATTTTTTATATTGGTAGTAATTTTTCCTGTGCTAACTCAAGACTTCTAATAGCAACAAAGAAAAATCATAAACTAGGAAATCTAGATTCTTGATATCCAAAGGTACATGTGCTTTCCTCATACTTTCTGAAACTATGCTGTGTAAGATTCTTAGACTAGAAATAGGAGTGTTGAGTATTTAAGAAATAAGTACTCCACCCTACACACAGCAATACAGAAGACTCTTCAAGTCAAATGATGCAACACCTGGATCAGCTTAACTGGTTGACTCCTCTCTGAAAACAAAAATAGATCTAAACCATAATGTTTTAAATCTTAGAAAGCTTATTCCAACTCATGACAAAACTAGATTTTGTTTGGCAGTCCAGGGATTACTGCATCAAAGTTTGTTTTACTGCTTCAAGCTGAGGCTTTATAAATGAGCTGTGGTTACCAGTGCTGATTCTTCTCTGATTTATGTAGGTCACCAAAACTGTCTTTGTATACCTTTAGAGCCCTTTATTACCTAGCAATAATACTTGTCTACAGGTATAGCATTAAATACAGTGTTTGAAGTTCTTACGTGAATGCCTACCAGCAAGAGTCACGCTGTCTTCATGTTTCAGCTCCTTAAATGAGTACTTTTTTTTTTTCCTTCCCCCCCAAATACATCTTGAAACAAAGTTGATGTTTGGGAAACATTTTGTTCAGTGTAGGTACTCTAATTCTCTCCTGAAGTTGAAAAACTTCCAAGAAGGTATCTTTAAAGTGCCTAAAGACAACTAAAACACCGCCTCCACCCACAAAAAAAAATTCTTCCCTTAGTAGGAATCTAAGAGTTTAACATCAGCAGAATGCTGCTGCAGGCTGCTCAACACACACAAACTCTCATCAGAAAGACTGACATTTCTGAGGTGAAAAGATAGACCTCAAGAACAAGCCACCGTATTTATTAAAACAAAAGAACAGATAATCTTATTCTTATAGTGTTTTTCTATTATTCTATTTTTAAAGCGCACTTTGAAGAAAAGGTCATTACAGACAGAAATGCACTTGAGAAATTCTGCAACACAAAATAATGCTTATTCTGTCACATGGCTGCAAGACCAACCTCTTAACACAACTTTTTGTGTTACAATCATAGGTTTTTTGTGCTCCCTGGCAAAAATAAAGTGAATCTTGATGTTGAAATACACGGCTATCTCTAGTGGCCAACTAATAGCTGCTGAAACTGATAGCACCAGTGAACATTTCAATACGGTGCCATTTTGCAGCAACAATTCAGCAGTATAGACATCCCCAAGAAAAAAGAAAAACTGCTACAAAAATCCTTTTACAAACAAAGACAAGACCATAAATGTTCTAGAATGTCTTTTGCCATAAAGGTATTTTCATGTGAACACAATGAAGATAAGGATGCCCAAGCGAAAAAATGGCCTCTTACGCACTCTGACTGGAGAGAGGTAGCTTCTTCCTTTGCTCTTGTTTTTGTTCTCTCAAGCAAAAAAACCATCAGAATCCACAATTCTGCTCACCGGAGGAATTTAATGACAGGTTTATATGTTTTAATACATCCACCCTTGTGACAAGGCATTATTAAAAAGAGCAGCAAGAAACATGCTCCTTCTAGGCTAAGGAAGGAGTTTGCAATCATTGACCTACAGCTAGTGCAGTGTTCATACGGCAAACAAAACTGTGTAAACAAACAACAAAACACTGCAAGATAAAGTACTCATCTTTGAAATGCACACTTTGAAGGTTTGGGTGTATTAAGCTGAAAGCATCCCATTTAGGGAGACAGTTTGACCTGCACAGTCCTAGGAGGCAGGAACGCAACATCTGTTTGCTTTATCTTATTGGAAAATACTCAGTGCAACAAAACCGTACTGTCAACGCAAGCCCCCACAGCTGGCTCTGAAAGAAAATTCAGGCTAGGTTCTTCTTCTACAACAAGATATAAAACCACTTCAAATAAGGGCTATTCTTCTAGAACATGCTTACGTGACAGCTTGTGGACGAACCACCACTCCTCCAGTACATCGACTAGGGCGGCGGGGAGATTCTGTCGCCATTGTTTCTTTGCAGATACCTGTAAGAAACACATTTCTTTTTAATAATAATTTGTATCAGGATTATTTATTACACAAGTTCTTGACATACTCTTCAGGATGATAAAAACCTCTTGAAGAAGGAAACTTGACTTATACAAACCTGTCAGGCACCATGACCTTGTACAGCACTTTTAAAAAAAAAAAAAAAAAAAAAAAAAAACCAGACACACACACACAACTTCTTTTTTCAGTATCGCAATTGCTACAGCTCCTGCAACGTATGTGAAAGTAAAAAAGAACACAAACCTACTTGATAAAGTGGAAAAAATACCTCAAACCTCACATTAAAAATAGAGGTACAGGCACACAGTTATCACCAGCATTATTTAAGACTATTATTTATTAATGAGCTGTTGTCAAAGAAAATAATTAAATAGAAATAATGTACAACCACAACTGCAATGTATTGTACTCTTGAAAATCGTAATGGGTTATATTGAAGCTAAGACAAAAAGCGTGGTGGAACACATTCTGCTTTTTTTATGCCAGCTTTTTGTGCCGCCTTCATGTTTTTCTTCACACTTCTGTTCTTCCACCTGAAAATTCAGCGTAACAGTCCTACAGGCAAAAAACACCTGAGGAGCATCACAGATCCCAGCCACCTCTCCAGCCCACCATTCATCCCCTCCACCACCACCACCACCACCCCCCAGCCCCAAACCAAGAACATGAAGTGAGAGAAAAAGGCAAATCCCCAGCGAGGTATCAGTTATCGGCACCGTGTCTTGTTTGGGCAGCCTTCGTAGGGGCCACCTCACCAAGGGAGGCAAGGATGAAGGCTTAGCCCCACACAAATTAATGACAAGGCGTTCAGCAACACAACCCAAGTTTGACGCACCCGCCAAGCAACCTTAAAAGAAAGAAACGGCACGCGAGGGAAACGCTGGCTTTGCCTCACGCCCTAATCCCGCGGGACACCTGTGCCAGCCGCCCCCCCCCCCACAACTCCCGGCACCTGAGAAGCCGCCACCGCCGGGCGGGAGCCGCGGCCGCAGGAGGGAGGCGGCCGGGAAGCCCCGGGCTCCCTCAACCACCCGCTCTTGAGCAACTCCAGAACAAAACGCCCCAACCTGAGCGGCCTCTCCCCCGACCGCCGCCCCGTCAGTCAGGCCGCGGCCACCCGGGAAGGCGCCGAGACCGGCTGGGCGCCCCTGCCCGCAGGCCCCGCGCCCTCCCGGGCCAAGCGCCGGTGACCCCCGCCCGCCGGCCGGCCCCTGCCCTGCCCGCCGGCCCCCGCCTTCCCTCAGCGCCCCGGCCCCGCCCGGCCCCCCCCCCCCCCCCCCCCCTCGCCCTCAGAGCCGGCCCCAGCGCTCCCCCAGAGCCCGGGCGCGCCCCACCCCCACGCCCGCGGGGGCGCGGGGCGCTCCGAGCCAATCAGGCGGCGCCGAAGGCGGGCTGCTCCCCGCCACCGACCAACCCCCGGCGCCGCTGTCCAGCGGTGGGCGGGGCGCGGGGGGGGGACACGGAGGGCGGCTGCGCCCCAAGCTCGGTTGAGGCGGCGAGAGGCGGCCGGCGCTGCTCCCCCCCGCGGCCGCGGAAACCGCGAGCGAAATGCCGGCGGGCGGAGAGGCCTGGGGGCCTCGGCCGCCCCTCAGCAGGCGGCGCGGGGGCTTGGGAAGGAGCGCCTGGCTGCGGGGCGCTCGCAGCCGCCGGGAGGTAGGAGCAGGTTTCCCTCGGCGCTGGGGGTGGTGGCGGTGCTGCCCCGAGCGGGGGGGCGCGCACAGGCCCCCCGGGGTGACGCGCTTCGCTGTAGCCGCCTCACCGCCTGCGTAGCCAGCGCCTCGCACCCGCTCAGGTTTCCATCGGGGGGGGGGGGGGGAGGCCAGGCCCAGGCCCAGGCCCAGGCCCAGGCCCATGGCTCGTGGTTCCAGACAGCGGGCAACTAAAAGTCAGGCTTCGGGTGACCTGTTCTGGCCACCTCCCCCGACTTCTGTAACCAAAAAGCCGTCATCTAAGTATTAAAAAAAATCAAACAATTCCTGAAAGGCCTAACGCTGCACACTTCCTCACAAAGCGCAGATTATCAGCGAAGAGCAACCCTTCTTTGCTCTCTCCTCCTGAAGAAAAATTCAAAAAAGCTGCTTCTCTGCTGTAAGTTGCCCCACAGGAGAATTTACTGCTGGAAAACCAGTAGTGCTACAAGGTTTGGGTTTTTTTTCCTTTAGGAAGGGCAATGGGATGATGCCAGTGACGTGCACTTCCACCCTCTTGATGATGCAGAGCTGCTCTTGCAGATACCGGAGCTTTCCTTCACAAGAAAAAACCAAGTTGGTGTAACTCGGGCTTGATTTTATGAGCAGGAGCGTGTGTTCACACCCTAGCCATCAGCTCCCACGCTTCCCTGTCTTGCCTTTGGTAATTAATTGCAGAGAGGTCCAACGATACATAGGTGGGCAAAGCATACGTGAGAGTAAGCTGCTGCCGGTTTAGATCAGCAGGGAAGTTGATGTCTACTGCAGAGGAGCTCTGAACGTTTAGTGCTTACCATCATCCAGCAGCTTTCCCAGGAAAAAACACAGGTTTTGTCTAGTTTGTTAAAAGCGGGAAAAAAGCCACTGTCTGCCCCTCCAGCTGGAGGGGCCACGTCTAGAACTGTTGTGAGGAAATGGGGGAGAATGAGGCATGCATTTATAAATGCAGTAGAATTTGATGAAAATTTGTTTTGCTTCTATATAGAGCAAAAAACCTGGGAAAATGTCATTTTTTCTTTTGCATATTTACATTGTAAGCAGCAATACAGATGCTCCTCTAACTAATGTGTTATACTTGCATCTTTATTGTGACCGATCATCCTTAAAAGGTTGGATGTGGTGAGGTTAAACTGAAAATCAACAGTGACTATCTTGGTTTCTTGCAGATTGTTGCTAGGCGAGTACACAGAGCTGCTGTTGGCCTCTGTACCCTTCCTACCCCCCTATCTGATGCAGAATTTCAACATCAGTTGTAGCAAAACTTTACTGGTAAGTGGAAGTTACATCCCATATATACATCCCGTACATCCCAGAAATAAATTCTTGAAGGATCCAATTTGGACAGACCGTTCCTTTCATCGTGTAAGACAGTGCTGCATTCACAGGATAGATGAAAGAGAATTACACATTCTCAGAAGGCATATGATGCCCTCTAGCATTTCTGTAACCATGGTAACATATATAGATAGCAGGCCTGAGTTCAACCCATGTTTCACTGTTCCAGCAGTACAGAATTAGATTCTATAAACACCAACCTAGCTCCTGGAATAAAATATTGGCCTTTCACTTCCTGATTAAAAAAATGCCGGTTATATAGTGCTACAGCTTAACAAACATCCAGTATAAAGTCCCAAGATCAGTTCCATAATAAAACTATGCGGGATGTCTTGCTTCACCAGCCCCACAGCCACAATGAAGAAGGGGAGAAGGTAAGATTTTAATGCATGCAAAATAAATACAAATGTGTTCAACAAAACTTAAGCTTGGGATTAAAAAAAAAAAAAGGCACCCCCATCAAATTTTCACGTGTTTTATTTAGGTGAACATACACATGGTCCACATACTCAATGAAAATAGTCATAAAATAATTTAAGAACTTATGTTGAAAGGTATTAGCAGCACCATCAGTATTGGAATAGCAGAAAATTCATGCCTCTGTAGGGCATACATTTATGCCTGGATAAAAATGCCATCATTTATAACGGGATGGGAATGGCTTTATAGGATGCTTTTGAGAGTCGGAGTTTTAAAACACACACTTTGTTGCTAAATACTTTGACAATGTTACAAAAAATACAACTAAATAAGATACTGCATAGTATTTTAATTAAACATAAAGAAATCGACATTGAGCTGTGTAAAACAAGACTCAACATCTCTGCTTCCATCATTTCATGAGAAATCTAAAATTTAAAAACAAAATATAGACCTAGTGTATTCTCTAAAAGACACACTTTAGGTGGAACATATAGTACTACGAAAATACATATCTTCCATTCTGTTTAATAATTTACTTTAGTTAAAAAGGTGTGAAATTCTCATCACAAGAAGCGTATACAAATTCATGACTTTAGTAAATTAACAAAAAGGATTATTTTTTTTTTTTAAACAAGGTTTAGCCCTGCTGTAACAATTATACAAGGAAGAAAAGAGACTACATTTATATGAAGGAATACAAATTTACACACATTTTACAGTGACTTATACCCTACACATCTACAAAATTCACAGTTATAATACAAGCAAGTACAAGGCTGGGATAAAGCTGTTTGATACCAAAAAAAGTTTCTACTTTAAAAAAAGATAAAACGGGAAGAGTTTCAGACTTCTGCACCAACTTTAAAATTCTAATCAGACCAAAATACACTTCCTCACACAAATACCCTTCAGCAAACACAGACTGCTTTCCTGGGTGGGTGGAAGAGTGAACTGCTGAGCTTCTTCTGGCCCCGCAGGCTGCGCCGCATGGTCAGCTTGTTTGAGTTTTTGCGCTGTGGAGTTGTGGAGATGCCTTCTGGTTGGACACCAATGTTTCGACTCAGGCCGCGTCTTGGCTTCTTCATAGCTGGGCCAGAGTTGGATTCTTCCAATGTCCTTTTAAAGTTTGCTGTGGGTGTCCTCTCGGCGTCTTGGGCTTTTGTTTGGCCATTAGGAGACACCTTGAAGCCTTTTTGGTCCGTGCCTGAATTTGCGGAGTTGGAAGGGGAGAGACTGACTGACAAACCATTGCTGTAGGATTCATGTATCCTCAAACCCAATGCTTTGCTGCACTTCTCCTCCTGCGGGCCTGAATCCTTCAGGGTTGCTCCTGATGAAGGTAAATTGCTTTTGGCAATCTCGTTTGGCAGCTCTAAGTATTTTTCTGAGATCATGTTGCTATGCATGAGGGGAGGAATAGGCTCAGAAGCATTCAGTCGTGGCCACGAATCATCTTCTAAAAGCTGAGGGGAAAAAAAAAGTAATATATTTAGACATAAATATAATTATTTCATCCACATTATCCTTTGAGGGTAGAGACAGTGTGTGACAGAAGTTCTCCAAACCTTATCAGAGACCAAAAAAATCCTACTCCAGAGAGGCAGAAACAAATTCAGGCTGTGGATCTGAACTTGGTACTTTGTACTTCACAAAAGCATTTATTTCAGTCACCCAATCTGCTAGCATCTCATAAGGGCAGACGCGTAATTTTTTCGTTCAGAGCTTGCTCAGCCCGTGTACCTGCCTTGTCGCTGCTATAAAATGCTGAGGAATCTGCATGCATCTGCTGTTAATTTAGGAAGCCATGTAGGAAGCAGCGCGTGCAATCTCTGTCCTACGCTGTTCATCAGTAGCATTTTCCAACCTGCAGACATGACTTCCCCCTTCAGACGCTATGATATACGCACCTATACTGCCTCCTGAAGATTATATACATCATCAGATGGCCGAGCACTATTGGTGCAAACAGCAAAAAAAGTCTTCTGACCTTTGATACATGCAGAATTCTTAGTTACTGCATAACCAGATTATCAGGGAGACTGACAAGCTCTTCATCGTAGGTGTCCTGATTGCGTACAGAAAGGTGGAGCATCGGACAAAACTATTCTAAACCCAGAGTTACTGTTTGCTATGCGAAGTAACACATTTTATGGCCTAGTTTTATGCTCTACAACTTGGAAAGAAAGCAACTCCCTTCCTCACAGCACATCTGTCCACTCTCTATGAAGCACAGTCGTTCTGCGTGTTGCAGAGAGGCCGCTTAAAATGATGTCCTGAGAACCAGGGACTTGCTAAACTCTAACCCTACCCTCAGCCACTCAGCTCTTCTGCAGCCTTAGATCAGCGTTTCTGCCTCATTCTCAGTTTTACCAACAGGAAAATGGGGACAACGCTCGCTTTCACTATCCACAGGGGGGTTATGAAAATGAGTATTTATGCAGTGCCCTGAAGATACGAATGATGACCTTATTAAAGATTTAATTGTGAAGAAATCCCTAGTTACGCAGTGAATCCTTCAGAAGTAAATTCAAGGCCACGTTACCTACCATCAGTGGAAGGCAAGTGACAGAGTTTTAACAAAATAAGGTGCTGAAAACTCAAATGCACACACAGCTGAATCTGAGTAAGCCACTGTAGCGTCTCGTAGGAATAAATCGATGCTTTTGAGGTCACAACCCAAAGCAACCTGAGTTCACCTTCAAGAAGAGAACCATGACTGCTCCCTCCACACTTCTGTAAAACCTAATACTAAGGTTTAATAAAATGCACTCCAAAAGAAAAAACAATCAGAATTGTTTCTAGCATATAGACTTGGTTTTCCACTCTCCTCGACTCCCCCGTTGCTCCCCACGTGTAGACAAAACCATTTAGATAATACTCTTTTACTACATACAGCAACACAAGAGGGAACACCTTTATGGGTGATATTTTAGGGCTTACTCTTCAAGTCGGTTCTTGCAGAACCTGTAAGAAAGCTGGCTGACACACAGAGAGCAGCTCTGGCAACGCTACTTAATCTGCTCAATTTCATTTTTGAAATTGCGTCTCTAGCCATGACTTGGGTTTTATGTTTGTGCAAGATGCTCAATGCTTGTGGCTCGTTGCCAACATCTTTTGCTTGCTACAGATAGCTGAGATTGGACAAGGCTTTGGGAAGCCAAATGAAGTCAGAGGATGGACTGCTAAAGAGTGATGTAACAAGAAAGTAATATAAAACATGAAGCACCACCTTCATTTCTCAACGATCTATTCAGTCAGATTTTGCCACTGGCCTCAGGAATACTTGAATTAATTTGGTATTAGTAATTGTTGCCAGAAGGAGATACAATTAAGAAATGCTTCTGTTTAATGGAGAAACTTTGATTTTTGTCTCTGTCTACTTCCAAATTAATTCTTTTGGTAGGTAGGAGCTGTTATAGGAGTCAAGGCTATCCGTGCTTCTTTCAGTTCTCTGAAGATAACAGGCCAATATCCTTTCCTTCACCACCTCTTCTTTTTGCTGAGCCATCCTTTCTGGGCTACAGCCATTGCACAACCTCCAGCAGTTCAGGCTGACCTGGGGAACCAGCTCTCCTTTCTTTATAGAAACTGTGACGATCCCGTTTCAGTAAAATTCAACAGCAGTTTTTTAAGAAGATTAATTACTGACCTAAACCGGATCATATATTTTACCTGCAGCTTTATATATAAAGGTGTTTACGTATTGTTTTGCAAATGGATATTGTAATCTAATGCCCATTTTGTTGATTACATAATTTTAATTTTAAAGATAACATTGAGCCAACAGCGCTCCTGCACGCACTGACTTTTACCCAGCAGGCTCAGTAAATGAAAAGCCTACGGTCCAACCATTACATAACTAAATTTTATGGAAATACGTTTTTACTCCCATCGTGGCTCTTATCTAACTGATAAAGCTCTTTGTACTACGAAAAAGATATCATTACTCAGGATGGTGTAGTTACCAAATATACCTACAGGTAACTACACAAAGTTCTTGTTTTGCAAAAAAACCATACATGGAGACACAACTGCTAGGACTTCTTGTTTATTACAATCTGCCTGGAAACATCTGGTTTTTTCCTGAAGCATTTCAGAATTATTCTGACACTACAGTGGTCTTTTTCTGCCTCTTTTCAGCTTCCTCCTTGCACTTCTTTTCTTCTGATATTTACAGGTACTCTGTGAGGATGGTTGGATGCTTGTTATTAAAGCAGAAACCTCTATTACATTACTACTTTTAATAAAAAAGCAAGTACTGAGAAAACAGATTCTATGCTTTTAAATTGGCAACGCTGGTTCTATTTCAATCCAAGAAGAGAAAATCTTTTGCATTAAAATAGAACTAATTTACACATTATCGATGCAGGCCTGTTGCCAGTCAAAATTTTCTTTTGGGTTTTGCACATTAAGGAAAATAAAAAAAAAAAAAAAAAAGGGCCTTATCTACATGGCAAACACCAAAACTGCAGTTTTGATCTCTTCGCTGTGTCCACCTGCTGCAATTTCTCTAGATCCACACATCACAATTCACTGAATCTACTGAAATGGGGAGGGGGAATCTTAAAAAAAAAAATTTGAAGTCCTTATCTGGAAATGCCACTTCCTGGATATTTTGCAGTCAAAATAATGTAGCTCAACATTTACTCAATGAGTACTGATAATAGATCACACACAAAACATATGGTACAACTTAAAAGTTTAGGCATATTTAGAACTCAAATAATTTTTCTCCACTTGAGATTTTGCTAGATTTTAAGCTCTTTTCATGTATTTTAATAGACTGGATGGAAGGGAAGGAGACAGAAAGGTTGAGCTTGCCATTTTATTAGCAGCTTGTTTCTACCAAGGGAATGTTAAGGACTCGCTTTCTAATTTTGCTTTCTCTTTACTTTGCCCAAAGCACTTCCAAAGATACTGCAGAACATCAAAGGACAGTTACTTAAATCAGGAGCAGCTGGTAATTACTGAAACAAACATCCACTCATAACTACACTGTAGTTCTTAGGGGGAAAAAAAAAAAAGCTTCTGAACAGCTCTGCTTTATGTTAATGGTTAAAACTTCTAATCTGAAGAAAGACCTTGTACTAAAACATCTTTTCCTCTAACAAAGAATATTAAATCAACCAGAGGAAGATCTTACCCTCTTCTAATCCAGAAAGAAAACATTCTTTCCGACAATGTGTGTTTGAATACATTAACCCATGGGTTACCAAAAAAACCAGCAACAAAAAAACCAACACAACCAACCAAACACCAAAATGATTAAGAACACATCCACCAGCAGTCTGCAATTCATCAGCTGCACAAGCTGTACAAGAACATGGCAAGGTACGAAAAGAAACTGCAGCCCAACCTTACTAAGGGGATGTGTTGGGTTTTTTTCTTTTTTAAAGCTCTGATCCCCACAATCTGATTCCTCTCCTTCAATAATCTACTTCTGATTTTGGCGGGAACCTTGGAAAACTTACTTTTAAGAAACAGCGCATTTAAATTTGTGTGAACTATATGCACGAAGTTACAGTAATAATTTCTTCTACATTAAGGAGAGAATACAGATCAACAACTACTAATAAATGATCAGGATTTTAAGAGTTATGAAAACATTGCATCCCTCCTAAATCGAGCAATTCTCTGCCTTGGTGTTCCAAAGTCTTTTAAGAAACGTTATTAATAGCCCATCTGTTTCTCCAAAGCTTTATACATGGAAGTATTGAGGATATGGCTGTCCAGTTACTGTCCTACAACCAAAATGTAGTATCTAGCTACACATACTGCCCAGTCCACTGCAGTTAAAAACAATCAAACAAAAATAGCAACATTAAATAGTGGCTTGACAGGCCAGTAGTTTCTAGAAGCATTATTTCAATCACTGGCAATGGTCTTACTATCCCACTGCCCCAGTCCTGCACATCACAGTAAGCTGCATAAAAAGAAATTACAATTAGGGAAGAAAAGGGAGATTGATTTGGATTTAGTGGGCGCCACACTCAAAAGTGGAACATTTAAAACACTGGAAAACAAAAAAACCAAGAAAAACCCCATGTTACCTTGACAGGGGGGGTACAGCAGCGGGAGGGTGTCATGACATTCATATCAGGGCTGCTATAGCAGGGACTCTCTGCCAAGTTGAGATACAATTCTTCTTCATTTTCCAAGTTGCTCTTGCTGTCCTGCAAGGGTGCGATGCAGATTACGATGGCACTAGTGTTATCTGCCCGAAGCATGCGTTGCCTCCACCGGCTCAGTGCTCTGTTCACCAGCATTTTGGCACAAGACTGTCGGTGCTCTCCCTTTATGTTAGAAGAGAAGGACAGACACAGAAGGCAATCAGGGCCACTTGGCTTTATAAATGGAGTATGTGGAGTTTATGTGGCACGGTCTGAAATATATATTCCTATATATCGTGTGCTAAAGTAGCTCAATTCAGAAACACAGTTTCAGTTAGTATTTCCTCCTGTCTTTCTTCTTAGTCAAATATAACTTTAAAATCAGTTTATGGTAGGATCCACGCATATAAGAGTGCTTTAAACCATAAAGCTGATGCAATGGCTTGCATAAATAGCCTGGTCATAACACATCCTATAGTCTTTCCTGCAGCCTCTCAAGGGGTTTACAGACTATTTACTATCTGATGCTCAGATGCACCACTATATAAGTTCTCAACTGTTTTGTAAAATAAACCAGAGAAGAATTTATTTCAGACTTTGTACAAATCATTAAGAGCCAATAAACAAAGACTGCATTGCAACACGTGTCTTAATGTGAAATAAATTTCATTTTCAGACAATATTTTGTGTAACTGCCTTAAGAGAGGAACACATTATCCTCTTTATTACTCACAGACACCATCCTGGTAGTCAAATTGCCCCCAAATTGCAACTAAATAATTTAAACAATGTTAACATGCATGCTATTTGACAGTATATGCAAGCACAGTATCAGTCACACTGTAACAATTATATGTTGTGGCATAAAACTACAACTATGCCTAAACAACAGTGCCACTGTTAGGCACTTCTCACACATGCCAGATGAAGCAATTTTCAGAGTAAAACAGTATTACATTTCCACAATAACTTATAGCCACTGCTCTCACCATGAAGTACTTTTTCTCCTCGTGATCCTGGCACATGGAGATAGCGTCTTGAGGTGGGATCATGTTCCACAGCCCATCGCTGCCAAGGATAATATATTTGTGCTTCTGGGGATCAATTGTGTGCACACTAGTGTCAGGTTCAGGAGACACAACAAATTCACCACTGTAGAAGTCGTAGCTCCAAAGATCACCTAGCGAAGAAGAAAATGTTTTTGAGTTGTTACATTACGCATGAAAATACGAACCTTGGAAACTACAGAAAAAAAAAAACATTCCCATGAAAATCATCAGGAAACTACGGAAAAAGGCTCCCATGAAAATAGTTACCACCAGTCTGAAGTCACCAATAGTAACACGAAGTAATTTCAGCACACTTACTGTTCTGCTGCTGTCACTTCCCAATTTTATTTACCAATATGTAGCAAGTTAAATAAAAACACATTCAAACCAACCTATGTTTATAGGTCTTCTACTCTCTTAAAACTAAGATTGTCAGAAAAAGGGGAAATATAACCGATTAATACCTGGAAAACAGTGAAACCTCAATATCCAAACTAAAACCTGTCTGAACAGCTCAAGTTCTCCTCAAATTGAAGTAAAGCCTTACTTTGCTGTACCCACACCAAACTTGGAAAAAAATCTGCTTTTCCGGTACAATTGAACTACTGGAGACAAAATCCTTACCTTACAGGAATCATGGTACAGATTACAGAACTCTGTTGGGGGGGGGGGGGGGAAGGATCGTGTAATACCCTTTTCTCCCCATCATCATACACAGCATTAGACTTCAGTCTGCATCACGATGGGGCACTGCCCTGGCACACCCTAACAAGTCGTGCTCATTGAAGGAAAAAAAACCCACACCAAACAAGAAAAACCAACCCAAACCCTAAACTAAAGACCCCCCCACACCGTTTCACACTCAAGGTGCTAAACTGCCCTTTTTTCTTTTTAAACCCGAGATCCTCCACAGCCATCCGAGCAACACAGAAACACGCGGCTGCATCGCTGTGTACGCATCTGTGCATGCAGGTGCCAGAGAAGGAACAAAGGAAAAGGGGAAAGGAGGAGAGACTGAAGCCTTTCCCCCCTTAATTTCTCTTTCCCGTTCCTCCCACAGCATTTGCATCCCTTTCAAGGCCCTGCAGTGCTGTGTTAGAGATCTTTCCAGCTGAGCACCATGTGCCAAATTTTGGACTTGGAATGAAGCCACAGGAACACGCGTAGTGCCTGGGTTCCAGCAGGAAAGCAGAGAATGAGAGCTAAAGCCTCTCCCTTGGAAGGCCTCATGCAGCGAACCTTTCTATTTTTAAGTCTTTCTTGCTATGCGAATGAGTTTGGGGTCACCTCACCAGTAACTATGGCCTGAACCGAATCTGAATAACACGTTTGAATCAAAACTTCTATTGGTTCGAGTGCTTCTGCCAAACCATCCTCAAGTAAAAACCACTCCAACGGAAAAATGCATTTCCATATCAATTTATTTCAATTTTATTTATCAAGTATACTTAAAAAAATAAAAAGTTTTTCTAAGGTTGTGCCTTTAAATCAAGAATGGCATTATGCTGCGCTAACACCTTCTCTTCCTTTTTTTTTTTTTTTTTTTATTCATAAGTAGTTTCCTACAGTGATAAGTAACCAAAAAGTAACATTACTATTTGCAAGCACTGGCTAGATCTTTCTGTGCAGAACACATGGCTTTAGAAGTAGAAATTCATTAAAATGTCAGAGTTGAAAAGCATACAGAAGCTTAAGAACTCCAGTTTAAGGTTTTGTCAGGTTTCTTCCTTTGCTTTTTGCTGGCTTCAGCAAGCATGCCCATAGCCTTCTTTCGCAGCCATCACCACCCTCTTAAAGATAACAAATAAGCTTTTTGTCTTCCTACTTCCTTCCATTAGCTTCGCCTTAAGCCATCAACCAGTTGAAAAGATTTTTCCAGAATCAGGGAAGGGAATACTTCAACTCAATTACTCTACTTCACCACAGCAAGCATGGAGGGCCCATCCTCATTAAAGCACCAATTCACCTTCACTGCAGCAGCAGCAGACAGAAACACATGCTTCTAATAAGTGCTAATTAAAAGCCAAGCCTGCTTGTATAGCAGTGCACTCTCCCTCCGCAGACTCACAACAAAGCAAGCCAGCTGGCAACAAGATCAAAATAAATACTGTCACAGAAGAGCTGAGCTCCAGCCCAGCAATTATTGTCTACGAATTGCCACAAAAAGTCTTCATGCACTGAGAGTTCTTCGCATCATGTCTGTCACGGACACAGCAGGTAAAATAAACAAGAGCTCGGGATCTTGCAACAACCAGGTCTTGGAATGAGTGGCAGCATCAATTTCCAACATGCATAATATTTTTATGCTTTTATTTGCTAGTTTGTTCATACTCATTTAGGAGAAGTGACAAATGTTATTAGCTGAATCATTTTTTTATTAAAAACACTGTGCTGGATGATAAAAATAACCTGATGCTATTTAATTTTGGTTTATCTACATACATGTCATCACACCCATCTGCTGCTCTTCTCGAGAAAATAGCTGAGTAATAATCATTCTCTGAAATCAGTATCTTCCTCCAAGAGGACGAAGGCTCCTCACGGGGATAATCGGGAATAGCACGTTGATTATAAAGGGGACTCCAAGGTTTATAAACTTGCTGAAGGGCACACAGATATTCTGGGAACACACGATGAAGCCAAACATCACAAATCACAGGCCAAACTCCTGACCAGGAGTCCAACCTTCCCAGTTGCTGCTGAGAGCCTTCCAAGCTCATGGAAGCTCAGCTTCCATGCTGAGCTGCCCTTCTGAAGGCCACGGCGGAACCGCTCCCTGCGGCATGGGCCTGACAGAGGAGCCAACACGGTTGCGTGAGAACGGCTGCCAGACTACCTGGTAATAGCAGTCCACGTCTTTGGCCAAATCCAGGTGCAAACCTGCAGCTAAGCCACAGCTCCACAGTACTATCACCATTGGGGGCAGAAAGAGAGAAAATTAAATACCACAAGAGGAAAGTAATTTTTCCTGAGAGCAAATGAGGAGGAGGAAGGAACTAGCTAGTTGAAGGACTCACAGCTTCAAAGTCTTAAGTTTATTAAACACGCATTTTTTGGCAAAATGCATTCTTTCAAGTAATCTCCTGTAGCATCGCTTCTGTTAAAGCAGCACGCGAAGTTTGCTGTAAATGTACAGCAAGAACCGAACTCCATGAGTTTTAAATTCAACTGTACTCATCACCTATTTGAGCTCAAAACTATTTAGGAAATACACAATAACTTATTTACAAAATTGTACGATGGACCAGCATTAAAGCACGATCAGGTATTTACTGACCAACTCCAGACTTGTCTGGAGCTACCGAAAGGTAAATGGAGCTCCAGGTGTCACAACCAAAAAAAAATAAAGCTTTTGTTCTTTGACCTAGGAAAAATTCCATTAAGTGTATTGGAAGCCTGAGGCACATAGAAAAATCCAGACTCTTCCTTCCTCAGCCTAGAAGGAAACAACCAGTGCTTGCAATTGCCCTAAAGAACAGGGGAAATGGCCTTCAGTGTTAATCTTTTCGCCAGTCTACTCCCATAAACCCACAAACTCGGGCTAATCAAGCAGGCAAGCGATCCTTGGTCAAACAGTACTGCGTAAGGACTCCTTCACTTCAAGAGTAATTCTCACAGATCCTTCAACACCAAGCCAGCAAAGGCCAACCCATGTCACTAGGGTGAGGTACTATTTTTTTATTATTATTTATTTCTTTTCTAAAGGGCAGAGCACCGCAGATTAAGTCAATGCTTTTTAGAGCTGTAGCTAGAACACTAACGTCAGCTGTGTTATCTTCCTCTGGCCAGCTGGAGAGCACAGCATCCACAGCGGCTGAGGAATACATGACAAACTTACGAAGAGCCACTTTACATGGCACTCTGTTACAATGCTGGGAAGGAAAAAAGGAGAGGAAAGTAAGCCAGAAAGCAGGGTACACTTTTCCCTAGGCTTTTCAAAGTGTTCTGAAACCTTTAATTCTGTCCCAAGGCAAGCAGACAGACGAGTGACCCTTTAGCAGACGGGGAAGCCAAGATAGCAAGATGATGTGATATGCCAAAGGTTAGTATTACAGAGCTGGAATGCCAGGTTCTCAGACTTCACTTTGTGAGCCATACTATTTTGGTACCAAATTAAAACCCAAACATTTACAAAACTTAACGATCTTGTTCTATAAAAACTTACAGGACAGGAATATTTCTTTTGGTGTGAGGCTTACATGTTTCTAAGCCAAAAAAAATTGTATTAATCTATTTCCCTCCATATTTTCCAGAAAAACCATGCTTGTTTCTTAGTCATGACTCAAACCAGAATAAGGTAGAGACCTACACAAAAATTACATTGCATCTTACAAAATGAAAAATAGATGTTTGAAATCATATACGGAAGGAGCAGGAAACCAATTTAGCTACCTATAAAAACACCAAAATACATGGTCTGTCTTATCTGCGTACTATTACCTTTTAAAATACAATGAAAAAACCCTACTTATAACTCAGCTGCTGCCAGGAAAGTAATTGAAGTTACAAACAAAAATACCCATCATATAAGTAGACCAGATTGGATTAAGCCCAAAGCCTTCTGATAGCAAAAGTATGCCCAGAAGTCATATAAATCACATCTCTCATTTATGTTTCTGGAGCATGCTGTTTTGAATATGAAAATATCTTTTGGTTTTAATAGAGGAAAGAAAAGTTTACTTTTATAAGTCAGTCCAAACCGAAAACCCAGTTTGATTAATCCCAGATCTTTTTAAATCAAAGGTTTATATAAAAGGTCTGTTAGTACAAAGAGAAGACTTGCAGAACTTCCTTTTTGCATTGTCAATGAGGCAGCGCTGCTAGGAAGTGACACAAATCTCAGCAAGGATACGGACAGTAACCACTTAAAACCATCAGGCTGGGGTGGAAAACGTTTTCCCCAAGGCCGAGAGCAGCCCAGCCCCATGGCCACCAGAGGGCATCTTTACTGCAGGCTGAAGGGGAACACAGCGACCTGTTCATGCAACCCAGGAACCGTGACAGGCAGCTCAGTCTGAGGGATGGGGACAAAGTCCAAGGTAGCAGCAAGCAGAAAAATTATGCAGATAGCACTTGAGGCTTTAAAAATGTCACTACTTCTAAAGGAGTCTTTTTTTTTTTTTAGGAGCTTTTTCTACATATTATTTCAGTCAAACCTGTTTAAAGAATGCACAAAAGGAAAGCACAGGCAAGAGAACAGTATTTCAACAGCAAATCAAACAAATAATTGCATTAAAATAAAATGAATGGTGAATTAAAAGCTGCTCATAAGGCAGCCTCCCCCAGCAGCTCTGGTTCTAAGTGAGCAAAATCACAGGCAAGAGAAAAAAAGGTGTCTGTCTAGCGCTATGCCTGAGCAAAGCCTGCAAGAACTTAGAACTTGTGTGCAAAAGTAGAGGTGAAAAGCTAAAATGGCCTGCAGAACGCTACTTGCAGTTTCTGGCCTTGACTTAAATCCCTCAAATGAACACTAAGGTGGAATTTCAAGCTTGAGAAGACAACCCCAGGCAGTGTTTGCTTAGCTGAAGGGGTAAAACTGCAGAATGCACTGACCAAAGCTGGATAAAGTTCCGCCTTTATGAGAAAAGTTTTGTTACTGCTTTTCCACATAGCCAAGAAGAGAGCACTGAAGAGGCATGCAGAGACCTCCAGGCTGCCAAAGGCAGGAGGGGGAGCCCCAAACTTTCTCATGCCTTCACGTGATCTGTGGAACACACAGGTCCGCAAAGTAAAGTACAGACTCTGCATTTTGTACAGGCATTCATATGCATTTTGACTTGGGGGTGAAGGAAATCATGCAAGCTAGACCAAGACATCCCTAGGACAAAATCAGAATCCCAAAGGCACCTCAAGTTTGTCTGGATTTATATAGATTAAAAAAAAAATTTATCAAAATCTGGAAAATGCTGTGCAGTACTTAAACATAACTTACTAGCTTATGAAATTCAATGTGACTGATCTTAATGGTGGGGCCTACAAAGGAGCAGGAAAGAAGAACTAAGCAGCAGGCACTGTGTAGCAACTGTGCCCATTCTATTTGGTAACTTCTTTTAAAAAAAAAAAGTTAAATGCATGTAAAAAAACCTAAACCCTTATACAGAAATCTACTTAGATCATTTGAGGTCTGCCATATCCCTCTTCTCTAGGGTTCCATGGTATGCACGTTCGGAGACCTTCACAAAAGAATTCTGGCATCCAGTAAGTTGCTCTGGAAAACAGCTTCCATGTCACTGTCGGAGCCAACATTCTTGTCACGGCTACACACTGAGCGGTCACTGTTCTGGTACACAACTCCTTTCATGGGTCAACAGGAAATTCATGTTCTGATGGAAAGTCAAACCTGTACGGTGGAGGCCGCTCCACCTAAAATATGGAGGCGAGCCTATTGTATTTCTACATAAAAACCAGGGAAAAGATACTTCATGTTGCCACGTGAATGAGTGGTTTAACTAATGGGTTCTTGGTTCAAGTTTCATCATTCATTAATCATAAAAAAAAAACCCCCAACCAACCACACCAAACAGCTACAATACTGCAAGGCAATCCCTTGCTACATAACCCTTTTGACAGCTGCAGATCTTGGCTCTGTATTTGTTCCCAAGAAAAGGGGGGGGAAGCACAAGGAGGAGGAGGGGAAAAAAGTCCATAAAAGATTTACTAGATTTAGACCTGAACTAATCTACCAACAAGAGAGATCCTGTATGATTTAAAAAACGATCAAAACCCATTTCTGCCATCACACCACGCATTACCAGTCAACTTGATCAGGCTGGGGGACAGTGGGGGATACAAACTTAAATAGCAACTTAAGAAAACTACAATGAGTTTAAGTTTCAGTAACAGTCAACCTACAAAGCTCAGTGATTAACCACACCATTTGTCTGCTTGTTTCTACGTTCTCAGACTGTGGCTTTTCTACACTTCCCCTATTCTGTATACCATCTTTGAAAGTTACACAGACAGCCAGATTTTACTTCAAAATCAGTTTCCAAAGATCAAAACTCTTTGTTCCATTTTTCCACAATGGGTTCAATACCCAGGAACAAAACACACGTCATCTTGTCCACTTACAGCCTTGCGCTTACCGTCCCAGAAACAGTTCATGTATTTAGACAGATGTTATAGCTGAAATGTGACCTTTCTGCTAGCATGTATCTGGCTGCTGTGTTATACGTTCAGAGCTGGTGATTTCCCCTCTCAGCATTCTTTCCCCAAGACATGCACATGTAAGCAGGCTCACAGGAATCTACGGCGCCTTCTGAGCGCCACAGGGAGACAACTACTAATACACGGCACAACAACACACACTGACTCTTCAAAACACAAGTTACAAGTTGTGTTAGTGAGCAAGTTACACGATGGCTTGTTGCCCCTGAGCATCTGCTCTACGGTATCCAGCAATTCACACACTCATAGCCTTGCCTAATGCAAGGGGATTCAAGTAATTTGAGTTACCTCACACCTGGTTTAGGGACAGGCATATAGAATGGACAGTTACCACGAAGCGATGGGTGCCAGAAAACTTACTCCAATGATTACACTCTAAGGACACACAACGCTCTTCTGACCAGAATGGGTAGCAAGTCCCGAGGTGAGCAATTCTGAGGCTGCGAGGGATTCGTAAGTATCTATTACAAGGCAAAGTGGTGTAAAGAAAGATGCTTTCATTGCCCAGAAAAGCTTAGCAGAAGTAGCTATGCTTAAATTGCAGAATACTCTGCCACAGTTTAAAATATTTCATTAGAAGACTTAAAACCTGTATACAGTAAAAGCAGCATACAGATACTTTACAGAGACAGCATGAAGCCTAAATATTTCTGACTTGTTATGGGGCTATAAATAAATTAACCATTACTTCAATGCAGTCACTGCTGTCGTGAGAAGCAATGGTAACAAAGAGTGCATGCCATAAATGCTTATTTTAGGGCAGAAAGGCACTGTAGACAATCAGAACAGTAAATGGAATGTCAACAGAATTAATCTGGCCAGAAGGACTCCTATTGCACCAGTATCCTTTCTGCTGTCCAAATATTTGACCAATGCAAAACTTTTCCACAGCATTTTATTACTGCTGTTTCCAAAACCTCTGCTGTACTCCTTACAATGAGTGCTAGACTTAAGGACTGGATGAGGAATGAGATTACCTCAACATATTTTAAAGCACTGTAAGAGAAAGACAAACTTTAAAAAAAACACTTAAGTTCCAAATTTTAGGGTTTTTTAGTTAGATCATCTTTCCACTGTAAAGACAGCAAATTCACAACTCTAGATTTCTCTCCATGGTGCAAAGCAGCATGTCGAGAGACACCACTACTGAAAATTATTGTCCAATTACTGTCCAGTCTGGGATCTGCATGGGATTTCTATCAAGAGTAACAACCGAGTTCGGACTTAGCAAATAGAATCACTGTGCTACACCTCAGTGGGACTGACTAGAGCATTGGTAACCAGTACATGTCAACACTGACAGTTACTACTCGGCTTGGAGAGGCTCCAACACAGCAGTGCTGTGCCAACCAGGGTAGCAATCTGGGAGCCAGCCAAGAGGTCGAGCAGGCCTCAACAGCATGAATGCAAATGGCTTTAGTCGTGGTAGGTCTTTTGTAAGCAGCGTAAGGGGCACGCTGGCCTCAGAAAGAAGTTAAATCCTGTTTCCAAACTGTGAGCGTCTGTGCACCATCTGGGTCCTACAGAGCGAAGCAGCTGTGTTCCTTTTTCCAGGAGGTTTGTCATACCTCCTCAGAAGGGGATGGGAAGAGGCTATAGAGGCTGCTAGAGCAGGCAAGCATGAAAACAGTCACATTGTAAACCCATGATTTGAAGATGCCAAAGCCTTCTTAAAAGAAGGTTTCAAATCTGCTAACTTTTGACACCAAGAATTGTTAAAAGATAGGTGTTCTCGGTTCTTGGACCCAAAGCTCTCCAGTAATCCTCTTCATCCACATAACTGGAAAGAATGCAGTAAGGGGCTAACAGATGCACCATTCCTTGAATTCCCATCTGCGCACAAAACTCAGCCAAATCCTTTTGTTCAACTTGCTGAGAGGAATCGAATCAAAAGTCATCGAGCTATTTGGACAAACAACAAACTTGCAACCACAGGAATGAAAGATTCATCAAAATTAAGTGTACGCTTTTTGTAATCTATGAGGAACACATACCCTCCTGCAGTAAAGGGAGAAAGAGGGACATGGTGCTCAGCGCATAAAGGTCGCTGTTTGCTAGGCATCTATTAACTCCAAATGATTTCTCAAACTCTCAAGTCAGTTTTACTAACCATAAGCATCTATCTTGCCTAAAATATGACACATAATAAAGGCTTCTAAGATACAGAGAAAAATGTCCATAAAATTAAAATTTTATTTTTATTGAAAGATCACCATTCAGCCACCTGTGACTCCTTCCTTGATATAGAGCTATCTTTTATAATGTTAGTCATCACTGCAAAATTCTTCTTAACACTGGACAAATCCCTGTGAAACAGATATTGCCTTTGAAATAAGGCACAGTAATGTTATGCAACTATCAAGATGACCACGGTCCCAGGAACAGACTGTCCCTATGACACGCTGCCAGCTGATCCAGGAACACTGACAACACTATCATGTAGCTGTCAAGCTTGCCAAGAAGAAATTAAGTCACAGGACAGCATTCACAGGTAAAAATGATACCACATTTCCATAAAATCAAGTCTATACCAGGTATATCTGGATAGAGAATTCTTCAGTGGGGCAGAGGAAGAAGGAAACCAAATGAATGGCAGAAGATTGGAATTTAAGGAAGAAACCTGTCCAGAAAACACTAACATTCATGGTTAAGGGGTATGCAAGATTAAGTTATGAAGTACTTCCCAAAACCCACTCATAACAAGTTTGTTAGGTACTGTAATATCCCTTTTTGCCCTCTGAATAAAGTGTTCCTCAAAGATAGTTTCTCATTGCTAATACTCTCTCAAAGGCAAGTTATAGATAAAACACAGACTTAACTTTCATCCCTTTAGTTCATTCTATGCTGTCTTGAAAGAAACAGATTCACCACAAAAGGAAGACCAAAGTAGCCTGAATGCTACGCAGCAAAACTTTACCAACATCTAGTCAAAAATTAGAGTCCTATTTTTTCAGAAAGAAAAAGACAAATGTGCTCTCCACCTTGGACTCAAATACTGCTTTGCACATTTTCAGTGGCAACAGAAATGAAGTACCAACCTTGTAAGACCACCACTGAAAATCCTGCACATTGTAGGGAGAGTCCTTCATTCAATGACACCTCTTACAGCTTTATTTGAAAAATGAAATCCATATTGTATTAAGAATACTTTAAAAAGGCCCAAACTTTCAGAAGGCCTTGTAATCCGGGCAAGTGAGCAAATCCCTCTAAACTACACGTTTTGGCAAAACAGTATAATTCAGTTCTGGTGGTGTGTATGCAGTGGTGTCTCACCTTCCAAACATGGGCTGGACTTACCAAGTGCTCTAGCAACTGCCAGGAAGGGAATCTGGTCAATGACGGTGCTGCGGCGCACAGGGCCGTTGTGAGTCAGACGAGGTCTCTTCCAAACGACACGATTCACACCAGACTTGTTGATCACACTAAAACAGTCAGAAAGAGGCAGGGGTTAAAAAGGAATGGAAACAAAAGCATGAAAGTTAGTTTTAATGACACAAAACCAGTTAAATATGGAAATATCGAGTCAATAGTGACAACACCCTCAGGTAAGTCCACAGCACAATTAAATATTTCAAAACACACGGTATCATTTAGATAGTTTCATTCCGTTTTAGGCCAAAGGGAAAAGTGAGAGATGAATGGCAGAAGAAAAGAAAAAGCAGAGGAATGAAAACCTGGAAGAAATAATGGCTGGCTGCAACCACCAGATGTAAGACAGTCCTTTTAATCTGTCGGAGAAAAAGCAGAACTGAATTTGCTTTCCTCGGATGAGGACCGTCAACAACAACTCACTTGGGTGGAAATATCATGTAGTTCCTCCTTCAATTTTCTCCATCTGCCAAAGTTTGGCAGTGAAGAGCAGCACAGTACAGTGGAAAGAAAACAAAAGAAAAATGAACAGCCTTCTGTAGGGATTTCCTTAATGGTGCACCAATATGAGGCAGAAATAGAAGAGGAATTGTTCATAGTTGCTATCTGCTGAAAGCAGGACATAGAAGGAAGCAGCTCTGCATTTGAACGTTAACACCTGCTCTAAGGCACCAAGGTTTTAGTTTTTGCAGATGGCATTAGAAGGGTCAAAGGAGAAGCTACAGAGCAAGTGAATGGGAAGCTGTTATGGGGCAGGGGAGGCAGGAAAAGAGAGAATGAGCCATCACACAAGAAAAGGTAATGGAGCAAAGAACTAGCAAAGCTTAGCCCCAACCAAGTTAAGAGCTAGATACTTAAAAGCTAACTTTTATCCAAGGAACAGCCATTGGTAATTAGAAACTGAGAAGGTCTGGAACAGCCTCAAGATTCCTCATGTTGAAGCTATTCAAGATGCACTTCCTGAGACTTCAAAGGCCTTAACAACGAGGGCATGTTTAGCTCCATCCTTTCCGCACGCATAGTGCGGCACAGTCACAAGCACCACATCCTAAAAATCAATTTCATCCATTTGTACAACTAATGACCACCAAAGCTAACTTCAGTCATTAATTGGAAGAAGGTCTCATCCCACACTGAGACTGTTCCTAGGAAAATATAATTTTCAATGAAAGATTCAATTATGCTCTCCATTAGCTTTTCCCAATTCGCTCTTGTGAAAGAGAAAACATTAATAAGCATAGCTGCACAGTTCCACCTTGCTCCGACCATTTGCCTCGCAATAGCCTGCAACAGCCAGCCTGGGAAAAACAGAAGGAGCACCAGTAAAAATAAAGATTTTTCAGAAAATACATTTTAACCATTCCTGTTGACACAAAGTTCCAGGGAATGCCTCTTTGAAGCCTCAGAGATTTTCAGTCTCCGAGATATACAGCTTGGAAACCTATACAAGTAGTAACCTAGCAAAATTGCAAGTTACCCTTTCTAAAAAGCTACCGATACAGCTAACTGATCAACTTCCACCTGCTGGAGATACAAATATCTGAAGGTTAATGAGTTGACAGGGTTCTCTTACAAATGATGTCAACAGGAAAACCTTCAATGATCTCTGCCTCTGAACTGCCAAGAGAAGGAAACTGTGCCCATCCATCTGGTGCCGTACCGTAGAACGAGAGAACAGAGAGCTCCTGTGAAGCTACGCCAAATGCGAGCCCTGAGGTTTGTCTCAAAACATTAGTGCCATCTGACAAACCTGCCTGCTTTCCTCCTCGGTCACAGGGAACACGCATCAACCACAATTTGGAGATGTTCTAACACCTGCCAGCTCCTGACAGTAAAGAAATTACTAATGTAAAGATACGCATTAAAATGTGGTATTCTAACATTTTAAGCACATACTTAAACACAGCAAATACAGTATCTTGTTTCAAATCTAAGATGATTTTTTTAATGTTCCTTAAACAGAAGCTTTGAAGCAGCTACCCAACAGCTGCCATTGTCACCTCAGGAACAACGCAGAAAGTATGGGAAATTACAGTGTTTTGTGTCAAAACTGCTGCGTTTCCACCATTTGACAAAACAGATATTCTAAAGCTCGTAGCGTTATCTATAAGGAAAGGCAATTTTTCCCCCCTCAGATTTTAATGAAAAATAGGTCAAATAGTATCTCCACTTCCAAAGTTTTCAGTGAACATTTAGAATTGTAACCACACCTCAGCTGCATGGGAATCCACCAGGAAATGCATATTTTGTTTATACCATAAACCACCAGCTAAAAGCACAACAGTGTAACAATGGGTCACTGTAACTTATTCCCCAACAAGCTAGGAGGAACAAAAAAACCCACCACCACCACCACAAACCAGCATATACAAGGAAGGAATATAAATAAGACTCTGAGATTCACCAGCTTGCTTGCCCCCCCTAAAACAAGCAAGCTTAAGCCTAATTCAGTCCAAAAGACACAAATAGCACCTAGAGATTAAACCTGAAGTAAAAAGCAGAGAGACAGTTACCTGCCCCCAAGGCCTTCAATTCTCTCCCTTTCTTTGGGAAGTTCCGGCTTGTGGTCCTGTGTCACCTCCACAGCTCTCACAAAGTCGTCTTTGGGGTCATCCTGGACTCCCAGCACCACTCCCGAATCGCCAACATGAGCAACGTACATCTTTGACCCGCGGATAATTACCACGCTGGCAGTAGTTCCCGACGTGCTCGGGAGACCTGTCATGGTCTTCGGCCACTCTGCTGCAATGAGGAAAAAAAAGCAAATAAAAATACCTTTGCTTTTAATTCTGTAGAACTGGTAATGTTTTGAAGATCGAGAGGAAGGGTGTGTCAAAGAGGCTTGTGTAACGTTACCATACAGAGTGTACTCAACTATAGTACTGACAGGCAAAGCAGTGCCCTCAGGTCCCCCCCACTTTCATAACATCACTCCCCTAGCTACAGCTTAAATTGACACACATATATATAAAGGCAGTATCAAAGCACTGTGATAGGATTCAAAAAACCATCTCCTCTGGTTTAATATTCCAAGCATCCCTAGAAGAACATGGGGGAAGACGTGCTCCTTGAGTGTTGAATAGGATCGACCAAGCATTTTGTTAAGATCTACTGTTTACTTCCCTGTCTGAAGAGGTAGAAACGTCATAGATTAGGTAATGACCTAACTGTCTGGACACTCGACTGGCAATCAGGTTGTCTGGGCATTCCTAACCCCCTCAGAAGGAGAGAGAGTGCTAGTTTACTTCTATATGCTGAACAACATTTGAAGTTTGACAACATCTGAACTCTTTCACTCACATTTCCTTTTGGAGGATTGAATAACGCAGACTATTTAAGTACGCTATCCATAACCCAGCATCGAATCTTCTGCAGAAGATACCCCTTGAATTCAGAACAATAAAATACCTATACTAGCGTGAACTACACATGATTGGGGAAACCTTTCTCTCATCTGCTTTGCCCTCAAAACACACTTCCATTAATTTCCTATTACACTACTCTCCCCATTTATGTCCAATCCAAATTTCTCTTTCGTGCCTTTTCTTTTCTATACCTACACACCCAAGTTCATCTTCTTCCAAAACTCCACAAAATGATTGAGACAACTTCCCAATTAAGAAAGATTAGCCAGACCAGTCCTCGCCCCTGCTTCAGTACTCTCAGAAAACAGAATTCAAGTTCCCAGTTATCCGTTGACTTCAGCTGTCAACAGCAACCTCCTGTTTCTTCTTCACTGCACCCACTCGTGTCTTCAGACAGACTCAGGAGGAGACTCATCTCCCCGTCACATTCTATCTTCTGCACTTCACAAGTCGCGCTCACACAGTACAACATAAAAATTCCACTGCGATATGCATTCTGTTTGCAGGGAATACCCAAGCCAGACTGCCAAAGTACTATATTATTTATTTTTCCTATGGCACAACAAACACACCAGGGAAAAAAAAAAAAAACAAAAACAAAACACAATTTGGCCTTGCCCTCTGTGACAAGAGATATTTTAAACTTCAGAAGTTCTAAGCAGAAGTAAAAGATTAAGAACTTAAGTTCTAGTGCCACTGAGCCATGATCAGATGCCCGAGGCAAGAAAGAGAAGACATGGAAGACGTGCTGAAGGAGAAGCAGAATTACAGAGACAGGCGATGAGAAAAGCTGCATTTCCTCACTGTTAGCTACCAAGATATCCAGCATAATTTAAACATTTAAGTTTAACACCGAGTTCTAGCTTTGTGTTCTAAATACTGACATACACTTTCTCCCTAGGAGTAGCTTTATTTCAAGAACACAAACATTCAATCAGCTTATTGGAAGTACTTTGTCTGGCAATTTTAACTGTGGATATTAAATCTAACACTTTTCAAATGGAAAGCAAATGAGGGAGGAAGCCAAGTGGTAATGAGGACTTCAACCACGCACTTAAGAGAAAACAAGCTGCAACTAATGAGTTTCTGTCAGTGTAACAACCCCTCAACAGCAACAAAATATATCGGAGTCAAATCATTCTTCATGGGAACGAAGAGCACAGAGAGTGAAATCACCCACTTAGGAAAAAAAGAATGATACAGCAGCCTCCGATTTTAGACTCCAACAGAACCAGAGATTAGATCTGCCTATCATCAAGGGATTTTAGTTTATGCCTTGCTCCTGTTTAGAGATAAGCACGACATAGAGCATATTCCTTTATTTAGAGATTGCATGTCATCAGAAATCAACAAAAGTATCAAAACTCTTGAGTTTTCCTCTGAGCTCAAATATTAAAATCTAAGTCACTGACCCGACTCCTCCACAGATCAGGAGCATGTCTTTATCAATCTTGGAACTTAAGCAACAAGGCATCTTTTAAAAACAATTTTCCCCTGTACTTGAAAAGCACTACCCTCAGTTTCATAATTTTGAGTTTGTAAACTCAACTGGGTTTATAGCTAGCATTATCAGATGGTAAATTGAAATTGTCACCTAGGACAGGAAGTGTTTTGCTTCATGAAAGTTGACTTGGTTGCATCTTTTCTTTCCCTTTATTCATTTGAAAAAAGTAAAAAGTTTTTAGTGCAAAACTATATGGAACCTCTAAACCCAAACATATGCAGGGCACTATCATCAAGAAAGTTTTCCTCCTTGCTGAATTTTTTCCTACATACTACCATGACTCAGCTAAAGTCACCAAATGCTATTTTTAAAGCCTGTTCTTGTTACCTTGTTCTTTTTCCTGTATTTAGATGCAAAATACAAGACAAAAATATTATTTTGACTTTTTTTTTTAAAAAAAGCCTGTATTTGTTTTATAAGCTACCACAAAAATCCAAATGATCAGGTATGATCAAAAGGCATTTTCTCCTCTAACAAACTAACCCCGAATATATACTAATTAGCAGTTAAGAGTAACTGCCACATTAAATTCTTTCTTTTGTAAAAACATCAGCTCCTGTTACCATTCTTATTTAAATACATACATAACACTACCTGGCCACACCAGCTCCAACAGAAACAAAAGCTTTTTCTTAAGCACACAACTGGCTTCAGTAACATCCCTTCGAAGTAACAATATTACTGCCATCCACTTTTGAGTTGAGAACTTTATTTTGGTAAACTCAGATTACTGCCCATTTTTCATACCACAACAAGTTGACAGATTAAAAGAAATCCTGAAATCACAGCAAAGTGCTCAAATCAAAATCCACACTTCAAAGATACACCCGAGATGTCCATGGATGATGTAGCACTTCCACAACTTTAGCAACAGGGAAATACCACTAGGTAGCCCTCCAGGAAACAAGTTAGTCAAAGTTTCCTTGCGGGCCTGCATCCTTCATTCTGTATTTAGTGTCATGAATTATTAAGCTACGTACTAGGAAGACTGATACATCCCAGGATGGACACGACTCCGCTACAGGTTCAGGTCTGAAAAGCACATCATTTACGGCACGGTGCAGTGCCCGCACTGAACTGGCTGATGCAAGTGGAGAGCAGGAGGTAAACCCACATCTGTGCCTAGCAGAGCACCAACACCACTGCCTGTTGCAGACTCACAATACCTGCCCAGGAAATACCACATTTCCCAGTTTAACAGCTGCACTTGCCACTCTTCCAAGGAAAAAAAAAAAAAAAAAGAAAAAAAAAACACCCCACGTTAAGTGTTGGAGCTACCTGATGCTATCAGATTTATAATCTAGTTTGTTCCTTACAACAGCAGACAGTTTCAAGAGACAAATCCAAGCAGCTTTCCAGGACTAAGTGGGTTGTGTTTTTTGGTTTTTTTGGGGGTTTTTTTTTGGTGGTTTTTTTTTTTTTTTTTTTTTTTTTTAATATGCAACTTGCAATTACTTCCTACGTTTTTTCACCCTTCTGGTGCAGGGACTGGAGAGAGGGGTAGGAATTGGTCTAAAACAAACAACCCATCCCAAACAGTGTATCTGTTACACCAAAATACACCTGGATACCACATCTGTAACAGGAAAAAAAAAAAATACTCTGCCACAGTGTAAAAAGCAAATTCATTTATGGTGGTCAGCGTGTGATCTGAAACACACAGCCAAAACGCTTTTGTTGAAGTTCTGCTCTTGTTGATTTTTGAGAATGATTCAGGATTATTCTGGGAATTAAAAACTGCTAAAGAATATTTTTTTTTATTTCACTGGTTTTATATACGTTAAGTCAAACTACAATGCCTCATTTCAAATTAGTTTGATTCTAAAATTCTTACTAAACTTTAAAAAAAATAAATGCTATGTGAACTTTTAATACAGCAATAGAGCATAAAAATTTTACATTATCCTGAAAATCTGCCTTGCCTCAAGTGGTCTAGGTCCTTTTCAAATAAGAACACATACGTAAACTCTTAAATGTTTCTAAGAATAATCCTGAAATTATGACTTTGCAGTGAAAGTTACAAAAATACTTATTACACGAGATGAAAACATTTGACTTTTATTGCTTCAATTAATTTTAATGGGAAGAGTTACAGCCCAAGCAGAAATATGTAACTCTTTCTAAATTGTAACTAGTAATGCTAAAAAACGTTTTTAACAGTACTAAGCCAAATACAACATTTAAAAACAAGCCCTTGGCTATACAAATAATGAAATACAAAAGAAACCCATGCAATCCTCAGTAAAGTCACATAAAAATCTGGGACATCCTGAATATGCCTCTTATAAACACCTTTCCTACCACTGCCAGTTGTAGAAACAGGCTTCAAATAAGAACTTTTACTCCAGAAATTACTCTTTAGCATACAAATAATTTTATCACTACATAATTAACCTAAAAATTATCAGCAACGACAAAGGGGTATTTTCCTGTTTTTATTTTTCTGGTACTCTCATCATCAATGTTTCCTGTGTATCACAGGAGATGGCCACTGGGAACACCTCCCAGCTTCCAAGAACTAAGAGCGCAGCTGAGTATGAGCTTTCTTTCCAATGGCCATCAACTGGAAGCAATAAGGGCTCCATCCTTTACACCAAAAATCCAAACCACTCACCCGCCCCCATTTCAAGGTACCTAAGGACCCAGTCTCCCTTTCGTGTCCACAGTGTCACCCATACACAGTTAAAGATCTGCTCTACATACGACAAGAAGGAAAATAATTTACTCTCATTAAAATTTGCACTGGGATTCCGTAACACAGTACAAGAAGCTATAAACTAGATATGGTAATGCTTTTGTCCCATAAAACTCTAGCTGCCACGCACATGCAGCAGAAACCAGTAAGACCAAACATGCTACGTACAAGTTTACCCCACAGCCCACCTAAAACTGTCATCCAGTGCTCATAGCCAGAGCTATGTTGCTTCTCACAACAATTTAAATTGGTTCCACAACCCAGGTACTATTTGCTAAATGCTCATTACTAAAATAGTATTTCCTGCATTTTGTCACTTCACCTCTCTCCATTTTGTATTCACACATAGTTACAGTGACAAACAACAGATCAGGGATACCACAACTAGAAAACTAAACTCCTGCTCTTTCTCCCCTCTTCACACATCTTTCTCCCCACCATGCAAGTCTGCAGCCCAGGAGGTCATGTGCCACCCACCTCTCCTTCCCCAGCTTCAAGGTTGTAGTCAAGTTCTGGTGCATCTAAAACTCACACCCTTCCGTTCCTGTCCAGTATCAGCGTGTCCTCAGCCTTGCAACTTCTTCCCCCGTCTCTTTTCGAGTATCTGACACTTGCACAACTTCTCTATTTCGCTATTCAAGAAAAAGGAAAATGAAACTGGTTTGACACCATAATCCCCCCCATGAATCACTCACTTTGTTGAAACCCCACAGTGCTGTAATTCTTGCTGTTCACGTTTACCTCCCAAGCCCATCTGCCAGGAGCGCTGTCTGGTTTTGATCCAACTTTCACTCTGTCCCACTCCTGCCTGCCTGTCTTCACATGCTCTTCACTGTTCTTATGTATTCAAAAGCCCCAGAAAGAGAAAACATAAGCACATACACAATACAATCCCACTGCACACATATATAAACAACCATACTCTAAGCCACAACCTTCACTTCACCAAGGGGAAAAAAAAAAAAAAAAAAAAATATCCCTTTCAGAAACTCAGTCCTGGGGTCTCACTGGATCTCAGGGAGAAGGAAGCATACAAGAACGATGATTGTCACCTGTCTTGTCACTCTCCTCTCCCTTATCCTTACCTATTTAGGACCCCAACTTCCATCCTACTGCAGTTAAGCAAACCATCTATATAATCTTCAGGATACTGAGTGTGTTTTCCATTTTGTCAGGGACACTGCACAGTCCCTGATGCTCAAACAATAAAATGAAAGATTACCCTTTATGAAACAGCCACATTTCAAATCCTTCCATCAGGACTCGGCAGAAACAGCTGGAATCAGGGCACGGTCAGGGAAAAAACACTGTCCCAGTCCATTTAAGTTTGCTAAAATTACTTTTTTTTTTTTTCCTTTTCATGATACTCTGGACAAGGGAAATCTAAGGGGGAGTTCCATGCAGTTCCCCAAGGCAACAAGATGAAGACCTCCCGATAAATCAAATTTGGAGATCCGACTTGCAACACCCTGAAAACAAACTGCAGCTCTATAATCACCCCATCTCCAGCTACACAGCACAACCGTCCTATAGCATGTCCTCACCCTCCAATTCTACCCTTTCTCCCAGTTTGCTCTCCAATTTTTCTTGTTTTACAGAATTACTCCATTCGACACCTCAAGCCACATCCCCCTTTCTCCTCTCCCCCCCCCCCCCCGTCCCCTGCACACAGAGGGCAGCGATACGGGGCACCCGCTCCTAAGCGGGGATGGAGGGAGGCTTGCAAGGGCGCAGCTCACAATAGAATCATCATAGAATCATGGAATGGTTTGGGTTGGAAGGGACCCCTAGAGGTCATCTAGTCCAACCCCCCCTGCAGGAGCAGGGACACCTTGAACCACATCAGGTTGCTCAGAGCCCCATCCAACCTGGCCTTGAATGTTCCCAGGGATGGGGCCTCCACCACCTCTCTGGGCAACCCCTGCCAGGGTTTCACCACCCTCACTGGAAAGAATTTCCTCCTTAGATCCAGTCTAAACCTACCCTGGTTTAGTTTCAAACCATTACCCCTTGTCCTGTCCCAGCTGGCCCTGCTAAAAAACTTGTCCCCCCCTTTCCTCTGGGCCCCCTTGAAGCCCTGAGCGGCCGCACTCAGCTCTGCCCGCAGCCTCCTCTGCTCCAGGCTGAACACCCCCAACTCTCCCAGCCTGGCCTCAGAGCAGAGGGGCTCCAGCCCTCGGGGGCTGGGAAGAGGCGGCCAAAAGCGGGACGTCCCACGCTCGGGGACACCAGCATACGGGGAAAGGCGCCTCGGGGCCATGCCGGGGGATTTGCTGTCCCCTTCGTTCCCCCTGCAGGGCCCCGCCGAAAGGAGAAGAGGGACCCAGGGGAGAGGCGCGGCCGGGCGGAAAGGCCGCGGGGCCGGCAGCGTTACCTGCTCCGCCGGCGGGGAGCGGGGGCGGCTGGCAGGCGCCGATCGCCGGTAACTTACGCAGCTTTTTCCACATGGCCCGGTGGCAAGCGATGAAGCCCTTGCGCAGGGCCGCGCACACCTCGGCCGGCTCCGCCGAACCGAAGCCCTTCTGCTTCTTGATGAAGCCCCACAGGTTCTCCCGGGCGAACTGGGCCGCCTCCCGGCCGCCGTGCCCGTCGCACACGGCGAAGAAGGCCACGGAGCGGCGCGGGCGCCGGCCGGAGCCGGGGCCGGGGGGCGCGGGCTCCCTCCTCCCCTGCGCCGGCCGCTCTCGGCGAGGGGCTCGGCGACGCGCGGGCCTCCGGGCACCGCTCCGCCTTTGTGCGGGGGGCCGCGCTCCGCCTCGGCCGGCGGCTCGGGCTCCACCACGATCTGGGTCACGTCCTCCATGTATTTCCTGCCGCCCTGGTCGGAGTACACGCTCACCCCCAGCGAGTACGGCCCCTCCATGGGGGGGGGGGGGGGGGGGGTGGAAGGCTCGGCGCGGCGGCGCCCGCCGCTCCCCGCCCGCGATGGCTGCCCGCCCGCCCGCCGACTATTGTTGATGTCGGCGGCGCCGCTCGGGCATGTCCGCGGCGCCCGCCGCTGCGATCGGCCGCGCTCCGCTCCGCGCCGCAGCGCCCCCTGCCGGGCCAGGCCCCCGCCGCGGCGGAAGGGGCACCAGGGCGCCCCCTGCCGCCGGCCGGTGGGCACGCAGGCGGCTCCGGGGGCGGGGACACCCACCCCCCCCCCGCCAGCTGCGAATGGGGAGCACGGGGCTCCCCGCACTCGCCCCACCCCCGTCCATCCCTGCTCCTGGCCCGAAGGCCCTGCCTCCCTGTTCGGGCAACTCCCACCGGGGATTTCCCTGGAATTACAAATTCGGGACCTGCTGATGCCGTGCTTACGACGGTAAGACTTTTAAAATGTTCCCCCCCCATACCGGAGAGTTTTGTGCATTTTAATTTTGTAGCCGAAATTCTAGACATTGTCTGATTTGCGATCCACCACCACGTTCAACTCCCAGAGCCCCTTCCTGCTAGAAGCTTAAACCAGCTAAAACCATTACTGAATTTTGCAAAAATACTTCCACTGTCAGTAAAAGGGAGGTAATTGTTTGGCTCCAGTACCACCAAGTAGCTTGGATTTCCTTCCATTAACCAAACTAAAGTCAACAGTATTTAAAAAATAAATATATCAACAAAGCCTTGAATTTCTAGAGCACCTAGGGATCTGAAAATGTTACAAACATTAATGAATTAATCCACACGAACCCAGTAAGATAACTATCCCTTCCTGTTTTACAGGTGTTTATAGCATCGGATCAATCATCAGCTCATCAGCCAATTAAGAATTGAGACATCCTCCTTTAAAGACCTGTCCATTAAGTCTCATAACAGAGTATTTTATACATTTGCCACATATACAATGAAATGTTTACTTTAAAGGTACGTAAAGGAGACAAAGACTAAGTTAAGCTTTATACAATCCAAAACACCCCAACGTAGCCCTCTTTCCCTTTTAATTAACAAAAAAGCATGGCACGCCAACTGCCAGGCCTGCAGAAGATCCGTCGCCACCCACATCACGCCTAAAAGGGGGTAAATAATTTTTTTTTCCAATTACTTTTATATTAATATAAGTAGCCAGAAAACAAGGAAACTGACTTGAAACTATTGACAAAAAAAACGACAGAAAAATATTGCCAGATCTATGTCATCATAGGGACAGCTAAAGTCCGTTGCTTCCAAGAAGCACGATATCCCTACGTCATAGCCGCATAAACGTAGCCAGAAATGTTGTTATGCAGGATTGGTACCATTCAATACAGGTAAAGCTTTCCTAAACAATTTATAGTGGAAAAGCACAGGCTCCTCCAGGAACAGAAACAAAGAGTTTGGCTCCTACCCCTATGCTTTATGTAAGCATACTCTAGGTGGTCTGGTATTTGTGAAAAAGTTAAGGAAACAAAGGGGGAAAAAAATAATTAGTTATGATGGAAGAAATTTCTCTTCCAACACCAAGGTATTTCTGTCTTTTCTTTTTATGTCCAAGTACTGCTTTTGCCTTTTCAAGTGGAATAAAGTGCCTCGTTTCTGTCAACACTAACTTTTACAGTCAAGGCAATAGCACCATATATAAATCATACCTACGTTCACAAATTTAATTAAATTACAACACATTAAAGAGGTTTTTGCATGCAACAACTGCATTCCCAAAACCACCGTTGGAAAACAAAACTGCTTCAAGATTTACAGGGCACACAACCAGCACATCCTCCAGCAACTAAAACTGAATTTCCTAATTTTCTCCTGAAGTCCTTTAGCTCACAAGAAATTTCAATTCCACGAAACCAGACGCTTGCAGCAATAGGAACATGTGTATAAAAGTTGAAGACGTGGGGAGAAAAACTTTTAATAAAGGTGAAGTTTGGTGGCGAGTAACCATTGCAGTTTCCACACTCCAGCAGCAGGCAATAACTGAAGGGCAGTTTAGCAATTTTTCATGCTCCTCCCGCTCATATATGAAAATGGGGAGTGCTTTTCTTGGGTTTATGCTTAAAGGAACCAAATGCTAAGCAGAAACTGCCCATGGTCCCCCAGCTAATTCAGAGACAGAAGATTCTGGAGTTAAGTGGCTCATCAAGTTTAAAAGCTTTTTTTTATATGAGGTACAAACTTTTAATGTAAAACATGACTAAACCAAGTACAATCAGACATTTACTTGACGATAGCTTATTCTCGTTTTGGCTAACAGTTATTGAAATAAATCCATTTCAGAATGGCTGTACAAGCATTATTATTACTTGGTCTGGTTCAATTAATTCAAATCATTTCTCAAAATTAAAGGCCACAGTTTCTTTTGTGGATGAAGAGGTTTTGTTTTTTCTTTTAACTGTTGTTTAAAAAAACCTCTCAAATAGGCTTAAGCTAAATTAAATTAGTTACATTTTGACAAAAGAATGATCCCATCTTTAGCCAAAATAGATTAAGCAGCTGTAGTTTAGACCCAGATGAATCTGTCAGGTCAGCTGACATCAGAAGAAAAGCAACATGACTTCCATGAATTACTTTACTTTCTAATGTTTGCTAGCGCATCGAGTAGTCTGTTAGATATAACCACCAGTGATCTCACGCGGGTGTCTTTGGGAATCACCTATCCACAGGCTCAAAGACTGGAGAGCAAAAAAAAGAAACACACAAAGGGGATACAAGATGCACGAGGTCAGGTGCCTGGAGCCCAAATACTGCAGAATGGAGAGGCACACCGTAGCAGAAACAGAAGCGTTGTGCACCAATGCACTACACTGCTCCTCAAACGACACCTCCTGTGAACCTGAAATTAAACATTTTATTGGTCTGCACTCAGCCAAGTGAATACACAAGTCTACCTTCTCAGGAGGCATGGCAAGGAAGGAGGCTCACACAGGTACTAGCTCCTTCACAGCCGTTCTCCTTTCCCTCAGCTGCATCAGACAGCAAGAATTGAGACAGGTACCTTCAACTTCATCTGAATTCCACATCACCAGCCAGCACCAGGTGGCCAGCATCCTGCCCTCTCTTTTCTAGTAACATGCTTTATTTAAGGGTACACAAAGCAGATAAAAAAATACAGATTTTGTAAAAGCAATGATTAATTTTTTTTGACAGATGAAAAATACAAAATTATCCATAGCTCAGGTACATAAAAAAAGCTCACAACCTGGGCACAACCAACCACAGAACAGCAGAAAGCAGCACTGCCCATCTAGCTTGGGCTAGATGTTCTTAAAGCCTTCTTCATTTGTAAAGCACCTCAGCTGACTTTGGTGACTAACCTTCATACCTGATTGCTTACAGCCACACAATAATCCTTCTCCTTCCTCCAGCCCCTAAGTAAGCTTCAACGAGCCAAGCTGATCGTGACCAGAGGTTATCATACCTCTTACATCCCTTGCATAACCTATGTGAAATGTGTCGGTCATCTCAGCAATAGTCTCAGGTAAAGCACGAAAAACTCATGTAAAAGAAGAAAATCAAACTGAACAGTACCCGCGTTTTCAAAGATTTTTCCCTAGCCAATGAAGGGTGAAGGACCTGGCCATGCAAGGAGTTAACACCCTCTGGGTCTGACAGAGTATAATCACAGTTTCTTCATATTCCCTAAGGTATGACCAGAATGGCATTGCTTTACCACTTCATCCAGAATGTGACTGCCGAACTGATGTATATGAAGAATACAAAAATGAAAGCGTATTTATCTGGGTTGCAGTAAACATGAAAGAAAAAAAAAAAAACAACCCCAGCATTAAAAAAAGATCTGACAAGTTCATGTGAATGCTCTGCATTTAGCTCTTGTTTTAGAGCAACAGTCTGTTAGGTTGGCTCCTCTACAATTTAATGATTTCCTGTTAAGAATTTAAAATTAGAAGCCTCCAACAACTTCCCCATAAACTATTTTCAAGGTTCCTTTAATATCCACATCAAGGAGATATAGTAGTTTCATCTGTTATCCATGTCAGTTCACTTCCTTCCCACTTCAAAATAAGCACATTGCAGGAAAATTCAGCAGGTTTTTTATTGTTTTCTTAGAACATTTTTTTCCCCCTAAGTATGTCCAGCTATAGTAATTAAAAAAATAAAACTGTTCGCATATACAAGCTCATATTTAAGCCACGACAAAAAGAGAACCGCTGGTCTAATCTGAAAAGCCTATGTTACGTTATAAGCCAAATCCAAATTTTCCACTGATGAGTTAGCTTGAATCTTCAACTACATTCACACTGAACTTCATCTCTGTTAACACATCGATGGCACAAACACTTTTTTGCTCTTGGACAAGTACCTTACCTTTCATGAAAACATGCAAACAGTAGTCTTGCACTGGCAGCACATGAAAGATTCGATCTTTTCATCCGTGCCTTCTGGAACTATGTTCCTGCAAAACAGACACAGCACTTATATAGCACTTCTCACTTATACATCTCAAACTATATAGCACTGCTTATTCTTTTGACTCAGAAACAATATAATAATTGCAGTAGTTTTCCTATTACACCCCACTTACAAAATTATTTGAGATAGGCTTATAAAAGGCAGAACACCCGCAGGCATCCCATCCCAGTTCCCCACCGGGTCAATGAGAGGACTCGCAAAGAGTAATCACCACCTTTCTGACAGTATCAGCATCTACACCTATCCACCAAAAATGCTCCTTATGTGAACACTTTCTAATTAATTTCAATTAAAAATGAGTCAGGTGAAACTGCAGTTGACTTAATTTAACCTAAGAACACACCAGTGAAAAAAAAAGCAGCAGTAAAAAAGGCAATCCTGCTGCTTCTCGCATAAGGTCTAACAAATGCACAGCTCCTAATTTGGCTGAAATAAAAATCTGCGTGTACAACTACAAAAAAAACAAAAAAAAAAACCCTTTTCAGTTTGCAGCTCAGCCACAGTCAAAAATTGAGAGACAAAGACAACATTGCTACTTTCTGCTGTAATTTGCAGACCAAATTGACCTGCTAGCCATGAAACCATGGTTTCACACACAGGTTTGGAAAAGCTCACGTGCACAACCTCCTCTAGCAGAGGTGAACTTCACTGTTGTCCAGAAATAGGAACTTGGCACCAATATGTGGTTGATTTTTTATTTTTTTTTTTAAGGGTTTTGAGGAAGTTTTTTTGTGGTGCAGAACAACATCAGGCTCCCACCACATTCTATTGAAATTACACAACCATCTTTCTTTGCAGATGTAAAATCTCTTCTGTATGAACTTCTGCAACAGAGGGAATTTTGACAACCCAGTGGTTGTTTGATCTCTATGGGCATTTTTTATAATAGAAGACTACGATTAGATTTTCTTTATACACTTACCCACGGTTAGGCCTGTCTGCAGCCCCATCCGCTACAATGATACACAGATGGACAGAGCTGCTGCACTCCATACGCTTTACATGGGAGTTGTTCCGATACCCAGATGCATCTTCAAAAGCCAAATTACAGAAGACAGGCTGGCTGAATGCTTTTGCCTAAACACCATACATCACCATTTTGCTTTCAGACACCGGCAGTATTTGTAAGTGTCCTTTAAATGTTTCCCTGTATAAAAAAAGACAAAAGAAAAGAGAAAGATACCAACAAAGATAAGCACATCCATCAGAACCTTTGCCAATAAGTACTAGAGTCAGAAAGATTTTCTAACATCTGCAGCTATTAACGAGTAATTGCATTACAATAATTTACGGATGTGAAACGCACACCACTGAATGGAGCCATTTTGCTAATAAGTTCCCAACACAGCTTAAGGAAAAAAAAAAAAATCCATTCAACAAGCAGGATACCTCTTAAGTTTAAAAGAGAACTAATCACTTATTTAATAAAACAGACTTTTGTAAGTCTGTTTTGCTACTAACTACATTACTCGGAATGGCTACCTCCTATCTCCACATTAAACACACATACACTGAACCGAGGACTCTACTGACTCTCTAATAATGCCTTTAAGAACAAAATACGTATCTACCACAGAAGATCACCAAGTTATTCAATACATAAATATATCAAGCCAAACAGTACTAATAAATAACAAATGCTACTATATCTAAACTTTATTTCTACCAAGAGATTAAATCACTTTTGCCATAAAGATTATTCCTCAGGCTCTACCAAAATGAATTACAGACTGAATATGTAACATAATATACTCTAGAGAGTTTATACCATGCCCTTCTTTCATAGAAATATTAATTTCCTCTCCTTGAATACCCACGCTATAGCTTTGTCTACAAAATATTACAAGACAGTAAAAGGCGTAGCCTAGCTAATTTTTCAAGACATAGTAACTTATCAAGAAGATAAAGTCCATTGCCACAGCGCCGTCTTGAAAAGTACATTTACCTTACCCATTATTTTCAGAACTCTTATTAGTTACTTTATTTTAAAGCAAAAGAACATTGCAAAATGAAAAATTACCATTTTACATATATTAATTATCAACACTTCTTCCATCATACACCAGAAAGCTGCCTCATCTGTTCCCTCCTAAGACAGGCCCCTACCTCTAACCTGGGGTAAATAGCCTCTGCCTCTTAGGGGCTAATTGCCAATAGAAACCAGCTGTCTTTCCTCCACCGAAAAAAAATTCACACCATCTCGGAAAAGAAAAGAAAAACCTGAAGCCAGCCATAGGCAAAAGAAAAAAAGAGGACAAAGCCATCTCCCGTGGCCTGTTTGTCACATTCCTTTCTTCCCACCCCATAACATTTCTTTCTGTAAATAAAGGACAAAGAATAATGTCCTCTCACAAAACGGAGGGAGGGAGGCACAGGAACACGTTAGGATTATTAAAAACAGTCCCCAAAGTGAAACAGCAGAAGCTCTGCTTCCCGTAATTTTTAAAATAAAAAAGAACAAACAGTAAGTCACAGTAGCAGTCCTACATTAGCTGAGAAAACCAAAATAAGACTTGGCAGAAGGAGAAATATTTCCTAGCATAGTTAGCGCATCTAGGGTTTGGGTTTTTTCTATCCATGCGTATGACAAAAAAGTTTGAAAAATGCAGAGCATTTAACTCTGAGTAAAAAATTTGTTCAAGGCCACGCTAGAGCAGTCAAACTTGAGCGATATTAACTTAGTGCGATCTCAAAATCAACACCAAGTAGCAACCTCAGAGTCCTCGCCTGTACTGCACTGGGGTGGCTAAATCACTGGCTACGCACAGTGCGAGTCTGGTTTAGACCAAACGATCTTAATTGCCTCTGCCTAAAAATCTACCATCTGTGTCCGAGAACTATCCAATATGTTCCTAGTGGTGTGTGCAAGCCCCACATGGAAAGCAAATTAGGAAGAAAAACATGCCTCCAACAGCTTGATCAAGATAATGAAGTATTGACAAAATATAGTGCCATTTCCACGAGGGGTCCCAGGGTTAATTTACACAGGGAAAAGGGTGGGTTTGCCACATGTCAGCTGAGGAGGAACACCAGACGAGGCAGGTACTCTTCAGGTACCTTAGCAAACCCCCTCAAATATCGGGCACCCCAATAATGCTCACCTTGAGCTGCCAACACACCTGAAAGCCATAGAAGGCCCAGTATTAGCAGTATGCCTCCACAGGTGAAGCTGTAAATACATTCCTACTCATAAGAGGGGTCTGGAACTCAGTGCGTGGGGGGGGGACACCACACACACTCAAGGCCGCCGTTGATGCCGGCTACCGGGGGTGCTCTCCCCGTACAAACAAGGCCCCCGGAGCCACCCAAGCCCCCAGGCCCGGCAGCCCCAAGGCCCCTGGCGGCTGTGGGGAAGGCGCTGTGCCTGCCCATGGCGGTCACCTGAAGGCTGGGCCGCGGTGCCGCCACAAGTCACAGCCCTACCCTGCCACAACACCTCGCTGCCAGCGGCGACCCCCGCCACCCTCCTCCCCCAGATTTCCTCTCGCCCCCTCGATATAACCCCGTAGCCCCACAGCTCTTCCCGCCTCAGGCTTTTCCCCCCTGCTTCGCCTGCGTTCTCTCCCGTCTCCAGGCGGATGCCTCTCCCCTCCTTTCCCCTCCCCATCGCCCCCACCGCCTCCGCGCTCCGGCCGCTGCCGCCTTTCCCTCCGCGGGCAGGGCGGCGGGAGCCCCGGGGCGTGAGTCGCGGGAGGTGGAGCGGCGCGGGCAGGCGGGGGGGAGGTGGGTGGGGGGAAGGCGGCTCCGCACACCTAAGATGGCGGCGGTGGAGCTGGAGTGGGTGCCCGAGACGCTCTATAACACGGCGATCTCGGCCGTGGTGGATAGTTACGGGCGGGCCCGGCGCCGGGACATCCGCTCGCTGCCCGAGAACATCCAGTTCGACGTGTACTACAAGGTACGGGGAGGCGGCGGGCGACCGAGGAGGCCGGGCCGGGGCGGGGGGGGGGGGGGCTCGGAGGTGAGGGGGCGCAGGGCCTCGCCCCCCCCGCCGGCGCCTCTTGCCGCCCATGCGGAGCAGGGCCCTGAAGGACGGGCTGGGGGAGCGGCGGCCTCTGTGGGGCCGCTGGAGGAGAGGAGGCGCCGGGGGCCTGCGGCTTTCACCCCTCCGCCCGTAGGGGCCTGGCCTGCGGGAACCGCCCGGGGGCCGCGAGGAGGGAGCCGCGGGAGCCCCGCCACGGAGGGCACGGAGAAGGGGCCTGTCCTTGGGGGCCGTGGGGTGAGGGCCCGGGGCGGGGGAAGCTGCCTCCTCGCCTTCGGAGCCGGGCAACGGGTCGGGGCAGGATGAGACCAACATATCTGTGCTGGAATATGTTTTTTCCTTCACCCCCCCCCTTCCTTTTTTTTTTTTTTTAAATGTATTGGAGAAGGTGATGTCAGTGGTAGAAGGAGCAGAGTTTGCCGTGCTCTTGTGTGTTCTTTAATGATTTGTTAGGAGCCGGATTAAAAGAATGGAGACTCATTTAATGATAGAGTTTATTAGCCTGAAATCATTCTTTCATGAAAGGGCTGTTTTTCATTCAGCTGCCTCTAAAATATCTAGAGTTAGAGTAAAAGGTACACTGAGATGGTCCATTAATTTCTATTGTCCACTAAATAGGCATTTCATCCTTGGACAGGAACGGCTGGAAATGAAATGAGTATTCATCGGGGGAGAAACAATGTGTAAAGAAACAAACAAACCAAAAAAAAAAAAAAAACCAAACCCTAGCTAAGATGAGGAATAACCCTTCTTCCTCTGCCAGTACATTTTTGAAATCTATGATGTGCTAAATTAAGTAATTCTTCAGACAAATCTTGGTGAACCAGGAGTAGTGGTCCATCACATATATAGAAAGTGGAGGTTTCTATAAGGGAGGCTGGTCTTCACTAGGGGCAGGGAAGGTGTTTCTACAGCATAGAATCGGGCACGTATATTTTCTGTATACGAGGTATTACTTGTCTGCCTTACATGTTGAGAAATATGGAAACCCCTTTCTACCACATATGAGCATGCTCGCAGATAATGATGTGGTTGGCATATGGCAATCGTCAGATAAAGACTAAAGATACGGAACTAACAGCGTGGAAGAATATTTTTGGGGTTTGGTTTTTAATTGTTAGTAGGTACGACCGTTGACAAATGGACTGTCACGGCATTGCCTGTCCTGATGTTCATTCAGATGAAAGGATGGTTACTCTGTGGCTTTTAAAAGCAGAAAACAAAACCTCCTTCTAATGATAGAAATATTCAAGCAATGTATTATTCCCGGATTGTTTAAAAACTCACCTGTAGGTGAGCTTAATAGATAATTGACTTCTTATCCTTTTATTAGCACTCTTCAGTGGTTGCATTTAATCGGATTCATATGGAGTTGTTCTATAATGAAAAAAGAACCAGCAGCGTCTCTGACTTCTAAAGAGACTTTCTAATCTGTTTGTTCTGCTTGTGTACATTGGTATGTGGTCTTGTGGCGCAGATGATAATAAACATGCTAAGTACCTGTCCTCAAAATAATGTTTCTGTTGTACTTATCACTAGCCAGTAGTCACTTTTGCTAATGACAGTAATTTGCAGTGGTTTTCCTGTTATTTCTGTGTCTTGCAGCAGGGCCGTCTTTGATAATCGGAAATGTGTAAGGTGCACCTATATTCCTCTTACAAATACACATCTATGAGGTGTCCACATGGAGAATAAATTAAACTAGGCTACATGGTGCGGTGTTTTCCTGTTGCTGCCAAGGGTAGGCTAGTCTTCCATGTCTTTGCTACTTGATTATTTTAATATCTTTTCTGTGTTGAGGAGGAGAATCTATCCTCTTCAGTAGTCCCATTCAAATTAGCTTATACATAAATGTAGCTAAACCTTGGATGGGTCGCTGAATGAAAGGAAATCCGCAGCCCTTACTAAATGGTGTTCTGTATGTGGAGATCTCTGCCTGCAACGAGTGCCTCAAAGCCTAGCCCAGATTACAAGGTTTTGGGAACAGTGTTTGCATTTTTCTGTGCACCTGTACAATGCTTAGTAACTGGCTCTTGCTTTCTGTGTTTGGATGGCTACAGCAATGCAAATGGCATGGCTGGATTAGGTCAGAATGAGGACAGCATCACGCTTTTGGACAGTCCTCTCGTATTGTGTATGGTGCTTGTTTTACTGTTTTGGTTCTGGGTACAGTTATTTTCAGAGTCATGTGGGTATTAAATACCCTTGCAGGTTGGTGAGCTATGTTCAGTGCATCCTGACCATCGAGTTCCTTAAAGCAGACATAGAATTTCAAAGTCACTAACAGCCTTTAAAGTAGGACAAACTGAGAAGACTTTTAAATCTTTGTTCTGTCTACATGGTGGCGGTTGTTGCTGCTGTGTCAGGGGGGTGTCAGTCAGTTGTTAGGATCATATGGAATAGTACTTATTCTTTCAATACAGCTGAGGAAAAGTGATGTGTAATTGAGGATTTGCATGAATATACTTGCATTTAGACCTTGAAAAAGATAATCACTTTCTTTCAGTGACTATTAAAAGGAATAAAAATGTTTCCAGGGTTTTGCCTATAACTTGTAAGTAATGGCTTGTTATCCAGGTATTAATCATGGTTTGTGATACTGGAGAAACTCCCACGATTTTGCAAAAAGGAAAAGGGAATATCAGTCAGATTTTATTTCGCTATGCAGCTGTTAATTGGCTGTGGCCGTACAAAACTTTTTTTTTTATCATATTCATTGGTATGAACACTCGAACTTAACATTTGCCAGTCTTGCACGCGTTGCCAACGTGTCCACGTTGATTAAGAAGACATAGGTAGGAGACAGTACTACTACTACAGTGAAGATGGTCGATGTGTTGTTATTTAAAAGGGAGGAAAATGCTAGCAGAGTGTCTTGGTCTTTGTTTTTTCCCCAGGGAACCCTCTAATCCAGTGTTTAGCTCTATTGCCATGATACATTACCTGTATTTCCCATTCCTTAACAAATCCAATTACTTTTAATTCTACATATTCCAGAATTGTTAACCTCTATGCTTATAAACCTGGGCATTTGCAGTTAACACTGAGGAATCAAACCTGGGATAGTTGCAGAAAGTTCTTTGTGGATTCAGTAAGAAATGGGTTCTGCTGCAAGGTGACAGAAGCAGGCAGGTTCCTAATCCTGAGCGTATTATCCTTCTGTAGCATGCTTAAACAAGGACTAAAGCTTAAAAAAAGGCGATATCAAATAATCATGATTGTAGTAAAACAACAAACGTGTACTGGTCCAGTAGGGTGTTACTGGATTTTTTTCAAGGGGCACCTGGCTTTTCCTTGCAACCATTAAAAAGATAAGAGGCGGAGCAGAATGCTTGTAAGGATATCCTGGAAAGTTTCAAGTCTGTGTTCGTGCTAAAAAATATTTAAATGTCCTATTAATCACAGCTGTATTTTGAAGAGCTTAATAACTAGTATTGTTACAAGTAACGCCTGCATCTGGGGGGGAAAATACGTGCAAACATATAATATTTTGTTTCCTTTGTGTCTTTGCCAGGTTTACGTATATCCTGGTTGTGTTGTTCCTAGCAAAACTAGTTAGGACCTCTTTCTTGGTTTTTGCGGGGGGGGGGGGAGGTTTTCCAGTTTTTAGAAGCCAAAGAAAGTAATACGCTGGATCTCAGTTAAAATAGGACGTGCCTGGCAGGTAGGCAACATTTGCAAATGCCAAATTTGTGTATTAAAAAGTAGGTGACAACTGGAATAATCTGTAAGTCCTCAAAAAAACCACAAATTGAGGAAAATTAGGTTTTATAGTTTGTTGGGGAGAAGATAGTGTTTTGAGGGAGGGAGTGCACGTAAAGAATCTAGTTTCTGTTGACAGAGATAAGATTTTTGAACCATCTAGTCCAATGACTGATCAGTTGGTGTCTTGTATAGAACTTGGTTCTTTCCCCCGTGCCTCAGCTTTATATTCTATTACGTGTAATTATCTCATTTCTTTGGTTCTCACGGTGCTTTTGAAGAGATACCGCTTGGTGTTCTCCATCATGGGTGTTTGTTGTGGTTAACACACTAGCAGGCCGATCTTAGACTTGTATTGGCTAGCAAGGAGCTTGATCCAATGTTCATTGTTTTTTTGGAATATCTTTTCTGGATTGGGTGTTTTTCTTTTTTTACATAGAACTTTCTTGAAAATCATTTGGGTCCAATGTTCTTTGAATATTTTCTGATGAGATCATTAACCGCAGGAACAATTGGAGATATTAATTTGTTTTAGTTAGCGCAGACCCGTAACCTTTAGTAATTGCACTGTGCAAACTTGTTTTGCATTAACATTTTTAGGTAAAATCCAGGTTATAAACATGCTTTCTCTTTGAAGTGTCAGGTAAAACTTCTGAAGTGCTCCCACCTTGATGTGAGTCAAAATACCACATTTAGAGTTTAGATCCTGATAGCTCCGACCTCTGTAGTAATGAGTGCAGCTGCAATACCGTGTGTCCTCACTGTATTCTGCTAATCCAAAAAAGAATAAGCACGGCTAATAAAAGCTCTTGTATCACATCTAGGTATTCTTTGAACCAAACAAAATGAATAAACAGGCATTTGCTGACTGTTCACAACAAGCAATAGAACGTCCATGCTCTGCATTGCAGTAGAGGTTGGGTTTTATTGATGAAGAATGATTATAAGCATAATTTCTATAAGATTAGAATAAAACTAGCTTGTCCTAAGGCTTCAGTCTCCTGGGTGTTTGCAAGAGTGAAGAGGATAAACTACCTGCGAAATGAAGTGTAGCTGTGCTGCTTTAGGTTTGAGGTTTTCCGATCAGAGGAGTACAAACAAGGTCACAAGCCAGCAATGTATGAGGGAGGTAAAAAATCCCAGAGCGAATGGATCATATTTTGTAGGATTTCTGCTGTGCCCCATCAGCATGAGTTCACAAAGACTTAATTACGTTCGTAATGCTGTGGTTTGGGGGGTCAGAAATTAAATGTATGCGTGGGAAGCGATGGTGATTTCTGCATGTGTGCCCAGCCACGCGTGCAACCCTCCTGATCACCCGGGTAGACTTCCAGAGTAGGGGCGCAGCAGGACCTCACCGAACACTGCTTGAATTGAATCGTATCCTTGTATCGCACCCCTTTTTAAATTAAGGCCTCATGGTGAAGGAGAATCATCACTTCATGAGTTTCTTCCAATTCTTATTAGCCTTTATTTTAACATGTGCCTTTTTTCTGTAGTCTAAATTTAGACTAGAACTGAACCATCTTTCCTAGTTATGTCTTCATTAGTTTGGAACTTCTTGCCTTTGCTTTCCGTTCTTCTACTCGTATTACTCGGTTTGCTTTTTCTTTTTTTTTTCCTTTTTTTTTTTTTTTTTTTTTAAAACCTCTAACTATGGGACATGTCTTCTAATCCTGATATGGTCAGACTTCCCTATTTTTTTCAGCATACTTGTTCAGTCTTAGACGCTAGAACTCATCATAATTCGGATAACGAGGTCACATCATGAACAGAGGTGTTAGTGCCTGCTTAAACAATAATTCTTATTTCTACTTCATTTCCTTTGTACTGATTTAACTTCAAAGCAAACTGCTCCCCACTTACTGCTGCGGAGAATCAGGTGTGTGTGACTGTAAGGCTCAGGCTTTGTATTTGTATCCCTTGTGCTGGACCCTGTAGATAGGAAGCAAAAAATGTTGCTAATACAGGCAGAGGAGTGAGTGGGACGATGTAGAGAGGTGCACTGTGTGTTAAAGCAGCAGGCTCCAAGAGTTGGTTGTGAAGTTAGGCTTAGTCAGTAAGGCTGGTTGGTTTGTTTTGGTTTTTTTCTTGATTATTTATTTGACTGAGGTTCATAAAGATCAGCCTTGTAATTGGCAGGATGTTTTTGAAGAAGAGCTGTAAAGCTGCTTTTTTTTTTACGCCCTAAACAATATCCAATAGAACTAGCCCTTGACCAGAGGCTTTGTAGATGGTTTTAGAAGTTTATTTAAGACTTGTTATGTACCTACATTTCTAACTGGTTATTTTTTAAGGCTGTCCGTCCGTCCATCCCCCCCCCCCACTGTGTCTACAGCAAGTCATTTGTCAACAGATTGATTCAGTGCACTGTTGACTCTCAAGAAACTTTTTCCTTCCTTGTTAAGTAGGGAAGGAAGATTGTGGTTACAGCCAACCTTCTTTCCCAAACACTGATGTTTGTGGATGAAGTATACAGTACTCCCCAAATTTGGCATGATATTCCCCATTACATTATTAGACATCACTAAACACGCTGAGGAGCTCCTTAGAATTCCTTGTATCTTTAATTCTTACTGAAATATCCATATTTATTTTTCCAGTCCTCTTCCAAGCTGGACCGATAGGAGCATATTTTTCAAATTGCGTATGCTACAGTTCCACTTCTAGAGGGTCCTTTTACAACTGGTTAGCATTAATCTCCAGCTGCTTTAAAATATGATTTTTGTAAAAATTTTTATTATTTTTTCATTAGATTTAGAAAAATCTTTTCTCTTGTGCTTGTACATAGTGAAACAGCCCAGCGCGCTGGCGATAGAAATACCGTACAGCTTTTTCTCTTGTGTTACAGCGTTGCTTTTGCTAGCAGTTTTAACATCTCTGTCTTTATTTTCAGGGCTTTGCTAGGAAGCAGTTAGAGCTCAGCTTAATCTATCTGGAGAGAGAAATCTGACAAGGACTTTAATAGAATTTCATGTTGCTGATGATACAATAATAGATAAGTTACAAGTTAATGTTGTTAATATGTTTAATTACAGACACCACTATATGCAGCTTTTGAATGTTTCGGTGGATGGGTTATGAGTTAAATATTAAGCCTTTGATCCCAAAGGAGGGTCATGGGGATTGTTTCACAGCTAGGCAAAAGTTTGATGGTGCGCGTGTGTAACAACATGCCCATATATTAAACGTACCCCTTGGTTCCCATCTTCAGCGCCGGAATTAATGTGTCAGTATGAGCTGATGACGTTGCAAGTCCTATTGTAGGCTTTTATTCATTTTTCTATTGTTAAAGAAAAATCTCTGTAGGGCTCCACATAGGTTAAGTTTGTGTCTAAGACATGTGTTTCCTAAGAGAAGAATAGTTCTTCAGAAGTCCAAACCTCTGCCATTCTTGTCAGGGCATGTTTTTCTTGAATCACTATTTTGTTTTTCGTGTTATGTAGCAAGGCTTGTGGTCAGGAATTTTGTCTCTCTGGAGCTTTAACAAGAGAACCATTTCTTCAGTGCTTGCAACTGCTTCTCAATGGACAAACCAGCGTTACTGAATCTCCTGGAATTGCTTCACAGTTTGACATATACTCACTCACTATTTCCATGTCAAATTTTGTTTGAAAATATTGCTGTAACAGCTACAAGCTTCAAGAGACTTCAAGCTGAGTTAGCTTCTCAAAAATGTTTGCCAGTATGTTGAGGGAAGGGGTGAATAGCATGGTAAACCTCCCAAGGATACTGTATTTCTGGTGATACCAGTGAAAATAATAAGTTGGGGTTTTTTTCTGCATACCAGAACAGTGCAAGTGTTTACCTTTGAATCGGGATGAGAGATGTGCAGATAGCAGCTTGGACCTTTGGGCCCTAAGCCAAATTTGACGTGTGCCTGAAATAACCGATGTGTCAAAATTCAGGGTGTAGTTGGGACCTTCCCCCCCCCGCCCCGCCCCAACCAGGGCATTTATTCAGTAGGAATTTAAGAATCACATGTAACAGTGGGCATATTACAAATGCGTTTATATAACTCCATAAATATATTAATTTTTAAAAGCCTTGCTGCAGTTAGTATTCGGTAAACTAGCGTAGGAGTAAACTGGGATTTTTAGCTCACTAGCACTGCAAGGTGATAAGGGAAATGATAACATACTTGATTGAAAGCCTAAATGTTGAACATGTGATGGTGCTTTTGATTGGTTTAAGTCCTGGTAAAACAGCTTGGGTATATGTCTTAGTTTTGTCCAGAAATTATCTTACCAATTATTGAGAAGATGTCCACTTTCAGTTTTGGGCCTAGAATACTAGACAAGATTTAATCCTCTTGTTTTGGTTGTAGAAAATATATTTTAGTTTTTATAGAACAGTTACCATCAGACAGCTGTTTTGAAGAAAATGAGAACGCTTAACCGTGACTGCAGTTTTTAAATACCCCAGACTGGATGTTCTTTCACTGCCAGCGAGAATATAGCTTCAGAAGAAACTCTGATCCCTTTGAAGTACAGGGACACGGCGCTGTTTGCATGCAAACTTGCACTGCTTTTTAAAAGAGTTCCTTTTTTTTTTTTTTTTTTTTTCCCTCAGCAAAATAGGCTACTAAAAGGAAAACATTCATTTCTGGCAATTGACATTATTAGGTCAAAGTATTTTTGAAGTTTTTTTGGTAGGTTCTGTTGTTAAAATAACAAACTTGCTGTGCTGTAGAATCAATGTCATGTGCTTTTATAAGAAGAGTTGATGAAAACTAAATTTCTGGCTGGAGGAGTTGTTCTCACGCGCTTTGTTCTGAATACTAATTCATCTGCTTCCAGTATTTGTGGAGAAAAAGGTGAACCAGACACAAGACACTTCTCAATAAAAGTATTTTAAGAAATTATTAAAACTGAGAAGAATATTGAAAAAATCATTAAATCTGTGGTTGTAACTGAGCATCTCTAATAATGTGTTCTCTCGGCCTTATTTTGCTTGCATAATAAGAGTAGGTGCACCCCTCGTGTCCGTGTTCCTCATAGCTGTAAAACCTGCTTGGACAGCACGGAGGGTATGAATATGCCCATCTTGGATGGTGTACACTCTGGTGTCTTAACATAGGGACTAGAAATTTTTCTGCAAAAGTTTTTCTGAATAACTGGGAAGAGTGCAGCCTGGCAGTGCTTTACCTGCGTGCCCGCGATGGCATGAGACTTGAGTGTATAGGCTGGTTTGTGTCTCCTGGTAAACCGTGGTTGTCCGATCCCTGCATCGCATAGCACAGATGCCACAGAAGAAGAGAAATGGATCTTGAATGGCCTGTGGTGAAGGATGGAGCTTCTAGGGAGAAGTGCCTGTGAGACGTCAGCTACTGGCTTCTCCCTTTTTCCCTGGGGAGTTGCTGCCTCACAGAAAGATTTCTTTATTATTATTACTATTATTAACAAAAAAGGGGATGGGTGTTTTCTAGAACACATTCAATAACAAATGGTTGTCCTGCAACAGCCCTGTGTGATCCAGTACTGTGCCTCTAGCAGAGGCTGCTGATGGTACCTCTGACTATAGCAAGTGTACAGTGGTGCTTCCTTAGGTTACGTACCCTGCTTTCAGTCATTTGGGGCTCCGGGGCTTCAGGATACCAGGAATTAATAGCCTGCAATGGATTTTTCTGCCGTATATTTGTACAGTCACTTTTGTACCCATGGAAATCCTTGGTATTTATAGCATAATGTGGCAAGCTCTGCAACTTAACTATGCGTTGCATAAAGAACTGTCTCCATGGGTTGTTTTTATGAACAAGTCAACGGATATATTGGCTTATCGGCAGACACAAATCAGTTTGGTCATAAAACTAGCCATTGCTTTTAATAAATGCAAACCAACAGATTCACTTGAGTTATCCCGTTTACTCATGCAGGAATTGCTTGTGTGAGCCCAGGTGTTAATGGGGTCAGGGCGCATGCATGTCTTTAGCTCTGGGTATTGGTGAGTCGCCCATTGCAGAACTTGTGGGTTTGGGGTTATTTATATACAGATATTTATATATAATATAAAATCTATTTGCATGGTTGTATACTAGATTCTGTGTCATTTTAAAAAAAATGTTGTCACAGCATTTGGTGTGAAAGCAGCTAGTCATTGTAACTTTTGCTGGCTTTAGGGTTTCTTTGGTTTTGTCTTGGCTTTATAGCTTAGGTGTTGCAGTGGTTTGATGATGCAGGTGGACATACTAGACACTTGAAAAATTGATTTGTGGATAAAAAAAATCCTTGAAACCACCTATGGAGCTCTCATAGCTCATGTGCTCAGGTTTGAAACACTTAAGTTGTTCTCCTGTGTGGAGGTAGTGGAACTATGACTTCACGGTCTGCTGTGTTTGAAGACCTTGAAGTCTAGATTTCATCGTAAGTCATCTTTACTATTAAGCTAAATTTCCCTGAAGAACTCCCTGTCCTAAATTTCTAAATGTATTTGTATTTTTCTTTCAGCTTTACCAACAGGGCCGCTTATGCCAACTGGGTAGTGAATTTTGTGAACTAGAAGTTTTTGCAAAGGTGCTACGAGCTTTAGATAAAAGGTAAGTACCTTAATGTATTGATAATTCTCATTTTGGCTCTTGCCTCTTGATCTAGATTTTGAATTTGGAAGACGTCTCTAGTTGTCTTGGTTTCACTAGCCCGTCTGTTAACCATAAGAATATTTCTTTAGATTTACAGATGAACTTCTAAGTTACAAAGCCTCTCTCTCTCTCTCTCTCTTTGTTTCAAAATATGAAACAGTCAGAACTTCTGTGTAAATTTATGAAGTCATCTGTGGTACTTGGTCCCCAGAGTGCTTTCTTTGTTATTGCTCTGCAGTCTGCTGTTGGGGTTTAACCCTGGTAAGCAGCTACGCACCACGCAGCCGCTCGCTCACCCCGTCACCCAGTGGGATGGGAGAGAGAATTGGAAGGGTAAAAGCATGAAGACTCGTGGGTTGAGATAGACAGTTTAATAATTAAAAAAAAAAAGGGGGGGGGGAAGGTAGAGGGGGAAAAAAGGGGTAAAAGGAAAACAGGGGGGGGATGAACAAGAAAAACAAGTGATGCAAAAACCCCCAGTTGCTCACCACCCAATGCCCAGCCAGTTCCTGAGCAACAGCAGTCAAAGTATCTGTTTCTTGCTGTTGTAGCAAATCCTAAGTGAAGGGTTATCAAGCTGATAGGATCGCTCCAGTTGAAAGAGTTTTCCTGTCATTAAATGTTCCAATTTGTGGTGTTATGCTCAGAACTTGACTTTTTTAGATCAGATTCTTTGTAGCCAGAACCAGCTTTGAGTCTGTAGACATACCACCCTCCCATTGTTTGCATGCGTGGGTTCGTCGCTGCTCCTTTATGTGCAATTTCTATGGGAGTTGTGGGGTAAGGGTGGATTTGAGGCTTCCTCCCCCTCTAAGTTTTAGCTGAAAATGTTGTTTTCCAGTTTTAATATTGTGTGGGCAGCTTGTATTTTGCTTACACTGGAGGGTGTCCTTGTAAAGAACTTTGTGTACATTCACTGTATTTGTTGGCTAATCCAACAACTGTAATCCATTAGCCTTGAGACTGTCAATTATGCTTGTATTCATCTGGTTTTGGTTTGAGAGAGGGTTGGAGTTATTTCTCTGAATCACTACTCATTTGAATTCATGGCACTCAAGAGCCGACTGACTGCAGTGTTTTAAAAACTTCATGTGTAATCAAATCCTGTTTTCTTTTGTTTCAGACATCTGCTTCATCACTGTTTTCAGGCTTTGATGGACCATGGAGTAAAAGTTGCTTCTGTACTGGCCTATTCTTTCAGTAGACGGTGCTCCTACATAGCAGAATCGGATTCTGCTGTCAAAGAAAAAGCAATCCAGATTGGTTTTGTTTTAGGTAACTGGTGATGATGGGTGTTTTAAAATATGATACTTTCTTTCATGCAAGCTTCGGTTTAACTAATGCTAATCTTTTTTTATGTTACTGTCTGTGGTTTCTTTTTAAAGAACAAGTGTGTTTTGTCGAATTTAATATTTAGAAAACTCCTTGGTGTCTTAAGTAAAACGTGTTGGATTTTAGTATCTAAGACTATATATAGGCAAACCATGTAATTCCAAAAAGTCATCCTCAGCTGAAGGAGAATTCTTCTACTCTTATATTTCATCCCCTTCAATTCAGGACTGGAGGGTTTAACCTTGACAGGATTCCTGTACGTAGTATGCGGTTCTATGAAATTGTGTCAGCCCTGTTTTGTGAAACAGAAAAAGGCTTCCTTTGCTCTCACTTTTTTTCTCTCCTTTTTTCTAGAGTAGTCTAGCAATGACTTTCTATATTTTGGCATGGGGAATACTGAACTAATATTCCTACCCTTATTGGTAATGAAATATAAGTAGTCTTATTGTAAGACTTGAGCAAAGCCTTTTTCTCTTAAAACCATGTTTTGCTATTCAAATTTGTTTGTTCTTGATATTTTTTTAATTTTTTTCTTTCCCCAGGGGGATTCCTGTCAGATGCAGGCTGGTACAGTGATGCTGAGAAGGTTTTTCTTTCCTGCCTTCAGTTATGCACCCTTCATGATGAAATCCTTCACTGGTTTCGTGCTGTAGAATGTTGTGTAAGGTGAGCTTGCCTTTAATTCCTCTATGTCTTGCTGTGAAATACACATTCATATGTTGCCAACTGCTTCGGAGCCATCAAGCTTCAGATGCTCCCTTTAGTATTCTGCTGCACCAAAATACTTCCCTGGTTAGAGCTGAAGATCAGAAGGTGCTTGTTTTACAGAAGGTGTTTGTTTTACACTAATACCTGGGTTTTCAACTTGAAAACTGGCAGCGCGTTCAGTGGAAAAAACGCACCAGTTTGCCCTTCTGCATAATATATCATAGGTAATAGGTGCTGGACAGCAGGAGTGGTCCAGCACCTTGTTTTTTTCAAGGGTTTTTGCCTGTGAAGGCATGTTACATGTTGGTGTTTGCTGCGGTTATAGTTACTACAAGAAGAATTTTGCCAAATCCAACACAAATCATATAAATACAGTTGAGCAGAAATAAAAGGAAAACGTAGCTTTCCCGATTCCAGGTCCAATGGGTTCTCTTGCTCAGTGCTGAGCTACTGAACTATGCAATTAGGTGAATATCTGGATGCCTAATTTAAGCTGTGGCTGAAGGTGTCCACAAGAATATTTGGAAAAGAATTTTGGTTTTAAGCATTTGGGTTTTGTACCTGCCTTGTTTCTCAAGGCCTGTAGTGGAGTCCACTGACAATTCAAATTCCATTCTCAGAGGCCTTGAAGATTAGGACTTTGGGTTTTAGTTGCTCTGCTCTTTGGTCTGTGTACCCTAGATGTGTGCTGGACTGATGCAGCCTGCTGAAAGCAGCCAGGTTGTTTTCATCGGTAACACCGTGACTGACCTCTTGTGTGTGCTACAGCTGTACGCTTGAATACCTGTCTGTAGTGAGCATAGTTCATGTGGTTGGTTTTTTTTCTTTTTTAGCTGCTGTAATGAACAACAAAGTATGTACTGTATTTATCTGAATATAGGGCAAAACTTGTTTTGGAAAACTGATCCAAAAAAACCCCTGCATCTTGTTTATGGCTAGGCAAATATGAAGAGTAAATAGGCTTTGCCAGTAGCTTCTTATTTTATGTGCCAACCGGAGGGTCGAGGCAACGGCTGCTGCTCTGCTGCCTTCTGCCCTGCCAGCTACCACTGCCTTTCATTCCAGAAATAAGATGATGCCAGGAGAAGACTGGGCACGTGTGTACGCCTTCCGAGAACTGGGGGATGATAGATATAGTACCACTGCTTGTACGTGGTCCTTTGCCTTCTAATTAATCTAAAAAAAAGTTTCCTAGTTGTATTGGGCTGTTTGGCAAGCTGGAAAAGCTGCCTTAAAGATAAACTCCCTCTCCGTCTCCAAATAGAAAAAAAAGAAAAGAAGGGAAAGAAAGGGGAAAAAAGGTAACTCCTTCCCTGTTGGACAACAGCGTACAACCCACACAGTTGCGGAAAGATGATTTTCATTTTGTGCTAGAAAAAACACATTGTGTGTTAGGATGAACTCTTCTGAATTGGAGATGTTAATTCTGTTTGGGTAGAGACAGCTGTTGTTCTCGCAATGAAAGCGGGTGGCCTCCCCCTAACACAAAGTCCCTCTGGGCAACAGTGGGGAAGAGAGGACCCTGCTTTATGGTCAGGCATCTCCCAAACAATCAAACAGTGGCGTTGTTCAGTTGGAAATATATCAGATAGAAAGAATTTAAAACGCTTTTGGAAGTGCTAAGTATGTAAAATGTGAAAACCTTTTTGTGGGAGAGAGCAGTAATTATACTCCGCTGCAGAGTCAGGCAGGAGAAAGATAAACTTTGTGTTGTTGCTGTCTAAACCCTACTGTAGAATATCTTGTTCTTACGGCTGTGCTTGCGATGGAGTTAGGCAGAGTTTTAAGAAAACAAAACTTAAGTCCAGCTTTTGAAAATACGACACCCTTTAAAAAAGTTCCTCTTCTCATTCAAAAAGCTAGAAAGTGTAATCTCTGGGCATTTAATATATTGCATTATTAATAGAATACAGTTTTTAAAAATGTAAAGTTTTGGGGTGTTTGGACATAATTTGGTGTTTCTTTGTACTAGCAGTAGTAAACTATATGGAGAAACTTTGAGAAAATGTGAAGATCTGAGATTTCTACAAGCTTGTCTACTACTTCCCTGCATGTGTTCGAGCTCCTTTTTGGTTTGCTTTCTCTCGTTATTTTAGGTTAACCAATAAGGCACAAATACATGTTACAAATACATGGTTCTCTCACTTCATTGTTTCACATTTTGCTGATTCTTGGGAGGTTTTTTCCCTGATCTTTTTAAAAAGACTTCCTAAGCTGCTGTGTAACGTTGCGTTTGCTACGTTTGTAAGCTCTTTGAGAATGATTTTATTTGAGCAGGGGGGTGGGAAGTTATTCCCCAGAAGCTATTATTGCAGACATCAAAGGAGATTCATAGCTGTTAGCATAAATGTCCGAAGGCATTTATTCTTCCTCTTGGCTTTATCTTCTAAAATTCCTTTGCATTAATAAAGGATTTTTTTGTTACTCAAAACTGGATCACATAAACTGCGCTTATCATAGAGGATTGGGTTAGGTTTAGCTTGGGGTTTTTTGTTGATTTCTTTTGGTTTTAGACACTATCACTGAGGCATCCAAAAACTGGATATTATCTTTCCCAGGTGCTTATCTAAACTGCAGTGCTATCCCCACTGGCTTATACCATTACACGGGATTTGGGCTTCGTATTTTTGATGTTGCATAGCAGCTCCCAGCTGAATCGTGTAGGCAAAATAGTTTCCCTCTTTAGGGAAACTGCAATTGCTTAGTTTTTCTCTCTAGATTCTTTAAAATTCTTGTCTCTTGTTGCTTCAATATTGGTTTTCTGCTGCCTGTGACCAAAACCACGATGCACTTCTACATCATGTTTAGTTCTTTGACCTTATTTAAGGAAAAATGTGGTCGTTGCTTTTTTTCTTTCTGTTCTTGAGCCATGTTGCTGTGTTTCTCATTGGAAAGCTGGTGTTTGTTTATGCAGCTCGGTTCAGGGTTTTTTTGGAAGGTTTTTTCTTTTGATCTTCTCTTTGTGTGGCTAATACACATCTGCTGCGTGCTTGCCTGCCAGGCCCTTCTCGTGAAAATGTGAACTTTATTTCCTTTCTTGTTAGTGTTTGAGTTCCATGACACATTGCAACAGGAAGGTACCGGAGGAGGCTGTGTTAGAGGCAGGCTGAGTTCATAGAACAAACTTACTGCTATTGCAGGAGGTACGGCTGCAGTAACTTAAAAATCTCTATTCGGGTTTAGAGAAGAGAAACATTTGATCAAAAACCTCACTGTTCCTTCCTCCGACCTTAACAGTTTATTGGAAGATTTATCATAGCATATCACAAAAGGTATAAAGTGCTGTACCTAGACATCAGCTCACACTGTGAGAGTTTTAGTCTCTCTGCCATAGCGTGTTAAATTCTGCTTCACTTCACTCTGCGTATTTCTCTTCCTGTGTTATGTTGTCCTTCTGATTTGCAAAGGCTTGCCTGACGTTTTTCAATCTCTTACTCATTGTCTAATAACAGATTTCCAGGAGGGACAATGGAGGTTAATTTACTAAAATTTTGTGTGTGCTGAATGGCAGGCATTTGCAATAGGGAAGGAGCAGCTGTCTCTTCTGAGCCTGCAATGGGCAGGAATACAGTTCTCCCCTTTAGGCTTGGAATAGGATACCCACACATTCCTAATGATCTCTTTAAAGTAAATAAGCACCAGCTCACACTTACCAAAAAACCTTCTGTACTTTTGTTTTAAATAGATGCCAGAAGCTGAAATTGTTACTTCTCTACCGAAACATACTCTTCTTTCTCTAGAGTTGTGTTGTGTTGCCTGCATTTGGCTGTCATTTTGTGAAGCTTCTGTTAATCCTTCCGACGGAAAGGCAGCGCGTTAGGAGACGGGGCAAGGCGGGGGGAGAGGTTTTTTAGGGTTGTTGTGAACTGGGCCAACAAAGTGGTCTCTTCTGGTGGTGCAAAGTCCGTGCTGGAGATCACATCGAATGGATGCGATTCAGTCTCTTGTGAAGTCACCCCCCTTCACCAAACCCCCCAAACAAAAAATGCCCGCTTCTGAAGCACTGTGCTTCACAGGTTTGAGGAAAAAGTGCAAAGATGCATGAAAACTACTGGTGTCTGTGCTTACTCAGTATCTGTTTCAGCTTGCTGTACTTTAGAAAGGAGGTAGAAGGGATTTAGTACTGTATATTACAGGGGTTTGGAAATGGAATTTTACCAGAAGAAGAATGGATTTTACGAAAAAATAAAACTAAGCCGCAACACCAAAGTAGTTCAAGCCTTGGATATGTTAAAACTGCATCAATATGTAAAATCATTTGACATCTCCAACAGTAAAAATTCTTGCCGTGCAAGAGACAAAGCGTGGTGTATTGAAACAATATTCTGTAAATAGTTCTTCTGTGTTGCTGAATTCAGACAGTGCAGTTCTGTTGGGATGACAGCCCGGTTCTGTTGTAAGTATAATACCAAACTGTAGATCCATGGTACTGCTGTATATTGAAATGATTTATTCGGACACTGTTTAGAAGATCTCTTTGTATCTTCCTAAGGTTGCTGCACGTTCGAAATGGTAACTGTAAATATCACTTGGGAGAAGAAACGTTCAAACTCGCTCAGTCTTACATGGACAAACTCGCAAAACACGGTCAGCAGGCAAACAAAGCAGCGCTCTATGGGGAGTTGTGTGCACTGCTCTTTGCCAAGAGCCACTATGATGAGGTGAGTAGGATTTGGGGTTTGTTGTTCTTCAGAAAACTGGTTATGAAATCTGCTAGGATGTTCTGTGACTGGCTCATTACTCACGTTGTATTTCAGGCTGAGTTGCTGTTCTCTTCTGGTACCTGCGTGACAGTACCAGAGGAATACTTGATTTATCGACTTCTCGTTCTATGTGTTGTTCTGGGTTAGTCTACGAGCTCTTAATGGAACTTTGTCCAACATTAAGAAATGATATGTGGTAGATAACCAACACATACTACCAATCTGTAAATAAAATACTACAGAAAGATGATTTTAATGGGTAAAAAAGAATAGTAGAATGCAGGTAGCAATTCTTTGCACATAGAATCATAGAATCACTTGGGTTGGAAAAGCCCTTTAAGATCATCGAGTCCAACCGTTAACCTAACCCTGCCATCCCACCACTAAACCCTGGCCCTAAGCACCTCATCTCCCCTTCTTTTAAATCCCTCCAGGGATGGGGACTCGACCACCTCCCTGGGCAGCCCCTTCCAGAGCCTGACAATAAAAACCTGTGACTTAAGTGTAACTGCTGTATACACTGCCGTTCTCCTTTAGCTCCTAAGTCCACTGACCAGGAAGCTGTCCTACGCAATAGGAATTGTGAGGATTACTTAAAGGTTATAAAATCCCCTTTTTTGTCTGTAAGAGGTAATACAGTCATTGTAACAATACAGAACTCAGGCTAGTATAAAATACTTACGCGTTCAGTATTAACCTTAAGAGGGCTTTTTAAGTCTGTCTTTTAAGACTTAGCTGAACAAGTTTCATTACACGTAAGCAATTAAACAGAATTTTTTAAACTTCGTAATGTAAATGACCAGTTTCTTTTTCAGAGCCAAGTAATATTTTTCTTAATGTTGCAACGTAGCAAAGTTCCAGCTTCATTATGTTGGTAACTCTGTTCAACAGGCTTATAAATGGTGTATAGAAGCTATGAAGGAGATCACAGTTGGCCTGCCTGTAAAAGTGGTAGTGGATGTTTTACGACAAGCTTCAAAGGTGAATTTAAAATTTTCCATGTTTCTTTTGTAACTAAATTACTGCTAAGAACGGGTGAGGATAGGTAGTGCCTCCAGAATGCTTGGGTAACCAAGTCCATTTCATGAGCCTTATGGCTTGTTACTTGTGTTTAATTGGTCCACCCCAGTCTCGGACCTGTGGGGTGTGGTTTTTTTTTTCCTTCTTCCTGAAACTGAGTTACAGCTGTTTAAATGAAAATCATGACAAAATTAACCTGAGAGCATTCCATAAAAAGGTCTGTTCCCATGTTCGATCTAGACTAGGTACAGTACTGGCACTTATGGCAGAATAAAATACAAGTTTAGTAATGTTATCTGTGAACCTTTTCTTAAATAACTGGAGAGTCCTTTAGTAACCGTGATGATATTTTGAAATTAAAAATAGTAGTTAGCAATTGGGCCAGAATCTGGAGGAAACGAGTTCTGAGTACACACCTTTTCACATCCTTCATTTCAACCTGTTTAGGCTTGTGTTGTAAAACGTGAATTTAAGAAGGCTGAACAGCTGATAAAACACGCAGTATACCTTGCCCGGTAAGTAGCATTCCGAAAAAACCCTTTTAAAATCATGCTTAATTAGCCTCGATTTGTAATAGAAGTATGTTTCTACAGGGAGCATTTTGGAGCCAAGCACCCCAAATATTCCGATACGCTACTAGACTATGGATTTTACTTGCTCAACGTAGACAATATATGCCAATCTGTTGCAATCTATCAGGTATGCAGCAGGGCTAAATGTCTTCAATTTCTTGATACTTATAATCTCTCCAATGTTTCTGCTGGAACTCACATACAGTTAATTTGTAGAAATAGCTGATACTTGATTTAATCACTGCAATGCTTGTGTTTTTTTTTTTTAAAAAAAAAAAACCAACAAAAACCGCAAAACAAAACCCACACCCAACTATGGGGTTTTGCTGGGGTTTTTTTTTTTACACCCTGACTCTTAAGTGGCTTTTATATATTTACTGCCTCAAGTATGTAGGTGCAGGCCTACAGAATTTCAGAGCCAAAAGATTTACTTTTTTTTCCCCCTTTTTAACACTGAGACAGATTCATGAGGGAGTTTTTCTGTATTAACCGATGAAATGGTATTCCTGTAACTCTTTCAGACAGCTCTTGATATCCGGCAGTCAGTATTTGGAGGTAAAAACATACATGTAGCTACAGCTCATGAAGACTTGGCTTACTCTTCATATGTTCACCAGTACAGCTCTGGAAAATTTGACAATGCACTGTAAGTACAATTGTTTGAGGTACTGGCAGCAAATTTAGTACTGTAAATGCAGAAAAATGTTCTTAAATGGCACAGACTTTCCAATTAGAATTTAATGCATATTTATTGCATTACTGTTTCCAATATTTTATCAGTCAGCTGCGAACTCAAATACACGTATCTTGAATTTACTTCCACTCTTTCAGATTCCACGCTGAACGTGCTATTGGCATTATAACTCATATTCTCCCAGAAGACCATCTTCTCTTGGCGTCTTCAAAGAGAGTTAAAGGTAGTACTCGTAACTGCATTACTGGGACAGCTTGAAATCCGTCATTTCGATGTGTTTGTCCTGTTCCGTAACAGAGGCAATGTAACTTGAAGTTTTTTTCAGATGGAGGTCAGCCCAGAATATTCGTTGTAGTCCTCGGTGTTCTCTGTCAACACGCTTGTCAAAAAAAAAGAAAAATACAGACTATAAAGATACATGTTGGGAGCTTGATACCTGGTCATACCTGTTTGAAGACAGTTTGTAATAAACACAAAGCCTGATTAGATGTCTCCCAAGATACCTTGCTTTCTGCTACCTGCAGTTAACATCTCTCTGTGTTTGGAATGCAGTCATGTTGTGTGTTTTCTCTCCTGTACGCAGCACTTATCCTGGAGGAGATTGCAATAGACTGTCACAACAAGGAAACTGAGCAGAGGTTACTTCAAGAAGCTCACGACTTGCATCTGTCCTCACTCCAGTTAGCTAAAAAAGCCTTCGGGGAGTTTAATGTACAAACAGCAAAACACTATGGCAACCTTGGAAGACTGTATCAGTCCATGAGAAAGTTTAAGGTGAGCTGATATTGATGTCAAGGTAAGCTGATACTGATGTCAAGGTCTTGACTTAAAATCTGCAAGACATCTTGAGATTGTGTCATGACAAATGGTGATTTTCAACATCCACAGTTTGTAACTTGAGTTGCTAGTTTTGTGCTTGAAAAACTTGTGCTTTGTAACTCATCTCTCCAAAGCTTTGTGCCGAACCGATCCACTGAGATGCACGATGCCTTCAGAGACAGGGTGACAGCAGTTTTGATGACAGAAGTGATACTGTTTGCTGATCCACTTAACTAAGAATTTGGAGAACTTGATTTGGTTTTGGCTTTCTTACTCTTTGCCCTTTATAAAATCTTACAGGCTATTGAGTCACTACATAGTTCTGTTTCTTTAAACCTTCCTGGTTTTTCTTTTTTTTTTTCTTTTTTTTTTAATATGACGTGGTGAGTGGTGTCTGACTGACCTATGTGAATTTGATCCTCATAGGAAGCAGAAGAAATGCACATCAAGGCAATTCAGATTAAGGAGCAGCTTCTGGGTCAAGAAGACTATGAGGTTGCCCTGTCAGTGGGCCATCTAGCTTCTCTCTATAACTATGATATGAATCAATACGAAAACGCTGAAAAGCTTTATTTGAGATCCATAGCGATTGGTAGGTGATTCTTACAACGTGTGACTTTATAGCAGTTTTAATACTACAGGAAGCATTATTTAAAAAGCAGATTAGAATTTTTAGTAAAGAAGTTAATGACGTGCAAGATGTTTATCGTGTATGTGTGTTTGGTCTAAATGTGACACTTTTTGTTGACTGTTCTCCTGGGGACTGAATTCTGGAATTGTATTATTTTCAGTGCTGCATCAGAATTTGCTCTAGAAAGCACCTGGAAAGCGATTAATTAAAAGCTTGGGTGTTAGTCTTTAGACTACATTTTGGAGTTGGGGCCAGAACTTAAGTGCAGAACATAGTTAAACTTTGAAAGAAATGGAAAACTCTCGTGCCTGTCAGCCTAACCATGCCCTCGTTAAATATTTTTTTTTTTGCCCATTATCATTTGCAGTGAAGTTGTAATTCCAAATCAAATGCATCTTTGGGCCAAGCTGTAGCTCAGTTTTGAGACAATCTACGTCGTACAGTTACCAAGTACAGTGCGTAACAGAAACATTTGACTTTGAAGTAGAAAACTGGAAAACAACTTCACTGTTTAAATTGAATTTGGAGTGAGATTGGGACAGAAAATGTCTGCCGCTTTTATACGACTGGTAGATTTTTAACCATGTAAAGCTGTAGTACAATTAACGATCTGATTGTAGGACAAGTTACAACACTGTTAAAGGAAAAGTTAGATAGAATTCAAACCGTCACTCAGGGAGCTTGCATGGTGCAAATGACATGAGAAGTAAGGTGCAACCCATGGGTGGGTTACCTTTTTAATTTTGTTTTCTTTTGGATTTCTTTAGGAAAAAAGCTTTTTGGTGAAGGATACAGTGGACTTGAATACGATTACAGAGGTCTCATTAAACTGTACAATTCCATTGGCAATTATGAGAAAGTTTTTGAATACCACAATATTTTGGCCAATTGGAACCGGTTGCGGGATCGGCAGTTCTCGGTCACGGATGCCCTGGAGGACGTAAGCACCAGCCCTCAATCCACTGAAGAAGTGGTCCAGTCTTTTCTGATGTCTCAGAACGTTGATGGACAGAGTAGCTAAGAACTCGGTCAATTAACCAGTTAAGGTTTTTTTTCCCCCAGGTTACAGGGGGAGAAGTCATACTGTGAAATCTAAACCATGTAGTTCTCTGGGGGCTGGAATTTGCATTGAAACACTGGTCCAGTCTGCTGAAGAGTGCCCATACGGACGAATGTGTGTTAAATTCTTATCAGCATGTGTATGGCATGTTTAGTTCAGCTCACATTTTTAACTTGGTATTCCCGAAAACTCCTCCTTTCTCTCTTCTCTCGAAAGAAGCTACTTTGCAGAAAGTCTGCAAGAAAACATTAAATAAAACTGTTTGAGTTCAAAAGAGTTGCATTCTTATTGTGAACGGAAGGTTTCATCAAGAGCTTTCTTCTGATATATAGAAAGAATAAATGCCGTACTGTAAGAAGTTACCCGAGAAAGGTCTTTCTACTGTATGCATTGTAGCAAAGCTACTCGTAAATATCAAGAAAAGGGAGAATGCCCTAGCCTTGGCTGCTGCCTTACGAAGTAGAGTGGCAAAGAACCACTCCGGAGAGCAACATACTCCTGGTGAACCGCGATAGGTTGTTAAGCAAGTAACCACCGTATGTTGTCTTTAATCTCCTGAACTGGACCAGTGTTCATCTATAAGTGACAGAAGATCCAGTAGACCAGCAAGCTTAGCTTCCTTTGGTACCAACCAAGTGCTAATCTTCTGAACAGGACCAGGAAAATCAAAAGTGGACCAGCCTGCTAGAAACAGTTTTTTTGGACCAGTGGCTTTAATTTAATATTTCTGCCCCTGCATTCACTTTTACAGTAGAATTATTTCATTTAGATGTATGAGCAGTGCAAAATTATATTCATGTAATAGATACAAAACTAGGAAGTGAACGTTCTTTAGCGGTTGCGATGGCATGTCTTTACCTAGTAAGCTTATACAAATATTAATGTCGATGCCACGAGCAAAAACTAGAAACGCTTGACTCTTTGCTGCAGCCATCTTTTTTTTTCCTTTTTGAATGGGCTTACTCTAATAATCGAGGCAGTAACTTGTTTATACCAGTTAATAGTTTTGTATTACAATCCAGTTCAATTTTATGTTTCTGGAGAACACAACTTATTGTACAGTTTGCAGGGGTCAGCGGAAAATGCCAAAAAGCACAACAGGTCTTTTTTTGTGATGCTTCATTTCTACATTAAATGATAGTACAACCAGAAACCGATTCCTTTATGTTAATTTAAAAAGCAGAAGTCAGCTGTAAAGATCCTTTAACAATGCCTATCTCACTAGCTTGTCTTAATTTTTTTTTTTCTTCTGTTGCGGGGGCTGCCTGGATGCGTGGGGTTTTGGGTTGGGTGTTGGTTTTGTGGTTTTGTTTTTGCGTTTTTTGTTTGTTTTTTTTTTAATGTTGAGGTAATACTCATTTGAAAGTCTGTGTAACATAGCAAACTAGGAACAACTCACTGCTGTTACCTCAGTTCTTCTTATAGCAGCACAAACAGTGCTCCTATAGTTAGGATTGTCAGTTTGGGGGTTTCTCCCTTCCCCCCCCCCTATTTTCAGGGGTTTGTAACTTGGCCGTGGGAGGTCAGTCCGAGCCGAGGCTCAGCAAGCGCAGTTCCTACGGGACTTGGACTGGCTGTTTTGTTTGGGGTCTGGTTTTTAATTTGTTTGTGAAGTTTGGGACAGGGAAAGCTGCTCGTTGGTCTTAGAGAAAGAGTGCAGAGAAGAAATAGAAATTTCAGACGCGACTTTGAGCCTAATGGCTCTCTGAAGAACTGCAATTTTACAGGCCAATAGTTCATCTACTGGTGCCTTCAAGTATATTTTGGGGGGAAAGGCTGAATAATACCAACTTTAAAATGCAGTTACGTAATTAGGGAATGCAGATATAATGACCGCAGACTCAGAATACCTTCACTGATGTGAAAGGAAGTATTTGCATTAAAAACCCCTGTGGTATCAAGACAGACTGCAGTACATCCTCAATGGCTGTTCAGTGAAAATCCAACTTAAAATCATGCGTGGATTTGAACTCTATAATGTGTTTATAGCTATTTTTCTTTAGGACTGCTTTAGGTACTACAATTAAATTTGGCTCTCTGCAAGGCAAAACGTATTTACCCCTGAATGCCCCTACAGCAGGGCACTGATGAATTAAAGTTCTTACAAAATCTTTTCTTAAGTCCTATTAAAACTATTTAAAATTAAATAAAGTATGTAATACTAGTGTCAGAACTTAGGCAGGGAAGGTGCGCTTAAAATTGCCCCAAAGAAGCTGTGGAACTTCTTCTGCACTGCAGAAGCGTTTAAAAGCTTTGAGCTGGGTACGTGGATTTACACTTACATTATCTGGAGACCATTTATTTGCTCAGGGCTTCCAGTCTTAGGTCTCCATTTCCAGCCTTTGACTAAGGAATCTCGAAGATCTCAAGGTTTTGTGTTTGGGATGAGGAGCATTACTTGACTGATACCAGTGAAAGCTGTCTCCGTGAACCACTGCTGTTATTTCAGCTCTGGGTTGCGTATGGGTTTCATGGTTTGCCTTCAAGTTAGGGCAACCAGGAGAGCTTCCAGCGTGGGGCAGGTTAGCGAGGCGTCACGTTTCTGTCTGGTAACCAAATGCATTGGTTCAATTCGTTTAATCGGTAGCTTTAGTCTCAAGTCTTGCTGGGTGGAGGTACTTTTTTTCTTTTTTTCTTTCCTAAAGCTTCTTCACCAGCATGTTACAAACTTCGGTGCATTGGCTTGTCTGGAAGGAATTAAGGTCCTAAAAGTCACCCAGTCTGTTCTCTCTGATAATGGACTTGGGCCAAGAAATGCGACTTGGCCAGGAGTAGTTGCAGTGATCCTTGTGGGACTACTAGCGTGCTCTTCACGTGACTGAATTAAATCCTGACTTGACTCTTGGGTTGAACTTCTCATTGTAGCAGCTCTGCAGCTCCACTCATGCCAAGGCACGTAAATTCTGGAGAAAGGTAGCTGTGGCCGATTGCTGAAGTTGTTAGGGCGCGGGAGGGTTGTGGAACAACTTTGCAGCTGCCTACAAAATGCTCCCTTGCCTGCCCTGCATGCCGTAGCTTGGAACCTTCCCCTCATGCTGTCCTTGCTGCAGATGTAACATTTGTTCTCCGTGTCATAACATAAACCTGATCTTGCTAGGTTTTGGTTCTGTTTCTCCTAAGTTCAGTTCTCGGCAGACGTCCGTGTTGGCCTCTGGAGACTCTGAAATGTCGTGGCGTTAGTCGTTCGTCACTGTTACTGTCTCTGCTGTTACAGTCTGTTTGGTATTTTCGAGCAAGTAGGAGGCCAGTCGGATGACTTCAGAGGAAGGTGGGTGACTTGTCCCTCCGTGCCAATGCGGTCGGAGTAGATCCTGTAGCGTGGTTTCAGTATTCCGTAACTTCTGCAGCAGGCAGAGCGAAAGGGGCGGGGGCGTAATCCCCTGCATCCTCCACCCTGGGCAGAGCTTGCCCACAGCAGCCCCGCGCCGCCCTCTCTCCCCTTAGAGGCAGAACTGGGGAGCCCCCTCCCGTTGCACCCCGGGCGCAGGTTTTTCCATACGCGTGGGCGTGTCGGTACTGGGGAGGGGGGCTGCGCGTTAGCCGCGCGCGCTGGGAGAGCTCCGGCCCCCCGAGGCTCAAATACCCGACTACGAAACGCCAGATGAAGTGAATTAATTATTGGCGCTTTATAGCCGCCCGCCGCTAGCCGAGCGGGTGCTGCTGGTGCTGGCCTTAAAGGGGGAGACCTGTGGGTGGGAACCCAGTGAAAGGCGTCTCCCGAGTTATTCCTTGAAGGTAAGTAACTTAATTGCACCGGAGTAATTGGATGCAAGCGGTGAGGACAGGTGTCACCTTAAGGAAAAGTATTTTAACTCTTGTTTAAATTAAACCCTTACTGCTTTGTTTTCAGCATAACGTTGGTTGTATCGACCATTTGTATGTCCTGTTTTATGCAAACGCTGCAGTTCGGGAGGGAGGGAGGGAGGTGATGTCAGGATTCCTCCGCTGTTAGGATGGGCTGTTCTGGATGACTTGTGGCAGGGGAAAAGCACTCAGATTTTTTTTTTTTTTTTTTTTTTTTAAAGAGCTGGCAAAAGGGGGAGGGGAAGTTGCAGAAGGATTCTTTGACAATAAATCCATCCCTCAGCTACTTGAAGTACAACAACTAGTGACTACTTGGCCCCAAACAGTTGTTTGGTCACTTCTATAGCGTGATCTTAATTACAACCAGTAAGCGTCTGCCTCGGTATCCTCGGCTTCACGTGCACTCTTTGCTCTGTGTCTATACCTATTGTTTAAGATTTTTTTTTTTCTTTTTGCACACAATTTTTGTTAAATAACTTTGAAGGGTTTTTGTTGTTGAATTCTAACTTATTAGGACAATGATGTTCTCTTGTAACTTTAAAAAATAATTTTTGCTAAAGGTGCTGTTGTGCTGCTTCTCATGGTACAAAAAAATTCACATTTGACTCGATTTTTCTTTTGATAGTCCTACGTACGGGTAGAGTACAAAAAGGAAAAGGCAGCGTGCCTAAAGGATGATTGACGCTGTTGACAAAAACTGTACTTGATCTGTATGGATCGGATTTGACTTCGCAGGAGAGCAGCAGATAGTGTGGGGGAGAGGTCTTTAACTCGAGATCCTTCCCTCTGCTGCCCGTGCAGGAACCTTATTTCATCTACAGCTCATCGTTTCCCTTTTTTCGTTACGTTTTATAATAAGAAAATGACCGGCCAGCCGTGAGTTGCAAATCGGACTCTTCGTTGCGGGCGTTTCCGTGTTTGACGCGGCCGGCCCGTCGCACGTTGTGTTCCTTGGCCTTGTCAGGATCTCTGTGAGAAGCGGGGAAGAAATTTCCTTCACCCAGAAACAAACTAAACCACGTAAGAAAAACTGGCGGCACCGGTAACGCTTTTGTCCCTAAATCTCAGGAATGTTTTAGGCAGTGAAGCAGGTTTCCCTTCGGTGATACAAAGGTGCGTGCTCTAGGGTCTTGTTTGACAGTATTTCATTGCAATCCTAGGTATCTATAGCATGAGTGGCCTTAGTGGGTTTGTTGAAGTGCACATTTTTTTTTTTTTTTTAAAAAAAGTAAATTTTAAGATTAAAAAGATATATACTATATAAATAAATAGAGATATTTAGAAACTTGGTTTGTGGTGCACAAGTTCAGTGTTGGATCGCTAAATAATTGTCGCAGGTACCATACGTGTAACTTTTTTTTTTCTTTATGTATATTCCTTTATGGGAAGCGATGTTGCCATGGTAACTACAACTTTACAGTTTCTTTACTACTTAATGATGTGAATGAACTCTACATTTTATTGAATATTACCAGGTTCAGTACTATTTTTATACTTTATCGAACTACAGGGGATTTTAATTTAATAGCATTTTAAAAAAGATGTTGCTTGAACTGTATAACTGTATAAATCAAACTACTTATACAAAAACCACCTCTAAACCAGAATCTCTACCTGTAGTGCCACGTTCATTTATATGAGAGTATCTTGGTCATTACTGGCCTTTGAAGACCGCCCTACTTGTCGTGTCAGGACTAAGGTTTCGTATCCTCCTTCTCCCAGACTGCAGTGCCCGACATCGTTTGTAACCATCAAACCATACTATGTTTGTAACCAGCATTGTGATATTCTGTAACTGTATTGCTAAAATGAAATATTGACCTAATAAATATAGTGTTCCCGCATTTTGAAGTATCTGCATTGAATTTGGTTAAAACTTTGCTCTCAGACACGTGTGACAGCGGGTATTTGGTTGTCCCTACTTTTCAGCAGTAAGTTAGAGCAAGGCTGGAGGCGGTGTTGACCTGAACGCAGCTTCCGAGGCGCCGAAGCCGGCTTGCACCTCTTGCCTCCATCAATTCCTCTGAACTATTTTGCCGGCGTTCCCTTTATTCTGGCGAGCCCAGCCCTGCTGTGGCTCCAGGCTGGCTCCTTAGGGACGGAAGAGGAGGAGGGGGTGGTTCCCCCTCGCTGTCGGCTTGCACCGCTTCACCACTGACTGCACCCCTGGGATGCGAGGGCAGTCTGTGTTGCTGTTGGCTTAATTAATTACCTGCGGGGAGAGCAGGTCATGCAATCTGTGAGCGTGTCTGGTTTATCCAGTTAACTGCCAAACCAGAATAAATGTTGGTTGGATAACTTCTGATAGCATTCCTGCCATTATTACTGGAAGAAGCTGTACCAGGCTGACTGTGACTGCCCTTGAGCAAGAGGATTTGGTTTCCATAAATCTCCGATCGTACAGCTCGGGGGGTGCTTTGTTTGTAGCTGGCCCCTTCCTTTGTGTACTCTATACTGAGCTGTAAACGTGGTTGCCTCTTCCCCTAGGATCTTCTGATGCTCCAGCAGTTGAATCAAAAAGCAGAAGCGCTTAATGAAACTGGGCTATGGGTTTGGAAGGCTCTAGTTTTTCTATTCTATTGATTTAAATGAGAATCTTTAGACAATGCGCTCCTCAAATAGAAGAAGTGGTGTTTATAGGTCAGTAATTCAGACTGTACTATGTCAGTCTAATGTCTGAGTGCAAGAATTCCTTCAGCTGTTGGTAGTTGACTGTGATGAGACTTTAAAACAAAACCAAACCCAGCCCCACACACACCCGGGAGGAAGAATGTCCCACCCGTTCCGAGGGAGGAGGTTGTGCTCGGCAGTGGCGTGAACCCACCACCAGTTTTAAGCTTGAGGTGCAAAGCGGGGGTAGCCCTGGCTGCTGCCACGGACCAGACCCCATTTCCAGGCGTGTGCTCTCCAACAAGAGAGCACTCGCATGGGGAGAGGTGCCGTAGTCTATTTTGGCTCTGTTTTTTGTTTTTTTTTTTTCTCCTTCTCAACTTATCTTGTTGATAATTTGACCATTTATGCAGGCTTATCTGGAGACTTCTTTATACGCTGACTGCCGATGGAGAGCCGTGCAGCTCCTTCCAGTCCCCAGCTATGTAAAAGCTCCTGGAAGGGGGCTGTATCCCGACTGCCCAGCGAGGCCTCGGGAGAAGGAGCCGGCAGGTTTCTCTTCAGGAGTAGATGGGTACGGTGGAATTTCTTCTGGTCTATGGAGCAGGTCTGTAATGAGACTTTGGGGGTGGGTGGTGGTTTTTCTCCTGTCTTGTAGTGGTGTCCAGATCCAGGGAAACAGTTTTTCTCCCAAGCTTACATGTTCCACTGGAACGGGGCTGTCTGAGCGCATTTCCAGGAGAAGGCAAATGGCAGGAGAAAGCTGTTTCTGGTTCTTCATGGCACTTCTGAAGGCTTTTGCCTTTGCCACCCTGCACGTGCCAGTTGCTCCGTGTGCATCTGGGCACTTGCTGTAATCCCCGATACTCAGATGCTGTTGTGGGTACCAAGTGAAGGTGTTAATGCCGGCCTTTACAGGCAAACCGCTGCAGATGGGGGTTGTGAGCTGCAGGGGTGGTTGGCCAAACCTGTTGGGTACCTCAGATGTGTGACCTACGGGAGGGCGGGAGCCCTCGTTGGCTGTCAGACGTGGATCCTTCCCTGCTTGCTGGTCTCTTTTTCCCCTCTAAGGTAGCCAGGGGAACACAAAGTCTCTTGTGCAAGTGGCCTGTGCACAGGAAAGGTTGGAAATGAGCATTTCTAGGAGCTTTTATTTTCAAACCATCAGGTTTCTGAGTCATTTGAGTTTGTCTTCCGCTTGCCTGTAAATGACCTGTAAACCTCCAGCTGTGTGCTGGGCTCAGGCAGAGGCCTCTCCTCATTTCACAGATCTGTGATTTCAGTTTTCAAAGGAAAAATGCCTTCAAGCACTGGTCCAGCTGATAGGAGGCCGAGTGCAGGTGAAGGGTGCTGCACCCCAAGGAACCCAGGTAAGGTCTCTGTGCCAGGTTCACTTTTTGTAAAAACAAGGATGACTCCAGAGGTGGTGAGGCTGAAGTCAGCGGGGCTGTGGCAGTGCCCGTTGCGGTTGTGTAGCCCGATACGTCGTATCTGTGCAAATTTAAATGGGTGAAAGATGCAAGTCCCCAGGCGCCTGCGTGTGTTCCTGCTACTTTCTTAATTCTTTCCCTTTTCCCCAGGGAAACGTTGAGGTTTTGGGAATGCTGAAGCCAAACTACCAAGCACGAACCAAGAACAGGGGACTCAGTAAAAAGTCTGTTTGCTTCAGCTGGTATGAAGGAAGAGTTAACAACAACCCCCCAAACTGTTCCTGCCCAGGTAAAGGTAAACTGGTGTTGAAAACAGAGGTATGAGGCTGTATTGCCGATTTTTGGGGAGGTAACAAATCAAGCTGGGTAGAAGCTGCCTCCCAGTAATGACTTTCTTCCCCTGGTTTGTCTGAGCAAAGCCCAAAACCCTGACATCAGCAAGGATCTTGATCTTCCTCGTGGTGACAAAATGTGACCACAATTCTCCTAGAATGGCTTGAGGCGAGCTGCTGGGGGGAGGCTGGCTTGTATGTGGGTGGTGTGGGGGGGTTTTAAGCATTAAGAGAATTGCTCCCTTGGATGTTCTGAAGCACGGGGAGCTCCTTCTGGCTGGCAGAAAGTCTTGTGCATCTGACGGGGATGGCTCCTGTCCTGGGGACGTCTGTCCCGGGGTGACCGGCTGCCACGAGGCATTGCTGCTGCGGGGCCGTGGGCAGTAAAAGTTCTGCTTATTCCTGACATCTTTCGTTTCCTACTGAACAAAGTTTGTGCTTTCTGTGGCACAAAATGTGTGCTTTGCTACCCTGAACTTAACTGTCGATAGTGGCCTCTGCTTGCATCTCTTCAGGTGTGGGGGTTTGGGGGTAAATGGGTTTTTTGTTGTTTTGTTTTTTCTTTGGTTCTACGCTGCACATTGACACTTTATAAAATGCAGAAAATCTTACTCTCCTTGAGCCAAAGCTAAGGTTGTGCAACACTTCCATGAATCCCCTGATGCTCCATTTAAATTGAAAAGAGCAAACAGCCTGAGTTAGGAAATGTGCATTGAGCGCTACAAACCGTGCAGTTGTGCAAGTCTGCTGCGGTAGCACCGCTTCCTGCCAGCTTCCAAAATTAAAGAGCAGGAAAAAAGCCATCCCTGTCACGTTGCGTGAGTGGCACTGATGCATCCTGTACTTACACCAAAGGTTTTCTTACCGTACACTGAGAGCGGGGACCTCCAAAGATGAAATCTTGTCTCTTTGCCCATGTTACCTGGTCAGGAAGCTGTGAGGTTATTTCTGGCAGAGCCCAGTTTTCCTTGAGAGCTTTCCGGTTGCTTCTAAGTCATCTCAAGTCCTACTGGAAAAACTGCAGAATAATCCCAGTCTTGAGCAGGCTTTAATCTCGCTCGGCTCTGTCTTAAACAAGTGTGACGTTTTGAGGGCATACAGTGTTTTTCTGATGCATTTGGTTTATAGTGTGTGCTATGGAGAAAGCTCAAAGCCTTCAGCTGCAAGAAATATTGGGTTATTCTAAGAAAATTCCTCGTGTTCTGCTGCTGAACCAGGTCTGCGCCACACACGTGTCTGCTCTTATGCGCAATGAAACCCCGTGTAAGAAGCAGAATCTGTTGCCCGGTGAAGGCAACGCGCGACATCCTCCTTTGCAACCTCTCACGAGCAATTTTCTGTGTACGATTGGCAGCGGCGCCTCCGCGGGCAGCGCAGCCAGGGACTTCAGTCTCTTGCCAAGGTCTGTGGATGTGATCCAAGATGCTATTTAAAAGGAAATCTGGTGTCTTGGTTCTAAAAATGGCCTGTGTTATCTGCCCTTCCAGAGGGATTTGGGAGGGATTTTTCTTGCTTGGGTTCAGATCTGAAGACAATAACTAAGCCCCTTACCCAACCATCTGATTTCTAGCATGTAAGGAGCATCTTTGGGTTTTTACTGGTCGGACTAAAAGACTCCTATGCCAAGCTATTGATATTTTCTGATGTTTTCTCAAAACCTGGATTCCACTGTAACTCAAATCTAGCCAACCCTAAAGCACAAACCAGCCAGTTTTGTTACCATTTTCTCTTCTCACTGTTCTGACTGAAGCGTTAGCTCTCCGATGAGCCTCTTCCCGCAGCAGCAGCACCCAGGGCTACAGCCCTCTCGGCCGCGATCGATGGACGGCAGCTGCTGCATCTGCCAAGAACACTGATGTGTGTACAGGCTCATGGCCACTACTTGCCCAAAACAGTTAGAAATGGCAAGTGTATGTGTAAAAAAATTACGGAACTATTTTTTTTTTTTTTTTTACCAGAATATACTCCATACACCGGTCTCTTCCCTTCCTCTTTTGGTCTCTCCTCCCATTCGGTACGGCTGCTGACCGTGCGGAGGGATTGCGTGTGTGTGTATGAGTGGAAACGAACAGGGAACAGACCCTGCTCCCGTCGGAAGAAGGTTTCTGCCACAGCAAGGAAAGGAGCGGCTGCCCGCTCCCTTACAGACGCTGCTCTTCCATTACAGGGGTTTATACAAAAAGAATGATGTAGTAAAGGTAGGTCTGATACTTACACATCCTTGATCAACTCTCGATGCTGGCGCACAGCTGTTGGGAAACTCCAGGGTAATAATAAATGAGATCACATGGTTTAAAATGGCAAAATTTTCACTTTGCTTGGGTCGAAGCTTGTTGCTATGACGCTGCAAGTATTTCAGTATTTTGTGGGTTTGGGAAACCATGAAGACTGTCTTTTATTCCCTGCTCTTCGTTCAGGTGATGATACTGTATTAATTGATTTCTGTCTTTCTGTTGACCTCGGAAGTTGTCTCTGAGAACCTTAAAAACAAACAAAAAAACCACAAAGTAAATGGAAGGCATCGCTCCTCGGAGAAGCCGTGTCTCCTACAAGAGCTGATACTGGTATGCCCAAGCTGTCCTCTGGGGGCTTAACTGGGTGGATTCTGCATGGGGTTTGGTTCCACAAATACATTGTCAACAGAAATGCAGAGGAGCCCCAGGCCGCCCAGGATGGCTCATCACCCAGGCTTTCGAGCAACCAGCAATCCCAAACCCTTGCTATGTTCATTACGTTCCAGTTGCACTAATTTTTAGTGCTTCATGCACTTTGTGTCTCTGATGCGTTGATCTACGTGCGAGTTGGTTGGGTGATATTTTCCCCATTCTTCCAGGGGAGCAGACAAGCGGAGGAGGATTGCCTGGAGCCGCACAGCCGGCAGGCTAGTGTGGGACTCCTACTCAGCCTCCCAGATCACGCTGTCTAGCTAGCTCTTGTTTTTTGACTTTTAGTTTATCAGTTTGGATTTTAAGTGCTCCCCCAGAGCTGTTACATACCAGATTGGACTTTTTTTAGAGGTAAATAGAGAGACTGGGGAGAAAAGAGATTAAAAGCAAGATGGTTACGAGTGCATGAGAACTCCCACAGGACACGTGATTGCATTTTAGCAGCTTGAAAATCAGGCTTATGTGGGACAAATCCTCCTTCCGCAGGCAGACCGTGGCACCTGTTTGTGGCAAAGCCGATCTCGTCAGTAATTGCTTCTAATGTCCCTTTTTCATTCCTCCTTCGGGGTTTGTGTGTGCCGGAGTAAACAGGCTGCCAGTGACTCCGGTTAGCAAACACGCCTGCTACAGGTTGGTCTGCATTTTTGCTCTGGAAGACAAGCGTGTGTGGCTTTGCTAGGGTGGGCCCAAAGGGAAACCACAAGTATGTTTTGAGCATCCAGATTGCTATGTAAAGAGACACTAATTAATGCCAACTGACGTGGGCCAACAAAGGGATGCCTTCTCCTTCCTTACAACTGCCTTATGCTGTAGTATCTTCCCTTCCTGCTGTTTTTCCTACTCCCGTGTCTCTTCCGAGACAGAGGTTCAACCTGCCCAACTCCTCGAGCTCCACCACTGATCACGTCCCTGCCTGCTGATCCTTTCGCAAAAATGCCAAGCGTAGATGGCTCTACCTGGGCAGGAAGATGCTTTTCCTGCTTAGAGCCAATATGACCCTGGCTGTGCGAGTACCTCTCATCTGTCATTCTTGCTGCTGGGCCGTGACTCTGCCGGTGTGTTGGTGGTGACTGTTTCTCTGACCCAGGTGTTCCTGCAGGTCTCTTGGACCTCTGCAGAGACCCCAACTGATGTAAAGCTGCTTCAGTTTCTTTTCTTTGAGTCCTGGAGCTGAATCTGGTTTTTCTGAAGGACAGCATAATTGCTTTTAAAAAAAACAAAAACAAAACCAACACTTTTAAAGATACTTATATGAGCAAGCACCACACATTGACTCATGCTTGGGCAATAACTCTTGCTTAACCATGGTCCTGTTGGGTGGCAGCAGCAACAGCTGAGAAACGGCTGTACCATCTGCACAAGACCTCACCCTGCGAAATGTTTGTTCCTCGCAGTTGGGATCCAAGGCTCCATCCCACCCAGCAGCGAGTCCCGCTGGCCTCTGCTAAGCTGCGTGTTCTGTGCGGTCTCTGTCCCCCTGTGCTGATGCCCAGCTCTGCTGTCTGTGCAGCCTGGCTCACCCAGCCCACTCAAGCACCTAAAAATCTGTGTTTTAAAGCAAGAACCCTTCTCAGCACACTGGTGAGAGGACTGTCACTTTTCAGGCACTGCGGGGAGGTGGTCAGTAGCTGACGGTGCCGTCTTTGTTGGTATCTTTCTCTTTTCTTTTGTCTTTTTTTATACAGGGAAACATTTAAAGGACACTTACAAATACTGCCGGTGTCTGAAAGCAAAATGGTGATGTATGGTGTTTAGGCAAAAGCATTCAGCCAGCCTGTCTTCTGTAATTTGGCTTTTGAAGATGCATCTGGGTATCGGAACAACTCCCATGTAAAGCGTATGGAGTACAGCAGCTCTGTCCATCTGTGTATCATTGTAGCGGATGGGGCTGCAGACAGGCCTAACCGTGGGTAAGTGTATAAAGAAAATCTAATCGTAGTCTTCTGTGATTCTTCTGTGCGTTCGAAGCGAGGCTCGAGCGTGTGCAATGGGGCGTGGGTGCTGCTCAGCCCCGCTGCCACGGGTGTTGGGTGCTGTGGATGGGTGCGTGCTGCCACTGGATGTCACTGTCGCTTTATGGCACTGTGTGCACGGGGAGGATGGCTGGGGGCGGCCGTGGGTCCCTGCGCTGAATGTCCAAAGGGGGGTGGGATGGCACCATGGAACCCGATGGAGAGCGGCCGCCTGCGCTGCGCATCCTTCCAGGCAATCCCAGAGAAAATAATTTGTGTGTTGGCATTGGTCATGCTCTTTGACTTAAAAAAAAAAAAAAAAAAAAAAAAAAAAAAAAAAAGCAAAACAAAAACAAACAAAAAAACCTTCCCAAAATACCCCAAACCAGCTTTCAAACCAGCTACTGCAGGTAGCCCAGAAGTCTTTACTGAGACCTGAGACGTGGGGATGATTTCTACAGCTTTCGGCAGTGAATGGGAGCCAGCAGTTTGGAAGGAAAACGATGCTCTGTTCTAGCTCTAAGCTGAGAAATGGGTCTGGTCTGGTATCTTCAGTAAGTCTAAAAACACAGAATTGGGACCAGTGTTTAAATTCAAATTTAAATTTAAAAAAAAAAAAAAAGCCTAAAAGCCTAAATGTGAGGGAAGGGGACGTAGATCCTAATTTTAAGATGACTGGTGAACAAGGCTAGAGGACAGCTGCTCGCTGGCCTCTCTCCTTTAACAAAAACTCACAAAATTATCAAATTACTATGTTGACAACCTCAATCGCTTACTAATTACATATTGATTCTGTATTTTTATCCTCACTCATCTAAATAATGAGACACTTCCAAAATAATCTATTTCTGTTGTGTGGAGCGCACCAGTCTGTCCCCCCCCCTCCCGCCCCGGATCCGCAGCCTGTTGTTTATGCTTTAGCAGGGAGCCGACTGCTGTTCCCTTCCCACAAAGGGGAAAGATGCTTATTTTTCTCCCACTTGTCTTGCATAACAAAAGGCATTTATCAACCGTTACATAACGGCAGAATTTGTCGCTGCTTCTGTCGGCCTTTTTTGGAGGCAGCCTCGTCCCCGGTGCCGCGCAGCCGTAGCCGGCAGGCTCTTGCTGGCTGTAGGTCGGTGCACGTGCCGGTGCATCCGATAGCGCACGACGCGGCGTGACTAATGCTTGTCACCCACCGTTCGGGTTTTCTCTTCCCACCCCGCTTGGAAAGGAAAATGTGGAATTGTGCATTTTGGTTGTGTTTTTTGTTTAGGGGAGCAAGCAGATGGGAAGGCGTTTGGGGGGGTTATTTGCTTTTTAATACTTGTTCTGAGGGGGCAATGGGGAGCTACCCTCAGCCACACACCCTGCGGGAGCAGCGGGGCTTGTCCTTAGCTGAGGTAGTTGACCTGGGCTCGGCCGAGCCTCTGGGAAGGGCTGTGCTGGAAATGGAGCTCAATTCACCCTCCACAGTGCTCATGAATTTAAGGGAGCTGCCTGCCTCCCAGAGCTGCCAGTTGCTTTTTTTAATATCTCCCAAATCATCTTGGGCATTTCATGCTAGCAACAGGAATTTGTGTTTGGGGGTGTTTTTTCTTTACAATAGGTTTAATTTTCCTCACTGTCAGAATATCTTTCTAGAGCCTTAAAAATAAATAAATGGGTTTGCTTCCCCATAAACTAAAAGCCAAAACTGCGTGGCCGGTTTCCCCCGTCCTCTCTAGCTGGAGGAGGCAGCTGTTTACCTGTGGCTCAAACTTATTTGTGGCCTTATCACTGCCAAATATCAGATGACTACAGCTCCCTTTTTAATGCAAAGCAAGCAGTGCTCCAGTAACCCAGCGAGGTCTCTAGGTCTCGCCTGCCCCCGTTTTCTAATTTACTCAAAACAATTTCCTAGCTGACTTTTTTTAATTGTAGATCTGTTTTTAATTTCTTTTTAATAAACTTAAGTGTGTTTCTTGTGGACTTTTGAACTTCCTGGTGTGCTTAGCCTTTGCTCAGGAGGTACATTTATGGTTGGCTCTGAGTGTGCTTAAATGGGTTTCCCCTCCGGAGTTGGTGTTCTTGGGAAACTGTTCATTACAGTTCTCTTGTGTAGCTGATGCTCGGGCAAAGAAATGAGCTCTGGCAAGCACAAGGCTTTACCTGAACTGTTTGCTTGTTTCAAAGTTTAACTTCGATATCATCAGGTAAAACTCCAGATCGGATTTGGTCTGTAAAGCATGACTGGAAACACGAGATCAGTGAAGAGCTCTGAAAATCGTAAACTGCAGTGCTGGCGATACCAGCTCAGCTTCCCAGAGCCAGCCAGGGAAAGCTACTGGCTGCTGCAATAGCTCAGTGCCTGCATTACGGTAGGAACTGGCAATATCCACAGGATTTGTGGCCTTTTGGTAAACAGGCTTCTCGGTAGCAGGTTTCTCCTTTGACGTGGATCAACCCACGGAAGCTGCATGGTATAGTTATCCCCTTAAAGTTACTCCAGAAGGTGTTCCTGCTGTGCTATTAACTTTCCTGTTTGCTTACCAGAAACTTATCCATTTGATTGTTCTTGATGTACTTGTACAGCTTCTGCAGCTGCTTTGCATCCATCTCTGAGAAGAGGGAAACGAACCGCCAGAACATCCTTGGGAAAAGAAAGACGCGTGGGTTGTACATGTGAGTACAAACTTCATCCTCTTCCTCATTCTGCTCCCTCGTTCTGGCGTGGCGAGTGTAACCACTGGCGTACCCTTTGCATAACTTTTTTCTCTGCCCCTTCCCCCCCCCCTTTTTTTTTCTCCCCAAAGCTTATAAACTTCTAAAGAATTGTTCATCCCCAAGCGTGGGAAGGATTATCCATTAACTCACGTGGCCACGTAGGAGCCCCTTTACTCACAAAGGGATGTTGCTGATGGACAGCACATCAAAACTGGCTGTGCTGGGCAGGAGTAAGTGCCACATGGCCTCTGCTAAAATTACCTGCAAAATGTGTGAGTGTTCAGCAGTTAGAGCAAGCTGCATAAGCCTCCTGTTGGCACCCAATCTCATTTCCAGTGCCTGGAAATGCAGGGGCAAGGTAGGTGTCTGAATGCCCACTGGGAGCAACAGGGGCAGGAGCCTGTCTGGCTGGGAGCATCGCCGGTGCGGTACCACTGCTGGGTAAGAGGAGACCCTTACTTCTGCCAGTGCTTGACTTCCGAGGCCCTGCAGTACCGCTGGAGAAACAGATCGATGCGGTCCCCAACTACGGTCAAACCTTCCTTCGTGTACTTCAGTTTTTTCTCTACGGGGAGGTGCTGGGGCAAATGCAGTTTCCGAAGTGACTTCTTGAAGGGTCTCAGAAGTTCCTTGCACTGTAAAGAAAAAGTGTTGGCATAAGTGTTCAGCGCTTTAATCCAGGTCTCAGGCATTCCTTTTCACTAAATAAACTGATTAAATAGCTGGCTGGGAAAGCACTGAAGGAAGGTTGTGTTTAGGTGAGCGTCTCTGTGTGGATGTGGGGTCAGCAGGACCTCTACCACGTGCTCCCGTTGCTCTGCAGGAGTCACTCCTGCACGTCCCAAGGTTGGTGACGCCCCAGGCGAAGCATGTCAAAGGTGACATGAAAAGGGAATTGAAGGATTTCCAAGACTGGGAATTCCTTTTTAACATTGTAGGGCAAAAGAGAGGCATTTCAGGCTACAAAAGAGCTGCTGTTCTGCAGGGAGGGAGAAAGGGAACTACTTTACTGCTTTTCTCATGCTGCTTCTTCCTGTGGCCAAAACTTTTCTCATGCTGCTTCTTCCTGTGGCCAAACCTGGGATGTGTTGCAAATGTTTGCTCATGACGCAGGAGCAAACGCTGCATCTGGCTGCCCTCCCTTTTGTCTGTCTGTTTTGGGGTTTTCTTTTTTGTGTTTGTTTTGGGGGTTTTTTGCCAGTTATGTGCACTGGGCTGTGACTGGGGCTGTGTGTGGTTATGCCATGGTGCACCAGGAATGGGAAGGTCATATCCCACGGTGGGGGAGGATGGAGCTTTGTGGCTGTGGTGTAAGTGACGCAGAAGAACCAAACCACTGTAGCCAGGGAGGACATGGCGTCATGTGAAATGATAATGTAGCAGTGCTTGTTTCGAAAAGCTGAAGTGTATGTGAAATGTGATTGTGTTGTTGTTGTTGTTTTGGGGTTTTGGTGGTTTTTGTGGTTTGTTTTGGTTTGGGGGTTTTTGGGTAGCTTTTTTTTTTTTTTTAAACTAGAAGTGTGATGTCTAGATGACTGGAAACCAATGATGAAGTAAAAACTTTCAAACATGGAAGCAAGCTACAGGAAAAAAATGTCTTGTCCTGCTTTTTTGCTCCCTCTGCCAAGCGTCTGGGGTTTATTTGCTCCCTCTCTCTCAAGAACCTGAGATACTACTGATTTTTTTCTATTGCTAAATTCTATTTAGTATCTCACAATTTTAAAGGTGTCCTGATCAAGGCCGTTTGCGCAGCAGATGAGCGGGGTCTCGCGTGGTGGAGCATTCTCACTGCCAGTGACAAAGGCTGCTGCCTCCTCTGTGCCAGCCGGACCCTTCTCTGTGGTCTACAAATTACCAAAGCCATAGGTTAGTCTTACAGTTTGTGCAAATCTTGCATCCTCTCTTTAAAAAAACTGCCAAGGACAAACCCTGTCCTAAAGCTCAGAAGTATTTCTCTTCCTGCCAAATCATTTCAAATCAGGTTTTCAGAGGTGCTTAATGAAGCCAGTTATTCAATTATAATTAAAAGTCCATAAAAATTAGGTGCGTACTTGAAGTCCTGTTTTGGAAAGCCTACCTCTAATAAATTACAAGGTAAACAATGGTCACTCGTTCCTAATGGCATTAATCAAATACAGGCTGGCAGTCATTTGTTAAGTGGAAATATGTGGTTACAATGAGCCCATTGTAATGCTACGCTGCTCCATCCGTAGCTTTTATTGATGGCAAAGGTACCACGGCTGGCCTGCTGCAAAGCCAGATTGAAAACAAAACCCAAAACCAAATCCTCAGCCGCTGCGCTTGCCTCTACCTGGGCCGGGGATGGGGATATTTTTCTCTTGCAAAGGGCAGTGGCTGTTTTCCCTGTGTCAACATTTGTGTAGGTAACTCCTCCACACATCTTTTGGAAAGCAACGCTTATATAACTGACTTAAACAGAAGCTTATGTTGCCTTTTAAAATATGCTGAAGTGTGTAGGAAGAGAAGTCCTTTCCTCTCTGACACACTCTGCTCCCTTGGAAGATGACTTCTCTGCAAATTTGATGCCAAACCGCATTTCAGAGGTGAAACTGAAGCGGGACTGTGCTTTGCTCTATGTGCCCATCTCCCCGTCTGTGCTCACCTGGCTGTCCATGCTGTCCCTTGCCCTGGCTCTGTCCACTTCGTCCTTAAAGCCCATCTCCTCCATGGCACGCAGATGCCCTCTCTCTTCCCTGGGGCCTCACTCGCACCAGGTAGGAAGGGAAAACTGCCACGGAGCCGTGTTTGGACCAAAATGTGCTGGGGTGACCAAGGTGACTGGGGTGCCTGGACACCAGTTCTGAGTTCCGCCAGCCATGGAGACTACTGGGGCCCTCTGCCCCCACAACGCTGTGGCCCTCTGGGGCAGAGTCACCTCTCCCCATCAGTTTTGCCACTGATTTGGGGTCCTAAAGAAATAGGCAGAAACCCCTGGATTTCCCCCTTGCTGGTAGTGGTCAGGATGTGCGATGCTGTCAAGGGCTCCTGCAGGCAATGGGAGGGCAAGGTCCCTTGCTTTGCTTTGTTTGCGCCTGTGGGAGCTCTGGGGCTCTTGGTTGGTGCTGGGTTTGCACCTGCAGTGAGTCCAGCACCTGTAACTGTGCATCATCTTTGGCTTCTAAAGGCGGTACAAAGCGCAGCTCTTTCTGAGTCAGGTGCCTGGCTCTGTGTGCCGCATTGGCTATCTGCGAGTCTGGGTACAGCTCCTGGCATGAACAATCACAGTTTTCCTCCATGGCTTGTCCACCAGCAAGTTCAAGATGGGCCTTTCTCCAGCTCTCCCACCACTGCTGCTGGGTCATGCTGCGCGGAAGCACCAGCCCCGAGGCAGGGGCCAGAGAGCCTGGCTCACTTAGGACTGGGGATGATCTCTGTAATGGAAGCAGTCCCATTTGATGGGGAACAGAGGTGCAACCAGCAAAAGGGACCTTGGGCTGCACCCTAGGTGTTTTTCAGGGAGCTGGTTGGAGTTGCGACCCCAGTTCCCATCACAGTGTAATGGAAATTCAGGGTTACCTCCTTCACAGATGGTGGTGAAAGCCAACAGCAGTGAGATCTCGCTCTGCTGGGTAACATCTCTTAAAGCTCTCCTTTTTAGAAAGAATAAATTGCACTTGCCAGGAAGAAGTCTGGAAAGGCTTGGAGTTAAAGGGACTTTGTTTTGGAAATTTCCTTCAAGGCAAAATGCTTTCACAAAGAAAAACGTGTTGGGCTCCCATCATTCCCTGACCAGTCAGACAAGTGCAATTGTTTTGTCCCTTGGACAATTAGTGTAATTGCTGCAGCTGTGATTCAGCTGTGCTCCTGTGCCAGGTTGCTTCTGGCACCGGGAGTCATCTCAAGGGCTGTACAAAGGCCCCCTCTCTCTGAGGTCCCCTTGGGCACGGCTGTGCAGAGGGACCAGCACTGCTCTTGGCTGAAGTTCGGATGCTTTTGGTCAAGTATTTCTCTGGGCATCTGGTTATGCTGAGCACCCACCAAGCAAATGCCTGGTGCAGGTAGTAGCCCGTCTTGAAACAGAGACAGGTTCTTGTTTTCAGGCTGTCTTAGGGAAGTTTGGCCTTTACCAGTTGATTGAATTCAATAATGACAAAAGTCCATTAGGAGAAGCCCTCCCCTTAAGATGTTTGTGGCATTTTCCCTCCTGTGTCTGCTTTCTGCCTCCCTGTATTGGGTTTCCGTGGCAAGGTCTTGGTAGTGGGGGGGCTACAGGGGTGGCTTCTGTGAGAAGCTGCTAGAAGTTTTCCCTGTGTCTGCCGCTCCAGGCCAAGCCCAAAAAAGGAAAAAAAACCCTCAGTAGCCGGAAAGAGAAGAGAACGAGAGGAGCAAGAGAAAACAGCCCCCAAGGAAAAGGAGGAGGGGGGCCCAGGCAGAGATTCCCCTGCAGCCCGTGGTGAAGACCATGGTGGGGCAGGTCCACGGTGGAGCAGATCTCCACCTGTAGCCCGTGGAGGACCCCAGGCTGGAGCTGGTGGATGCCCAAAGGGAGGAGGCTGTGACCCCGTGGGAAGCCCGCGCCAGATCAGGTTCCTGGCAAGCCATTGCGGACCCGTGGGGGGAGGAGCCCACGCCGAAGCAGGTTTGGTGGTAGAACTTGTGACCCCGCAGGGGACCCAACGCTGGAGCAGTTCGTGGAGAACTGTGACCCCGTGGGAAGGACTCACGTTGGAGTAGTTCGTGGAGGACTGTCTCCCGTGAGAAGGACCCCACGCTGGAGCAGGGGAAGAGTCCTCTCCCGAGGAAGAAGAAGCGGCAGAGACAATGTGTGGTGAACTGACCTCAACTCCCATTCCCGTCCCCCTGTGCCGCTGGGGGGGAGTAGGTAGAGAAGCTGGGAGTGAAGTTGAGCCCAGAAAGAAGGGAGGAATGGGGGGAAGGTTTTTAAGATCTAGCAGGTTTTCTCCTCTCCTTCTCTGATTTTGATTGATAATAAATTAATTTTTTTTTTCAAGTTGTCTGGTTTGCCCATGATGGTAACTGATAAAATGATCTCTCTCCCTGTCCTTATCTTGACCCGTGAGCCTTTTGATTTACTTTTCTCTCCTCTGTCTGGTTAGAGGGGAGTGATAGAGTGGCTTTGGTGGGCCCCTGGCGTCCAGCCAGGGTCAGACCACCACACTCCCCCATGTCTGAAATTTTGCTGTCAGCTCTCTGGCGCAGGAGCCTTGCACAGGCTGCTGTTGAGCAGACGCAAAGACAATTGCATTCTAACGCTTTGCAGTTAGGTTTGCTTATGACCATCTGAGGTATGTTACAACTTGTTTAGCCTGTACTAGGATTTTACAGTATGTTATATATTACTTAACGCAAGGTAAGCTATGCGGAGTGAAGCAGTGGTGACAGCATGGATAAGTGTACCTGTAGCTTCAGCCTGGTGGGTTTTTTTTGTGAGGACTATGGTGGAGGTGGTTTGTTTGAAGGAGATGTTGAAAATGCAGCTGGTTTCTCAATGCCTGTTACCAACTGCCCTCGTGCTGTGTTTGCTGCCTGCAATCGTGACATCTGTCCCCAGTGTGGCAGGCAGCTCCTCTCCTTTTCGCCTCCAGAGGTTTAAACTGAGAAGCTGCCAGCTTATGCTCTCGCCTCTCAAGTCAGGATATTGAAGGGTAGCATTTTCCTGGCTAACAGGAGCACAAAGAGAAATGAAGCTGGTTCAGCACAAGCTTTCACACACGTTGGCAGCTAGATTAAAAGCCATTTAGGAGCTCTAGGGACACACGCTGGTTGTTAGCATAGGCATAACCTGTACTTGCATGGCCATATCTGTGTTCTTGTGAGATTACAGCTTCCACAGAGCATGTGACTACAGCATGGAGTGGCTCTCTTGGCTTATCATGTGTACACCTCACTGTTTCAGAGGATGGAGAGGGCCTTGAGTTCCCCTTGAAAAATCCCAGTCTTTGTTCTTCTACCTTTCAGTGTACACTGCACCTAGAGCTCAGCCAAAGCTGTAAATATCAAGCAGGAGGTTAGGTGGACTCCCCTGGCCTGTCTTCCTCTGAGGATCTCGCTGTATTTAGTTGTTGTCCATTAACCTGGCTTGCAGCAGAGCACTAATCTTAGTAGTTTTCCCTGGCATTACTTGGTATAGTAGCAGAGCAGGAGATAGGACAGCTGAGGTTGCAAAATGCCTTTTTTCACTGTTGAACCATATAACAGTATTCAAAGCTGTGCTCTAATCACTGAAGCTATAAAGCTTTTCTGTCTCTTGAATGCTTTTGGTAGCACTGAGTCAGATTTGAGTTCATTTTGTTCATCATGTAAGGTCTTGTGGACGGGTCCGCTCCTGCAAGATCAGGCACAAGACATGCCTTTGAGTCCTCAGAAGTCTGTGGTTATATCCCTTCCCCCTGCCCCTCTGGAAAGCATTACTTTTTGACTTTGAAGCCTTGTCATGTCAGAAGATGGCATAACCCAGACCACATTTAAGTAAATCTGTCGGATTATATTGCCTACTTAAGGGCAGGAGTCATTTGAAACAATGTTCTAATTGGATGGGGAAAAGTCAGGAGTGCAAACAGATTATGCATCTCATATTTCTGCCCATGAAGGAAAGGGAGCCGAAGTGCCAGTCAAACACACTGCACTGTAACACTGCACCTTAGGGAAAACTTTTCCTTTTCCCCTGAGAGATCTTTTGTGAATATTTAATTTCTACTGTTTGAGTGTTTTAGTCTTCCAGGAGCTGTGGAAGTGCAAACATTAACCTAGTGCTCTAGTACAGCAGCTCTTTCAGTGCAAGAGTGAGCATGTAGCCAAAAAGGAAACAGTTGTGAAGATGCTCTGTTTATGCTGCTGGTTTTTTGCTAGTTTAGGCAGATTTAGCATGAATACCATGTGTGATGTGATGAGTCCGGTTGCATATAATATATGCAGGCATCTGACGTGATATTTATTTACTGGAAGGTCACAGGGAAGGAGAGCTGATAAAGGCAGATAAATATACAGGTGTTTTACATTATACTTAAACCAACTGCATGTACACGTGGTTTAGCTAAACATAAAAACCAAACATCATTGCCAGATGTATTGCAATGTAAGACTAAATAGGAATTGTAATGGGAAATGTTTTTCAGTAACTTGTTCCTACCAGGAGGGTGGTGAACGCTTCATTTGATGGTGATTAATGATACTCAGCGCAACTGCTCAGACTGGAGGGGCGGAGGCTTTGCTAATTGGATCTGGAAATTCCTTTCCTGGTGCTTAAGGATGATGAAAACTTTCACAGCCAACTGGAGCCCTGTCTTCTTCCTGCAGTTGGATGCCAATAAATACAGCTCAAGTTAATAAATCTTGTATCAGGGGAAGAGATCTGAAAGAAAATTTGGACCTAGTTATGTGGCATTATTAGAGGCATCTTAATATACCATAGGAGTCCCTTTTTGCTGAGTGTTGGGAGTTGCTCATTTAATCACCTGTTTGAACTAATGTGGTAAAGAACACAAACAAAATTTGTGACCGGTGGTGTGTAGAAGCCACAGATACATCTGCATCGATTTTATCCACTTAATTTCTTCTTGCAAAGTCTGATCAGATGTGGTCCAGGTATTCCCATACTGGAAGACACAGCTAGCCAAGCCTTCCATGGTGCCCAAAGCTGCCAGTGACTAACCTCATGTGCTGGACGACACCTTGTCAATAGATGTATCTTTAGGTGTTTCTACGTTGTTTTACACTTCAACAGTTTTGCAGATGTTTGTCTCTAGCTTTTCAGCTAGCTGTTAGTGAGCTTGTTAATGATGTTTGCTAATGTCATATAACTATTTTTTAAGCTGCTTGAAGCCCTCAGGAACTGAAAGAGCATTATCAGCTTCCTCCATACTTTGCAACTTGCACCGTTTGAGAAAGTAGTTAAAGGCTTTCCTTCTTATTGTGCTTCAGAAACTTTCAGGTTTTTATGTGAACCGAAATAGGCATTGTTAATGAGATGTTAGCCCATCCTTTTGCTGCTTATAAAAAGTCAAATCTATAACAAGTTGGGTATCTCTTAATATTGAAAATAATGTAACAAATTTAACTTTGTTAATTTTTTGGATAACGTAATACAAACTGCAGTAGGTGATATCTGCCTTCTTCACTTCCCCCTCCCTAACAAATTTATCCACCATGTTAGTAACTAATAGAAGAAGCCTGGAAAATGATGGGACTGGTATGCCTGTGCCAAAAGGTCAGCTCTGCCTGGGGAATGGGGTGGGGGTTTTCACGGGATTAGTGAGATGTGCAGAGAGGCACCGAATGTGCAAGTCAAATAGGAGCCCCAATGTAGAGGTAGGGCGCAAAAAAAAGGAAATAAGGGAGAGGTGAGAGGACTAAGCGCTGCTTGGGAGGGAAGAGAGGGCTTGAAATCCACAGCAAGGAAGAAAGGTGGGCATAACCAGGTGGGAAACCCAGTTGCTCCAGGAACCAGGGAAAGAGCTCTCCTAGTCTCAAAAAGGAAGAGAACAACCTGAAGGAGAGAGAGGAGGAGACAACTTGGTAGAGAAATGCCCATCAAGACGAGGATGCCTTCAGGGAGGCTGTACAGAAATTGGTGATGTGGTGGTGGGGTTTTTTTTTTTTCAGTTAGATATAAAGAACACTAACTCCTGGGAAAAACCCTGCTGGTTCAGAGAGCAAAGTGCCAGCCCCCTTGTGCACCGCTCTGTGCTGGGGAGATAAAGCAAGGAGCTTGCAGGTCTCCTGTGCATGCCCTCTGTTCACAGCTCTGCCCTGGGCATGCTGAGAGCCCTCCTCAGCAAACAGCTGCTCTCCCATGAGATTTTTCCTCTCTTTGCAATGGAGAGGAATAAAACAACAAAATAAATCATAAAATAATAAAACCTGGAGAGGAATAAAAAGGGGGTTTCCTCTCTTTGCAATAGAGAAATAAAATGTCAGGCCACCAGAAGGGGTTCTCCCATCCTGTTTTTTGTTCCCAGTCCTGAGGCTTTTCTCTGAAAAAACTCAATGGGGAAAAACTTTTGCCGTGTTGTATCTGCACATACAAAGAGGATGGAAAATAACAACTGGTCGCAATTGGGGCTCAGAGCCAGGAGACTGTCTGCATCAGGCCTCTCTCCTCTCTGAGTCATGGCACCCTCAGTTTCAAAGCCTCCCTCTGCCACGGCAGAGGCTCTCAAATCTGTATCTTCTTTCCCTGCTCCTCTAGAAGATTTTGAGTTCGATCAAAAACCCAGAGGTCTTGTGCTTTGCACAGGAGTGTCAGGCTGGCTACGATTCCGAGGGCAATCAGTGCTGCTGGGCTGGCTGCCCGCTGGCACGCAGCGTGATGAGATTTCTGGGCATGTGATGTGTGCCAGTGCTGCAAGGGGTAACGAAGTTCAGTCTCCTGCTCGTATTCACATCTCACCCCTCTGCTGTCACTGCTGCCCTTGTCATGCCCAGCCCACCCTGCGTTTCCGGTCTTTCTCCTGTTCCCATACCTGTGCCTCACATCACGCTGCCCCATGCCTGACCCTGTGTGCAAGAAGGTTGGTTAGTGCTTGAAGTATTTTTACTTAGCACTTACTTCAGTTCATGGATTTTCCAGAGGAAGTAAAGTTTTGGGGGTATTTTTTTCTATTTTGCTTTTATTAAAAAAAAAAAAAAGCAAGGAAATTCCCCTCCAGCCTACAGAATGTGGCTATTGAGAAGTGCCTTCATTTCTCTTTCTTAAAGCATTGAACACCCTGTTATGCTTAAAATAATAAAACCAAAAAAGGTCAGCCTTCTTTGTGATGTGTTTCAGTCTCTTGTATTGACAGTGCAGTGGGGGAGCTGTAGTGAAACATAGGCTCTACTGAGATAGGCAGAAGGAAAAAAACCAACCAAATCAACAGTGCATGCCATTTAATTTCTGCAATGTTCTGATTCCCTCCTACCAGCCTGAAAATGCTAAACGTGATCCTTTGTCTGGCATATGGGGATTTGGAGAATTGTAGCTAATTACTGCAGTTGTGCTATCTAGCTTAACTGGCTTAAATAATACATTAAGTGCTTTTATGATCTTCCACAACACGCTGGAATGCAAAGAGGTGCATTTTATGCTGTTTATACTTTATGGCAGGCATAATTTATATAACATTAATCTGCAGGAAAAAAAATTAGGTTTGATCATTTATTGCTTGTATAATTCACAGCCAGAGCTCTAGCTGATAACATCCTGCTGTGCTAGGTGCTATGCAGGTGCAGGGCATGCATCTCGATCTTAAGAAGGTGGAGTTTAATTGCAGGGAAAGAGGCCATGAGCGGCTACAGGGAATGGTAGGGCAGAATGACTCGGGATGCTGGGCAAGGATCTTGGGACACCACTGGTCAAAGCACTGCTGAGTTAATGTAGGTCTGATGGCAAAAGCAGGAAGTGTGGGATCTGGAGGAGGATCACAGGAAGTCATGATCTAACTTATTTAGGGAACATTCCCATTATTTTAATTAAAATTTAATAGGAAAATAGGAATGGGTTACTAAGCGTCATATCTAGGAGTGGGAATATTCTAGGGTCTAGATTAATGCCTTTCTTCTTCTGGATAAGCACTATGTCTGCTCAAGAATCTTTTTTTACCCCCTTTTTTTGTTTTTTTTAGCAATAATTCTGTTAGTCATCTGATTCCACCCAAATTCCAGTGCCTCTAAATTTTCTATTATCTGCTATTGCACCTAAAGTTTAAACAAAATGTGAGAAGATCATGCTGTGAATGTCTTGTTGCTGCATCTAGTGTGATGAATAATTACAGAGTGGCTGAGCAATGCTAGCCAGAGGCTCAAAGAGCCGGGTAAGACACATGTTGGGGGGGTGTGTGCATAAACCACAAAGGAAATCAGTGATAATGATGAAAAGATTGGCACATTCTGACCTATAATTTGGTTTAGTTTGACATAGCTTTCTGAAAAATCTCAAGGACTGTTAGAATATGCTAGTAATTAGCAGTATTTCACCTACTTGAAATTAAAGCATTGTGCAGGCTCTGCAGATTGGAAAAAAAAAAATAGGTTTTTGTCTGGTTTTGCTTGCTAGTAGCTTGAAAATAGGGAGGTGAGAGACTTGTGTGAAATCTTGAAGTATAATTTTGCAATTAAAAGACTGAGGAGGAAGTGTGATCTGAAGACCTTCAGTTTCCTAGCTGTGACATAAAATTAACAGCTATCTTCATTCTTGTTCTGTTTTAATATTCCTGCAGAGGAGCAAGCAAAAAGAACTCCCTAGGCTGACTTCAGTGAAATGGAGGAACTGTTACTTAGACAGTAACAGGGTATGGGCTGGGGAGAGGAGTGATTTTTGTTGGTATTAGCTAGCTAATGTTTGCACAACGCTTTGGATGTTATGAAGTGATATATATCTAACGCTAAAAATTGAGAGATGCTCTCTGGGAGATAGGAAACACTGTTTAAAGGCATTTTCTGATTGGCTCCATGGAAAATTTCAAGGTCGTACGTGCACCAGCTTGCAGGGATGCACAGCTGGTACCTCATCACTAAAACCAGCAGAATCTCAACTAGAAGGGTGTTAGTTAACTGTGTGGGTAAAAATGGAAGAATAAATTGAAACTACCTGAAAGTGGAAGAAACAGCCGGGAAGTGATAAGAGAAATGAGAGCAGAAACTCTTGCCCGTCATTGTGGTGTCCAAGTGCTTTGTAACAACTTTAAATAGCTCCTTTCCTAGAATGTACCAATCTTCTTTTTCAAGCTGCAACGATTTGGCAACCTCCAGCTACTCTGAACTTGTCTTCTATTGCTAAGAATCTGCTCAAGAGTCTACTCAATATTCCAGGCCTAATTTTTATTATAGTAGCTGAAAGGAGCTGCTAGGCCAAAAGCTCTTCTAGGAGTAGCTGGGCTTCTAACCAAAAGGAGAGTGAGCGCCAAAAGCTTTTATGGATCATTTAACAGCATGTTTTATATAATAAAAACACACGCAAATACTTAATATAGTAGGCAAAATTTTCATTAACTCTTAATGTTTTACCTTGCTGCACGGGACCAATCGATCCACAAAAATGGCAAGGCATAACGTTGAAGGAGCTGTTTGTCCAGCAGCAATACGTCTGTCATGTTTGGTTTTGAGAGTCCACTGTAACACAGCAACAGCCACTGCGTGCGTAGTTGAAACGACAGCTAAACAATCTGGTCATCTGCATCCTGTTGTGACTTACTGCTGTATTTAGAGGAATGAGGTGTGATGTAGTGGTTTGAGCAGATGGCAAGCCATCGGACTTTTTTTCTTGCTTTGTTGGCTTGATCAGCAGTTCTTCATTGATTCTGGGCAGATCACAGGCATGATACTACCTTAGATAATGCCACTTGCTAAAGAACTTTAAAATCCTTAATTACTATCATTAGCTGTTTCACACCGTAAAATAGAGGTCTGTTATTTTAATGGCTTTTTTCTTTTTTTTTCTTTTTTTTTTTTTTTTTTTAAAATCCCTGTCTGTAGGGTATCTGGAGCGTCCTTAACTCAAACAAGGAGGTGGAACTTTTGGATCACAATCAGTTGGAGTCTGTGCATACCAGCATAAAAATATGCATGTGTGCATACACATTTGCGTATGCAGTTGTCCAGAGTTCTCTTACTCTCTCTGTTGTGAAAGCACTGAACTGAGACATCAGCCTGTTGGCAAGGTCATGAAGGCTGGCAGGTTTCTCTATTTGGGGATGTCCTTTGTTTGTTCAGTGTTTGAATCGTGTGAAACCTTAATTAGCAAATAAGATGCTTTGGCCTTCCCTTCCAAGATCTGAAACGGAATTAAGGGAAGTGCAAGGATGTGCCAAATGACATGATGGTACTTGCTCCGTGTTTTTTGTTTTACTCCGCTGTCCTGCTGTTCTGAGATGCGCTTTCCATTGTATCAGCTGCTGGCAAAACGTTCATGAAGTTGTTACATGTTTTATGCTTTGGTATTGCTTTTTCTGTATACAACAATCAAACTGCTAAGATGTTGGAGACCCTGTGTGCGGCAGCTGTTGAGCTGAGAAGAAAGCAGCTCTTTCTTTGAAAGGGAAAGTTGCCCTGTTGTGCCACAGTGGTAAGCCACTGCCTGCTGTGCGCCGGGTTTGCTGTTACACTCTGGGGGCGATGCAAGCATCCTCTTTCTGCAATGCAATTTGGACTTTTCTGAAACAGAATAAACATTAGTCACTTCTTGCGAAGCCACTCCTTTCATTTGATCTTCTGTTATTAATTACTTGCACTTCCTCTTCTTACAACACTTTTTTTTTTTTCTTTTTTACTGCTGAAGATGGAACTGCAGAGAAATCCTTTGCTTCCACTCCAACGACACAGTGGTTTTCTGTCTGCAAGAGAGTACAGAATTGCTTTTATCAAACATACTTCTTTTGCCATTGTTTCCTGATGACAGATACTACTCTTAATCTACACAGAGACAACACTTTGAAATGGGAGATCTATGTTCCCATCAATTTTTGTTACGTTGATAAATCACAGCATGTCTCACTTTCTGAATGACATGCTTCTGGATTTAGGTCTGCTGTTTCTTCTTTTTATCACAGTTTTTCTTTTTCGATGCTAGCAACAGCCTTGCCAAAGCTCATCTGTTCCTTCAGCGTTCGCTCCAGCAGGCTGATTAATTCTATCACACTTTTCCCCGTATATGGCATAACCAAACAGGTTGATAGAAAACCGGGAAGGACATGATATTTATAAAAATCTGTAACACACCACAGTTACCTTGTGACTTTCATTATTTGTGGCACCTTATTTCTTCTGGGTTGGAGGAATATCAGCAAAGTCTGCCAGGAAAAAAAGGTTTTTTTACTGTTCTTTGTGGGCCTCAAGTGCGATTGTGTCACCCTTCCACGCACAGGGAAGCTTTACTTAAGAGAACATCAGAGCGGAGGGTGCCTTATGGTGTTTTCCTTCTGTGTGTTTCAAAGGCAACTGCAGTGAAAGTAGGGGATCACTTCCCGCAAATCTTAAAATAGCTAAGAACGCGTGCGACGTACCTCATTTTCTTTGGTTGTGTAGATAATGCTATTAATAACATGAGCTGAAATTATCTATTGAGTAGCGATATGAGCAGCAATTCCGAGTGGCTTTAAACCTGTCATGAGCTCCCTGAACAAAAACATCCAGAGGAAAGTGGATCAGCGAAAATATGAATTAATTCTCTTATAAAGGGGTGGTAAAACTAAACAGAGGCAGCCCACAGCCCAAATGAGGCCTCTGGGATTCTTCCACTTCCCTCACTGTCTTTTCCTGTAGAGGACTGGGAACTGCTGTCCAAACCCCTCTTCCCGTATCTGCTGCAACCTGATGTGCAGGTATGGTTTTTGCTATGTCGGGGAGTGCGTAGCAGGCCTCCTGCCACTCCTGCCCGGGTAGCTGTAGTTGTCACCTCCATGCTGTGCTGTCACTTGAGCTCAGCCCTTTGGGTCAGAGGGACAAACTGTTCTCTCCTGCCTCCCCAACCTGCTTATATCGACTGCCAACCTAATTATCGACCCATCAGGAAAGAGGAAGGTATGAAGTGTCTGTGGCTGCTGGGAAGTAGCAGGGGACGATTGCCAGCCCCAGGGGTAAAGGGCCCGGCTGTTACCGCAAAGGCAGCAGTGCCAGGGTGGGTGGGGAAGGGCAACTGCTTGAACAAGTCATGAGAGTGCTGGGAAGTGGGGATCTATAGGGCAGGTGTAAAAAGAGAAGTGCTCTCGTACTGAAAATAAGGGGGAAAAATCCAAATCACATCACCCTGAGAGTCCCCTGGCTACATCACGCTGCAACCCTGGTGAGTGCTGTGTTCATTAACACATCCCTTCAACAAGGGGGGTGATTACTGGGTTTGCAGAAATCCTGTCTGAGTATCTGTGGTTAAAAAATAAACACAAAATTTATTAAAAAATAGGGTGGGACTTCCTGAGAATGAAGACAGTGTTAAGACTTCATTTTTCTTATCTGCTGCTACTTACAGTCAGCTTACTAAAACTCAATTCTGTAAGTATTACATCTGTTTTATTTATTTATTTATTAAAATTCAGCGTTGACCATAAAAACCATGGCCTTTTCCCCTGCAATGTTCTGCTACAAAGTTCATGCTGGCAGTAGTGCTTATATGATAACAATGTGACATAGAGGGTCTTGGTAAAAATCTGGTTTGGGTTTTTTTGGTTTTGTTTTGTTTTGTTTTCTTTTGTCCTGGTTCATATAAATCTGTGGTGAATGTCATGCTCTGACTACTATTCTAAACCACTTGTTTCCTTGAAAATGTGGGATGTGATAAAAGTTGCAATTTGCATATGTAGTTCTGTTGTTCTTTGAGGAAGCCTTTTTGTATTTTCCCCTCTCCCTCTGACAACAGCGGAATCAGACTGGCAGATAATGATTCGGGGTGTTTTTCTCATTTATCAGTTCATTATAATTAGAAAGATATGAAACCATTTAGCTATGAACACTGCAGGCCTACCGTGAATGAATACTCTCATTGCGCCTTGGTATCTCTCCCACCTTCTGCTCTTTTCAAATATTTGAGATGTGCTCTGCTGCACTCCATCCAGGACAGTCTGTGCAGCAGCAAGGGGTGGAAGTCGTCTCATGTTTGTACAGTGTGTCTCAAATCCTCACTGGTGGCAATAAATGCAAATTACAGATGATAATCTGCTCTCGTAGTTCTTTACCAAGTTTCCTTCCAGAGTGAGGGGCGAAGATAGTTCTGTTAGCTGTGTCAGTGTTGGAGATTTGGGGTCTGCAATTCAAAAGCACATAAATGTCTGGGGGAAAAAAAAAAAAAAAAAATCTTAGTGCAGTGACTAGGACTTTTCTGACCAGAATTCATTAAATGCAATTACAAAGTAAGTTTGCTCTGAGACCATTTGAGAAAACAAAGTTTTCTATGTGCTTTTAGTGCGGGACTGTGGTTTTGTTCAGGTTTGGGTTTTTTTCTTTAAAAAAAAGAAACAAAAAAGAAACAAGTTTTATCAAGTTTAAATGCCTGGGATGGACTTCCCCTCCCTGCCTCCAGTTGCTTGGAGCAGATGAGGACAGACAAGGAATGGTTTCTTAAATAGAGGACAGACTGAAATGCTGACCTCTGACATGTAAGAATTTAAGCCCTAAATGATTGTTTGAGCGTTCACACGCTCATGTATTTTCCTAGTCACAAATTTTATTTTGATGATCAGAAATTCACTTTCTGGAGTAATAAAACCCCAGAAAACTCCCTTACTGGGTTCCTAATACACAAAATCCTAAAGATGGCTCGCAGCATGATTTAGCAGAACACTGCTTTTTATAAATTATCTGTAATAATACGAAGCTACTTTGCAAAAAAAAAAAACCAAACAACTAAGTAATAATTACAGGCAAGTACTTGAGATATAGAGAGCCAGAGACTACGGGCTATGGGCTATTATTTTGTGGAAGTACAAAATTTGAGATCCCTTCTGCTCCATTTGACTTAGGCCTTTGACACGAGTTTTCATATTAATCTATCAATTCCTGGTCCGCTCATGCTATTTTGTATTCTTTGTTTGTTGGGCCATCAGTTTCTATAAAACACTTATGGCAGTTTTAGCTCTCTGGATGCTTTTTCATCTTTGCGCTGAAAACCCCTTGAGCCCTACTTCCTAATCTTGTACCAAGTACAGAGACTAAGGAGTAGCCTAAAGTGTTGTGGTTTTATATTTTTTTATATTATCCTCAACATAAAGATTGCAACTATTCTGGAGAATAGAGTGTGGCATTTACGTAGAGCAGGGCTTAAAACTTGCATTTTTATTTCCTGTTTTTAGCGAATTTTAAATCAGGAAATCCTAGGGACTTACACCACTCATCTCAGAATTGTTTCTGATTCACTGTGGCAGTTCCACGGTTACTTGGCTTACCTCTTTTTGAGTTCAGGCCTCTTCAATGCAACTCGAAACGCCTTCTCCTTAGCCAATACCCACTTCAGCCGCAGCTGAAGTCTGTGTGACTTTTCCCCCCCCCCCCCCCCCCCCCCCCCCCTCGTTCCTGGTAGCCTTGTGGACTGCCAGCCACCCTCCTGGTGACAGACAGCTGCTCTGCCAAGAAGGCAACGTTGCTGCAAGCCTCCCGCAGCTTCTGTGCAGCAGCTAATGTCTGTTTTTCCACGGATACTTGACAATGATGCAAAGACACTTAAAGATATTTGCTAAGTGCTTATGAGTTAGTTTGTGATTAGTGAATGATTAAATAAATCACAGCAATCAAAAGGGCACGTGGCCAGTTACAGACTTGCATATATAGCACTTTTCCACCAGAAGAGAGGAGCTCAATTAATCGAATACAAGTCTAAATTCACTGTACCTTCATTTGATTTACCTTTGACATTACATTTAAATAGTAGCAACATCTGTAACCTTATGCTCCCCAATAAGGCTTCATTAAAAACTTACTGCCAGATCCAATCCACAGTTAGCACACAGTGTCTTATCTCTAGGTTCCTGCTTCAATGCCTTTGAGAACATGCTTAATTTAATCTGAACAAAGACACTGCCATCGTAAGCCTCCAGTCTGATTTTTCCAATCTAGAATGTCTTTGTTATTAAATTTGGTGCAAGCCATGGTGCATACAGTGGATCAAGTAAATTATTTTAAAGCACTCTTCAAACAAAATTCTGCTGCTTGTTAGACATCATTTGTATCTCTGGGACATAAAAGACATGTCACTTTAGTTTGGATTTTTTTAAATGTCATACAAAAATGCAGTATAAGTTTAAACAACTTTGCTAGCTGTGAAAAGCAGCACGCTTTAATGTAATACATATTTTAAAACATTTTTGGAAAGAGCATTTTTTAAAAATATGAATTGTTAACCATAATTCCAATCCATTTTCCTTTGTCTAGAGGAAGGACCTCCTCATGAGAGGTTTCTGCTTCCTCATTTGCATCAAATACCAATTCAGCTCTTTGTGACTATACTTTAAGCTGGGATGGTGGCAGGATCTGCCTTGTAATTATGATTTTAGACATTTTTTTTTTTATGATTTAGCAAGTAAACCAGTTGTCCTTAAAAATCCCATACTGCCTAATAATCTCTGTTGCCTGAGAACAGGGCTTGTTTATGCTACAAGTAGAGGATCTGTCAAGATGTAAGAGACAAAAATGGAATAGTTTTGCAAAGGGCTGGTGAGACCTCAGCTGAAAATGGAATAAAAGTCTGGTTATCCACACTTGAAAAAGTGATCTGAAACTGGCATAGAGGGAGTCTGCTAAGAACTGATGGAATGATGGGCTACTTTAGGGAGGGGCAACTAGAAGAGCTTAATATGTCGAGGGTTTTTTTTTTTTTGAAGGCTCAAAAAGAGATAGATGGGTTTCTGTAAACATACAGAAAGGGGTGTTGGTAGTTCATCCATGTTGCGACGCAGAACTGAGTAGCTGCAGGACAGCAGTTATACGCTGTGGTGGTTGCGATTGCGTTGGATGGGAGTCGATGTCCTGGCAGGTTCCTTCACCCCTGCATGTCTGGATGAAACAGGCCTGGGAGTGTAATGTCAGTTCTGCGGTGCGCCTTGGTACTTGGGGTTGTTTTGTTGATGTTTAATAATACAAATTACTGAAAGAAAGAGACTTAAGGGAGGTGAGGCAAGGATAACTGATCGTGGAGAAATCGGCATGAAAACTAGAAGAAATGGGTGTGAAGCTGTCTTACAACACCGTTGTAGTTGCTTCCTGCTCTAATTGCTTTCTGCAATTGCTCTGCCAGTTTGGGCCTGGCTGTATCCCAGCGCAGCTTCTTCCAAGCAAAATGGGACTCTCTATGTATTGTTATTTTTCTACCTCAGAGGAGCAACCAAAACATTAAAAGTTTATTACTAGGCGTCAGGTCACACAGGAATACCACAGTGAAGTTGGGAATTAAACCGTGTGTCCTCAGCTGGGAGTTAATACTTTAAAAAAGTGATCCACCACAAATGGAGCATGGCACAAGGAATGCCATTGTTAGGGGCTGGAATGCTTTGTTTAATCACAAAATAAACCAACTTCTCCAGTTGTTTCTGATATTGCCAATTTAGGCTTTTGATTGATATGTTGCCATGTTCGTTGAATTCATTCTCTCAAATATTTTAGACTTTATATTGTATCTAAATTGAAAGCTGCTTGGGTGAGGGTCTATATTGAGAAGAGGTAAGTAAAGGTAGCATAGGAATGAGCTCCTTTATATCCTCTTTAAAAGGTAAGTGGCTGGTGGGTGGAGTATGTTCTCAACAATTTCATTTAGATCTTTAAAAACCACTTAAGCGCCCCCCGCCTGTATTGCAGAGAGGCAAAATGTCCTTCATGACAGATTTTATACTTGAGTGCAATAATTACATTCTTTGACACAAATCTAAGATAATAAACAATTCTGATGATGGCAGAAAAAAAGGTAAGGAGGCTTTATGAGGCTTAATTAATTTGTAGTGTCTTTGCATTTGAATAGTGTTACATGAGGAGAAATTTGGCCTTCAACCTAGCTTCTCGGTAAGCAGCATTCCTGGCTTTGCCTATCAGATACGGAATTCGTTTGGAATGTTTGCTATAAAAATATCTACACGTTAACTTACATCAGTGAGAAAGTAACTTCGGCTTGGTCTTTCTCCAGCTCTGATGTGGTAAGATCATTCTGTACAGAAACCGTAACTTAGGGAATGACTTGCAACTGGTGTTTTCACAGGCTTTGTTTCCGTGCAGGAACAATCCTTGGAACAAGCTGCCCTTGGTAATCAATGTTTTCTTTCAAACTCCTTATTTTCTGCTCAGGAGTGACCCAGGGTATGTTACCAGGCTTAATGTTTTAACAAAGCCATTTGGGAAATCCTCCCATTCTGTGTAAGTATTGGACTGAATACTAAAAGCAAACATGCTGAAGAACAGCGAAGGACGGAGGTATTTTTGATCCTTTTACAATTCAGTCCGTGTTTCCGTTTCAGGCACTGAAAGGACATTTTAATGGAAGAGGAACTTCCTCCTATCACCCCACGCTTGCAGTGCCTCTCCTTACAGGACTTTCGGAGGGGAGCTGTGGTCTCCTGTGAGGTATGAGGGGGGCTGAAGGGCTGAGGCTCAGGGTGCAGACCCAGGGGAGGGTCTGCAACATTATATATATATATATATATATATAAAAATACATATCTACACATAAAAGACACCAGAGTGGCCTCGCACCTCTCCCTCAGCGCATGTGTGCACACCTGGGGCAAGCGTTGAGTTTCGCAAGTGCCGAATTTCGAAGCGTGGGTGCGGGGGGGCGAGTTCTTCCTCACAGGTCCTGCCTCTCCCTACCCCGTGTGGCACGGCTGGCCTCGTAACGGCCCTGAGAACAGGCCCCGAGCCGCCGGCCCGGCTGCACAGCCCCAGCCCGCCGCCTCCGCCTACCCCCGGGGTAAGCGCCCGCCCTTCGTTCCCGCCCGCCGACGCCTGAGGGGAGGCGGCGAGCAGCGAGGGGGGGGGAAGGCGGGCGCTGCCGCTCACGTGCGCGCTCCCCGGCGGCGGGCGGGGAGCCAGAGGGAGGCGCGCGCGCGCCCGCCGTTGGGAGGCGCCAAGGGGGGGGGGAAGGGGGCGGTGGCGCCCGACCATAACAGCCCTCCCCCGTCACGTGACGCGGCGCGGCGGGCGGGCTCCTCACGTGACCCGCCATGGAGGCGGCGGCGGGGAGGGCGCGCGGCCGCCTCCTCCCCCCGGCCGCCCCGGCCCGCCCCGCCCCCCCGCGCCCTGCGCTCCGGAGTCGCTAGCGGCGCAGCCCGGGCTCCGCGGCGCCGAGCCGGCCGGCGGGGGAGGCCATGGACTGAGGGGCATCATGGGCGCCAAGGAGTCCCGCATTGGCTTCCTCAGCTACGACGAGGCCCTGCGAAGGGGTGAGGGCGGAGGGGGACGGACACGGGGGGCCCGCGTGGAGCGAGCCGCGGGGGGGCGGGGAGGGGGCGCGGCGGGCCGCGGCGGGAGGGGGCCCCCGCTCTGCCCCTGTCAGTGCGCGGCGCGGCGGGGCGGCGTCTGGCGGCTCCTCGCACCACCATGACAGACCCCGGCGCGGAGGCACTTGCGCCGTTCCTCTCCCTCAGGCTCCTTCCCCGCCCCCTTTATTTTATCTTAAATAATGGGGCCTGGGCAGCAGCCGCGGGCAGGATCTCCGCTCCTAGCCGCCTCCGCGCCTTGGCAGCGGCCGCCGGTGCCGTCCCGCAGCTCAGCCGGCAGCCAGGCGGGGAGGGCGGGCGGCGGGGGCCGGAGGCAGGCGGCGGGCGCTGATGCCCGCCGGACCCTCCCGCTGGCTGGCAGCCCTCGGCCTTGCTGCCGCCCGTCGCTTGCCGGCTCTCCCGGCTACCCTGGGAAAGGGCGCGGGGAAATCCCGCCGTCCCGAGGCTGCTCCCCCCCGCCGCGCCGCTGTCAGCTCCCGGCTGCCTCGTACCGACCGGCTCCTCATGGTTACTCGCTGCTCTCCCTGACAGGCAGCACGCATCTGCACCTCGAGGCTGAAAGATGGATGTAGCTCTTACGCTTTATTCCGTCTGGTGCTGCTTTAGTCCGTTTCTAGATTCCTCCGGGAGAATTTAAAGAGGAAGGGGAAACATAAACAAGCGAAATGCTGAATGCTTGCAGCTGCAGGGCTCCGAGGCGACAGGCAAGCTACACCCTGTCAGCTATCTTGCTCTAGAACTGATAGCCAAGTCCAAGGACAAAGAGGGACAGTAATTTTCGACGGTAAATGGTTTGCAGGAAGGATAGTTTTTTATAATTAAGTCCGTCGTGGATTCGTGTGGTGTAGTACTGACAGTTAAAGCAGTTCACCTGTTTGATATTTAAAGCATTGTTAAAATTCATAAGCTCAAACCAATACATGGCTGCCCTTTTTATTTCTACTTACATCTCAGAAGTGTGTAATGATTGATCAGGGAAAACTGGGAGGAAACACTGAGTGGTAATTGAAGGAGAAACAAATTAATGCAAAATGGAATTTTTATTAAATATTTTTTAATTTTCTTTTTTACGGTGGGGCCTCTGAGGGATGCCATGTCAAATAGGAAATGGAGCGACGTACTGCCAAGCAGAAGAAACAAATATGTGATTCAAACTCACTTTTGTTACGCATTTTTAACATAACAGCCTTGAAGAATTTCACTTCTAGTGAAAGTATAGGAAGTCTTCAAAAGCATTGGTGTATGTATTTTTAGAGGAGCTGGAGTCATAAATGTAGCTTGGTAGAGGTGTGAAGTTGAATGTAACACGAAGTGTTTGAAATAAGTTCTTTGGTGGAAAATACATTTGTTTGGTCAGGATGTATATTCCAAAGTTAATAAATAAGAAAAAACAAATGTTTTGAATTTTAAAGATAGATTTAAACTCGTATACTGCTTCAAAATCTAGGAATTGATCTGGATTTTCGTAATTAAAATTTTTCATAAAAACAAGATTGATTTTTTTTTTTTAAAGTTATTTCAAATTATTTCTTGTACAGAGAACATAATATTTTTCTTTGATGTTATTCTATCCGTATGAGGCATTTAATACTGCTTTTCTGTAGGAGAACAGAAAGGTTGTTTTAGGCTCTCCAATATAAACTGATGTTTTGCTAAATAACTATATTGTTTATTTAACCAGTGAATCATTGTATGTATAAAACAGGCTGGTTGTCAAAACACTATTTGTTAGGCCATTCTTACTTGCACAGAACCATGCTGGTACTTACGGCATTTCTGTGGATGCAAGTAGCAAACAGTGATAATGAATAAATGTAAATGTTTAAAAAAAAAATAAAAAAAAAAAGCCAAATATATTTATGTCCAGTTAGCTCTACCATCTCTAATGTTGTGTCCTGGTCAATAAATGCCAAGTAAGTTTCATATTGGCTGATATTGTACAAATGCTTCAACCATGAATTCTTCATTTCTAATCAATAGTGGTTAACTATACTTGTAGAAGGAGTGATCATTCAGAATGTTGTGATCGTATTTTTGAGACACTAGTTTTAATTTCGGTTGTTCAGGATATCTGGAAAAACGCAATGAGTGCTGCTGGCTCTGTAAGCTTCAGAAAATAAGCCTGACTTAAGTTGTGAATAGCCGCAATTTTATGTACTGCAGTTCCGTTTTGGGAGTAACCAAAGGTTGTGAAGGTGAGGAGAGTTTTTGTGGTTAAACACTCACAATATAAATAACTGTAGCTAAAATGTAACTTCTATTCAAGGAGATGAAAATGTGAGAGCAGTCTAGTGTTAATGGCCTTTTTCACCCTTGAGCATGAGATGGTACTGCAATTTTTTTTTCTTTTCCTGCTCGTAAGCACAGACAGCTGACTGCACTGTGGATGATGTGGCTGTGTGGATGGCCATGATGTTGTCTTGTGTCCACCAGTGCGGGTCACACTGAGTCTTGTTAGTCTCCCTTTTTCCGTCACGTAAAATCTGTGTCTGGTTGTGTAGTTTGGGAGCGAAAAGTAAGGGATGCTATTTTAGACATCTCTTCTCTTGTTACAAATATTGCCAAATTACGGTCATCTTATTTATAGTAGCCAGAGGTACTACATTGCCTATTGCTGTGGAAGAGGCGTGAAGAGAGCTCTTCCTGACCCTGTAGATTTCCTTCTGAGGATGACTTCTTTGTAAGGAGGTGAAATTCAGGGGCAGGTCATTATAGGAGAAGTAAAAGAAGTGCTTCATTCCAAACTCCGCATAAGATTATTGGTTGTTTTATCAAACTAAGTTTGTGGTGGCATAAACTGGTAATGTGGGTCTTGGGTTTGTAGGGTTTTTTTTTTTTCTTAGCCCTAAGATCCAACAGCAATTTTTTTTCCTAGCGCACTGCCACAACTCGGGCAGGCTTCCCTAGCTTGGTCAGTATCCCTTTGGGTTTGGTGCTTTTTCCAACACGTGCATCTGATTTCTGACTCCTTTACTACTGTTCTGCTCATCAGGCTGTCTGGCTGCTCGTTCTTTCTGAGAATTGCCCAGTGCTAGGCCTTGCCTTAAGCCTAGGAGGTAGCGTTCTAAAGTCTGCCTTGCCTCTTATTCGTTCTGCTGGCAGCCTTGACCCCCGATCCCTTAAAGGGCCGTCTTTGGGCCAATAAGGCTTTATAAAAGGAAGAACTTTCTATTACTATTGTATTAGCTCCAGCACAGCAGCTCCTGCACTATGCTGTGTTGTGTGTGGATTCCCCAGGAAAGAGATGGCTATGTGGTATTGATGGCCAGCTTATTTCAGATCCCTAAGGACTGTATTTTGCAGTGACTGTTAATGTATTCTGCCTAAGTAACTTTCAGAATATAGTCGCAGACTAAGGGTAAATTTACAAAGGTACTTGAAAATTATGAGATTATAGAATTTATAGTCAAAGTTTCTGTGAACACTACTTAGAACAGGCCATGCTAACTCAGGCCATTCTCAGCTTATGTATGCTAAATATTCAGTCAGGTAACCACTTAAACAAAAGAAGTGTCAGTGAATAATCATGGATCTGTCCAATTTGTGCCGGAGAGGAAGGCAGGTGTTTTTTTCCTGCTTAAAGCAAGGTCAATTTTTGGTTGCCTGTATGCTGGGATGGAGGAAGGGGGGAACTGCCACGGCGTCAGCGTGGTCAGTGAGTACACTGTTTGGAGAAACGAGTGGCTGCTGATCTTGTGTTTTGGTTTGTTATGCACAGTGATCTCTGAGAAAAAGAGCAAAAAGAAAGAACAAAAATAGTGCCATCTTTCAAAAATGTGCATGCAATTAAACTGCCAGCTAATATTGAGGCAAAACTTGCAGGTGTATCAATTTCACAGGATTTGCCTCTGGAGAGGCCATGAAATAGCAGTTTTTGAAGACAGTTTTCTTTCCTGTTTGCGTATCTCAAAGATGCTACTGATTGGAGAACAAGCCCATCAAAGCGATGAAACCCCACTTTAATCCACAAAAAGGTTAGTTAGAAGGCTTTCCAATAACCACTAATGTTATGTGATGGGCAGAGGATCAATCTTGCTAATGACCTTTTGTGTCTTGATTGAATTTGAAAAATAGCTACATTTGTTTTATTTAAATCAAGGCATATATATCTGGTGTCTGATCATTAACATCCTCAAGCGTATAGATGTAATAAATCTGACAAAAGGATGATGGAAAACTTGTGCAAATATATAATCATCTATTTGAGGGTGTCTTGATCTCAAGCTGGTGACAAAATCTGTGGACTTAGCCGTTGAGCCCACAGAAGATGACTTTTTATTACTTGAGGCTGTGAAATTAACTTTTAAGTCCCGGACGCATTTTTAGGAAAAATTATCAGGGAACCATTTTAGTGGTTTATTCTCCTCTTTCTATATCCCATGAAGGCAATTGTTTTACTTTCTTTTTCTCTCATATCTGAAAAACAGTGCTTGAACACCATATGTAGGCGAACGTTCTTCAGGATGTGTTGTTTTCTAGGGATATAAACCTGCGTCCTTCTGTTTAAGGAGCTTTGAGTTTTCAGATGCATGAGATGTAAATGCTTAGATCTCTCTCAGCCTTCTTTTTTTCTTTTTTTTTTTTTTTTTTTAAGCCATCAGAATGAATAGGATCCACTGTTGAGACAGTCTAGATTATACAGCAAAACTTGTTATGTCAGCCAGTATTTGATGGCTTTGGGCTCTGTCATATGAATAAAGAAGGTATGAATGCATAGCTTCACACTTCCTGTTTATAAATCTGTAGAGCTGCAAGTAGCCACTCAAATTCACAGAGCAGTAATTATTTCACAATTGGTGTTCAGTTCTGATGCTTGTTTTGGGAGGATACCTCAGCAGTCTCTGCTCAACATGTACTACGATGCACAAGCGGCTACTTAGACTTCCACAAACTGATGAAAAGAGGCTACTATTAGAAGAGAGGTTATTTATCTGTAATTCTTCATCTGCTAAGTTGCAGCAAACGCTTTCTCTTCTTTTACTTCAGGTTACAGGTTTAGAGAAGTGTGCTCAGTGGTTTTCAACCTCTTCTTACTTGTAACTACCCAAGTTATTTCCTATGGGAAATGAGGAACATTTGTACAGTGAACTTAAGTCAACTAACAGTAAGTTTCCTTTCCTGAGATGCCTTTTGTGGTCTTTAGAAGTTCTTTACGAAATACCAGTTGAAAACTTACAAATTAGAGGAAAACGTTGCCTTCTGCTTAGGCTTCTGTGAGTGCTGTGGTTCTGAGGGAGCTGATTGCATACCTTCTAATAGGATTTCGGTAATTCTTAGATGGTTCCCAAGTCCAGCTGTACCAGGCAAGCCAGTAACTTGGTGAGTAAGTGCTCAGGTGTTGGATGTGCACACAGGGATGTAAGTCTGATGAAAGAGGATTTAAGAACGTAGGCATTTCATAAACAAGAAACAGTTGAACATCTTAAAGCAAAAAGCCCTCAGAACTTTGAAATATCATGCAGTAAGTGTTGGGAGTCCTCTGGTTTCTCACTTCAACAGGTGAATGGTGTGTCTAAATAATAGTAGTCTCATAATATTGGATGCATTTTTGTCCTGTCAGCATGTTACTAGAGATTCAAATCAAAGCGGTCAGGAAAGCTGCCAAATGAGCATAAATAGATAATATCATTGCAGCCGTGGTGGCTGGAAGTTAAAGGATAAGCTGAGCAAATCCTCATTTTGTGTGTTAAACATCTTGATATAAGCTAAAAGTACACTGTCAGACTATTATGTACATAATATATTTTCTTATATTGATGTAGACTAAAATTGAGTACTCAAAACATTTGTTTTATAGATTATATGCCTATATATCTCATATAACTGTTGCTTGTTCTGCTTCATTTCTTGTATTTTAATCAATGAAATCGGTTATTTTCATGGCCACCTCTTTCTAATCAGTTTCTAGTTTTTGCTCCTCTAACAGCAGGCCTTTTTTTTAAATATACATGCCCAGAGAAAGTTGTTGAACTTTCATCCTTAGAGGTTACTGAGACCTGCCTGGACAAAGCCCTCTGCAGTCTGGTCTGAGTTCAGTGTTGACCCAGTTTCAAGCACAAGGTTGAACTAGTTGACCTCCTGAGATACTTTCCAACCTGATAGATTCTATGAAATATTTCTGTTCATCTTGAAGTTTCTAAAGCCTTGTTTTTATGAGGTATAACATCAGGGTCCTAAATCTACCTGACAGTGTCCTACAGAGAAAATAAAATAAGACAAAAATAGAAACTAGGAAGCTTCTCAAAATGATATGAAGCATCTCTAATAAAATGTGAAAGGGAAAAAAAAAAAAAGAGGGGGCTACTTGAGTCCTGTTGTACTTGACCTGTAACAGTATCAGGCTTTCTGGCTGCTGGCACTGTGGGAGAAATGAGTAAAACAACCCCCACCCCCTTTCTTTTGCTCAAAGGGAAGCCAGCTTACTGTCTCATTTCATAAAATAACTAAGGCATTCAGTTCTTTAGTATTCAAAAAAATGAAATCGCATTCAAAAAATGGGCCTGTGAAGGGATGACAAGCTTTGTGAGAATAAAAAAAACCATCGCATTGGCAAGTTATGTGATTAAGTGAGACATGCTATGTCTATTTAATTCTATAAATTAAAATTATTGTACAACTGCTGTTTTGTGATAGGACTGACTGATTTTTCTGTATTTGAAAATAATAGGTGTTACTAATGTCTGTCACTTTAAAAATTCCAGAATGTCTTCTGAAAATTGAATGTATTTTTGGTTACATTGTGCATTCACACATTTGTTCTAAATAATTTGGTATATGGGCAGTGCCAGGTAGGTCTAATGACTTGTATGTCCTTGAGCTCTTATCATGGCATCTGTATGACTTAGCTACTAATTATTTTTAAAATAATCCTGCTCTTCTTTGGTACAAGAAGAAACTCAAAATACAGTGAGCATACAGAATAGAAATGGAGGAGGGGTAGAACAAGTGGTGTATTTTCAAATACCAGAACTCTTTCTGTCCAGTAAGTTATTTCAAGGACCGTTGTAAACCAGAGCTGCCCAGTTGGGTTTTTTAGGGCCTCCTGGGTTATTTTACACTAGTCTATTAATTTTAAAGATTTGCTGAGCGGGGAGCTGTGCATCCACTTGAGTCCTATTGGGCCAGGTGGGTGCTATGTTCTTCCTTGGGATGGGAGCTGCAGTGTTGTTTTACTGCTGCTGACCGAGGGACTGGGAGTGCACCAAGAAATGTTTGCTGTCTCTGTGGAACCTTACAGAGTAAGGTACTTACGGACACCTATGAAGTGAAATGGTGTCCTTAATGAGTGGAAGAAGTGTGAGTTTTTCTGCCTGTCCTTGACTGATAAGTCTTTGCCTTTGTAATGATCATCATGTTTCCTATCCACTTTGTTACTGCATCCTAGGTAGCTAGTAGTGCTAAATTATTAGTACTCTAAGGTGGTAACTTGCAGAATTATTTTGAATAACATGTGGGACTTGGTGTTCAGTGGAGGCCACTCAGGAGCATGCAGCATTTGTTTTAATTGCCCAACCGCTCTTTAGGTGAGCTCCAGTTGGGTGTTGACTGCTAGCTGGGTTCTACAAGGAACATCCAATGAGGTGGAAAGTGTGCGAAGGTGTAGATGTAGGTCTTCAAGTTCTGCATGCATGTTTTTAGAACTGCATTTTACAGTCTAGTCTTTGGTATTGTTCATAATAAACTGATGATTTCCTAGTTTAAGTTTCTGTGTAGGAAAGAAAGTTCTGGAGGTTAATTCTAAGTAAGACATTCAGTTTTTAAGTATTTTAAAACCAAGTTATTTCTTCATTTGTTATATTGCTTGAAGCAGTTGCTTTTTCTTTAAGTTATAGTTAGTCTGAATTACTGTGAATGTCCATGTGATACTTGCAGTATTGAAGAACTACCAAAAGCATCTTTAACATTTAATTTTCATATGAAAAGGTCATTTACATAATGAGACAATGAAGCCTTTGGGCAAAAATGAATGTAGAAGAAAAATCTGTTAATGTAGATTCTGCTGAAGAGTTTGAAAGGGTCTAATTCACAAAACTTTGAATACTATATTATTGCTAGCATTTACTGGAATAAAAATATCCTGCTTGCCTAAAGAGCGGCAAAGTCCTAATGCACATTCTCCTTTGTGATTTCTTCAGGGACGTCTCACTCTTGTTAGTGATGACTGCGTCTGTATAGCTTTTGTGTTTTCAGCCTAGCTGTGTAATAATACTTAGCACTTCTTTTCTATGTAATGAATTTTAACACCTCTGAGAAGTGGATTTTTATGAGCTTGTGTTTACAGTTGAGCAGGGTTGGTGTAGTCCTCCTTATAGGTAGAGACATGTTTGGAAGCATCTCTTTTAAGTGCAGTTCTATTAACCCGGTTGTGGTGGGTTGACCCTGGCTTGGATGCCAGGTGCCCACCAAAGCCCCTCTATCACTCCCTTTCCTCAACTGGACAGGGCAGAAAATGTAACAAAAAGCTCATGGGTCGAGATAAAGACAGGGAGAAATCATTCACCAATTACCGTCATGGGCAGAACAGACTCGACTCGGGGAATTTAGCTTAATTTATTACCAATCAAATCACAGTAGGGTAATGAGAAATAAAGTCAATTCTTAAGATACCTTCACCCTGCCTTTCTTCCCAGGCTTAGCTTTACTCCTGAATTTCTCTACTTCCTCTGCCTCAGCAGGACGGGGAATGGGGGTTGGGGTCAGTTCATCACGTGCTGTTTCTGCTGCTCCTTCCTCCTCAGGGGAGGACTCCTCACACTCCTCTCCTGCTCCAGTCCGGGATCCCCTCCCACGGCAGACAGTCCTCCATGAACATCTCTAGCGGGAGTCCTTGCCGCAGGCTAGAGTTCTTCACGAACCGCGTGGGTCCCCGGGGCCCCCCCAAAAGCCTGGGCTCTTCTCTGCACGGGTCCACAGGTCTTGCCAGGAGCCTGCTCCAGCACAGGCCTCCCGAGGGGTCACAGCCTCCTTCAGGCATCCCCGTGCTCCAGCGTGGGGTCCTCCCCAGGCTGCAGGTGGAGATCTGCTCCCCCGTGGGCCTCCCTGGGCTGCAGGGGGACAGCCTGCCCCACCATGGGCTGCACGAGAGGCTGCGGGGGAATCTCTGCTCCGGTGCCTGGAGCCCCTCCTGCTGCACTGACCTGGGTGTCTGGGGCTGCCCCTCTCACATCTTCTCAGTCCTCTCTTTGGCTGCAATTGTGCAGGGCTTTTTTTTCCCCTTCTTAAGTAAGTTATCCCAGAGGTGCTGCCACCGTCGCTGATGGGCTCGGCCTTGGCCAGCGGCGGGTCTGTCTTGGAGCCAGCTGGCGTTGGCTCTATCGGACGTAGGGAAAGCTTCTAGCAGCTTCTCACAAAAGGCACCCCTGCAGCCCCCCTGCTACCAAAACCTTGCCACACAAACCCAAAATACTGGTGTAAAAGCTCTTCTGGATTTCTGATTCTTAATAGGTATAAGCTGGGTTCAGATCTTGGTGTAAAACAAAATGTGTCTGCATATAGTTATTGTAGTGGTTCACCAAATCTGTTAAAAAAATGATGCAAGTTATAATCAATCACAGCTTTTTTCTGTGTAGACCATTAAGTCATTCATCATGACAACTACAACAAAAAAAATCCCTCATTATTTTAGTTTAATACTGACATACGGCTGAGTTCTTGGAGATAGAGATGCGTGTTTCTTGGTTAAATAATCTAATAGTTTAACAAAATTACATTCTTTTAAAATACGCTAACATTTGCAACAAGGTCTTTATTTGGTTTTCAGGCAAAATAGGATATGCTTGAGAAAGGTTTGGACAAATGATAATCAAGGCACTTTGTAATGACCAGGGCTTATTTCCCACTGTATACATTACTTAATGTAAAAATGGGAAAAGCACTGAAATTGTTTCTTACCTGAATCGTTACCTCAGCTAAAGTGATTAGCTTAGGTAGGGTGACTTGGCGTATCAAGTGACATGCCATGATCTCCAAGATGTTTAAATCCTCCTCACCCTTCTCCTTTTAGCCTATCACAACACGTAACAAGCCTCTCCTATCACATGGAAATGCGCTGATGAGGCTAGCAACTCATTGTGCTTACCATGTGGTGTTTTTGGGGCAAAATAATGATCTCTTTTTCTGGAATGGTATTCATAAGCTGCATAGGTTAATGTGTTCAGCAGTGCGTTAAGGTGGAATGCACTGCAAACCGGAGTTTCTGGGACAAGGAGGATGCTGTTGAAACTTAACGGGACAGCCCCTTACTCATAACGGGTAACTTTGGACAAACTGAGAAGATAGGAACATGGCTTTACACATTGCCATGCACTTCCATTCTGACTTTTAGAATGGCTTTAAACAGTCAGTGACATTCTGTGCCTTAAAAAGGGATTTGACTTCTTTTCTGGTCAGGTCCTCTGCCGGCACATGTCATGAGCCCCAGAGGAAGGCAGTGTAGAACTGGTCCGGAGTGAGGCAGCTACATCAACCATCAGAGTGCCATACATGCTTCTAACCATCAACTACAAAGGGAAAACAAAGCTATACTTTGCAGTGTCTCATGTAACATTTATTTTGATGTTGTTTTTTTTTTTTTAACATTCAAATCCTTTGAAGCTGTTTCGCTTAGTTTAGAGTCTGAATTGGACCCAGAAGTTACGAGAGGCAATGTCACCAGGCCAAAAAGAGAGATAATTGCATTCTACATAAAAATGTATTCTTTGTCCTTTAAAAATAAAACCTATTACGAGCCCTTTTGAATTCTTCCTCACAAGCTGTATTTTTTATTCACATTGTATCTGTCTTTTTGTTAGCTGGTCTTTCAGTTGTCATGCACTCATACAATTTAATTTCATGTTAAGTATTTAATATAGAATGTATGCTTACATTTCTTTTGTGTTTTGAATTGATATTCCTTATCTTAATTTATAGTGATAATGGAAACGCTCAGGTTTTGTCCCGTGGCAGACTGCTTTGGCAGGAAGTCATGAACTGAAATACTTTAACAGGTATATGCCACTGCCTCAGTGGAACTCTACAAATGATCATAAGACCAATTTAGTTGGATTCTTTGACAGTTTTTTTAAATGATCAATTTTACTGCATTAGTTTGGAAAATTGTTCTTTTAAAATTTCGAAACCTTGAATGAAGAAAATGTGGAAGAAACTCAGAAACCTAAGCAGAACAGGAAGTGCCAGATTTAATAAGTCTGGATATAGAGAAAAAGAACTGAAAGTATTGGGACAGTAATGATGAGAACTTCAGTTTTGCAGATTAAATTTGTTCTAAAAATGAACTTGAATATGGCAACATGAATCTATTTTGGGCTGAAGAAGCACTTCCTCTCAATCCATGTTTCTAGTTGTTAGGTGTTATCCCGAAACAAAATCTTACTCTGTGCTGGAAATTTCCTAGTCTTGTAAAGAAGATTTTTACCACATTTTCCCTAACAATGTGATACATTTAAATCCTGGATTTTGGTTTAAAAATTAGAAAAGTGGATTTGTGCTTTGCATGGCTGAAGCAGCATTGCTTTAAGAAAAATCGTCAATCTGGTCCCTGTTTTCCAACCTTGCAGCTAACAACAGGATTTTTCTTTTCCTAAAGAATTATAGTCGATCCTTTTGCTACTAACAAATTCCCCACTTTTTTTGTGTTTCCTGCAATTTAGTGTTGTCTTCTAATCACCTTGCTTAAAAAATAGTTCTGTAAATGTCTTGTGTGAACTGATGTTATTGCTTAAGTAATGAGTAGGTTGCGATGTAGATGGGTTAAAGGAGGAAGGACCCGTAATATGCACTAATTCTAATACGGAATGCTGGCTAAATATCTGCAGAGTATTACAAGAATAGAGGTTAAAAAGCAGAATATAAAATATTTGATAAATATCTCTTCATATAAAACATTCATAATTTATTATGCAAATATACTCTTCTAATAGAGACGGTAATGTCCTTGGGGAGATCTTGTGAGTCTCTTCAGGGATTCAGGGAGAGATTCCAACTGCTGGCGCTATTCAGGGCATTGTAGCTCTTTGGTGTTAAGTCATTCTAATACCTTTTCTGTTTCTATACTTTTTTTCTGCGAGGCAATGGACAGTGTTTTTATATGAAACTCTGAAATTTGAGTCATCACATCAATCTAAACTGGTCAGTGACAGTAAAATTACTGGAAGGTGGTTTTCCATACAGCTCTCACAGGGTGTATCTGTTTCATTCTTCTGAATGTGGGACCTTAGGAATAGTATACATCTAATGATGAATATTTTTAGAGATAAATTTTGTAATAGAGCACATGCATACTTAAAATGAGTATGGCATCTTTCAGGATATTAGTCCTGAGATGTTTGTGCAGAATTCTCTTGAACAGGAGATGCAGCAGTGGAAATGGGATTTGGAAATAGTGATGCTAATTGTTTGCTATTGTCAAAAACCATCTCTGATTCAGTTCTTCGTGTTCTACCAAACATGTAATAGGGTCCCAGAACTAACCGCATGTTAGTTTTTATTTTATTTCTTGATTATGTAGGTTAGTGTCTTCCCTTTGTGACTCTGCTTTTCTTTTTCAGCCATTCACAGATTGCGTAGCAAACTTGTTATCATCTGTTTATAACAGTGTAACAGAAGATGTAAATTTGTGACCTGACACTTAAAATAGTTCACTTTGCATCCGAGTTTGAGATTATATTTTAGGCAGATGTATCCCCAAGAGCTGAGAATAGGTAGGCTCAAAATACAGGGCTTTTATTGTCCATCAGCTGCATGTATGCATACACGTGTGTAATGTGTTTGTGCCGAAACACTTGACCTCTGAGTGAGTAATACTTTTCTTCTAACTTTAGAAATTAAGATTTGGCAGCATATAAATATTGTCTGAATCTTTTATTATTCTTTGCTTGTCATAGTATTTAAGTACTATGCTTAACCGGAGTTGGCTCTTCTAGGCGCCAGAGACCAACACTTGAGTAAATACTTGATCAAAACAATACCAGGAATCGCAAATTAGAACTCCTTGCCTTTAGTCCTCACTAAAGTCTATAGGAAACAGTGCCTTCCTATGCAGAAGTTGCAGATTATGTTTAACTTTCAGGCTTAGCCTTTTTTTTTTTTTTTTTCTTAATTAAAGAACAATTCACAGTATAGCTGCATTTAGTGTCTTTGACACGATTGGAAGAAAGGATATGAAAGATTTGTTATATTAAAGTTTATTTTGTAGCAAGCTCCTTATGTGGTGTTTGCATTTGCATAGTTGGCATTTGCCTTTGCCTTTCATTTTAATAGGCTGTTTGTTTCCTGGAAACCCAATGTGGGGCACCCAAAAGGACCGTTGTGGTTTAACCGGGCAGGCGGCTGAACACCACCCAGCCAAACACCCACTCCCACCCCGCAGTGGGATGAGGGAGAGAATTGGAAAAAAAAAAGTATAATTTGTGGGTTGAGATAAAGACAGTTTAATAGGACAGAAAAGGAAGGGAAAATAATAATGATAAAGGAATATACAAACCACGTGATGCACAATGCAATTGCTCACCACCCGCTAACCGATGCCCAGCCAGTTCTCAAACAGCGTTTCACCCCCCAGCCAACTCCCCCCAGTTTCTACACTGTGTATGATGTGATATGGTCTGGAATAGCCCTTTGGCCAGTTGGGGTCAGCTGTGCCCCCTCCCAGTTTCTCGCTGGCAGGGCATGAGAAGCTGAAAAGTCCTTGACTGGTGTGAGCATTAGTTAGCAACAACTAAAACATCAGTGTGTTATCAACATTCTTCTCATACTAAATCCAAAACACAGCACTCTACCAGCTGCTAGGAAGAAAATTAACTCTATCCCAGCCAAAAGCAGGACAGTATATAATGTAATTTTGTGTATCTTAACCAGATTAAACGTCTAGATGATTTTCATGGTGGCAATAAAGTGGAAGTAGCTTTTCTGAGTTGTGACAGAAGCTGTTCCGCTCAGCCATGACAATACGAACCTTCAGTGTATTTGCCAGGAAAACTGATGAAGGGACAGCTCAGAAGAGCAGAGTTTTGTTTCTAATCTAAATCACTGTAAATCACCATTCCAATTACTGAAAAGATTGAGAGCTAAAACCATCATCCTAGGAAATCATGTACAAACTATGAAAAAGAAGCATCGGAAGAAAATAGTAGTGGAAAAGGAAAGAAAAATGAGGAATGAATAGGTTAGAAACAGGGCAATGGGTGATGACTATGCTGAGGTGAATACAGGCACACCAGGCAGGGTTGCTTACTTTTAGGGCTTCCCTAACTCCCGATTCATTTTTATCCATGCTTCTGTCTTTTGGAGGGGAGTTCAGGGTTCTTGTTGTTGCTGCAAGACGGCTTATACTCTGTTTAAAACCACTTAAAACTTGTACCTCTGCCTCCTTTCCTTTTGCTTCCCTGTACTGTGGCCGTGCCTGGCTGTGCTGGTTAGCCAGCTGAGCGTGTTTTCTCCAGGGACAGCAATCATTTATTTAGAGCATCTAGAGCAGTAACAGCACCTCATCTTGGAAGAAGCAGTAAGTGCTCTGACAGGGGCCTGTGGCTGGGAGAGGTGGCATCCTGTGATTAATCAGGGCTAGAAATCGCTTTTTTCAGTCACTGAGAATGAGTTTACTGGTTCTTGAATCGATAACAGTAATTAATTCTGTCCCTAATATTGCAGTCTGCACTGAAATTCGCAGTCGTACGTATGGCAAAAGTTATTTTAATGATCTGCAGAGGTTTCTGAATTTTCAGGTTCTTTCATGTTTCTTCCCTGGCTTACAGAGTTGGACTGGTAAGCATATAAAACCAGGCTCCTTTAATTCCTGAGGATATAAAATATAGCCAATAAGATTTAAGTGCTCAGATGGTGGGAGGATTATTTCACTGTTGGGGCTATTATGTAGCAATTCCTATCCACACTAGTCTTATGGGGAGGGTTGTCACAGAACCTGTACTGATTAGCTTTGCTTGAAGCAAACATAATCCAAATAGCAATGTGACAGCGTGTGCCCTGATGGAGATACTTTGCAGATGGATAAAACAGGCTAATAATACTTAATGGCATTCTTTTTGAGGATGGTAACTGTGAGAAGTAAGCTCTTTGAAGATTACAAGCGTCACATAAATGCTAAGTCTTCATGTTACAGAAAATTGGCAAATCCTATTGTAATAGCTAAATCTTCTTCCGCTTTCCGCACACAAGATGTTAAACCCTTGATATGCATTATGGTCAGGTCTAATAGAACTGAGAAAAGCTTTATCCCCAGGATGAGCCACTACTACCAAAACCCAAAGAATAGGTAGGAAGAAAAAAAATAAAAATGGATTGAATAGTTTGATTATTTTTTTTTTTTAATATCAAAACTGTGTTGCTGTTATCCTTAAATTCCTGCTACTGGTAAATGTCATGTTAAGACTGTTAAGTCCTTAGCAAAATGCACTGTGTAATTTGAATGGTGCCATTTTTGATACTCTGTTCATGAAAGATTCCTTAAGAACGGATTAATTTTTTTGTTAGGGGAGGCAGGATTTTTTTTGTCTGTGTTTTCCCCCAAAGTATTCTCAAGCGGATTCCTTTTTGGCAGGGATGGGTGGGTGTGGAGGTTGTCTTTCTAGCCATAGCTGATTCATTTATCTCAATTGTATTTTGCATTTTGTTATTCCTATTTGGGGTTGTTCCCAAACATGCTTTATGTTCACTTGCACTTTTTACCTCTTTGAAGCTTTTTAGTAATGGCTTTGGTTCTTGACAACTTCATAACTGCAGCCATTAAGTCACAATAAGGACTAATGAAAAAAGTAATAAAATTTCCATGTATAACTAGGATGAAGATTCCTGGGGGAAATATTGAGCAAGTGATTACAGGGAAGACAACTGTCTCATTAGAGAATTATATGCCCTGTGAGTTTGATATTGAACTTGTAAAATTGTCACTTAAAAAATCAAAATATTAAAATTATTAAAACCTGAGCTGGAAGTCAGGAAGAGCTTGAGGTAGGTGAGTTCTGCTTGTTTTCTGAAAGATGATCAAGTTGTCTGTTTTATTAAAATTCAGGTTTGGTTATTTTTAGTAAAGAATAAATGCAATGTTATGCTGATGGTTGCAAATTATTGCTTGCTATGGATACATGAGAGCTACAGGGCTGTTTTTTTGGCGTTGTTTTTTTTAAGGCACTGACATAGCAAGCTGGTTTTCATCCAGTAGTGGCATTGGAAAATCAGATTTTTGTGTGTGTGTGTGGAGTATCGTGGGCATTTTGATGCTTACAGTTCTGGGAAAAAGTACCAGCTCTGCTAGATGTATCGTAAGATACCTTAGTCGGATGAGCTCGAAGTTTCTTGACCCTTCACCTTAACTGAACTTTTTATCCTCTCTGGTTTTTTTTTTTTTTCCTTTCTTCCTGCTTATCCAGTTATTTGTTTCCTGTTTTGGTTTTCAGCATTGTCGATACATTTTGGCCTTCTGCCTTGATTTGGCTCTTTTTTTGCTGGTCACCTGTAAAATAGAATAAATAACGTCTTTTCATGTAGCCAAATGAAATATTTTAGGCTTTTGAGACATAAAGATTTTATCAGCTTTTTGGTGCTGTTACTGCTACTCATACTAATGGAAGTGATGATTTGCATGTTACTGTTGTGGTTCTGGTGTAAACAGAGGTAACCAAATCACTGATTTGTTTTCAACAGTCACTACTTTTCTCTAATAAGATGAAAGGAAACAGATAAGCGTGTTTTTTCTATGCCCAGTTAGTTATAGATTATGTTAATTGGCTGTCAGTGTATAGTAGCCATGGCAGATTAACTCTACCTACCCTCAGTTAAACTATTGAGGTTCTGTCCTTTTCACTGATGAAAGCAACTCCTTAGTAGTAGCTTACAGTACTTTTACAGAGTATCCTAGATCATTTATCAAACATCTGCCTGGTGCAGCCTAAGCTAGTGCTGAGGCAGTCAAGACGTGGAGAGGTTAAGTGTGTTTTCCCTCCGTGTCTGGGGCGGTACTAAGAGTTCAAATGCTACGCTTTTATTCTTCTCCTTTACTACAACAGACAAGTGGTGTGTTTCCGAAAGCTCTGTGTTGTATCTCATATTCCGTATCACTACAGCATTTTACATAATTGTGCTTGGATTTTGAAGGGTAGGGGAAGAAGCATTGAAAAGGAAGGTATTTTTTGTGGCTGGTCTGATTTCCCTAATAAATATTAAATAGGAATTTAAAATGAATTTATTGTGCTCACTCTCGTTGCACATGTCCTAGGCAAGGAATATAGTAATTATGTTACATAAGCTGTAATAAATCCATTAAGCCTGACTAACCACTTCTTTTAACCTTTAGACAAGCTCCCTTCAAAATGAGTATTTGTTTCTTATAATGCATTCACATGTGAACTCTTGCATCGTAAGCAGCAGTGATTGCTGGTAGATTTTGGTGCTGCTTCTCTTCAGTGCATCTGTAAATATTTAAACTTTTTTGCGAGAGCTTTGGAGAGCAGCCATATGCTGAAAGATGGGAAGATAAGTTACTCTGTTGGTTCTTACTTCAGGTGCAAGTTAGTCACTGGTGCCAAGCAGAGACTGTGGTGCATGACAGTTCTTAAATTCTTGACCTCAGCAGTGTTCCTAGTGTTACATATATACATACACACACACCAATAAATTGCAAAATATGTATTTAAAATTAAGGTGTATTTTACCTACTTTCTTACAGTATTTGAGTAAAACCTACATTTGAGGTAATTTGTACAAACCTTAGCTTAGATTCTTTAGTCTCTAAGGAATTACGATAGAGTTTGCACTGTAGGTACTTCTATTAGTGAGGAATTGGCTTGGATGTAACCATCTTCTTCCATCTCTTTTTCCAAAACAGGAACCAAACAAGCAAAACTGTCAATATTAGGTGTATTTAGTTATGTAGTCATATTTTTATGATGACTTAAAAAAACTTCACTAGCAGTCTTGTAACAGCAGAGTAACTTTTGCTGAGACACGTATTTGCTTCCCAGCTTGCTGAATGTTGCACAGGAGTTTGTTGTATAAAGTTGTCCTGTGCTTTTCAAGTGGGACCTTTGTCTTGAAGTGACAGGGGTTGTGCTGTACGTTGGACTATACGTTACTCAGAATGCATTTTAAAACTTTCCAACATAAAGACAAGAACGTGGGGGTGGGATTAGTGCTACAGGATGTGGAAAGAAAAAGATTTCTAACATGAACAGAGAACGCGTCTGCACAACTTGCCAAAGCTCCACTGTAAGGGTTGATTTCCTCCACCTTAATTTAGTTAAACAGAACTTAAGGTACATCTAAAGATTTACTTGACCATTACAGAATGGGTGAGCAAAAAGAATAGAATCTGCTGCCTGAAGAGAAATGATGATATTTAAATTATTGTTTTATGTATACTGTGTGGACTGCAATTTTTATACAAAACAGACTTTACGTTTGAGAGTAGTTGATTGAGCACACGTAAAGGTTACAGAATTTGAGTATTAGGCAGTAAATACTTCAAATAATTAACCTTGTGTTTACACACCCCTGTGAGTTTTAAGTAGGATGAAGAGGAGGGAAGCAACTTCAGCCTTCCTTTTTCAAAAGCAATGTTACATCTAACGTCCAGAATGTGGGTATCTAACATTAGGCTTCTATATAAATGTAGCATATTTTTTTCTGAGACGGATTCCCTGCAGCTTCTGTTTATATCAGTGACACTGCTGGTGGGGTTCCCCTCTGAAATTCAGGTCAGTTTTATGTGGGTGGCAAAGTAGAGTTTAAGTCTGGAGTTGGGCATCTAGGCTTGCTTAGTTTGAGCTTCAGGTACAGTTTTATTCTAAAAGGAAAACTCCAGGATAACTTGGTAATAAATATGTGGAGTGAAAGCAGTGGAAAGAGGATGATTTCCAGCACGGGATTGTTTTGGAAGGCACTACACAAATCATTACCTGGACAGATGTGAGTTTAAAAATATAGTAGAGTCATAAATCCATATAAACAGCATTAAGTTTAAGTAACACTATTAAACTAAAAATATCCTCGGCGGTTGAATGAGCTGAAGGTTTGTTACAATTACTGTAAGTCGCGGTGACATTTTTAGCTGAGGTTGCATGGTTTCATTTAAACTTTATTAAACAAACTGGAGCTTGAATATTCCCTGGAGAATTGGAAGCAGCACTAATCTTCTGTTAAACTGACTTTAGCTTTATTGGAAACCATCCAGCCAAGGTAGCACTGAGGAGGTTTGTACTAGTAAAAGTTGCCTGGACAGAATGACATAGTCTGTGACTTTTCCTTTTGTGGAAAAGTTTTTTTTATTTCAGTGGTGGGTTTTGGAAGTAGGCAGATGTAATTTTAAGAATTGGAACACAGTTTCTAACTACTGAAAATTGTTTTTATTATTTTGAATTAGAACCTCACAATAAAAAGTTAGCTTCTGTAGACTTGAGGTGTAAAGGATTAGGTGTGCAGTTCTAATTGCATTGCTTTCTCTGCCATAATATCGAGGTTGTGCTGCCTGTTATTAGTAGGAGTAATGTGGAGATGGTTTTTGCTGTGTTGGCTACCATAAACTTATTTTGGGAAGTCTTACGTGTTCTGTTTTTCACTGTCAGGTTATGAATGCAGCAACAGTGTGTCCGACAGTACAGTGTCTGTCTTGTATGTCTGATGAAAGCAGCTTGTGAACGGTCTTCTCTTAGGTGTTTGCACACAACTGTCTCCTGAAAGTGTTTGGTAAGACTGTGCCTTTGGAAAAAGTGAATATACTTAATGAAGGAACTTAAGTCAGTGTAGGAAACGGGGTTGTTAACTACATTTATGTCTAAAGGTGGGATTAAAAATATTTCCATGGTCTTATGATGCTTGCTGCATAGGACTTGTGGAATTGAGAGACAAAAGGTAGCTTGTGGGTATGTAAGTGTTCTCATTTTTAATATTAATATAATAATAGACGTATTGCTTCTGGAAATGTTACTTTCATAATTTAAGACTTAGTTTTATTTCCTCTCAACTTGTCATCATGTTCTATCTCTGTGTTGAATAATTGGTACTTTGGTGTTGGGATTTTGTATTAAAATACTTTATTTGTCTTCAAGACCCACAGTAAACACTGATAATATCTTTGATTTATACTCTGCTCATTTCAGTAGTACTTTCATGTGCCTAGATCTAACTGTATAATGAACATACTTTTACAAAGCTTTGCAGATTATTTTAAATGGCCAGCATCTGTCATTTTAATGTGTCCTGGGGAAGGAATTGAAGCAATTACCTTTCCTGTAATTCCATGACCTGTTTTGTAGTCTGTGCATGCAAACAATAATATTACGTGGTCTCTAGCACCAATAACTTGCTTTTGAAGTATAACATGGGCTAGCAGTATCAACTTATCATCTACTGACAGTTCTTTTTCAAGGTGTTAGTACTCTTGCTTGACTAGTTTTCTTCCCAGTCTTCTCGCCAGCCCATCCCTCGGTAGGACCCTGGTCACTTCTGTGTTTCATGGTAGATATGTATGTGTGGGATTCTCCTACTCCTGAACACTGCCTGGAATACACTCTGGGCTCGTTGTAGGTGCTGAAGGAAGTACCAAGAACTGCTGCATGCAGCACTCTTGGGCATGCTATGTATCTCCAGGGTGTAGCTGGCCTCAGTTCCATCGCTGCGCTTGTTGTTTTAACTTGTGATAGCGTGAGACCTCTTTGCTTAGAGAAGAAGCCTTCTCTGTCCTGCGAAACTGCAAAACAGCAACTCTGCCAAGGTTAAATTAAATCACCGCTCTTAGTTACATCAGAGTTCAGCACAAGAAATACCGCTCTACGCAGTTCTGTCACCAGAGAGGTGGTTGTGTTTCAGTGACTCCTAGAAACGTGTAACTTTTGTGCACTTAGGGGTGGAAGGTGATACATAAAATATCTCTGGAGTACTAATATGGTCTGCAGTTAAGGTTGTCAGATTACAAATTGCTTTAATTTCTGTTAATACAGGTAAATCTCATAAAGGAATGGCCAGTAAATTTTATGATTATGAAAGTACTTGACGACTAAACTTTATATTCTAGCCTATTACATATAGTCAGTTCACGTTTATTGGATTAATAAAATTTTCTATTAAAGCAGTAATTGGTAGTTTTTCCTGGCTATTGGCTGTTGTATTTCTTTTCATTAAGCCTAGCAAGAAAACAGTGCGCAAGTATAACTTGGCAAGACTGTCCTTGTGTTCCTGTTGAGAAGTGCTTTTGCAGTGAGTGGGCTCAGCGGAGGCAGCAGCTGGAAGGTGAGCAGGGTTGTGCGAAACCGCTCTGCCCAGCAATTGCAGGGATTATCAGGGCAGCAGGAACGCAGCGCTGCGCACCGGTGCGCAGCTGAGCCCATACGGAGCCTTCTTCCCTCCTCCCCACCGTGCTGGGGAGAAACTTTAACAAACTGGAACAGGGGACACAAAATCAGTGGTTATAAATGAATGCTGGGGGGGAAAAAAAAAAAAAAAACCCTCATAATTTCTTAGGAAAATTATTTGAATTTTCTGGGCAGCCAGGAAACTAAGCCTGAAAACATCGATAATGACACAATGCTATATATTAAGCGGCCGTATGTGTTGTGTATGTTTCAACCTTATTTTTGCAGTAAGAAAGAATTACGTTACTTGAAAGTCCATTATAATATGTGTAAAGCTGTAAGCAGCTGGTTAGTTAATGCTTTGTTTGTATATAAACTTTTTGGCCAAGTGATCACCAACCACATTGGATTAACTGGTGAGGAGTTAAAAAAAAAAATTAACGGGAGAAAAAACCAGAATGCAGAGTCTATTTTTATTGAAAGTGTGTGTCTGCGCATGCATATAAAAAACCTCAGTAAATTAACATATTTTCATCAAAGAACTGTTGCTAGATTTTTGTCTCGGATCGAGGCTGGTTGTTTTACCTTGTCAAAATAATGAAGCCAGTAGCTTCCCCTTTTTATGCCCCCTTAGCAATCCCAAGCTTTTACTCATTAAATGTGATGGGGAGTTGTCCCTGTTGGCTAAAAATTTGCTGTCGTTATGTTATGCATAAGAGGTGTGGAGGAGACAAGGTGAAACATCCCTCTGATGTGAAGCACTTCTGTTTAATTTCTTGCACGTTTGGAAGAAAGGCTGCGGCGTGAGGGTTGATTTCTTTGCAGAATCTTTATTTTGCTTCCTGTTTCCATAATTCAGAAGAGCTGGGGAGTGTGGAGAATGTCGCTTCAGGTTGTAAATATTGTATCTGAGAATCTGTTTCCAGTTAGCTGGGGAAAATCGTGGAAGAAAACTTTAACTGGTGTGCCTAACAGTGTTTGAGCATTCATTAAAGCATCGCCTGTAAAGACACAGAGAAAGTAAGTGACTCTATGGACAGATGTTAATATGTTCTTCCCCCAGCTCTGTGTGCTGAGCATGACATCATATGGAGTGCAATACCCCTGGGGCCAGTCGGGGTCTCTGTCCCGGCCGTATCCCACCTCCCTGTGCCCCCCAGCCCCTCACTGGTGGGGTGGGGTGAGCTGCAGAAAAGGCCTTGGCTCTGTGTGAGCCCTGCTCAGCAGGAACGAACACATCCCGGGGTTATCAGTGCTCTTTCCAGCACAAATCCAAAATACAGCCCCATACCAGCTGCTGTGGAGAAAATTAACTCTACCCCAGCCAAAACCAGCACAACCATTATGATAAACTTGGGTATGTCTTTTGCTAAATCCATGTTAATTGATAGCACCAGTGCTGTGTAGGTCACATTTTAGGTTTATTTCTATGATCCTTTAGGTTATTTCCTGGTCAAAAGTACTCAGAATCTGTAATAAAATTTGAAGTGAAACATAACCCGATTTCTGGTTTTACACACAATTTTTAAGTGAAGTCACTACTGTTTCAGTGTTGACTAGGATTAAAAGTGGGGAGGAATGTTTCAATGTCATTTATTTTTAAGGGGTGATTTTTCTTTTGATGGATGAATTAATTGAAATGTAAAAGTTTTAAAGAGAGTGCTGGATTAAGCTCTCAAGTGTTGCGTATTATTTTGGCTGAGGAAAAGCTTGACAAGCTTTTGGCCATGTCAGTGTTGTTTCTGTTTGGCTTGTTATATCAGGGGAAGGAAAATGCCTTACTATAAATACAGTGAAACAGCTATCATGTACAGCATCGTTTCTTTTGGCTTCTAGATGGTAAAGAGCTCTTTCTGTACTACAACGGTGACTTACATGTGATCCAGGTCATGGTGTGTTGTTCTCTGCAACTTGATTTTCGACAAAGGACTTACTTTGTTCAGCGAGATGCTTCACTTCTTAAACACTTTCTTAGAAAGTTGCTTTATGCTTGTAAACTCTGAAAGCAGGGACTGCTTTTCAGGAAGCTCATGTGCAAGTATAAACGAGATGTCATCAAAGTTTTCACGTTTATAGATTGTGAACAAGTTTGAACGGGTTTTAGCGGGCAATCAGATTTTGACTGTGCAAGAAAATCTTAGGTGAAGAATTACATTTAGTCCAAAGTTTAACTGTAGTATTACTGTTAAATTTATGCCTCGCTGTACTGTCTTACGAGCATGTAAGTGGTGATTAAATGGTTTTGGTTTTTTTTAATATGGAAAAGCAGACTGGTTGCTAGATGAAACTGCTTGAAGCATGCTGCTGGAGCTGCTCTTAATAACATTCACCACTGTTGGTTACATATAATTTCTCAGGCTTACATGCAATGTAAAAGCGATCATAAAGCTTACTTTCCTTTTGTGTGATAAGAATGGTGCTTAATTGAAAACAAGTTATAATACGCTATTGTAGTCAGAGAAAACTTAGGTGGTGAACTGTTCTAATTATTGATGTTAACTTTAGGTCTACTTCACTTTTTTGGGGAAGATTAGATTATTAGAATTTGGTTTCTAGTAGTTAGTTTTTTTGGAAAATTTAATTTCTTCCTGTCTTTTTATTGTAAAGGTAAATGTAAGGTGTATAGATTTTGAGATTCCTTAAGCTATTACATTTCTACAACACCTTTATTGATCAAGTATTTTTTTTTCCTCCTCTCTTCTCACTCAACACAGTTACAGACATAGAGCTAAAGCGACTGAAAGATGCTTTCAAGAGAACTTGTGGACTCTCATATTATATGACTCAACAGTGCTTCATCAGGGAAGTTCTTGGTGATGGAGTCCCTCCAAAAGTTGCTGAGGTAATCTATGAACTTGCTGTTTTTCTGGGGAGGCATATGCAGTTGATAATGTACACCCGTAGATGTGCACACACAAAGATGCCAATACAGATACACAGCCTAATTTAATTTCTTTCCATTTTTCATACAATATCACAGTGTATGTTCTCGATCTGAAGATAATGTTCCAGATTTGGCTCATGGGTTGTCACTAATGTCTGCTCGACTGAGCTACTGATTCCAACCCAATTAGTAGGTGGTAGATGACTTGAAGGTAAACCTGACTATACAGATGTAGATTTAGGGAAGTAAATGGTTGGGCAGTTTTAACGCTATACAGAGCTGTTACAACAGAGGATTTGATTTACTCTGGAGATACACCTGCTGTTGGTTTCTCTGAGATTCCATTGGCTTTTACTTTGTTTTCTACAGTGCAGATTAATCTTTACAAGCTCCTAAAAATAATTTTATGCGTAACAGAAATAATAATGAATTGAAAAATAGCCAGAATCAAAATATGGCACATGGATATAAATATTGTGTGTGTGCATACCTAAAAAAATAGTAACGCCATCCTGCACATGTACGTGTTCAAAAAATTATTTTCTTCCATATTGTTGCCCCTGTCTTGAGAGAGAAATTAAAATATTGTTGGTAGAGAAGGAAAAGATTAGCCAGACCTTTCAAATGATATCTTGCTCCATGTTGTTTCTAATAACAGCTTCTATTTCTGGTATCTTCAGTGTTATTGACCTCACAGGCAGCGTACAAGTCTTCCAGTTTTATTTAGATAATGTGAGTAGTGAAGCGTGCATCGCAAAAGGTTTAACACTGTGGTAGAGTTAGGTTTTTTCTATGCTTAATCTTTTCTCCATTCTTTTTTCTGTTTTTCCTCAGTGTTGACAAAGAGGGTGATATGACTTGTTTCTGTAGTATAGTTAACAGTTTGATTTTTATGCGGGTATTCAAGTGCTTAACAGGAAAAATTGCCTTCTGTGTTATCATTATCAAATTAAAAGAAAGTATATGATTTGCCCATAGCTTAAAGCATGTCTTCAGTACTAATTCCTGTATATGTTGTCTGGATGCTTTGACTGTTAGCAGCCCATATGATTAAACAAAATGTATCCTACACTGTATATGCTTGGTTTGAAATAATCTAAAATGTTGAGAATTTTACATTATCAGTTTACTTTTTTGTCCCTTTAATGCCAGTAGTAAGGATTAAATTACTGATTTGGATGAAGTAAACTTTTAGTCATGAATGGGGACTCCGGGTTTTCAAATGTCTGCTGGCTACCTTCTACTTTATTTTTTTAAAAATCTGTCCTTAAGGACACAGTTTTGGTGATGATTATCTCTTTTAACACTCATTACAGTTATACTGCAGTTCTTGGTTTCCAGTTGGTGAAATAAAATTAATGGAAGAATCATAATTGGGTTTTGATGCCATCTCATCAAAACTGGCACATCGATGTCTCAAATGGAGACATCTATCTAAAACATCTCTTTAAACATCTGAAAGGATGTTTATTCATATATATTTTGTATTGGAAGTCCTGTTAATCTGAAATGTAGGAATTCTTTTTTGTGCTCTTAGTGGGGGTTTTTTTGATGAAAAATAGTTGTATTAAGGCTTAAACCATGGTGTTCAGCAGAACTAACTGCACATTTAAAAAAAAGTAATGATTCCAATGTAATATAAAGGTAGGTTGCTTACATACGCAGTGTAGCCTTGAAGGCATCTTGTGAAATCAGAATGATTAGAAGTAGAAAGTATGGAATTCAAATCTCTGCCATGAAGCATATACAATCATTGTGTCCAAATAGAGCACAAATTTAGTTTTAATAATTTAGCCCTTCAAGCATTTGTAAATGGATTAAACTTTAGTAATAGAAGAGGATGAAGTAATAGAAGAGGATGATCTGAGCACCCTATGGGAAGTTAATGTATTTAGGTAGCACTGTGTCTTATAGTAGAATGAAACTGCAGGTTCTACATAATGTTTTCTGTAGAATTAGATCCTTCTATGTTATTGGCCTCATTTACATTTACTTGCCTTCAGACATCTTTTAATAGTCCTAAGTGGATAGCAATGAAAGTGATAGCTTGATGAGTGGACGAGGAGAGGATTTACCGCAGGTAATGCCCAGAACTATATTGAGGTAAGTGTCTTCAGGGAATCTGCTTCAGCATTATGTCTGGTAATAACTACGATAATAGAGAGACGAACAAAAATTTAGAATTATTTTACTACCTTATTGCCCAATACTACTTTGGAGGTGGTCTAGAGCACATTCTGCAAATGAATTCTGCTAGTCTGGTTCCTATTGCTGGAAAGGCAACAGTGGTAGGTTTTCCGCGCCTTGTTATCCGCAAAGCATGAGGGGCAGTTAGTGGTGTAAGTCTCACACAGCTAGCCTGTTTTAGGTATTTCCTTTTCTTCCTTTTGCCACTGCAGCACTGTGTGGCTTAGCCAGATCTATCCAGTGCCCTTGACAGGCCCGTGGCTGGTTTTGTTTAGTCACTCCCAGTCCTGGCTTAATTCTACTTGAGATGGAAACCACACCTGAGATAGTAAGAGCAGTGACTCATTCATGTGCTCTGGTATTCCGCTCTCTTCTTCCACCCTTTACATGTGCTTGAGGATTCCAGCTGTGGCACCGGGATTGCCATTACTGGAGGGGAAAGAGGGGATAGAAAGAGGGATTTTGGTTCCAGTAACTTTCTTCTTGTTCCACTTGTGAACCTCTTGTAGAATCCCAGCTCATTTGGGCTGAAGTAGTTGAGGAAACAGATCTGTCTGAGTCTTGCCATGAGACGTTTTGGAAGCTCATTTCTGAGCCCCACACCATTATCCTCGAGCGACTCAAAGGAGACGTATGGCAGCCTCTGCAGATGGTGGAAGTTAGTAGGCATATAATATATTCTTTGGGAATTTTCAGCTGATTTCTTCTGCCTTTTTTTAATAGGAAAAAAACTACGGGTTCAAAGCCCCACAGTGATCGTATTGCACCTGTTTACAGAGGTTTCCTCTAACCGCCGTCAGTTTGTTTCCATCTTTACTCAGAACTGTCTCTGAAAAGTGTCAGATTGCTATCACTTTGTGATTTGCAAGTAATTTATTATGAAGCATTATTGTAAGTGATTAAACTACTAAGGAAGCTAAAGTGTCTTTTATTAATAACATAGTGGTCAGCAGATGACCTCAAAAGCTGTTATTTTTAACAATGCAGAAAAATTTTATTTTCTCTCATGTCTGTTTCTAATGTTCAGCTATTTGGTTTAAGGTAAATAAACCTTTTGACAAGTAATTTTATTGCATTTTGCTTTATAAATGTAAAAGGCAGAAATTCTTCTGAAGTACTTTACTGATTTTGCTTAGCTTACAGTTAGAGTAACAAATATTGATGGCTGTCGGTTCTTTGGTAAACAATTCCCTGGCCTATAGACCTGCGTCAGTGAGATGGTAACTTTTTTCAATCTTATTTTGGGAGACATAGCACTTGCATTTTGCAAAGGGATTTCAGCCTGTTGAGAATTGGTTTCCTCTTTACTACACATCATCCTAATATTGTGCTGTCGGACTCCTTTGAAGGGCACAACTGATAATAGACTGCACTTGATTGCACGGAATGTCCTACATGGTTATGGTAGCGTATAGAAGTTCTCTTGTAATATTTGAAATGTCATTTATATAGTTATTTTGTACCAGTTTCACAGTCAGCTTAAGCCTGGCTACTTACTCTCACCCTGAGGTCACCTACTTTGAGCTGGATTAGTGAAACCTGGTAACAAAAATGGTTAATTCAAATCCAGGTTGGTTCCCTGATTTCATTCATAGTCCTGCTACATGAATGCTTGTTTTGGCATAGGTGTAGGAAGTGGGGTGTGGGTGGGAATGAGTTGTTGGGGGCAGGCGAACGGCTAGCCCTGGTTTAAACCATCAGTGAAACTGCAGTGTTAAGAGAGGCAGAAGATGGAAAGTACTTTTTTTTAAAAAAAAATTAACTGTAGGCTGTGTGTGTCTGTGAAGAGACAGGCAAAATTCTAATCAGACTCAAATGTAGTTTTGATTTATTTTTTTAAAATCTGGTTTAGAATTACTGCCATGTTTTTTCAAACATAAATTTATTATACTGGAGTGTTCACTGGATGCATCTAGTAGGTTTATGATCCTAATTCTGCTATTTGTGGGAGGTTACCATACAGTGGTAGATCTTATGCTGTAACAACTTTTATACTTCAAAACTGAAGTCCTAATTAAGATGAGAATTTGTATATCCTGTAGTGATTTTTGTTTTATGATGGTATAAAAGTAGATTGTTTTGATGTGTTTAAAACTTCGACTTGTTGGGTAGATTCACAGGATGTCACACACTTTAGATAACGTTAGTGGTATGTGTTTTTTCCAGAACTGCTGATAGTCTAGAAGACAAGTGTCACTCCAGTTGCACGTACTGTTTCTCACTGTTGTTTTCTAATCATCTGCGAGTGTAAATGTTTCCTGATGGTTATAGTGGAAGTTTTAAAAGATTTAAAGGTGTTTTAATTCTGTAGATTGGTGGATTTTCATCTGTGGGCCTCAAGGTATCATGGCTTCTCTGGTAGGGTTGCAAAAAAGGCTAAAATTCATTATGCAAGCATTTGTAGTTTCGAAGGGGGGAAAAACCCCAAACAGATCTTAGGCAGTCAAAAAAAGTTAAAAATGTTGCTTTAGCTGTTTAGAATTCTGTCTGGTTGTAGTTCATATGTTTAAAAAGAAAAGGCATGGAGAAGGAATAGAGGTGTTGCAGTTAAGATCTGTGGGGTTTCATCCCAAGGTTTACTAATGATTCACTCTGCTTTGTGGGTAATACACAAAATAGTGAATCTGTCCACAATAATTCTGAAACTTTGCTGACCTCTGAAGTCTGCTATTGCTATTTGGCTAAATTCTCATAGAAAGAATATACTCAAGGCTTTGCTGGAGAGAAATGAAAGAGCAGTACATAACTGCGTGTACCCATCCTGGTTTTAATATTGTTTATTTAGAACGTAAGTCAGATGCAAGCAAAGGAAATGCTACTTAAAATGTTCACAACACTTTTCTGAATAGAAGTTGATCTCTGTTCCTTTATCTTTCCCACTGAAAAAGTTATATTTAAAAAACCAGTTCAGTTATATTTAAAAAAAACAGATAAGTTTGCTATCCAAACCATAATCGGTGACAAAACACTTTGTTCTGGGTCTTTCACAGTAATAGTTCCCCATCAGCCAGACTTAATACTTTCTCTTTATGGTTATATGCTTAGCGTGATACCTATAAAAAAATAAAATCAAGACACAGACACTGAAATTCTTCTATGTAAGAGTAATTTATAAGTTCTGACTGCTTTAAATTCTAATACCTAATGCAAATTTCTGTCTTGTGTTACTGATAAAGTACTGGTGCTTGTAGGAATAGATTTGTGATTACAGGAAGAGTCCATGCTTTGAAGAGCAGTGCAGCATATGTATTTTAATTTTTACTCTGTAGTATTAGAGGCAAGGTGAAGTAATACATTGCAATAAGTGAGTTGGTAGTTCTTGTTTACTAAAAGTAGTTGCTGTTTGTCCTAAAACGACTGACTTCCTTCCTATCTCGTATATCAGTGCTGAATCACTGTTAAGATGCTGTTGAGTAAGTGAAGCTGCAATGTGCAGCCTTTTCATGTGAAAGGTAAATGCTTCAGCCCTTCCGTTGACTGCGTTGTTCCTGGTGGCTGCTCTGTGGATCTTCGAGTTGCTTCTGAATAGAAGTCTTGATTTCTGTTGCTTCCTGTTGGAAGCAAGATTTAAATACTCCTGTTAGAGTGGGGTACTAAACTGAAACAGTCATTCTAGCAACAGTGACGGTGTTAAGCTAGTTAAGGTATAGTTGATGGAAGGGGTTTTGGTTTTGTGTATCATTTCTTTTGAAATAATAGTTTCTGATGGCTTGCTGGAATTGCATCTCCTGTGATTGGGGCAGTGAAACACTTGATGATCCAACAACCTCTTGATGGCTTTGAGACTGTGAAAGCCTGGTCTGGAGGAGATTTCATTTTTATTACCTTGACAAAGAAGTCTGGGGAAATAGCACCAGTGAGCAAGCAAGAAGCTGTCGTCTTTGGAGGGTTCTAACAATTTTTTTTATATTGCTCTTCATGACAAGTACCTGTGTTTCACTGAATGAGAGACCCTGGAAAGGCTATTTTAGACATACTGGAAGAGCTACAGAAGTGTAACAGAATTATTATCAGAAGTGTGTTTAGCTGAATGGGAGGCGACTAGCCTGAAAACCACGTAAGACAGAGCCTCAGTACAAGTTGTTGCTGTTAGTTGACATCTCTTTCTCCCTGCTAACTTTTTGTTTAACTTCTCTGTCTTACTATTCTAGGTTATCTACTGTTCATTTGGAGGAATATCCAAAGGGCTGCACTTCAATAACTTGATAGTCGGATTAGTTCTACTTACAAGAGGCAGAGAGGAAGAGAAAGCAAAATGTAAGTAGTGTAACTTATAACAGTACCAAGAGGATTGTGGATAGTGAGTGTAAAATACACTCATGTAAAGCGAACATAAACTGTGTTATACGAAGTCCCTATTTTTATATGTAACCAGGGCAAACATTTGCCAATACAGATAGTAATTTTTTTATTATTAGCTGTATATTTTGAAATTCAGTCCTTTTTAGTTTTCTGTACTCACCAAAATGAAATATTTAATAAGTCATCATGAATGTAAATGCTAGGATCCTACAGAAAGATTGTTGATCACTGTATGTGGGCAGAGGAAGGAGGATGGCATTGGTATTTTTCAAAACAAATGAAAGCATCTGCCTACTGACTTCTGTTGTTTTGTCTTTCTTGTTAATCTGACTTGATAGTATTTATTTTCCTTTCGATTAGTGAACAATGGTGAAAGAAAAAGGAGATACTTCTTGACCTAAACCTTGTTGAGCTACGTTGAAATGGAATCAATCTAAGTTTTTAGTCCTTTAATTGTTGCACAGCTTTTAGCATTCTCAGCTAGTTGTAGAATTAATATTTGAAAAATGTAACTGCCATAGTTGCTTAAATATATCTCTACTTCCTCAGACATCTTCAGTCTCTTTTCTAATGAATCTGGGAGTTATGTTGTCCGTGAAGAGATGGAGAAGATGCTGCATGTGGTTGATGGGAAAGTCCCTGAGTCACTCAAGAAATGTTTCTCTGAGGTATTTCGTACAGGTTTAATCATATTGCATTTACAAAAAAGTGAAAATTACATTGGGTAGTTTGGTTTTCTCTGACAAATACATGCTTGTGCATGTATGGGAACAAATTGACCTTGTTTCAATTTTGTAAAAGCTCATAGTTTTTTATGTTGTAATATTACATGTAATTTGTATTGATGTAAATAGCAGCTTGATATATAAATGTAGGCATTCTCCGTGCTGCTTCACTTACTGTGCTAGTTTGAAGGATATAATTTCCCAAGGGTAATCATGGTATCAAGTACATTTAAATACGAATATTGCTAGTAGAATTTTATTCATTAGTGTGGACATTTTATTGCAATCAGGGAAGAAATCTAGAACACAGATCTGAGAGGGTAAAGAAAATCTGCACCCTGGATTTAAAAATGCCTGCCAGCAGTGAATTGCTTAAGAATAATAGTTTTGTAGTATTACTTTTGTCACATTGTGCCTGCCAGGAGCTACAACATTTATTTATGCTTTAGGTTGTTTGAGAGATGTAAGCTTTATGAAGTTTCTGATGTCTTCCTCTAAACCTGTTGTTACTTTTAAATATTCACAGGTACTTCTTTGGCACTAGTGATCCTGATGAATTGTCAGGTTTTTCTGCTTTGATTGCTTCATTTGTTATCAGAGGACTATAGATCAGCAAAATTTAGTTATCATTATACATTCCACTGAAAAACTGATTGACTAGAAACTTTATCTGTGGATATCAGATTGCTTAATTACCTTAAATTTTATGGTACTTTGTTGAAGATAACTTTGGTTATGGGCGTTGGCTGAGGCAGACTCATTTCATCTGGCGGTGGTATCATCTTGGCTTTGTAGGCAATGATTACATTCTTCATTCTTGGCTGGAATCATAAATCGTATGTATACTGCAGTCCAGTTTCTGGAGCTGACCCACTTCAGTATTTCCTACTTATAATTTCCCGTCAATATGGTGTGATGAATTATACCCTAAAAGTTAATTGCACACTGTCCAAGAAATCCAGAAATACTTTTCGTATTTTCGTATACGAAGAGTTGCAGGAAGAGAAGTATCAGTCTGGCTTCATACCATTTTCCTGTTCAAGAAAATGCTGTGTATTGATTTTTCTTTTAAAATGAAAATAGTATAATAACCCACTCAGCAGGATTTATTGGCCTGTTAATCATACTAGGTCATTGCTGGAGAGTGAGAAAGTTTAATGTTCCTGCTGTGGGCCTTCCTTCCTGCCCTATGGTGGATGAGTTTATGCTTTCAAGGATGATGTTTATAGGTACTTCTGTTCTTCCCTTCAGAATTATTGCATGTACTCATCTAGAAATATGAGCTTTAAAATATATCTGAGGTTTCCTCACTCTTGTTTCTGAAATACAGGAAACAAATTCAGCAATACCTGTATGGCTCTAGTTGCTCAAGTTCCATCGTGGCTCAGCTGTAAACATTCTTGCTTCAGATGCTTTTTCCCTGCTTTTTTCCAGCTTTCCTGTCACTCCTCTTCCTTGTCCTTCCTCCGGTCAATTGGAACAATGCAGAGTCTTAGTGGAATGTGACACAGCTCTTGTGTTTACAGAAAGCAGTGAAAAAAATAGAGTGGAACAGGTAGTAAGAAAATGATCTTGTCTCTGATCCAAACTGTTAGAGAAATTAAAAAAAAAAAAAAACAACAAAAGGGCTTTTTTTTTCTCTGTTAATTTGGCAGTAGAGGTTCTTTTGCTTAAGCAAGTGGTTCCTTAATGGGTTAAACCCTGCAAAGTCCACATTTTTGAGTTACCCTTTTCCTGACTGTCATTCATTCTCCTAGATTTGTGCTGGCTCAAGTATTTATTTGATGCCTTGATGAACTGGATTGGGAAACTGCTCTGGCTGAGAAGTAAACGCCTTTTCCGTAGCTCCTAATCCTGTAGGTTCTTTTTCAGCTAGATCTGTTTTGCAACATGACTGCACTAATGTGATTGCTGTCACAAAAGAGAAGGGATGAAGGATCAGAAACGGGGTTGGTAAGAGGAAGGCTGGTTAGGACTATGCTGTGAGTCAGTAGGGTGGATATCTACAGATGAAACTGGTGACGGAATAGCAATGTAGCATCTTGACTTCCTTGAATTATAACCATGTGGAAGTCTACGATAGTAGCTGTAAGTATTGGGGTATTTCTGCATGTTGTTGGAGAAAAATCTAACAGTCTAGGAAAAAGAGACATTCAAAGAATGAGTATCTGGAACCTGAAGTAATCCATTACAGTTGGAATATGAAGCAAATGTTTTAGCAGTGATGGTGATTAACCATTTGAGCAACCTGGTGAAGGAAGTAGTGGATTTTCAGTTTTCTGCAGTCGGCAGTTGCAGGTAGTCCGTGGCCAAATGCAAATTGTTGGATTCTGTAGAGGTGTAATTCAGTGAAGCTTAATGGTCTGTGATATTAGGGAAGTTTAAATATAATCAGTGACTTGAAACCTCTTTCACTTTGCAGACCCTTGTTTATTTCCCATGTGGATTAGGATCTCCATATAATGAGTTTGTCTACGGATAATAGGTTTGCTTTTATTTTCCTAAGTTTTGTAGGTCCTGCAGAAATTAGTCTGCTGATCCCTATGGTTTCTTGGCCACAGCTTGGAAACCATTCAACTAAATGGTGTAAACAGCCTCTCCAGCATTTAAACTCCATGAATCTATATTTTTGTAATGTATTCCTGAACAGGCAGTTTCATGAGACATCCAGCAAGAGAGACTGAGTTAGGAGATACAGTGAATGTCATGTTTATGTGTGTGCTCCAAAGTGGGTTTTGGTCCATAGAGGCAAAAAATTTGACATGCTACCGCACTGATTAATCATACTATTAGTTATTTGCAAATCTAATTTTCCTGTTAAGTGTTTGTATACTTGCGCAGATATAACAGAATGTTTATGATTTTATAGCACCTGTTATTTGGCATGTAAGAGCTTTTATCTATCGTAATAAACTTAAATTAATAAAAATAACCTCTGTTATTTTAAATTGTAAATAACAATTTTTCTTCTAATCCCTTAACCTGAGGTTCAGGATAAATGACTTTCCAAAGGCCACGTTGAGTAGGTGGTTGAAATGCAGAGAGAGCTGAGGAGTCTAATTTCCCTCTCAGGGCTGTATTTCAGCATGAAATGGAAAAACAGGCATGGCTCCAAAGAAAAAAATTATTTTAGTACTTATTTTTTTAGGAGATTGTCCCAATTCTTTTTCATACAGCTGGATGGTTCCTGTTTACTGGTACTGAGAAAGCAGAGAAAAACAGCTCACATTTTCTTCTTTTTCTTACAGGGTGAAAAGGTAAACTATGAGAAGTTCAGGGCTTGGCTACTGCACAACAAAGATGCTTTCACGTTTTCCCGTTGGCTGCTGTCTGGAGGTGTGTATGTGACACTCACTGATGATAGCGATACCCCTACCTTCTATCAAACCCTGGCTGGAGTCACACACTGTAAGTAAATGATGCTTGTTATTACACGCAATTTTAAAACAGTTTCAGAGTTCACAAACATGAACTGTTGCCTTGCTGTAGTTGTTCATTAAATCTCACTACACTGATGAGATACATGCACTTCTGTTCAGTGAGTTAAATTTCTTCTTTGTGCTAATTTGTTCTCTGGTTTTTGTGCTGTGACATGTAAAACATTGTTATGTGCAAGGACACAGCGGGTCATTATTTTTAAGAGAGAACAATACTGAGATTGCAACACTTCTTGTAGTATAAGTTTTTACCGAGCAAATTTAAAAAAATAAAAAGGAAAATATCTTCTCTTTGACAAACACACTTATCTAAAGTGACTTGACTTTAGTACTGCTTTTATATTTGGACTGTCAGATATAGTGCATTGTAAACTAATTGAGATGGTTCTGCAAATAATGCTCGTTTCAAAAATAAGTATTACCTCTTAATTTGCTTTCTGTGGTGAAATAGGTAATATTCCTGGCAGGTGACGTAGTCAGGGAGCGAAATTAACTAAAGAGAAGCCTCCTCAGGATTTGCATTTAGGAATAATCTCCAAAGAACAAATGCTTCCTTATGTCTATATTAATGTAAAAGAAGGAGCAGCTGTTTTTTAAATTAAATGTAAAAACAAAAGACTGATAAATTATATTTAATGTGCAAGTATAATGTAAGGATACATTACAGTAAAGCATCAAAGGGACTTTGGTATCCCTAGAAGGATGTTTGCTATTGAGATGCCAGTGATTTGAGCAATCTGGTTATGCTTTATGTACTCTCATAGATTTTCTTTGCTGGTGTGAGCATGGCATTTAATCTCTTTAATGGGTGGGTTACTTGAATAAGGCAATATACGTTTTTTTTCTCATGGTTTTAAATATGAGCATTAAAATTCTGTTCTGACCATCTGAAATGAAAATGCGTAATAAAATTAGAAGTTTATAGACAGGTAATTTATTTACATTACATGGGAGACTGAAGTTACATTACATGGGAGACTGCATTGAGGTTACAGAAGACCACTTAAAAACTGTGAGATTGAATAGACAAGTTAGAGAAAGAGGTATGCTAACCCTCCCCCCCCCCCCCCCCAAAAAAAAAAACCCCAACAACCCCACCCAACCAAAAAACCCTCTTTGAATTTGCTAGACTTCAGCCCTGGAAAAAATATCTCAAGCTGTATCAAACTGAGATCTGCCATGCCTCCAACCTTGTCGAGTTTCCTTTGCCCTGAGTGTGGTTTAACCCCAGCCAGCAACCAAGCACCACACAGCCGCTCGCTCGCTCCGCCCGAGTGGGATGGGAGTAAAGCACAAGCTGCACTGTAGTAATTCCTATCACATGCAACTCAAATCCCAGGTTACGACAATGTAAAGGTATTTCCATTATAATCTCCACCCCTGGTCCTTTGGACCAGACCATTGCGTTTAGTAGTGCAATGAACTCCTCCCCTTGCCCCTGCCCTGACTTGGATTTACCCACAGACTGCAGTCCCTTAGGGCTGTACCTGCTCCAAGTGGAGCCTTCTCTGTGAGCCAGTCTCTCCAGGGCTATACCTGCTGTGGCATGGACTTACCCACAGCTGCAGTTGCTGGCCTTCTTCATGGGCCACAATGCCTTCAGAGGTATGCCTGATCCAGCGTGGCCTTACCCACAGCCACCATCCTTTTGGAAGTAAACCTGCTCCAACATGGCCTTAGTCATGGCTGCAGTCCCTCCAGGGGTGTACCTGCTCTGTTGTGGGCTTATCCGTGGCCACAGCTCCCGTATGGACTCACCCACCGGTCACAGTCCCTTCGACTTGAGTTCACACTGGAGTTCCAGTGTGTCCAGTACAGCAGCGATGCCCTGGCCATCGGCCAGCCCAGGCACATGGCCACTGCTGTTATCAGAATGTTCCCAGGCCCAGCAGAGTGAGACGATCAGCAGCACAGCAGCACAGCGAGCCGCGAAAGCCAGAAGCAGCCACTAACGAGCACTGGACTCTAATCTACAGAAAGGCAAGCAAGCCCCACGGCAAGCCCAGGAGCCTGCCAATTAATAGCTAAACAGCAATAACAGCTATAAATTCGATCTAGCACATTCCAATCAAACCTGTCGTTATATCAAACCCTTCAAGCCCCACGTTGAGTGCCAGAGAGGACTGTCATGGTTTAACCCCGGCCGGCAACTGAGCCCCACCCAGCTGCTTGCTCACTTTTTTTTTTTCTTTTCATTTTGTAGAGCGAGTATTTTCTTCTCATCTCAAATTTCTCAACTTCTGGCTTAACAGAATCCCTGTTACTTAATCAGTCTCTATCAAATCAAATTGCCTCAAGTACCTCAGTTTATATTTGAGCCTTTTTGACTGCAAGGACTGATCACCTAATCACGGTGCCTCTGCTGCCATTTCAGCCCTATAATCCTTTCCTGAGCTCACCTTCCGCAGGGGCGTAGTCTGTTTTCCATTTAATGACTATTGTCCCCTCTAACTTCTAGTTACCTCTTTGACATCTTCAACTGTACAGTCTCAAATCTTGGTTTCATTGCTGTTAGGCATCCTGACTCCTTCATGAAGCAATGGTCTTGCTCTTGGTTTAAATTTACATAGTAGACTCAGTGGTTCTGCATCAGCGTAGCCGTCATCTTTGTTGAAATTTCAGTCTTGAAATCAGCTCACTCCGCATCTTAGAAAGGTGTATCTTGTAATTCCTTATGTTTTAAGGTTAGAAGTTCAAGTAATATTCCTGTATTTGGTTTTAATCTCTGTATGATGAAGTTGGTTTATAATAATTTCATAACCCTCCTGTGTATTGCAGCATCTGATACTGTAAACTGAACTACAGGAGGAAGTGTTTAGTCTTCTTTCTTTTCTAGGAAACATGCGTGCATGGTTGCTCTTTTACGTGTGCTACTTTGTGTGTTGGAGAAGTTACCAGATTTTTTTAAGCCTCGTGAAATAATGTTTGCAGAGTTTTGGGTCTTTGCTGGGTGTTTAAACACAACCGATGTTACCGGGGGGAAAAAAAAATAACTTCTGAAAAAAAAAAATAAATTATTTGTGTTGCTATATATTGTGTCAGACTACTAAGAAATTTGGTGTTTTCTAGTAGTTGGTGGTGGTCTTGGTTCCTTTACTGACGGCTTACTTTAATAAGCCATTGGCTGAGTGCAATGAAGGTAGAACTGAGTGAAAAAATTTAAGTTTTCCATGGTTAGGAAATAAAATACTTGAGAATGTTTGAAGTGATTATTCAGTCTTCAAGTACGCATCAGATCTGCGGTCAAGCTTTTCATTTTATTCCAGAAAACTGTAGCTTACATATGTTTTTAAATAATTAAATGTTTCAAACCGCATACTGTCCACAGGCTTGGTGTACTCAGCCAGGTTTGGAAAGCTCGTGTGACAGTTATGTTCAGACCACTAGATAAAATTAAAATTTACTGTATCTTTGTTATTTTCCAGTTAAATTTTATAATAAGAAAAAAACCCAGAAAATAGTTGTGCTGTGTTACGATGTCTGCAGCCCGGGATCTTTCAAATGACGGATGTGGAAAACTGACAGAATTTAAGATAGTAGGAAGATGAACTGGTGAACTAACCTGGTGGTGAACTAACCAGCCTCCCCCAGGTCTGGACAGATACTTTCTTTATAATGTATCTGATGTTTCCCTTGTGATTTGAGACACTGTAGGAATCTCATACACCGGATGCGAAAGTAAGGAAAATGTAAGTGCTTGAGCACTTGGAAGTAGTTGCAGTAAAGTATGAATGCTTAGGGCCTTGCTATTTTGTTTTTTCAGTTTAATAATTGCAGTCTATTCAGGTCAATCTAAAGAATAAGAAATTTAGTACAGAAGCATTCTTAACACAGCTGAATGTGTAAAACAGTAAGAGCCATTATGACAGTTCCTTTTCTCTAAACCAAGGCTTGTTTTTAGTACTCTTACCTAGGGTAGTGGTTGCCTTTTGGGAGAACAAGTAACTGAAATATGTTTAGTAAACCTAGGCAAACACTGTTAGCAGGATACAGTGAAAGGGCAGAAGGTTTTAAAATTTATTCTAGTGTAAAATGAAAACTAATTTGTGAAACTTGCTCGCGCAATTACGAAATTCTCCCCTGGCTGCTGGACTCAGGCTAGGTCACAGCGTGCCCTCTCCTGGCTCAAGCTTCAGGCCCTACCAAGCCTTACTTCTTCTCACACTGTGCTTCCCACTAAATAATGTGAATAATATGTCAGACATATGAAAAATCGCAGTGATAAAAATAGTGAAGGTATTAACACCGATGTAGAAACAGCGAACATTTTATTGCAAAGCATCAGTGACTCCATTTAAATTTGTTTAATGAGCCAAACTATCAGGGAAACAAAGGAATTCTAATTTTTTTGTTTGTAAATAACATTTATTTTGGTATGCAGATGACTTTAATTATATTTCTCAACACATAATTAGAAATGAAATTTTGAAGTTACAGGAAGTTGCACACACTTGCTGCTTTTAATCAAATTTTGTTCCGTTTCACTTAAATCATAAATATGAATCACTTCATTTGAAAGCTACCAAAATAACTTAAGTTTTTCTTGGACCTTGGTTCCCAAAATCCAGTTTCAGGGATACCCAAGTACTGATGAACTAGCAGTAGTTTGGATTTTCTCAGTTTCGTAGTATGATCAAGTACCTTTTGAAAAAAAAACCCGTATTTTTTTTAAACCATCATATTGACTAGCACTGAGTGGAACATGTAAATCAAAGATAAATCCTGTCAGGGACTACTGCTAATACTAAAATTCTCTGTAGGGGAATGTTCCCCTAAATCATTATACATCCTTAATAATTACAGGTTAAACACCTAATCTGCTCTGCTACTCTTAAGCCCAAATGCAGTATTTCAATAATACAACAATTCCTGGCCACTAGAAGATGTCATTTTGTGGCCTACCCTGGCTGCTTTGCACTCTTGTAACCATCAGAAGGGAACTGACTCCGTCCTACCTACAGAGTACATCTTCCTGTGGCTTAGTTCGTCAGGCAGACGTACGGGAACGTGAGATGCATGGGAGGGTCTCCTGTCCCACCAAGTGCAGACCCTGGGGGTCAGTGTATCATTCCTTTCTTAAGATACTGAGGCTTACTGGTTTTTATTTTTTTGCCTCCAGTTGAGGAAGATTTTTCCAGTACAACATCTACATGTCTTTGTGAGCAGTTTATGTCTTAATTTTCTGTCAACGTTGTCCATGGTTTCGGACAGTCTCTGCTCTCCTTCCTTTTTACTATTCAGCATAAACGCAAGCGACTCTTATGTTTCTTCTTGGCCTTTTTGGCAAAGTAAAATGAGCTCGGTTCAGTCTCAGATTCAGACCAGGTGCCTCCATCCCCCGTTCCGTCTCAGACTTGGGCGATACGTTGCTGTCATTGACTCCAGGTGAGACCTCATTGGTTTCCTTCATTTGGCTGGGAATACTTCTGCTGCAATGTAGGTGATGGTTGCCTTTTATTATGACTGTCATTTTGGTGTGTCTCAGTGTCATGTGATGGGCTAATATACTCAGGTTTCAGTCCTTTTCCGTGGGGAGAATATTCCCATTTAACAGAGGGGTTACTGGTTTCAAACTGACAGTCCATGTAATTTGTACTTTGTTATCCGGTTCTTGTGTCACTGAGTTCTTATTAAATAGCATCCTAATACTGCTTTGAATTGAAGAGGCTCTCTCCTGTTGTCAGAAAAATTCACCAAAATGCTCCTGCTTTTTCTGACAGCTCTTACATACTGAGATGCAGTAAGGCAGTGTGTAATCAGTATAATAATTATATTTTAGAACATACAGTTACTGCTAATTTAACATAATAAATGAGAGAAGCCCTGGATAACCAGACGGCATGGTTGAAATGGAAGAGTGAGTTTTTGAAACAGTATAAAATTGGAACTGAATGTTGTGGAAGTAACCTCTTCTGTCAGAGATGGGTTTGTAAACCTGTAGGGCTTTATGGTAAGACGAAGATGTGAGTTGTAAAAGGAAAGTGAAATGAAGTGATCGCTTAACTTTGCCCACATTAAAAGGCTGTCTGGATGTTAAATGTATGTTCTGTAGCTTGCCCACTTCGGTTGTGGTACCTGCTCTTGAAACACCATCTCTAAATGATGTATGGAAGGCCACTAGAAGACAATTCTGAAGATTTTTGATTTATCCTTGAAGAGCATATTTCATTCTGTGCTATTTTCTTCCAAGTGTGTGACCACTTGCGCTTTCAGAGGAACCGTAGCGTTTGATACCTCTTCTGCACAGGTTCCCATCTTAAGGTGGTGATACACTATATTCTGCTAGAGAAACGCCTGATAGTCGTGTCTGACACAAGGATCTTGATTCAAGTTAGAATATTCCCTTCTCTGTCCGTTTTTCAATTACGTGGGGGGGAAAAAAAAAAAAAAAAAGATGAAAGTATTACAGCAGACTAGGCCAATAAGCAAAAGCCTCAGTGTCACGTAATCTGCATCTTGCCACTTTGTTATCCTCTTAGTTCCCAGGCTATTTTATGTCTTGGGAAGCAGCTCTCTGTGCCTGGGTCCCGGAGTCTTCTCTGTGTTAATTTGAAAGCGACAAACAAGTGTGTTTAGTCAGAAATAGTTTGGTGTTCAGTCATATGGTTTCTGGTTCTGACTCAGCCGTTGCATGATGAAGAGCTCTCTCTATGCCTGGGGACTGGGTTTTGCGTGGAGGATATCATGGTAAACAGTAAAAGAAACCAAGTTTCAGTTAAAATGTTGGGAATATGGTATGCTTCTACTGCTGTGAACCAGAGAGGATTGTACCAATAGGTGGGTAAAAATTAAAAGTTTTAAAATATATTGAAATAGTTAATTCTGGTTGTATGAAGAATTGTAATAAATAGGGCCTGAAATGAAAACATGTTTTAAAATTTTTTTCTAAGACAGAAGATTATTCATGGCTTGCTAGCTATGTATTATTTACGAAGGGCATACATTTCATGGAAATGGCATTAAAATGAAGGATGGTTTTTTGTGTGTGTGTTTATCACTGTCATGCAACCTCACTGTCAATCACAGCTGGCAGCTGGTTTTAAATTAACTCATTTTTAGTAGATTTACAGTTTCTCAGATGCATATTTTTTTCTGAAAATGTCTACCTGTTCTTCCTTTACAATATGAAGACTGTAGCTTGAGGTCTACTTGACATTATCATTCCTCTGATTATACTTGTCTAATTCTTAAAGAATTGAACTAAGAAACACTATTTATAATTGTACATATGTGAAATTTCTTCATGTTTTTAATGGACAAGAAATGAGGGAGCCATAAAAGGTAAACTGCTAGTATATGGTTAAATTTCACAGGTGCAGAATATCTCCATGTGGCCTCAAATAATTGTATCATGTATTTAATTGACAAAAATGAGTACTTACTTGGCCTAGAAAGCCCGTCTGTTCTGATGTTTTGGACTATATTGTATATATAAGAAATTTTTAAAAATAACATAAGCTTTTAAAATTTAAAAAAAGCTCAGTTCACACTTCCTGATGTGATTTGAGCAGGCATGAGAAAACAAAAATTATGCTTTGAAAAGGTAAAATCCCTTACCTCTTTAGAATATGGCATTTTTTTTCATACACATTGGTAAGTTTTGATAAGTACAATCTGCTTTTATCATGCTTCATTTAAACTTCGATAACAAATACGATTATTTGTATATATCATAAATGGCAAGAGATTTCTTCTAGTTTACATTTATGGAGGAATAGATGGTACACTACATACCCTGAGACTGATTTACAAGATTATGTGCAAAAAAATTACTCTGGAGAAATCAAATGATATAACAGCTGGCTTTTCAGCTGCAGAGTTATACTGCCACGTGTGCTGTAATCCAATAAATCTTTCTGTCTTTTATGTAAGTGAACCTATTGCAGTGGGCTGCAACTCATTGCTACTACGAATGAAAAAATATTCTTTTGTCACGATTTTACTTGTATTCCACCTACGTTCTGTAAGTCTCATCAGTGCAAAGGATGGTATTTACTACTTCATCAGTTTTACCTTCTGAAATGTTTGGTTCTTCTGCAGGAAGTCAAGACACTGGACCTGCCTTGGCTATAATATCAGTGTAGCGCTCGTGCTAATACAGTTGTGCTTTTGAAGATGACTGTTAGAAAATTTTTTGTCTTTTAAATGACCATGTAATTTCAACCACTGCTTGACAGAAATGCAGATAGGATGCTTTCTGATAACCTTTCTTTTCTGAGATTGAAATAATAAAGCAAAAAAGTTAGCACTGTAGAAACACCATGAAGTACAATTTAATAAATGGAGTACAGCTAGCTTCTACAATAGATACTTGAGAATTTTGGCAGAGAACCTATCTTTCAGTTCTTAATTAGTAAAGATAAATAATGCACCTGCCAGTGGAAGCAGGTTTCTGCAGATTTACTTTTCAGTAAAGACAATGTGAGCTTCCTTATGTTTTTTGAATATTCCTTGTGTTGCATCATTTCAAGAGTGAAGTACAGCTGGCATAGTTGTTACTCTTCCTAGTCACAAAGGTAGATTAAAAGGAAACAAAGTGATTTACATGCTCATGCTTGAGAGAATTAGTATAATGCTTTTGTATTTGCTAATGAGAGCAATAATATGTATGTACATTTCTTCTAAATGACAGTATAAACTTGCCCTTTATGTGCAGTTGTTTAGGTGGTGTAATAGTACTGTGATTCTCTTCATGTACTTAAGGTTCCATCTCATAAAGTGGCTTTTGCCTTTCATTTGTTGTTTTATTTTTTGTTTATTTCTGTTCTTGAAACTCCATGAATATACTACTACTTTGATTTCCTGCATAATACTGGTACTCTAGTCCTAATGTCACATCTCGTGAGCTCTTTCTTACCAGTGCTGTAGCACCCTGATACCTGCAGAGGCAACAAGATGCAGGGAAAATGTATTTTATTTGGTAGCTTTTCTCTCATCTGTTGATATGGTGACTGTTGTGGGGCAGGTGTGTCGTTAAATCATCAAGACCTTTCTGTATTTCTTGGAACATACCAGGTGCAGTTCTGCATCACTTGACTGTTCTGCTTAGGATCACAAAGCTGCTTCCATCTGTGGCAGTCCTAAGCACCTATGATATTTCTATACGCTGATCTTCTCTTCCTTGATTTCTAGTAGAATAATGTTCCTTTATGTGTTTAGATTACTGCTTCCTTATGTATTGGGGACAGACTTTTTAGTAGGGCCTGTAGCGATAGGACGAAGGGTTTTAAACTAAAAAAGGGTAGATTCAGAATAGATATAAGGAAGAAATTTTTTATGATGAGGATGGCGAGCCGCTGACACAGGTTGCCCAGAGAGGTGGTAGGTGCCCCATCCTATGAAGCATTCAAGGTCAGGTTGGTCACGGCTCTGAGCAACCTGATCTTGTTGGAGGTGTCCCTGCTCACTGCAGGGGGGTTGGACTGGATGACCTTTAAAGGTCCCTTCCAACCCAAATGATTCTATGATTACAACGCAACCCAAGAGCCAAGGGATGGTAAGCCAGATAAGGGAATTGATCCCTCTAGGAGGGAGGGGGAGAGGAGAAAGGAAATCAGTTTAGGGTTTTTTTCTGGATCAGTTCTCTTATCTCACCTACTATGTAAACATACAATCGCTGATAATGATGCAAGTGAGGATGCTGCAGCACGTGCCTGGGGTTAAGGGGGAAGGTAAACTTTCTCTGTTCAGCCTGCAGTTATGTTAGCTTAACGTGACCCTAGAACGGCAGCTTTGGCGTGGGTGTTCTGCATGCTAGGATATGGCCTGTCTAGTGATTGTACTGAATGTACAGAGAAAAAGGAGGACATGTTTTCACTGATGTTACTTTTCTACTTAGGCTGTCTAAAAATATTTTATAGGAAGATGGAAACCCCTTCTCCTTCTCCAACTCTGCTTCAGATATTAATCTTTTGTTAAAATTTTTCCAAACTTTATGCTGATGAGCATAAGGTATTGTGTAGTTTTTGATGCACGATGTGATGTGCCTGCTGGGTAATTAGAACTAGTTCAGGCTTATTGTAGGCTACCTAAGTTACTATTCTGATTAAATTACTACTCCTAATGACAGAAATAGGAAAAGAAATCAATAAAACTTCAATTTGACGTATAACTGGTTTTTGGATGTCTTCTGTTCTTAAGCCTTACAGGATTATTATTGTTTCTGTAGACTAAACCAGGCCAAATAGCTCAAGTTAAACCTATTAGAAAGCTGGCGTGGATTTAAAGACTCAGAACCATCTGGGAATGGGATCACATGTAGTGGTTCTTAATATAGACAGCTTTGTCATTACATATCTATCCGAGAACCAATTAATTTGTACTGACCTAAAGCGGTGTTGTGACACACTTGCATATGTAAAAAGGTTAAAAGTATTGTTGAGCAGAAACTTAATATTTTATATATATATTTAATTTCAAGGATAAAACCTAAGGAGACTAGCATTTGTACAGAACGTTTGAAAATAAATGCAAGTTCTTCCTCTGGCTATTTTTATTCTCCTTTGCCTAGCACCTTGTTTTACTCAGTGTTTTCCCCCTTTAAATTAACTTGTAAATTCCTCCATATACAGTACCTTCTAGGTTTGTATAATCACTCCCCAATGTTGAGTGGGTTTCTAAGTACATCTAAATAATAAGGTGAAACAAGCTATTTTATATTTGGAAAAAATTAATGCTGAGATACAGTGTTTAAATGTCACATTAAAATTTAACTTTATTACACATAAGAAGGCTAAAAATTTCAAATAGGAATTTTTCAAGAGCAGCCAAGTACTAAATTTTTTTTTTTCCATAAAAGTTGTGGGATTTTTTTTTTAAAATGCTACTTCACGTCCCTTTAGAGGATTTAAATACTGGATACCTTGGGAAAATAAGATACTGCACATAATCTGCCTGTTCAATTCACCAAGAAGAAATACACAAAGATGAAGAGGCTTCTGGAGCCTTTAGCAGTGGGAAAAGTTCATTTCTGTATTTCTAAACACTTGTGATGATGTGTTATTGATGTTGAACTCCTAGATAGTGAATAGGTAAGATGATTGTGTAGATAAAGAAGGTCTTTATTTCTCTACTGCTCGCATTTTTAATTTTTATTATGCAGGAGTCAGGCATAAAAAAAATTAACATTATTTCTCTTTGTGACAAAATAATGCTGCAGTTTTATTTGGTGCTGAATTCTAGCATGCTCTCGGTATTACTAAAAATTCCTTTTATTTTTGTTGATTATACAGTGGAAGAATCCGACATCATCGATCTCGAAAAACGATACTGGCTGCTAAAAGCTCAATCAAGAACTGGACGTTTTGATTTAGAAACATTTGCCCCGTTAGTTTCCCCTCCTATTCATCCATCTCTGAGTGAAGGTATGGAACTATGATCAAACGTGGGAGGAAGTAATGCTGTGGTGTTTAGTACCTGAAGGTCTACTGACATAAAAATGTTATGGCTTTAAAAGTGGGCATATTTTAGAATGTATTTTAAGCTTAAATCACAGAGATGCATTCCACTGAGTTCTGAATGTTTGAAAACAAGAAGAGATGCCTGAGAAATCTCTATTTGTTGGGAAATTTGGAATGATGAAGGCAGTGATGCTTCTGTGTGTTACATTATTAGTTGTCAGGAAATACGTCAAACTTTATGTATAATTTGCCCTGCAGCTGCTTAAAATTTTTGATTGGGTTCCTTAAGATTCTGCAATGACAAAAATATACTGCTGTCCCTGAATGAGATAAAATGGAAGACCATTTTTAATCTGACAAATGTGAGTTTCAGCTATTAAATCACAATGCAGCATGCAAGTCAGAACTTGTATCACGCAGCCAATGAAACAGTTTTCCCTAAAAATGTAAGTTAAGGAAGATGTTGTTGAGAAGACTTGGTCAGGAGATCTGTATCTTGCAATGCAGACATTGATAACCAAGCTGGGCTTTCAGGTTGAAGTCATTCCAGTAATAAATGGAGGCTGCAGTTGTTTAATCGCTATTTACTGCACAACGGACATGAAGTAACATTCTACTTACATGCTAGTTTTTGTCTGCAGTCCTAGACTGATAATTTTTTATCGCCAAATGGTCAGCTTTACTGACAAGTGGCAGCAGTAAGTAGAAAATGGGAAATTCATCTGCAGTGCATGCAAGCTGTTAAAACACCAGAACTTATGCTCAGTTCAGTAGGAATATGGCCCCACATCCTTTTGCTGTAAGTGCATTTAATCTACTTAGTGATATACATTTACACAGCTGCTATGGGGAAACTTGAATGGTTTCTGGTCATTCCATATGTCTTCTGTGGATAGTGCAACTGAATCATTGTCACTAATTTTTTTTTTTTTTTTTTATGGGATAAAAAAAAGTTATATGTGTTGAATTAATAGAACTCTTAAATCCTTTGAAGGCCGGTAACTAAATCTCCTAACTCAGGGCCAAATTTGCAACGGTGTTCAGGGATTTTCATAGGCGTTTCTGTCAAGCACTTTGGAAAAGCCAAAGCATTTGGCATCTGAGTACCATTATTATTTGGTCCTTTTGTGAAAATGCTTGTCCTGACCATACTGGTTTAGATGTACACTCTATAAATCAGTCGTTACAAGGAAGGTATGTGAAAAAAGCTACCGTTCAGAATTCTTGATTCCCTCCCCGCCCTGCCCCTGGGTGATCTACTTCAACATTAAAATGGTTTCAGTAGTGCTTAATTATCTTTATTACACTTAGTAAGCATTAGTTATAAGTGTTTGTACTTCTCCTTGCAAATGTTAACCGTTAACCCTTCATGTAAATGCGAAGTTTGCTTGTCAGCTGTTTCAGTCAGATGCTGTAACAGGAGATGCTTTTGTGGTTTGCAGGTTTGTTTAATGCTTTTGATGAAAACCGAGACAATCACATAGATTTTAAAGAAATTTCCTGTGGGCTCTCAGCATGTTGCAGGGGACCCTTGGCAGAAAGACAGAAGTGTAAGTATGCGAAATGTTAACTACTAATTATAGAGAAATTTTTCAGTTTGAACAATTAAGTTTAGTTGTTTCCGCCTTTACAGAAATTTTTGCCACTGAACAAGTGTGTGTCTATGAAAGGTGACAGACTTTAGAAGTTAAAAAAATAAAGGAATTTTAAATATCCTTTTATAATGGATGATTAAACCTAATTCTGTATATTTTATACCTTATTTACAGCTTCATATAAATTATCAACCTGTTTGGGGAAAAAAATATGTTTCAGAAGTTATTTTGCAGTGTTCTGCATTATGATGCAGAAGTGTGTATCTTAATATAGAAAGTGCAAACACTTATCTCTTTATTATATGTAAAATGAATGTCCTATTTGATTGTCTGGTGGTAAATAGCATGTTCTGGCTTGTTTACTGTCCAGTTTTCAGCTGGGTCCCTGCAACGTTCTGGTGTTTTGAAATACCTTTTCCATATTTTTCCAAAGCCATCTTGCTGCAACTTAAAAGCTATCATTCACTGGAAATTTCTGGATGCACATATGTTCCTTGCTCTGTCACATCTGAAAACACAGCACAGAATTGCAGGAATCTAGATTTCAGTTTATTAAACACAGCTGCTCCATTTCCTCACTACCACACATGCATCCTGCCTCATCAAAACTGTCAGCACTAAATCATGTTCTTGTGACTCTGCAGGCTTACATTCTGCAAGGAAAAAAAATTAGTTGTTGAGTAGTTCTAACACAGAAAAGTAATTTCCTTTTTTTTCTCAGTTTGCTTCAAGGTTTTTGACATTGACCGAGATGGTGTGTTGTCTCGCACTGAACTTAAAGAAATGGTGGTTGCACTTTTAGAGGTCTGGAAAGATAACCGTACTGATAAAATACCTGTAAGTTATAGTTGTTTTTTTATGCATTTGCTTCTGTTTCTTAAAGTCATCCTTCAAAAGTAGGAATGCGAATGTTGTTTGTGCAAGGTTTCAGTGAAATACAGGCTTCCTTGAGTTACCTTAGCTGAGGAATATTGATAACTGGATGTAACTTTTGACCTGCCATTAACCATAGCAGAATTATTTGTCTAGAATGTAGGCTGTTTCATATAAAGCAACCTTAGATACAGGAGTAAAACTGTCTGGAAGCAGTCAGTTGCAAATTACATAGAGATATCATCAACATTTCTTACAGCTATATTTCTGTTCTGAACAGAAGCAGCTCCAGAGAGTGCTGTGAGAGTTTAACTCTGTTTTCTAATGCTTTTGTTAAGGAATTGGACATGGGTTTGTCTGAAATTGTAGAAGATATTTTGAATATGCATGATACCACAAAGGTAGGAATTTGCTGTTCTTTTCTTGTCATTTTTATACCCTAGTGTCTTCAGTTTATTTATAAGAAAGGAAGTAAAATCTTGTGCTCTTTTTAAAGCAGAGCTGTGTCAATAAAAGAATCTCTTTCAAGAAACGGCAGTTTTCCATTAAAATTTTCCACATTGTTCTGTGAGAGAAAGAACATGTTTGAATTTTAGAACCCATTTTTATATGTGAAACTAAACCAAAAATACATAACCAGATGAAATTAATTTGAAGCACATACTGTTTGCAAGGCTTTGCTATGCATAATTAATACCAGTTTTAAATCTGATGCTTGACTTCTGTTCTGGAGAAACTGTTCTTTTGTTTCATGTTAAAAATGATCTTATGAAAAAAGGGGTACTGCATTAGTGTATCTTATATTTTATGCTATGTAAAGACACATTATTCTATGCTGGAATAGAACTGTGTTAATTCAATAGTAACATGCGTTATCATTATCAAACTACTTTGCAATAATATTATATGCAACCAGTGAACTATATATGATGATATTGTTTCAGAGCTAAGTATCCATGAAACTGTGGAGGCATCTGTCACAACTGTTGTGCCGCACAGCAAAAAGTTTTAGTAGTTTATATTGTGCTTTATAGGTAGCTGTGTGTAAGCCTTTAATTATGTTTTTGCTTTTTTGAGATAGATGCTATCATCTGCAAACAGTATAGGGGAGGTTGTTTCCATTATTTCATCCTTTGCTTCACTAATTTGGAAGAGTGTTTGGAAACGATAAATAATTTAAGAAAAACTATAATGAATGTCTAGAAATGCTTAATTACTTGTTTGAATGGTTGTCTTGCCTGCTTGTTCTCCAACAAAGTGGAGGGCAAATATTCTATTGTAATTCTTTCATTACCAAAGCAGTAGAAAATACAGCTTCAGTGAGCTCCTTCTTTCATCCTTTGAGGTTTCAAGTAACTGCCACTGCTATAAAAATGGTTGTAATTTATATTACAATATAAAAAATTCAGATTGATCCTATCACTGAATTTTTGAAAATCAGAAGCTCCTCTGACACTGGTCAGTGTTATGCTACTGTAACTTTGCAAGTGATTAAGAATTAATAGGACTTGAGTTGTAAGGCAAGATCATAAAGACTTGATCCGAAACAGTCTTTCCCAACCCACAGAGGAAGATGGTGGGTTTCTGAATGGGTTCAGGTAGCTGTATGTGCAGAACTCATTTGGATGCTCAAAGTCTTAGATTGTCTTAGCCTTGTTTGGCTTCCTACAGAGTGATTGCCCTGACCAGTCACATGCTGCTCCTGCTGGTTTCATGGTTTGAGAAAGTATGGCTACTGCAGTTGAGCATGGAATACTAAATCTGAATGATGGAGCGCAGGAGCAAAGGTGTGATACTATAAGCTGTGCATAGTTCATCCACTACACTCTCACAGCTTTTTGGTTCTCTAGGATGCATATGTTATGCTAAAACTGGATTTTTCTTCTTTCACAGGATCAAATTTTATTATTAGAGTGGTAGATGCTAATTTTTATCAAATCACTGGCTTTGTCATGCCTTGTATGACACATTTAATGAGCATTCTAGTAGAAACAGGTTAATGGTTTGATGTTTTTTCCTCCCCCTTCTCCTCTGTTTAACTAAGCTTGGACACCTCACTCTGGAGGACTACCAGATATGGAGCGTGAAGAGTGCACTTGCCAATGAATTTTTAAATCTACTTTTTCAGGTACGTTGAGAGGAAATTTAAACTTGAAAATGATAGTAATTAACTCATGAGCTTCTTGTGTGGCCACAAAGTGCAGCATCAGCATTTGTGTCAACATGCTTATGATTTTGTTTATTGCAATAAGTTATGTGTTTTTGCAGTTGTGCATTACCTTGACGGAAGGATTCTCTATTTGATTATTATTCTTTTCAGTTGTACGGAGATGCCTAAAGCATAATTTGTGAAAGTGAACGTAGTGTACTGTTTATAAAATGAAAAGAAATTTCAAGTGTATGAGCAGTTATATTTTCCATTAGAAAAAGGCTGTGTTCTTAAAAAGTCGTTCTTGCAAATCTTTGCCGAGGAAGTGACACAGGAAATGAGAAAAGGTATTGCTAACTCTTTTACCACCACTTTCCCTTTACATTTTCTGTTGAGGCTGTCTAAGGAACCTTTCATTGCTTTCTTAATGGAGCAGCCCTTGAAAGCTGTGATATGATATCACTATTGTGTTGCAGAAGCTGAGGATTAAGTGTGTACTGAATTTGTTTTTAATTGAACTTGAATTGGATTTTTATAAATCCTTAAAACAGTTATATTTTAGCCCTGGCTCACTTTGTGCAGAAAATAACCCCCTAAGAGTATTTTTGTTCACTGCAGTTTGTTCCTTACCCATTTTCTGTAGAGGTTGATACTTTGAATTTAAGTAGTAATAATCCTAATGGAGCCTTGAAGATTTGCCCTAATTTAGTATGCACCTCCAGCACCATATGACAGTCTCAGTTCTGCAGGGGAGGGCCGGGGAGAACCAGTGGACTCCGTTCTCATCTTATGAGTGAAGCTTAATCAGTTACAGGGTCAGATTGTAGCAGAAAAATATTTCATCAGAAGGAAGTGGTGTGGTTTTTTAAAAAAAAAAAAAATTTTGTGAGAGGCCACCTGAATAGCATACTCCTGATTTTCCTGTTTATGACCCTAGACTACTTTATAAATTTTATTTTGAATTATACTTTTCCAAGAACTTCATGGGGACTGAGTGAGAGTATTCTGAGGCCATCAGCTACACCACATCTGAAAAGTATAAAATCGGAAAGTTCTGCAAATTCTTTTTATCTCTAGTTATATCAGGTTTTGCTTACATTGCAACCTCCTCAAGAAGGGCTGTCTTTATTTTTGGACTGTATAGCATCAGATATCCTATCGTAACTTAGCATTGATTAACTAACAAATACCTATGCAATACTGATGTAGAACGAATGAACGTTTAATAACTTTGTCTTGGTGATGATTACACATCACAGTTGCTACACATTGCTTGTTGGAGGTCTCATTTACAGTATTTTTTTCCTGACAGAGTTGCTATATTTTTGTTTCAGATTTTGATTTTTGTTTCCTTTGATAACTTTATCAGTTGAGGCACCCTCATCTCGTGCTGCAGGCTCAACAGCATACTCGGAGTCTGCCATTGATTTGTCTGGGCATTTATTTGAACTGTCGTGAGCTTGTGTGTCTCATCTGCAGACAGAAAAGCCAAGTAGTCTGAGTGGAGTGTCTTGGAAAGCTTGACAACAAATTGGTTTGTTTGCAGCGGGGTTAGTTTATATGAAGAATCTGATACTAGCACAGTATTACATGAGTTTAAAAAGAAACATCAGAGCCAGCTGTGTTGTGTGTGCTGGAAAATCTGTTGCTTGCCAGCAGCTAATGGCCTTTGTTTTATTCAGAATGTGAAATGGTCTCTCACACTGTAATATAAATTTAAATAAGATATCTCACAAGTCATTAGAAATCTCCAGCTGAGATGCAAATTGATAGCCTCAAAAGAGACATAAGGAAAAGACTATAAATCATGTTATGAGTAGCAACCAATTTGAAAACCGTCTCTCAGACGAGACAGCTGACCCTCCTCCCTGCAATGGGAAACAAAGACTCCTGCAGAGTGTGTTTCCCTCTGCTCATCGCTCCCTGCCGCATGCCCGGTGGCTGGGGAGCTGCTGGGAGAAGCCAGCCAGAGATGTCATGGCAGCCAAGGCCAGGGATGGTTTTACTAGGGAGAGAGGAGTAAAATATTAGCCACATGGGACTGCTGTCTTGTACTCTGAATAGAACCCCTCCCAAATCAAGAGGCCATCTAGGGGATGGTGCCTTTTTCTTCTGCATTTGTTTCAAAAAAAAAAAGGCAAAAGAAAAATAAAAGCGTCAGAGGTTGAGAGAACATTCTACAATTTTAAGAGCATTTTCAGTGCTGACTGGTTGGTTGGACTACTTCAAATGTCTCCCCCGGTCTCTTCATGTGCTTGTTTTCCTTTCAGTCCTTTATATAACCACTTCTCCCCCCCCCCCCCTTTTTTTTCTAACCTCTTCCAGCAGCTTGCATTCTCCCAATTCCTCATTCCCTCTTTCCAGTACATATAGACACCTTAACTTTTTGTATATCTGATGTATGTCAGTTACTCTGCTCCTTCATAGTGTGTGCTTCAGACATGAAAATCCATTTTCTGTTCACTTTAAATTGTCTTGGGGCATTTGACATTCTTGGTATTTTTCTCTTAAACAGGAGGAACAGGTTGTGAATCTCGTAGCTCAAAATACTTTTTTTTTTTTAGTGATTTGTTTGATTTTTGGTAATCTTGCTGCATAATTAAAAAGAGTTTTCTGAAAAGCCCCATGACAGTTGTTCTTTTCGTTCATTTACCTAATGCTTGTTACATAACGGTGTCGTTCTTAATAAGAATTACTTTCTTTTTCCAGGTGTGTCATATAGTTTTGGGGCTACGACCTGCCACTCCAGAAGAGGAAGGACAGATTATTAGGTATGTGTTTTGCTCAGAAACTTAAATGGGTTTCAGAATCAACTTTTAATGTTTTCAAAAAGGAGGACTTTAATTTCACTATTTCAACTAATACTTCATGTTGTTCATTCTTTACACGCAGGGGCTGGTTAGAAAGAGAAAGCAGGTATGGCCTTCAGCCAGGGCACAACTGGTTTCTTATTGCAATGCCATGGTGGCACCAGTGGAAAGAATATGTCAAATACGTAAGTATAATAATAATAATAATAATGATGTATGCTGAATAAGTGATTTCGTTGTATTTGTGAATGTGTTGATGAAAAAAGTGTGGGGAGCAAATGACTGCTTAACCAGTAATGCCTGAAATTAAGCATCTCCCATCTCTTAGTGGAAAATAATTGTTTTGCTGAATCATTGTCACCTGGTGAGCTTTTCACTGTAATTTCATTAAACTGTCACCTCTTTCTGTACTTTGTTTCATCATTCCTGCATGTCAAAATACTTTTCTGAATACAGACATACTCTCACGATAGTACTTCCCTCAAGTCTTTTGATCCATTTGATAATAAAACTACCTGTTTTGGTTTTGACTTTGCTTGGGCTATAAATACACACTGTGCATTTTCTCGACAAATAAAGAGGGAGTTGGTATAATTTGATTCATAAGCAGTGATGAAAAGTAGCCCAGTACTGGTGATCAAAGGAATCCTGCTAAAACCTTATAGTTACAGGGTGCTCTTTAATACCCTCCAAATAAAATATTCAAGTTAGAGCATCACTATGCATTTTACAAAACAAAACAAAGCATATTTAATAAAATTAAATTTAATAAAATTAGTTGAGGTGGAGATAAATATTCCTTGCAGGTTACACAACCAAGAATGTAGAACTGAAATAAACTATTTCTCAAAAGAGGTTTAAATAGTGATAAGTAATCGCATAAGTATTTGAGTTGTTTTATAAATACAAATAACTAAAAATATTCAGAAAACTGCAACCTATGCATTGACTAATCATGTAATTACAGTTATTCTTTGTGCACAATGAATTGGACAAATGATAGCTTAAATGCCTGAGGTACTAGGTAATTTGGTCCTTGTCATAGTGTAAGTACTCAGATGTGCACATGATTTCATACCTAATCCTTTGCATAATAGCACAATGCCATGAGTCACTCTGTCTACCTCTTGAGCAAAGAGAAGGTTCAGAATTTCTGTGAAACTCTCAAAGATTATGGTAATTCCAACATATATTTTAGTCTTGTTTTTATACTTGAAGCTTTACTGCACAGTTTTGTTATTTGGCAAGATGATATGTTTATTAATGTGATAAATAGGGGACAATGCAAAACACTTTTTCCAGTGTTGTTACAGTGATGTTCATTGCATGGATTTTCTTTTTTCCTCTCTAAGGTTCAGTTAATCCCCTTTTTCTTCTGTTTTCTCATTTATTGACATTTCTTGTTGTGACTGGTGCTCTAAATTGCATAGGATTCTTCTTGCATCTTGCCTGTAGTGGACTGACAAGTTGAGCTTTTGGGGGATGCAAATTTTTTTTTTCCCCACTTTTATCTTGCCTAAGAGCGAGCCAGATTGCCTTTGCAATGCTGTTTCTCCAAAGGAAACAAAGGAACTTTGTTTCAGAGCAAAGTTAGGGAAGACTAAAATGTTGCAGGTTTGAGGAAAGAATGTTTTTTTTGTTCTTGTGCTTGCTGTTCTTATTTAACCATATGAAATTCAAAAAGGACAAATCTTCAAGTATCTATAGTCTGTAATTATAGCTGTCTAAAATGGTTGTCTTTTATATATCTAGACAGAGAAAATCTGATATTTCACAATTTTTATATTGTGCAGAAGAGTTTATTCAATTGGTTTAACAGTTTTGGCTGTTTCTGCAGAGTTTTCATCAGTAGATCTAGAAAGTATTTTTTTTTTTTTCTATAAAGCTCATTGTGATATTCAAAAGTGGTCATACAGCTGTCAATGTTGGTGATTGATTTGGCTGATGCTAAACGTCTCTGATACTGGCTTATAATTGACTTTTCTACTTGCCTACCAATTTTAGGATGCAAACCCTGTTGTGATAGAGCCTTCATCTGTCTTGAGTGGAGGTAAGAATTCACTCATAGCTGCTGCAGCCAATACTTCAGAACAGGGAGAAGACAAAGTGGGAGGTCTTAATTACTTCAGTGCAACAGAAGAAAAGTTTTCAGATAATATTTCTACTGCATCAGAAGCCTCAGAGACTACTAGCAGCAGTAAGCATAACATCTTATTTCCTTGGAGGTTTATGTAGAACAAGTTTTGAGAAAACTAGATACTGCATGGATTCCTCCAGGTGAAGAGATAACACAGTTTAGATTGCAGAAGTGGCCTACATGTGGACGTCAGTAAATTACTGGGATTTTTTAGTCTGTGGTGGAAAACCAAGAAAAAAATCTTGTTTAAAAAACAGTTAATCTTTTATGCTATGATTAGTTCCCGGAATTGTTTCCAAGATAGTTTTTATCCTGTAATTTATTTTCTGAGTGGATTGCACACACGCACACCCCGCCCTTCACGTTAAGTTGTTAGCTCATACTGAGTTGGTATTGTACTATGTCTTACAAGGACATGAGCTCAGATACTACAAAGAATAAAGAAGCAGAAAAATTTAGAAAAAAAATGTACTTAGAGTTTTAGAGGGCATGTGATTTAAGTGAGTTTATGCAGATTCTAGGAGCCGTCTTTGTGAAAGAAGAAGAGATTTTAGTTCAGTTAGTTCCTGTGAGAATTTGAGATTGTCTTTTTCCTTTTAAGATAGCTGGATGTTGCATCTGGAATTTTAAAATCTGTACCTTACAATTGTAACTTCAATTTAAAGTGGATAAAGTACTGTGATCATTTTTGGAGTGGAGGTTGGGGAGTAGAGGCAGGAAAGGAGACAAGTTTTAGATTAGAGGTTCTTTCTTTCTATTTTTTCTAACCTGAAATTTAGATTTAGTGTTCTGCGTAACAAAAGGAAGTTCTATAAGAATAAAAATACTTGCTGTTTCAAGAGGAAAAAAATAAAAGTAAGGTGTTATTGCATATATATTCAATCTTGTATATACGATTTTCAAGAGTTTGATATTCAAACATCCAGACAACAAGCAAATGCCAAACACATTTGCTCACGCAAACCTAGTTAGGCTGTTTTTAAACCAGTATTTATGTAAGTATCTGCTTTGGTATTTGGGTCCTGTATATCCACTTTTTACCTTTTCTGAGAGTATATTTGTCACTCTAGTTTGGAAGAGTTGCATGTTTTCCTGAAGTATGAAGGATAGCAAACTTCTTCAGCAGCCTTTTTTAAAAACAACAAAAAAAAAGGATGCAGCAGTTTAACTGATTTATGTATGTTCTGGACTCGTGAACTGAAATAAAGAGGTTTTTTTTTTTTCCTCCCTCTGTATTCTGTTACAGATACTCTTTACCCTGGCACACCAGGGACTGATGTAAGTTTTGCTAGGCAGCATAATACTTCGGACAATAATAACCAGTGTTTCCTTGGAAACAATGGGAATACTTTGCTACAGCTTAATCCTCAGAAACCAGGAGCTATTGATAACCAACCCCTCGTAACGCAAGAACCAGTGAAGGTAAATGCATCTGAGTCATGTGAATGTAGGGAATATCTATTAGCATACTTTTATCACAGCTTTTTATGTGTGGGGTGTTTTTTTTTTAGCTAGTGTCTTAATTCTAAATTAACACTGCTTTGTCGTATAACAAAGTTTGGGTTTCTTACTCATAAGAAGAAAAAATTGTGTTCTGTTTCTGAGGCTACTATTGAGTGTTTTGTGAGAAGAGAAACATTGAAAATGTTCTTAAACAGCTTCACAAAACTTACGAATGAAAAAAGCATTTACAAACCCACAGCTTTCACCATTAACTGTAAAATATTTTTATAAAAACTTTTTTTCAGTATTTTCAATCTAAATATAAGTTCATTGCTATTGCATAAAACCAGAAAATAGTTATTTACATAGTAAACCTAAACTGACAGTTTTTCCAGTGTTCATGTGAACAAAATGTAAAACACAGCCCAGCACCATCAATGATGTATAGGTTACATTTCTCTATAGAGTATCTGAAGTTGTCAGAGTAGGTGACACAAGAGAAAGGTAATACAAATTTTATATTGGACAGCTTTTAGAGAAGTAGTAAATAGTGAAACTTGAGCATTCATTATTGTTACATTTAAATACCATCTTTCAGTATGAAAAGCAGTTGCTAAGTGCTACTTACAAGTTTTTTAAGAGTTAAAAAATGTTCTGTGTTCATGAACTAAAATTGTAGCTGTATACTATTTTTTGCACTTGAGATTTGACAAAATCCCTTTTTGTTTAAAGGCTGCATCGTTAACAATGGAAGGTGGAAGGTTGAAGCGATCTCCACAGTTGATTGAAGGAAAGGACTACATAATGGTACCGGAACCAGTCTGGAGAGCACTTTACCATTGGTATGGAGCAAATCTGTCCCTGCCCAGGCCGGTAAGTTGTGATTATAGACACTGTTTACTTGCCATAACCACCGAGATAATATAAACAACCTAATGTGTCCAGGCTTCTGCCAATTGCACAAGGTAATCTTTTTATGGTCATCTCCCACTTCATCCAAAATGGATGGTCTAAATGAAAAGCCTTGAAGAGCAAGCTGGGAAAAAGCAGTCTCACAAATGGACACAGAAAATTGTGGATACTTACCCGAAGGTTTGCAGCACAAACCCCAGGAGATATTGCAGCAGGGTAGGAGTGCTGCTCAACTGATCACAATTGCTGAAGCAGACAAAAGTAAACTTGAAATCAGTTTAAAAGAGCTGGCATCAAAACACTCATCTTTAAAAGCTAGGATAAACTTTCAACTGGTCTGCAAATCCAATAAAATTAAAACTGGGACACCTGCAGCTTTGAAAATGCATTTCTTTTCTCACAGACTGGTTAAGTCGTTCAGTTTCTAGTCAAAGGTTTTTCAATAGAGCATTTATCATAAGCAATTCCTCAAGATACAGATGCTAAAACTGAGTTGGTGTCTACTATCTAAGGCTGAATCAGCATGATTCTGGTTAACCGTGTTCAATGCTAAAAGCAAAGACCAGTAATCTCACCTGATACACTCATCCAGTTAGGCTGCTCCTCTTGTTTTAATACTTCAGTTTTTATTTTTGTCACTGTGTGAACACCGATTGTTATTTTGAGCAGATCACGCATTCAAAATAAATAGTTCTTTTGTGTCATTCTTCTTCTAGTATTATGATAATTGCCTTTATTTTTTTCTAATGAGTAACTAAAAATCTTACTGGCAAGGCAAGTGATGATCATCTCATTCTTCAGCACAAAATCAGTGACGTTCCTCCAAACTTACAAAATACTCATTTGTCAGCAAATAATTCGTATGTAGTGAATTTCTACATTTCTTACATTTGACAGTAAGCAGAAAAGCTAATGAATCACCATAAAATTGTGAAATAGTTTTACAAACAATTAACGTTTCCATTGTGCAATTAAAAATGCATTTGCAAATTGGTAATGCTGAGGTTTTATATCAACAATGACCTAGTTGCCTGTAGTCACTTAAAACCTTGCAATGAAATTCACTAATTAGACCCTATCAAAGGTAAGGTGATACTTGTCCTTGTTTGCATAAAAGTTTTGTTAAAAGAAAAAAAACCTCGAAGAACTGAAATTCACTTTCTGTAACTAACACTAGTATTTTCTATATTAAAGCTGTAATATCTTTAATTATAAATTAATTCTAGGCACAGTGCAGAATGTATTGCAAAATATAATTTTCAAATGTGAAAGTGCTATATATTAAATGGAATTGACTAAGTAGACTAATAATTAGTCTGTGTTATCCCAATGGGATTTTTTTGGTTGCAGTTAAAACAGCAACAGTATTTCCGAAAGAGAAGCAATAATTATATAGCAACAGTCATTGTTCAATCATGTAATTTACTCACAATTTATTGAGTTATCTCTCTGTTTCTCTGTGTGTAATATTGCAAAACGATGAACAGGTAATAATCATTTGGAGCTGAAGCTGGCACGCCTTGAATTATTAGTTTTGAATTTATAACAAAGTAGGCTGATGTTAGAGGTAAGGAAAATGGAAGTAATTTGCTCTGCTCACTTAGAGGCATTGGAAACTTTAATCTCCGTTGAGTATATTTGTACCATAAAATGGTTGTTTTTTTCTGTGTCAGGTAGTCTCTTATAGGAGCTACACTTTAAAAAAAGGAAGTCAGGGGTTTGGGGTTTGGTTTTTTTTTTGGTGGTAGCAATAGAGGCGGTTGGTGTCAGAACTATTCCGTGTCACAAATGGGAGAGAATTAGCTGTATGATTTTTGACAAGTTGGTCTGTTAGCCATAGTACTGGCAATTATTTTACAGTGAAAAATCACTGGCTTCTGTTACCTTCCTCCCCCACATTCTCCATGGAAACAAACACCTTTCGTGATCCAGAAAAGGCCACATCTCTTTATACACAGCACAAACTAATGTGCTTGAGATTTTTGCAATAGGGTCATTGGAAAAGAGACTTCTGCTCAGAATGAGAGAATTTGAGTTTGGGTATCCTATCTGCAAAAAAAAAATACAAATAATGTATGTATAAACTTTAGCTTTTCAGTCTGTAACCAAGGAATATTTCGACCACTATCTGAACACTTGAATTCATAAAGGCAATTTGATTACTTGCAGCCATTTATACAGGCACTTACAGTCCCAGTCTCCCACCCCGCAGCAGGGACTATTGCGTTGTTTCTGTCCAGAAAATGCCATCACTGTTTTTGTTGTAACTGAAGTTAAATACCATGGCACTTCAGTGCATTATATTGCTTCTCACAACTTAATTGGGTGTTTTCTTCTGCTTTGCGTGGTCACAAAAATAGTGAATGTTCCTGCCTTTTATGTATGTCTACGTTTGGGCAGATCTAGATAGCAAAATCTTTGTAGAAATGGTGATTGAAAAGCTGCAAGTCATGTTCTGGGGTAATTTCGTCTTTTTCTGTCAACATAACAAAATGCAACAAGTAAGTTTCAGTCTCTTCTACAATATAAAGGTTTTAAATCAATCCTATAGTTTAAAAAGTCAGGACAAATGTCTTATTCAGCATGTGCAAGGATTTTTTTTTTTTTTTTTAACAGTTACGAAACTTCTATATTGAAGTATAGAGCAAGTAGAATTAATGAGGTTCATTGGAAATTCATATGTATTTCAGGAATTATAAAAATGTTCTTTCTGTGGTGTTGTACAGGAAGCTATGCTCCACTAAATAATGTGTTTGCTTTTGACAATCTGCAACTAATAAGCTTCAAAAAGTGCTTAGAAATCAGTAAATTGTTATTCCTGTGGATATTTGCCTAAGACCCCATAAGAAGTTCAGAGGATTTCTCTTCTCCTAGTAAAATATTTCTTTTAACTATCTGCTTTAATCATTGCTTCCTGTTCCTATTGAGATTTCCTGCACGTTTGGAACAGTCTCTAAAATGTGTTTTAAATGTCTTTACCAGGTGATCAAAAACAGCAAAACAAATGTGCCTGAACTAGAGTTATTTCCTCGCTATCTGCTCTTCCTGAGACAGCAGCCTGCCACTCGAACGCAGCAGTCGAACATCTGGGTGAATATGGGTATGATGAGCCTGAGAATGTCTCCTCAGCATTTACCTAGAGGTAACTTAAGAATGCAGCAAGAACACAAGTGCGCAGTTTCTCAGAAAGCGAGACCCACAGCTGTAGAAGCTCGCTGCCACTCTGCTTGTGCACCAGCTAATCAACTGTAAGGCACAGTCAGCATTTGGTAAAGATGTAAAGGCTTTCCTCCTATCTTCTCTTGAAAGGAGGAGGCGTGAGGGAGCATTTTCAGTGCAATCAGTTAAGTCGCGTAGTTATCGCAGATAGATTGGTGAGTTGGAAGTGAGAAATGAGCACTGCATAAACTAAACAGCTGAGAAGGGCAGATCTAATGAATCCTGTTGGTACTGAATTTTGTAGCCATAGAATAGACGCATCTGTGCATTGGGGTGGGGGTTTGTATCTGATAGTACAGTGGTAGGTAGAATAAATCGTTGTTCAGCCAACTGCTTCTGATTTACTTCGGCAGCTAGGCTTTAGTGCCCAAGATTATTTAATACTCTTTAGAAAAGGATTGAATTAATGGAATATGAAGACTATTATTTGATGCAGTTCAGAAAGAAAATTCAGTAGCAAATGTAAACATCCAACCAAAATATATGTACCATAATTGTGGTGGTAATGCTCACCAAAAGATTGTACAAGTAATGGGCTAAAAAAATCATCTTTAGGTTGCAGCATCACATTTCAGCTGAAAAGTGTTACGGGATTTGTCTTTGCTTACCAGTGTGTATGCACAGTTGCATTGCACAATAGGTTTGAAGAAATAGCTGGTATTCACATGCATGTGCATTTGGATTACACACAGATATACGTATGTCCAGAAGTGGGCTCACCTGACTACTGAAAATTAAATCCTTGAGCCTTGCTAGTGTTAACCTGGATTTAAAAATCTTATACAGAAGCTCAATTTGTCACTGCTTTGGTAGAATCTCAAACTTAACTTGCAGATCGTGGCTGCCTGCTTGATCAAGTTCCGCTACAGAAACTGCCTGCTACCCAAATTCATTCTTCCTACCTAATAAAACAGAAACTGCTTGGTTTGGATGTCCTAAAATGCCCAAATTCAAATAAAGAGAATCTTCTGATGTGCCAAATTTGACCTTGATTTGGAATTATTTTGCTCTGCACTAATTTATTTGTCCAATCAGTTATTAATCTTTTTGAGTTTTCGAATATGCTTTCTTGCTGTAATCTTACAACTAATCCTCTGATCCCTAATCTCAGAAAATGGTTTTTTGTGTTCTTTAAAAAAAATGAGTACTTTGCTTGGTATACTGAAGCAAAACTGGTGCTTTGCTGACTTACAAGGTGATGTGTAGCTTTACTCCCTTGTCAAATTGCATGTGATATTGCATCGTATGGTACTATTTATTTTATTTTCATCTTTTGACAGTGAAAGTAGAACGATGTCACTTCTCTGGTTACTCAAGTAATGTAGTTGCCCAGTTGGGTTTGGCTGTATAATAAAAGCTTTTCATGAATATGTTACAGACCTGTCCCTGTGAGGAGTGGGGAACCTCCTAAGTTCAAGCTAAAGCAGCTCAAAAAATAAGGCATGAAAAATTGGTCTCATCTCTTTCAAACTGAGCGTATGCAAATGTTTTATTTAAAGATGAACTCCTATTATAGAAAACAGAAACAATCTCGACTGATGGAATTAGTTTGTGTTACAAACATGAGATTATTGAGAAATGCTGGTGAAAATCCTAGGCATCTTCACAGAATATGTTTTGAGGAGTTTAGTTATTAAGGAAACTTCTCTTGTGAAACTGCCAAGCTGATTCGGTCTTCACAGATCAGCATTCATCCCCATGGAAGAGCTGGAGCAAAGTTACGCTACTTCCAAGAACAGTCAGACTGATTTTTTTTGACCTTATTTTTTACTCACAATGTGCTCTCAAAAAGAAAATTCTCATGATATTTTGAAGTCCTTTATTTTGGAAATTACCATTGTTTCGGGTACTCTGCATTTAAGAGAGGAAAAAAAGAAGTCAAGAAGTCCAGTCTTTTAAAACTACTTTTATATTATTTATTTCTTATGAAAATCTTAGGGGAGCAATATTCTAATAGGTTTTGATAAGAAGAGAGGTAAATTTGTCTTCTTTTTGATAGCAAGTTTGTTGTCCCAAAGGGTTAGTAACAACTATCTTTCAATCTACCTCATTATTTTACCCATAAAAAAAAGGAGTAGAATTGCGTGCTTCTTTTTCACAAAAAAGTACTTATAGTATATGTGGTGTATAAGTTGTTATTGGTCTGATTTCAGTTGGCCTATGGGTATATACGTTATCTTTTACTCTTTTTTTATGATTGTGAATCCAGGGAACGTACCTTCACCGAATGCTCCTTTAAAAAGAGTGTTGGCTTACACCGGCTGCTTTAGTCGAATGCAAACAATTAAAGAGATACATGAATATCTCTCCCAGAGGCTACGTATAAAAGAAGAAGATATGCGCCTCTGGTTATACAATAGTGAGGTAATGTAGGTCTTTTTTCTTTTTTTTCTTTTTTTTTTTTTTTTTTAATCAGCTATTGGATATTGTATATCTTACTCTTTCTAGAAAACTATTAAATACACTTTGCAGAGAGAAAAAAAACAGTGGATGTGAGCTACCTTTAGAATTTAAACACCCAGGCTGGAAACCTCTTGCCACTTATTTTCTCGAGTTTTTTGTGCGCTCTAAGCAGTGAAATATAGATTTTGGTGTTAATGACCCAGAAAACTTATCTTTTGTTTTCCTTGTACCCTGATAAACATTAAATTATCCTGTGATATATTTGAACATTGGCAGTAGGTCGACCTGTTAAAAGGCTTGATACGACGTTTCATAGAAACTGTTTTTAAGTGGAAATAAAAATGTGTTCTTTCCTTGTTACACATGATGCTGCTGTAGGCTTCTGTTGGCACAGAAGCCAACAGCCGTCCAGGATCTTTTTCAAATGTGTGCGTGAACAAATCACAATGAACAAGCAGAATGTATTCCTCCAAATCATTAAGTGCATGTAATTCTTTCACTCTAAAGAAATACCACATAAAATTAAAGCATTGAACTAGGTGCTTCTGGATATCAGTGAACTACTTTATTTAACTAACATAGGTAGGAAACCGGTGCTCTCATTTTTGTGAATAAGTTGTTAATACTGTTTTAACTTCATTGCTTCAAGATTAAAAGATCCTCAGAGAATTTTAAATCCAGAAGTAATAACTATATGAAGTGTTTTTTCTCCTGCAGAATTATCTTACTTTGCTGGATGATGAAGATCACAGATTGGAGTATCTTAAAATCCAAGATGAGCAGCATTTAGTAATAGAAGGTATAAAAAGGGCCTATAATTGGTTTACACACTAAACCCAAATAGTTCTATATGAGTATATATATATGGTTAATAAATTGTGTGTAGTACCCATTGCTGTAGTTGCCCAAGCTACACAAATATATAGGCCTACTGCCCAAATATTTTATTTTTGGAAATGTTTTGAGAAGGAAGAGTATGTGTAAATAGATGTCTGTCTCTATATATGTATGTATTGAAAGAAATACAGGAAGAGATACACAAGCTTCAAATAATCCACTGCCCCTACAGTAATAACTAAAATACCAGAGATTTGAAAAAAGCAGTGTCAGGCTTCTGAGGCTTTTTCATTATCTGATTTTTCTTTCACGAATTTTACAAGAGTTCAGGTTATGCTATTTACATGAACACATTCTTAGTCACAAAGCAATAGGTGAAGAAAATTGCATGTTTCAGTTCATATCAGGTTCATTTCATTTTCAGATTTTCATTACAAGCTGCTTTTACTTTCACATCTGGAGGAAACCTGATGCATTTGGACTTGACTGCCTGACCAAGTTGTTGTGGTGAAAAGGCGCCATAAACAGTCTCAACCTTTCTTGTTTCAATTTACATCCATCGCATCTCATCCTCCTGCCACGCGCTACTACGCTAGGCAGCGCTATCCGTCACAAATACATTAAGCCTTTGTCAAAGATCAGCTGAGTTTTCAGCTGGTTTGACCTGACTTTTTGTCTAATCTTTTAATGTGAGAAACAGAAGCATACATACTTAATCCACTCTACGGTTGTCCTTACATCACAGAGCCTATATAGAAATCTGGGTCTTGCGTTGTTTCTGCTCAAGTTTCGCTTAGCGTAGCTTTATATTACACCTCAGGTTGGTATGCTAGGGGGACTCATCCTTTTTGCCACTTGGCTCAGCTCATATTTAATCAATTTAAAATTGACGGAGTGGCTGATGTAGTTCACTGCCTATCTGCATTAATCGCTAGACACAAGAGAAAAAATGGGAGTTTATAGGCAGAGGGAGGGAAGAGGGACTGCACCTTGCTGCATCAGGTGAAACAGAACCCTGAGGCTGTAGTTCAATAAACAAACCGGCTTTAAGTCAACACTGCCACTGAAAGAAGCGGTTTACCGAGGGATCCTATGGGGAGGTGGTGATAAAGCTAGTTTAAGAAAGCTTGCATCATTTTGTCCCGTTTTATCCTGAAACACGTGTAATTTGTCTCTGTTTTGAAACACATTCGAATCTTTTGTTGGTTCGTAACAACAACAAATAATAGTGATTGCTCATGAAGTGAACAGATTTGTTCAAATCTGGGGGATTAAGTATTAGAATAAGTACTGTAGAGTTTGTTAACCAACAGGAAAGAAATCTCAGAGCTGCTTTCTGAAGATGTTCCTGGCATGGCTGGAATGATGCCAGTGTTAGAATGATTTCCAATAATGGTTGGAAACATTGAAATGAAAACTAGCAAAAATAATAACTAAAAATAAGCACATTTCTAATCTCAATTAAATATTAGAAAATTGTAATTAAACCTCTTCAGCTCTATAAGCTCTCTGGAGTAAGTAACAAACAATTCTAAAAAATCCTTATACCATATCTCTTTCTAGTTCGAAACAAAGACATGAGCTGGCCAGAAGAGATGTCTTTTATAGCAAACAGCAGTAAAATAGACAGACATAAAGGTAAGTGTCTCAGCATAGTAACTGAATTATGATGAGAAGAAAAATCCAAGAGGCTATATTATGTTGAAACCATTCTTTTTAATATAAGTGCTCTGAACATTGGAAGAGGTCTTTTATGCCTGTGCTGTTTTGCTTGTTCTTTCTGCTTTTTTTACTTAGGTGCTGGAAATGTGGAAGGATTTAGATAGATAAATTGTAGATGTTCAGATGCAGCAGTAGCAAATGGTGTGTTTATTACTTTGGATTTTTTTAAGGTATGGAAAGGTTAAGATTTTAACAAATTAATCCAGAAATTTCAGTACCATCATTATTTACCTGAAAATAGTTTGTATGGATTGTATTGATGTCCTTGGTGGATCAGATCCAACAAAATACCTTGATTTCTGTTCACTTGAGTTGAGAGAGCAGATATTTTGAACAGGCTGGTCCTCTGTTGAATTTGTGCTAGCTGTAGTCTCATAATTGGGAGCAGGTTAAATTGAATTGGTTACTGTGAAAAGGTCATGTTCTTAACTTTGCTGATATGCCATTCTGAATTTTTCACATCTGCACAATTGGTATAATTATATTTTCTTTTTCTCAGTTCCTACTGAAAAGGGTGCTACTGGATTAAGCAATCTGGGTAACACATGTTTCATGAACTCCAGTATCCAGTGTGTCAGTAATACACAACCTCTAACACGGTATTTCATCTCAGGAAGACATCTTTATGAACTTAACAGGTAATTTTTATTTGAGACCTTTGGCATTTTAGATGCTGTAACATTTCTTTAAAATGAGTTTCAGCTTTCAGAAGGAGACAGTATGAATAAATCCTTTGAAGTTCAGTGTTACCAACCATCAGCTATACAGCAGATACCAGATTAGATACACGAAAGTACAACTTCTTGTTTCTGGGAGAGTTAAAACAGTTCAGCAAGAAGCCTTTGCTCTTCCTTGCTATCTCCATGCACGAGCTTTGTTTAAATTCTGGTATGGTATTAATTACTTTATGATTTCTAGGACAAATCCAATAGGAATGAAAGGACACATGGCCAAGTGCTATGGGGATTTGGTTCAGGAGTTGTGGAGTGGAACTCAGAAGAATATAGCACCTTTAAAGCTGCGGGTGAGTCTGTATGTGTGTTATTTAAAGGTGGAAAGCAAGAATTTCTTGGAATAGCAGAAATCTTTTAATGCACTTTTTCCTAATGTTACCTGTATTGTAATGGTTCTGGGGCTCAAATCAGTATTTCCCCTAGAGAAAGGCAAGGAAACTTGGACATACATTTCAAGTGTTTGAAATTGGCTCTGAAGCCAATGACCGTATCCTGGGCAGTCTGTCATCACGTTTGTTACTCCAGACTGGCCACAGAATTTGCTTTCCTGCCTGTAAGGAATGTAGGGGAGATGTTCAGGAAAGGGCTGTGCAGGGGTGAGATGCTCATCCAGAGGAGGCCAGGGTTTGTCAGTCCTGGTGCTCAGGACTTGAGCAGCTTTCTGTGGAATATAATCATGATTCAGTGGTTGTAAGGTCAAGGGAGTTACCTGATGTGAATCAGAGGCTGTGGTATAAGATGTGGCTTTTATAGCCCTTGTTAGGGATGAAAGATTGTACATTTGCCTACAGATGGTCTTTTGTTCTGAAAGCACAGGGGCTTACCTTTCACTCTTGGCAGTTGAATTTATGCTTGTTGACAGCATGCGTCTCATCTACAATATTTTGATTTATTGTTACAACGTTTGTTACGTGATGTTAAATAACTTCCTGGCTTTTTCTGTAGTGGACAATAGCAAAATATGCTCCAAGGTTTAATGGCTTTCAACAGCAAGACTCGCAGGAGCTTCTGGCTTTTCTTTTGGATGGTCTTCATGAGGATTTGAACAGAGTTCATGATAAGCCATATGTTGAACTGAAAGACAGCGATGGTCGACCAGACTGGGAAGTAGCAGCAGAGGTATGGGTTAAAGTTTTTGGGTTTGGGATTTGTTTGTTTGCAGGGTTTGGGGGTTTTTTCCCTTATAGTGCTTAGCTGCTAAGTTGTTGCTGAGACTGTCTGCGGCAATACTCTTTCAGGACTGTACCATCTTTTGCAACTTGTTAGATCTGTGATTTAAGAAGTCAATTTTACCTTTGAACTGCACATGAGTTTTAAGTGTTGTAATAAAGGTATGAAGGTGATACTCAACAATCATTTTGAACAACGCCTCAGAATTACGCAGTATCAAAATTTTTCAAGATACCTGATGGTTCTTTCACAGAAATACTTTAATTCATGTCATACCTTGATTATTGTGTTAATTGAAATAACTTTTCTCTATTCATGTTGAAATGAAATACTTCCTGTTCATTAGAAGTTGGTGAACGACTGCTATGGAAATAATTTTACTTCCATAGGCCAATGAAACTTTGGAGCTCTCGCAGCATATTCTCCTTCCTGTAGTTCAAGCAAAGAGTCTTCAGTTTCTAACTTTGGGGTTTTTTTGGTTTTGTTTTTTTTACATCATTTTAGGCCTGGGAAAACCATCTGAGAAGAAACAGATCCATTGTCGTAGATTTATTTCATGGGCAGCTGAAGTCACAAGTAAAATGTAAAACTTGTGGACATATAAGTGTTAGATTTGACCCTTTTAATTTTTTATCCTTGCCTCTGCCAATGGATAGCTACATGCACCTAGAAATTACAGGTGAGTAGTAGTGTTTAACTCCCTATAAACTTGTCATTGCTAAAATAAAAATTGTATATGTAGACCAGCTATAAAACATCCAAATTTTGTTTGTGTTTGCACTTAAGCTTAAAATAGTGTAACCATTTTAATATAATAGAGTGCAAGAATTTTCATTGGAATACATTTAAACTAAAATAAAGCCTTTAAAACCTTTAAAAATGGAGTGTAGATAGCCCATTTACAGTCTTGACTAAAGGACTTAATACAGACACATGTAAATTGGAGGTTCTGAGAACTTTTCTTCTGTTCACTGTGTTATGGAGGTTGTCCTAAATCTGCCTAGAGTGAAAAAGAAGGGCTGGGGGGGAGTGTACAAACAGAAAATGTTTTATGGGTCATGAACTGTGCTATGAAGAACCCGTGTATTGTTGGAAAACAGGCTAAAGGAAAGATGATAAAAAAGTGCAGCAAGGGGTTTTCTGACATTAGTCTGCAGACCTTGAAAACTGGCTGATAAGAAAAAGCCCAGTCATACATATTAAAATTGGGGAAAAAAAATACTTTCTAATAAGTAAGTAGCTGTAATGTATTATTCTCATTAAAATTTCCTTGGTTTGCTGACCAGTGTGTTTCTTTTCCCTTTTAAAGTAATTAAATTAGATGGTACTACTCCTGTTCGATATGGCCTGAGATTGAACATGGATGAAAAGTATACAGGTTTGAAAAAACAGTTAAGTGAACTGTGTGGGCTAAAACCAGAACAGATTCTACTTGCAGAAGTGCATAGCTCCAATATAAAGGTAAAAAGAAAAATAAATTAATCATTGCTGCAAAATACTTTTGGTATCTTTGTTTGTTATTTGTGTACATCAACGTAGTACATTCTTTTTCACATTAAGCTTTGCTTACAAGAACTGTGAAATAATTCCGTGTGATAAAAAAGCTTAGTTATGTCTCTATATGAACTTTTATTTTGTTCTTGAAAGGTAATTTTGTTTGCTTAAAATGGATTTAAAATCCAAGTAAACTGAACCAAAATCAACCACTTATAAACAAAATTAATAGTGATGTAGAAGCTTGCAAAAGTTTAATTGAATTGATTACTAATGATATTTTTAGGAAAAAAAGGACAAAATCGTCTTGAGGTAATAAATCTCAAGTTAGAGTGCTGTGATGAGTTTAACTGCTGCCAAGACACAGGAGGCATAAGTAATGACTGGCTTAGTTCTATATAGAACTAAGTATACATCCTATGTAGAACTAAGTATACATTCTATATAGAACTAAGTATATATACTATACTGTATGTATATGTATGTATATATAAAAAAATATTTTCTGCTGTCATTGAATGGGATTAAAACTTCTTGAAACTAGGTGCTCTCAGTATGTTTAGAGAGCCATTAATAACTCTCTCAGGTCTTGCTGCAGAGATCTGCAGAGGGGTGTGCTTGTTGGCTTCCTTTTTTCCTTCTGGAAAGGTGCAAGAAAGCAGGTGGGAGGGGAAAGATGAGCTGATAGGTACACTGTTTTCAAAAGAACAAAACATGTTCAGAGTCACAGGTGGAAGTATACACATCTGACTAACTTTCCCTTTTATACTGAAGAACTTTCCTCAAGACAACCAGAAAGTCCGGTTATCGGTGAGCGGGTTTTTGTGTGCATTTGAAATACCAATTCCAGGATCCCCTACATCAGCATCAAGTCCTGTGCAGACAGGTAAAAGAAAACTTATTTATTTTCCTGTTCATTTAAAATGCATAGCGCTTAGGTACTGGAGAAGTTCAGGAGAAAACCTGACTTCTTAGTAATAAGTAAACTGTGAGGATTAAAGAAAAGACAAATAAGTAAGAGTTGTGATCCACAAAGAAGCTGTGAGCATTCTCAGTATCTACTGACGGTCTGTGATCCTTTTTAGGATCATGCCCAGAATAGCAGTCTGAAAACCACTATATAATTATTTTAGTTAGACACAAGAAACAAGCAAAATATTTTATTACTTGTGGAATGGCTCTAAGACAGGACATGTAAAAGATGGGAAGCATGGTGTTGGGTTTTGGTTTTATTGTTTGTGTTTTCATATATGGGTTGTAAACACCTCTGTTATTCTTTGCTCTTGCATGCTCTGTTTTTGCAAAGTTGTAGGATAGATGTTGGAAGAAAATAGAAATATTTCATGAAATGAAAAAATTTACTGTAGATAATTGAGAATCTAATTGTCCATCTACAGATGTGTCAACCGGGTCATCAGCTAATGGAGCACCCAACATAATGATGAATGGGGACCTTCCTAAACCAACCCTAATTCCAAATGGAATGCCAAATACTGTAGTGCCATGTGGAACGGAGCGTAACCTTGCCAACTGGACTCTCAACGGTCATGTGCCCTTGCTTTCTGATAGTCCATGTACAGGGTATATAATTGCAGTCCACAGAAAAATGGTTAGTAGATCTTGAATTTGTTATAAATCTTTTGCATAACAAACTTTGAGAGAAAGTTAGTGAGGATTTTTTTTTAATGTCCATGTGATAAATTAATCTTAAGATTTCTTGAGAAGAGGGAGCATGAATACCTTTCCCTCTTAAGTGAGCACCAAGTTCTACAGAGACACAACTCTTGTAAATTTAAATCGTAATGTCTAATGTTAGTGTATTTTTCTGTCCTTAGTACTGGCATGCCTCCCAGTTCTTTAATGCTGAGATGTACTTGGGCATTTGCTAACTCCCTGATTAAATGTTCCAGATTCTTTGAGCAGAAAAAATCTAATTAGAGGAGCTACTAGAAATGCATTTCTCTCCCATTATGTGGAAAAGCCTTATTTCTCATATGAAAATAGAGTAAAGATAAATAGTACATTCCCGGGTCATTCTGTTAGCGTGAACTGCTCTTTGTAAAAGCATCTGTAGTTAAGTAGAACTCTAAATGTCAAAGCCGGATGACTGAACACCTCAAATAGCCACACGTTCTGAGTGTGCTGTGTCCAGACTTTAGAGGCTGATGTTTAGAGCCTGGTGGATGTGGGCCAGGCAGCCATTTAACTTCCCTCTTTACTGGGTGCTTGTATGAGGCTTTTTTGCTTTATTCTCTCAAGCAGAGGCCACTAACCGCTGTTATCACTATTATGTTGATTCAGATTTTGCAGAATCTCTTAGGTGATCGGTCTAATGCTTTTGAGCCGTTACAAGCTGCTAGTTATACAGCTTTAAAACCCTGTAAAAATTGTTTATGGAAGCTATTCCAGGAATCCATGCCTGTCATTGTCAAAAATCTTATCAGTGGGAAGGGTTAATTGTATAAAACTTACCCGAGGTTGTAGCTGTTTGCTGTACCTCAGTGTCATTAAGTCAGTGTGTTAAATCTTCCTGATAAGTGGGAGATGTAGCATGAAGGTTAGTCGGTCTGCTTGGAACAAGTTGCGTACAAGTCTGTAGGGCCTCCTTTAGACATAAAGATTTTCTTTCTCTAGCAGATGTAAGCTTGACTAGCGTAGAGGTCATTTGGGGACAGGTATTAGCATCATTAGGTGCGTGTCTGCATTACAATATTACCATGTGGTGGGAAAAGTAAGAAATATGCATCATACGAAATAGTAAATATTGTACGTTTGAAACAGATTTTTGTTGATGTGGTCCAATGTTTAAATAACGTTGCCATAACATCACAAAATAGAAAATGTTTTCAGGCAGTTTCAAGTCAATGATCAAAATTTACAGTATTTAATATTGGAAAAAAGTGCTGAAATGGAGTACTTCTAATAGAATTAATGGTTTATTTTAATTGCCAAAGCCTGAAATAAGTAACAAGGTCAGCATCCTAGTAATTACGGTAGTGTGAGTTAATGCATACTTAAATCTGAGTCATTCTTTTATTTCACATATGCAGATGCGGACAGAATTATATTTTCTTTCATCTCAGAAGAATCGTCCTAGTCTCTTTGGAATGCCACTAATTGTTCCTTGTACAGTTCATACACGGAAAAAAGACCTGTATGATGCAGTGTGGATTCAGGTGTCCAGGCTTGCTAGCCCTCTCCCCCCTCAGGAAGCTAGTAATCATGCACAAGACTGGTGAGTTTGGCATCTCAGTCTTTGGCTTGAATGATGTAATACAGTGGCGTAGATTTGCTTACAAGATTTAAAACTATTTTAATTCTTCATCCTTCTCAGTTTTGACTTCTCATAATACCTCTGTTGAATGAACATGGGTTTTGTAGCATATAATTAAGCTTTAATTGTCAACAACTTTAGGAACAACTGCCTTGCGCTTTTACTCCAGATGCTTTCTGCCTGCAGATTCCGTTTAGTGGGTTATTTTTGTAAGAAGCCATTTTGGAGTCCTGCAATTTAATAATGACAATAATTAAAAGTAACTTCCAATCCTTTTTAATACAGTTAAATATAGTATACACTCTAGCTGCACTTAAAGGTTGACTTTACACAAATCGGTTAGTTCATTCTGATCCAGTGATTGATAATTCATTATATCTGACAAATTTAGGCGATGTAAAGGCCGGTCTTGTTTTAATAGCGTAATCTTATCAAAATGACTCCGTGTGTGTGTGTTTTTTAAAGTAAACGTAGGAAGCATAGTGAAGGAAGGTAATTGGCAGTCTGAACGAGTGCTCCTGTTTCATGTGTGTTCTCTTCTGTTTCAGTGATGATAGCATGGGATACCAGTATCCATTCACCCTAAGGGTAGTTCAGAAGGATGGAAATTCTTGTGCTTGGTGTCCATGGTACAGGTAAGTTGTCCCTTTTAGATTTAAGGAAGGGAATCACTCCAGCAGAAATTTAATTTATGGTAATGGGTTTTTGATACATTTCAGACTTCGGAGGTAATACCAAAGTATAAGAATCTAGAATCTAATTTAAGCAAAACCCTCACATGGCAGGCTTTCACTGTAGAATAGCTTTTATGACTTGGAGAGCTGAAAGCTTTGCTGACACAGAAACTTTAAATTAGGAGGCAGACACGAGATTATCAAAAACCTCTTAACCCCTTAAAATATTCTGTGTGCATGTGTGTATGTATGCAGGCACATATGTGTACATATTTGGATGATTTGTAGGGCATTCACACAAACCCAGACTTTTAGATGTAAATCATTTACCCTCACTAGTTCCTCTGCCATTTGAAGCGTAAGAGCTAAAGTGGACAAGAAGAAATTCACCAGAAATTTTCCCTAAACAAAGACATGCTAATGAAAATTTCAGACCCCTGCTGGAAGGTATTCAGACCATGTATTCATTTCAAAAAAACCTGTCTTGCAGCTAGATAAATAAACTACATTAGGTATCATGTTGTAAAATATTTATGGAGACAAAGCATTGGGTTTATCTGGTGTCATGGGTCAGCTTGGTCAGCATTATGTGCAGGTAGATAGTTGAACTCACCCAACTGCTTCAATTTCTCATCTCTCTTAAAGTTTTGTAGTAAAATAGCAAACCAACACTGATTACTGTTTTATAAAAATACCTCTTTCTCACTGAAGGCAAGGCCTGAATTTTGGGGGTGCATATGTTACAAAATAAGAAGCAGGATTGGACAGTTTACTTACCACATCTAACTTTTTGATTTAGATTTTGCCGCGGCTGTAAAATTGAGTGCACAGAAGATAGAGCTTGTGTTGGGAATGCTTACATTGCTGTAGACTGGGATCCAACAGCACTCCATCTGCGCTACCAGACGTCGCAAGAACGGGTAAAATTTCAATGCAAACCCTTTGTTGCTTGTTAATAGCTCTGAAGCACAACCCATTTCATCAATATTTCTTTTTTTCCCAATTGATGCTTCTTTTGTCCATTTAATGTTAAAATAAAGTCAGTAATCATTGACCAGTATATTCTGGATAAATTCATGTCTTCATGTTAGACCTCTTACGTGACCATAATGTGGAAGGGAGGCTTTTAAGAAACCACAGCAGTGTATTTTATGTCTCTTTTGAGTTACTTTTGATCTAGCCTCCAGAATATATTACAAAATAGTTAATTTCATCCATTTTCTAAGCACACCAGTGCTATAAACAGTTATGCATGTGAGTAAATCCATTTCCTCGCTGAGTCAACAAAACATGTCTAGAGGTAAGCCTGTAGCCGAGTTAATGTAGAATAGCGTCAAACTTGTGAGCTGAATATATAAACTTGTGCTTTATGGATAATTTTGTAAGCAAAACTCAAGAATAAGGACGGTGCGTTATATGTTTGTCTGCCTCTTTGTAATTGAAAAAAAGTTTCTGCTAAAACTTAGTGCACCTAGTTTTTACCTTTAATCCTAAATAACTATATGATGTTATCTGTATGATGCTGTGAATAGAGCCTTCCTCTGAGCAGTTTGTATGTGTTTCCAAGTCAGATACGGTTTTATCTCACTTTAGATTGTAGAAGAACATGAAAGTGTTGAACAAAGCCGACGAGCTCAAGCAGAGCCCATCAATCTGGATAGTTGTCTTAGAGCCTTCACCAGTGAGGAGGAACTGGGGGAGGATGAGATGTACTACTGTTCCAAATGCAAGACCCATTGTTTGGCCACCAAAAAACTGGATCTCTGGAGACTTCCCCCTATTTTGGTACGTTCTTGTGTAATTTTCCTCTACAGCAACAAAACCAAAGTACATTGATCACAAATTTGAATTGCTAGGTATGTCTCCTTGTTCTGAATAAGATTTGCTTTTGTTCAACAGTCACAGGAGGGGCATTGGCTCAGTTTGTTTCATGCATTTCTGTAATGCAGGCAAATAAAACAAACCTCAAATCCTTTTCTGAATCTTTTAAACTGACACATTGCAGGAAAGCGTGGTGTTTGCATTCAGTGTCATCTGTTCTGACAAAGAATTCACGCTTAGGCAGTCTTTCCAGTAACATGATCTTTTGTCTAGTTGTGTAACACCTGCATTGGTTGCTTTCCAAATCAGGTAGGTTATTCAAAACACACAGTACTGATGACTGAATTGAAGCAACCTTTTCCATCATTTCCTCATGAAAATGTTAGTTTCATATTTCAGCAACTTGATCCCAAAGTCCAAATTGTCACACTTCAGTATTGTTACTGGTTTTTATGAGCATATGATAAAATGTGTATGTTTTGGCAAAAAAAATATTTTTTTAAACAGTGAAATTTCTCACTTACATCTTACTGATGTAATCGTCCTCCTTTAATTTTCTCTAACATGTTTCTCCTTAGATCATTCACCTGAAAAGATTTCAGTTCGTAAATGGCCGCTGGATAAAATCTCAGAAAATTGTTAAATTTCCCAGAGAAAATTTTGACCCAAGTGCCTTTCTGGTACAAAGGGATCCAAGTCATTTTCAAAGAAAACAGCTAACGCTCCAGGTTGACAGCTTTCCTGAACCACGGGCTCTCCAAGGGGAGTCTAGAAAAATAGATCTGCAGATCACTTACACACCAGGAGAAGGAGAAACGCTGAACAGAAGTCCATCCTCCCTTAACACTACTGTCTTGAATAATATCAAAGGTAGGCGATCGTTAGGGAAAATTCCAGTCGTTACTGATATTTTGAGGGGCAGGGGGGAACTAGATTATGAACAAAATTTTTATGTTTCTTTGGCCAAAGCACTACACTTATTTTGAAATACACGCATTTCTGTTGTTGTTTGCCCTGGAAAGCTTAGTGAAGCTTTACCATTAAAAAAAAAAGAAAAGGAAAAAAAAAAAAAAAGAAAAAAGAAAAGAAGTTACTCAGTGACAACAGATATTGGCACTGTCTGGTTGTGTAAGTGGGCTGGATTAACAGTGAGGAATGTGCTCCTGCATAAAAGAGTTAAATTTCAGTTTAGAGGTGTATGTATGTGTATGTGCAAAGATAGCTTTACTTTTGTATACTACTCATCAGTTGTAGTGAAACGGTGTTTTTGAATGTTTGGTTATTAAAAAAAAAAAAACACTAAAAAAAAATTCTAGACTATGTGTTTACTTATCTTAGCAGTCCACATATTTTCTGTTTTAGCATCTCCGTCTTTGGGGAGGAAAAGTGGAACCAGCTGTCCTTCAAGTAAAAACAGTAGCCCAAATAGTAGCCCAAGGACTTTAGGAAGAGGCAAAGGGCGTCTGCGGCTACCACAACTGGGTAAAACCAAACTGTCAAGTAGCAAAGAAAATTTGGATGCAAGTAAAGAGAACGGTACTGACCAGGAGCAGAGATTTACTTCTGATCAAGGTGATGCTCTTACTAGAGGGCAGATTTTGGGTGGTAGCCAGAGTGAACTATATACTGCTCAGGACAGTGAGATGACTCTAGCCAATGGATACATCTGTGAGCAGAACGCATACAGTAACGGCAGTATCAACGGTCAAATTGATAACCACAGTGAGGATGATATTACAGATGACCAAAGAGAAGACGTCTGTGTTAACCCTATTTACAATCTATATGCAATTTCGGTAAGTTGACTTTTTTATGCAAGTAAACAATCTTTATGTGGCATTGTTTTCACTAAATGCATTTACTCTATTGTTTTCGTTACAAAAAGTAGGGATCTACTGAAAAGGAGAACAAAGTAGAGCCATTGTCAGCAAAATAAATTTGCCATAAAACTGAAAAGTGTATTTCTGCATAATGTTTTTTTCTGCTTGAGTATGTAAGCTTAGTCAGCTCCAGATGTATAGATTGTCATGAACCATTGTCACTCACGTCAAGATCATGACTTTGTGAATCATTTATTCTGTGAATTTATTTTCTTCTTTGTTTTCTTCAGTGCCATTCAGGAATTATGGGAGGGGGTCATTATGTCACGTATGCCAAAAACCCGAACAACAAGTGGTACTGCTACAATGACAGTAGCTGCAAGGTAAATCATTTATTTTTGTAGCAAATAATTCTTGTCTTGGTTACTTAGAGCCCACAAAATTTACGTCTTGTGAGATGAGAACTGTTCTTTGAAATCATAAGCATCTGAACAGTTGCATTGGATAAATATTAAAATTGTCAACTGAAACTGTACCAGAGATTTTTTTTTTTTATTTAACATCTGTTCATCAGCTTCTAAGCAAAGATGCTTATTTTATACAAAGATGGAAAAACTACTAAAAATGGAAGTCCTTTTTTGTTTTGTATTCAATTCCTGAATAATTAGGTTCTGAAATTTCTAAGTATTTGCATTTATCCCTATAAAATTTGTCGTACTTTTCAAGTAAATAATGGAGCCTGATAACTATAATAAAGGAGACAGAAAATGGGATTCTTCTTGTTGAAAGCAGCCAGTTAAAAATACTTTTTTTAGGGCACTTGCGTGTATTTTAAGTGCAGTGACAGTAGCGCACTTGTCCCATTGCGTTTTTCAGGACGCGTTTTTCTCTTTTGCAGGAATTGCATCCCGATGAAATCGACACCGACTCTGCCTACATTCTTTTCTATGAGCAGCAGGGGGTAGACTATGCACAATTTCTGCCAAAGATAGACGGCAAGAAGATGGCAGACACGAGCAGCATGGATGAAGATTTTGAGTCGGATTATAAGAAGTACTGTGTTTTACAGTAAGCAGGTGATCTTCCATGGACTGTTTGGAGAATGTGAGGGATAACATCCTGAAATTTATATTTGGCAAAAATGTTATTGAAACAGATAACCTAAGTGTAGTTATTGTACCCTGTGATCTGAAAGCACAAAAAGAAAACCCTAATTAAATAGCAGTTAATATAAAGATAGTATTGTTTTGTTCTGTTATCTCACTACATGCTCTAAACATTTCTGATGTTAGACATCAGGCTGAGACTGCCATTGGCCTTTAAATAAAATGGTTTGAGAAAAGCCGACTAGGACCAAATAAGAGCTAAATTAAATAGTCCAAATAAGAGCTAAACAAAGTAGTGTAGAGTTTACCAACTGTTCTAACAAACCCCTAAGGCTCTCTCTAGGTTTAAGGTAATGGGGAAAAAAAATTGTAGTGTTGTCTTTGGACAACACGATATTGCTACCTCCTTTTTCCTGCAGTTTTATTGCATTTTATTGGCAAAACAGGGAAAGCAAGAGAATGAAAAGTGCACAAATTTAAGGAATGAACATCAAGAGTAGGAGACGTTTCCAGTTTTGCCACCACTAGTGTGTGTCAGTTGCTTTCTTTCTGTATGTTGGGAGCACAACCAAATCATAATTTGAGAAGAGATTAATTTCTACGCTTGAATGGTTTATTATAATTGTGTTTTCTCCACATGTTGGCTGTGCAGATCAACATGTTTCAGGAATGGCTTTTCTGCCTGAAGAGTGCTATCTCAAACTTTGAGATGCCTCGAGAAGAAACTTCAGGTTGAAGAGAGTAGTTGTGATTACACGCATGGTGTCTTAAAATGTGCACATTGCACAAAATGTTCCCAGCTTTTGGAAGGAAAGATGCTTGAGCTTATGTTTCATGACAGGTGTTGCTTTTAAATTTGCACTTTTAAAAATTTGTATAATTAAATTCAAAAACATAGTTTGTTTTTGTTGTTGTAAGGGCTCTGGAGTGAATGGCTGTGAATTATCCACTGTGTATTTCAAACAAATAAGAAGCTGTGGCTGTCAGGTAGCTATCGTAGCATTCATGGATGGTTTTTTAAATTGGTTTCATAATTGAATGGAGGTTTTTTTTTTTTTTTTTTTTTTTTTTCAAAATTTCGTTGCCTTTTCAAATTTTCTTTTTTGCAACAGGTTATGCATATACTTGCAATTAAACCAGAATTGCTTTCCTTGCCCTTGCAACATGCTCTTGTAAGTCATTACAGGCTTATTGCATGAAGGGAAGCATGACTGAGTCTTAGCAGAGACTGGAAAGAAGGTGGTTATTTTTTGAGTAGGCATTTCTTTAAACATTTTCAGTGTTAAATTGTTTGCATATCTGAATGAAGATAAAAGTTTCACTCTTTCGGCCTTCTTCAGCTGAGTCTAGGCAGCTTACTAATTTTGTCACATGTCATCTTCCAAATTCTTTAGGTTTTGTATCTTCACTAACAAAATTGATACTTACACGGTTGATCTGTGAAATAACGTTTGGATTAATTCTGAGGTGTTTTACGAGAATGCCAAACCTACCAGTAAGTTTATAATTTCCAGACAAATCTGAGTTTTATCCATTTAAGAAATTACATCAGCTGATCTCGCTGTCTTTACTCAGGCAAAAACCGCCCTGCCTTTGTTGGTCGTGCCTCTTTGAGGACAGCAGATCGGTTCCAAAATAAGTATTGTCTTACTTGTAGTGTTGCTCCCTACCTATGTGGTCTTTTATCTTTAAAGTGGTCTAAACATTGAGACTGAAAAAAGCAAACATGAGTTGTGAATTTCTAGGTTAGAAGCTTTTTCAATACCCATTTGTCTACTCCTCCCTACGCAAACTCCATGATAAGTGACAGATTTTCAACTGATTTACTTTAAAATGTTTTATTTAAGCAGGTAGCACAATCTACTAATGTTATTTGATCTTCTGTGTTTGTTACATTGGTTGTAATTAATTTTTTAAATTAAATTAATTCATGAATTAGTAGTAAATTTATTAAGTTAACTATTAACTACATTCACTTTGTAAATTATTGTATAAAACTTATTGACAATGCACTGACTTTAGAAAGATGTTAATGTACATAAATACCTTGTAAATAAAATAGTGTTGATGTACTGGAATATGAGCTGTATTAAAAAAAAGGTATCGGTAATTGTATATGGAGTGAACCTGTTTATCTGTAACTATATTATTCAAACAAATTAAATACTGTGGATGCAGATGAAGTGTCACTTCTTGTCAGATAATTTTTAATATCTGTTTTCGTGCTTTGAAGTTTCTGTCCTGTTTTTATTAAGCTTGAATGGATTTGTCAGTCAAAAAGATTGGGATGTGTGAGCAAGCGTACAGCAGTTCTCTGCAGTTTGTGCAGCATAGCACTTAGTTCTAAGTACCAAGATATTTCAACTCTTGTTTTTAAGTTATTTTAGTTTTCCTTTTAAGAACGTTCTGTCCAGTTTTTTAGAATTAGTCCATTTAATCCTATTTAAAATGTGTGCCTGTGTACATGAGAGCGGGCGACGCTTTCCCTTCTTACAAATAAGTCTGAAGAACTAGCACACTGAACCACGTTAACTGAGTGGTTCTCACATGTTTCCGTGGTGTAATTTGGTAGATCTGAAGTGACATCAGTGATGACTTAGAAGCACAGTGGCTGCACATGGGATCCTACCCTTGAGAATCCTTCTGCATCATATTAAAGTGGCAAGAACATTAAATGTCTTTTGAAATATTGAATTGCTTAATTTTTGTATGTGTACTTGGACAACTGCTGTAATTTTATTCCAGGTTCTCATGCTGCAGTAAATAAGGCTCCTTTGGAGTTGAACAGAAAAGTAGGTAAAAAAAGGCTTTGCTTCAAAATGTCCCAGATATAATGGGATTATAAGAAAATTGTGGAACTATTCCATCATTGGAGGGTTTGATAGGAAGTTGCAAGACAAATCTTTTAATGGTGTGTGCTGAATTTTTGCTTTCAGGTGGACCTGGGGCAGTGCAGCGGTGCTGACAGCCACGCGGCGGCAGCGCTGCCCACCTCATCCGCTCTGCGAGCAGGAGCCTGAATTGGCGTTTCATAATGCACGCTCACGAAAAAGCTGATTTTTACCCTTTTAAAAGGAGAAAACAAAGCTGATCTGCGGTGGAAATCACCTGCGTGTTGCTTATTAGTGCAGGGATTTGCCTCACCAGGAGGAACAATTTCTGAAGCTGGAATTTTTTGTGTTACAATAGAATCTGAAGTAAATGGCACTTAGTGATTCTGTGTGTAAGCATTTGTTTTAATTGTTCTTTTGTAATTGATCAATAGGCATCTTTGGTCAAGCAGAGTACCGGTTGCCATCAGACAGAAGCAGCGCTCTCAACATACGATTCATGCAAAAGACACAGGAGCAGAAGGAAAGATGCAAGATAAAAAAAAATCAATATAGTTCATAGTAATAGGCCAAGGTCTGCACAGCTTCAGTGGAGACGCCTGGTCTTCTCCAGATGGCAGTTGGCATAGGTGGAGAATGAAACTGCTGCATTCGCCAGCAAAGGAAATTCTTCCCTTGTAGCTAAAGGAAGAGTCACATGCTGTAGCGCAGGCGGTCATCGTTTCCTCTGATGTTGTTTTGTAACCTGTTAAGTCTGTGAAATCACAGAATAACTTGGTCTGGAAAAAAGGAGGTCATCTGCTCCATCTAAATGGTGAAAGTACGCCTCAGCCTACGTAACAGTTCCCTGAGTTGTGGCTGTGGTCAACACAGGGGGTGACGTGTTCGGTTACATTTTGTTTCTCTTTACAGGTTGTGGCAAACGTGCCCCTAGGTTTCTTTGCTTTAAGAAGGGAAAAAACTTGCATGCCATCCTGAATGCCACTTCCTGGTACTACCTGCAGAAATAAGATGGGGTTTTATCTAATCAGAGGCTAAGAATGGCTTTTTAGGAAGATACACTTCAGCATGAATCCAAATAACTCTGAGGCTAATGCTAATGGCAGAAAGTCCTTGGGGAAGATCTTGCACAGGATACAAACTGAGTTCAGCCAGGTAAATTCTACTGGAGATCGGGCTCATTTGATCTGTTTACTGCTGGAGGAAGCACTCCCTGCTTGTGTCCGATCACAACGCTGAGATTTAAAAAGGAAAGGAAGAGAGAATACTCCATTTGAGAAAACATTTGGGCTTTTTACTCAGATTTGAGTATGAGGTTTCTTCTAGAATCTTTTCCATTCATGATGCACATGTTTGTTGATACTATTTTAATGCACGCCAGTGTATTTTAGATGTATCCTGCTGCTAGGTTTTAGTTGATGCGAGACATAAGGCTAACAAACTGGAAAGTCAAAGGTGAAAATCTCTCACTCAGTCGCTGGAGCGGTACCAGCTCTGAGAGAAGTGGGAGTAAGAGGTCAAGACTGATCATGCTATTGCTTTGGATATGTGCACTTTTAGAAGTAAAATAAAACTTCAGAAGGTGAATCCAGTTGTTTGTTCATGGAATTTCTGAAAAGAAAGGAAACTGTAACCCCAGTAACTGATAAGCAGGCTGTAGCTGAGCTGTATTTTCATCTGGAACTCTTCTATTGTTTACAAAAGGTAAGTTTGGTATTTTCTCACTTGAATCCCTTGTTCAGTATTGCTGTTAATAGTAATGGTGCTTATTCTTGGAAAACAACCCATTACAGCAGTGAGCGAGGTGAGCCCTTATGTACATGAAGGTTTTGCTCTTGGAAGAAGCACTGCCTTTGAAACAAGGACCTGAAGGTACTTCATGTACAGCCTGGGTTGTACTCCCGTGTTCCTGCTGTTGCTTCTGCATCTATGTGTGTTTGCTTATGTATTTTCTTCTTGATTGTACGTGGTGTTGAGACACTTCCCCTGAGCAGACACTGACTGTACGAGACTACAATTATAATGGCGCTTTTTTTTTTTTTTTTTTTCCAAAAAGGAAGTAAATCTGGTTTATTGGCAACTGGACTAAAGCCTGCAGCAAGCTGGTCGTTCAGGAGTCAGGTACTGCTCGGGGTTGTGGTTTTTGAATGTTTCCAAAACCAGCGTGGTTCTGTTTAGCTGGAAATGAACTATTGTTCTTATTTTATAGCCCTTGAAGATGCTAAATGGGTATTTAACCAAGGATTAGCATGCATGAGTCTCATCAAGGATGATGCCAGAGAAGCTGGTGTCTCTGGAAGTGAAGCCATCTCGTGCTGTATTTATCCACTGCAACTGGAGCATTCGTGCAGCATTAAGGGATGACTCTTGCTCAATGCAGTCATCTTTACTGCCAAGTGATAAATTTTCAGAGCATTCACAGTGGTCGTTCTTCACAAGTGTGGTAATTCCAGTGTCATTTAAGTAATCTCTGCATTTTCAATATTGAATATTTAATTTGAATCAAGGAATATGATCTATAGTTGCTCCTATCGTGAATTTGCCATGTTAAAGATTTTAGGTATTGAAAGGACAATTTAAAAAAACAGTCAAAAATTCTAATTACCAAAGATACTCTGGGTTTGGTAGTAAAGCTGGAATCAATTCAGCAGTGTACCAAAGGCCGTTAAATAGATGAAGGGATCATATCACTGCCAACAAGCCGCAGGCTTTTGCTGCTGCTGAGTGCCTGTTACTTCCACGATCAAAACCACACAAGTCTCAGGTGAGGACTGTCTTGAAATTAGCAATTTTGTCAGACAGGAGCAATTGTGAAATGCGCTGTGCTGGAATTTTGCCCACGTACCTGCATGTGTGTCTGAAGTGCTAAAAATACATGGCCTACCCTTGAAGGTAGTTGTGTAGCCCTCCTTTAAACCTGGAGTAAAGTCCATCAGCTCAGAGGCTGTTGGTCTTTCTCCTGGGAGGGGGAAGGATGCAGCAGGGAAAGTACCTTCCTATGCAAAAAACTCCTATTTCCCGCAGGGTGACGGGAAGCACAGATGCACCAACTCCTGCCAATGCCTGGCTAGTAAAATGAGTTGACCACCCTTGTTTCCCCGTAAATCTTAAAAGCCCAACCCTGAAAGTATTTTTCATCTTTATCCTATTGTTTGCATTGGTTCTGGAGTTCCTGGTTATGGCCGGAGTGTCTCCTCCTGTTCCCTGCATCCTTCTGTTCCCAGCACTCCCTGTGGTTGGCACAGGAGATCGTGTCGCTGCTTTTCTCGATGTCGTAGATTTGTCCGTTATCTACAGATCAGGGCCCATTCAGTGTCCTGAGAAAGCGCACGGACTGCGGACAGAGCCGCCCCGGCTGGCTGAGGGCCCATAGGATCAGCGTATGTATTAATTGCAGCTTTTGTTACTCTTTTTCCCTTAGGTCCAGTAAATTGAAGTAAGAAGTTAGTAAAATGCAGTCATCCATGCTTGCTTGATTTATCGTTTCAGGAAAATAAAAACCTGACAGAAGCTTGGAAGATTGTGCCTTTTGTTTGGGACAAGCCTCCGACTTCCTCGTTCACGTGTAAAAGATTTCCTGTTTGTGAAAATTAAAAGCAACGTTTGATAAGGTCCCTTTAGCAAAATCAGCCACAAACTGGCAAATGTATGAAGGATGCTTCTGGATTTAATGAAATCAAAATCAAAATTTTCTGAGTGCATTTGTGGAATCTAGAAACGCTGCTCTCGTTGATGGTTGCTCGCTTCGTGAGTCTCAGTAGCTCACAAAGAAACTAAACCAGATGGGTGAAATCCTGGCTTTTTTATCATATAGCCACACAAACTCAAGATTCTTGGGGTTTGGGGATTAAATAATGTTTATCATTGAGACAGACTTTATCAGTTTTCCTAGTTTTTGTAATTCAGTCCATTTGTCTGGGCAAACAAAAGCGGTGGGCTCTGAGGAAAAGTAACTGAGCCGGGCATCGGGGTACCCGCAGGCCATGTCATAGGCTCGTGTAATTCCTCACCTCAAGGCATAGTTGAAAGGTACTGGAAAATCAAGTTTTGTCTTTTATTTAGGTTTCATGAAAAGTGACTTCAAGACTGAAAATTTCTATTAAGTTAAATATTCAAGGAAAATTTCTATTAATTTCTTAAACTGTAGTTAATTGTTGTGCTTTAATGCAATTGGTTGCTGGCAGCATTTGCATCTTGCCTGGCGGTGATGCCCCTGAAACAGGCATCGGGGATAAACCCAGCCCAAGCTGCTTTCCTGTGCTTATTCAAGTCTGGGAGAAGCCCAGAGACAACAGAAGCGCGTATGAGTGCTCATTTTAAGACTAAAAAAAAAGATGAACAAGTACAAAAAGAACATGCATTTGTTAATTGTTAAGAGTGGAAAACAAATGTGGAAAAATAATGGCACAATACAGCTTTCATTTGTATTTAGGATTATTCCAGACAGATCTCGAACAGTTAAATGGTTCCTCTGGATGGATTTGAAGCTGCTGTCCTACTGTGTGTTTCCAGCCTGATTACCACTGCGTTGGCTTCCATCGCAGTCATTACTTGCTTTCCTGCCGGCGTTTGGGGCCAGGCGAAGGGGTCACACGGTTTCAAGGAACGGCGTGTGTTTTTTCCGGCTGGTAGCGCCGTGTGTGATACCTAACGGCCGTTCTTAACAACTCCTGGATTCTGATGTTCTCCTTAGTCTTTAGATACAAACCATCGCCTCAGCGCTGGTTCCAGCCATTCCTGTCTCTTGTCAATATGAGATTGTAAAAACAGAGCTAAGGCAGCTGAATCTCCCATCCCACGTTACCTGACTTACTGAACCTCACCTTCTAACTTTTCACACTGTATTTAAAAACCATGACTGCAGAGCAAACAGATGTCCTCAGGTGGGTCACGTGCTGCTGCTTTCGTTTATCAGAGTTCGTGTAGTTCCATCCCCTGAAGAAAAAAAAAAAAAAAAAAAAAAAAAAAAAAAAAAAAAAGCAGCAGATGCTTCACAGCCTTTGTTTGAAGTGTTTGATCTCCGAAAATGTAGGACTCCTTGTACTCTGTTGAGCAGTATTATTTATCTTAAGCACTGCTGACATTTTTTTCAGCATTAGATTTTTATTGGGTGCAAAGTGCAGATGAGTTAACTCATAGAGCTCTTGCGTATGGTGACTGGGCTTTCTGGATTTTGGGCATAGTGTATTTCTCAGTGGTTTTTTCCTCAGTTCTGTGCACCATGCCAAAATAACGTCCTTCTCCCTTTTCCAGCAAGTAGAAAGCGTGGGGAGCTCTAGGGGGCCTTACCAAGGCAGAGCTCATCTTCTCTCATGAAAGAAACAGATCCATTTCCCTGTTACTCAAACTGAAGGGGTCGGGGTTGTTTTATAGCTTCTGCCTTTTCCACAGGGTGTAACACAGACTCAGTACAAATTAAATCATAGCACGGAGTATCATTTTACATAGAACTATTGAATCCTAAAATAATTCAGGTTGGAAGGAAATTAAGAGGTGATCCAGTCCAGCCTTCTGCTCAAAGCAGTGTCGTCACTGGATTTGGGCATGCCCTAATACTTGCAGATACGGTTGTTTTAAAAAAAAAAAAAAAAAGGTAAAAAAACATTAAATGAAGGTATTTTCTTTTCTGAAATACCTTCTTTTTACTTTGGTTTATTAGTATTCTGTAACGGCCAGGTCATCTCATCTAGACTTCCAGATCTTGTCTGCAAACACATATCACCTTCTTACTGACTTCTATAGCTTTTTATTTCCTCAAATTGTCTTGCAACTTGTTTTGTCTTTACACCATCCGTTTGAGGAGGTTTGGGTCAAACTGAGGTAGAAGAAAGGAACTAAACAGACAAATAAATTGGGAAGGGGGTGGGTTATGTGCTGGCTATGTTTGGAGTAAAAGAAATAGTTTGAGGCAGCAGGCTTAACTCAGTCTGAACGTCAGAGAGAGGTTTGGCCAGGTATTTCGGTAGCTCTGGGTACATGGCCAATCTTGCTTAAAATTTGCTAAAATACGATACAGAAAGCACAGTATCCATCTCAACCTCTTTATGTTTAGCATACAATGGCCGAGATGGTTTGCAGATTAAAAACTGTCCCTTCACTTCATGCAGCATTTTGATGGTGAAAATATTTATATGCGTTATAAATAAACCTTGGCCTCCCAATGAGAAACTGCGGGGAAACTGAAGAGCGCCTGTTAGTTGAGAACTGGATAACAACAAAGGAAAGCTGCTGCTTCAGAGCCAGAAACAGGATCCAACACCACCAGTGGCGAATTAAGAAAGCCTTACAAATAATGTTTGTACTACGATGTTTGGAGTAAGGAGACAATGCAAGGAACAATGTGATTACAGAGACCTGGCCCTTGCATTGTTGGGCAGATCCCTCCTCCAAAGTGCTCCATTGACATTTTGACAATCGCCCCCTGTGCCGCGCTCGGTGCCAGCGCCGCGCAGGAGTGGACCATGGGGAGAACAAAGTGCACGGGAGTTGTGCATGAAAGCTCGCCCGAGGTAGGGAGGAAGAGTAAGGAGGAAGAGCTCAGCAATGGGGATTGGATGAACATAACTGATGCAGTGCGGCCTCAAAATAAACTAAAGATTAGGACGGCAAGCTTAGTGGGAGCCAGGAGAGTTTGCTGCCAGTGAGGAAGGCGAAGAGCACCCGGAGCCTTGTTAGCAGGAGCTGAGGCAGCAGACTGAGGGAAGTGATTGCCCCTCTGCTCGGTGCTGGTCAGGCCACATCTGGAGTACGGGGTCTGCTTCCCCGAGCCCCCGCCGGTTCCAGGCGGACAAGGAGGTAATTGCAGAGATGCCACCAGCCCCTTGGGCGCTGCAAGGCAGGAGGATGGAGGCAACAGGCCGAAATTTAAGGGAGAGTGGTTCTGGCCTGATACAAGGGGAAACTTAAAGGGGGCAGTGCAGCAGTGGGACAGCAACCATGAGTTTCTGTCCCTGGAGGTTTCCAAGAACCACCTGGATAAAACCCTCTGCTGCCTGGTGTGACCGACCCTGGAGGCTGGACCAGAGACCCCCGAGGGCCCTTCCAGCCTGAAATCTCCTGTGATTTGAACTCATTTCCAAACTCCCAAGGGTAGAACTGGCTGAACTTTTAAGCTCTGATGTTCAGATGTTCATGCAGCGATTTAAATCATGGCTCAGTGCTGCATTGAGACACTGGAGGTTTTCTTTTGTGCTCCACCAACAAACAGAACACAAAGATTAATTTTTGTTAGATGATGTTTTCCTTTTGAGGCAGAATAAAACCCCTTCGAAGACTTTTTAATCAAAGCCATTCACATTGTATCAGCGTGCTTCTTCAAGGGGCAGGAAAGAATTCTGCACAGGAAGACCCAGATGATGCACATTGGCAATTAGCACACGCTCATGTTTATGACCTTGCTCATGAGCAAGTGAACTGTAAATGTTTGCTTGCCATGTGGTCTTGCCTTTTTATCTTCGGTTTTGATTATAAAAATGTTCCTGTTTAAAAGACAGATGCAAGGGAATAAATTTTTGGGCCCACAGCCTCTTTGAGCATAGGCAGCCCCAGTATTTAACTTGTAACAAAGAGAATTTTAGTGGAAGCTTTTTGATAAAGAGTTGGCAGCATATCAGAGGACCAATTTGACCATGAGATGTGAACAAAGATGTCACACTGGGTGTTTAAACTTCTTAACTTTCCCTCTATATATTTCTTGAAATGATTATGAATGAAATATAAGCTAGAATACAATTGCCTTCAGAGTATAGGAGGTTTTCAAATAGTGACTCAAGTCATTAAATTTTACTTTTAGCGTAATCCAGAGATTTGGCTCCTTACGGAGGCACAAGGCAAAGTAGCAGCAGTTTAACGCAGTAAGAATTAAGAGTGACCTGAAGAATGATTAGCTTTTAGCACGAAATCTGTAGGGATAAGGAGCTCGGGCTGTCGTTTAGCCTATTTGATTGAGCAGGGACAAACAGGCTAGCTCTATTTTAAAATTGCCTTCCCTTTCATGTAAGTAGCAGGAGGTCTAATACAGCAAAAGACAGGTTGAGCGTGAAGAAGGGTAGAGTTCAAATAAATAAATACAAAATACAAAGGGGTGGTTAAAGGAAAGTAAGGGAGAGAACACAGATGTGAATATCCCCTCCTAATACATTTCTCTCTCAGCTGGGTTTGGTTTTGCTTCCTTTAACTGCTGGGCGTTGATGTTTCAGGGTAGAAAGCAGACGCCTGCTGTACCCAGGCTTTTGTGTTCAAGGCAGCACTGACCCTTTGTCTAACAAGTGCTCAGGCAGGTTATAAATCTGTAACGTTGCACTTCACCTTCCGTATCTCACTTAATGACCTTTTAAAAATAAATGGCAGAATAGCTGAAGAAAACAGTAGTGGCGATGGAAAAGCTGACACGTATGCAACCTGAGCTCTGATTTTTCAGATCGCTCCAGTCTGTTAAACAAAACTTCTTTTTCTTTGCTCTGTGGTTAAAAAAAAAAAAAAAAAAGAAGAAAAAAAAAGGAAAAAGGGAGACAGGAGAGTGTTTTCTTAGCCGGGTTCTGTGTCTTATAATTCAGCTGTAAACTGCTTCTGGAAAAATGCTGCGCAGAGTTACTGGCCTACAGAAAGAGGCTACCATAATTCAAGTACGAAAATAGGTTCTGTGCACAAATATCTGCTATTTTGTTTTCAGAAGTGTGTGGAAAGCTGTTGTTTTAAGGGGCTCTTGAAAAAGCCATTGGAAATGGCATTGTTTGTCTCTCTTGCATAAAAATGATCATTTAAGATTCGTGTCAGGCTGCTCTTCTGTTTCCCACCGTACTAAACCTAACGTACGTAGCCTTGATATGAAAAAATAGATGGTAACTTTTATCTGAATTCATGAAAATGCATACTATTCCAGAGGAATGTCTTGCTACTGAATGTTCTCCATCTGAATGAAGGGAAAACTGAGGTTTCCCACCATTTCAAACCGGTGCAATAATTTATTTTGGTGATGACTACAACAGGTATTTTCTATTCATGTGCACAGTAGTAAAACACTGACATTATTTTCTTTTGTTTATGTATTTTGCTTAAAATAAAAGATTGCTCCCAAGGAAGGTATTTGAGGAAGAGTGCTTGCAGAGAGAGGGCACATTTATTTTGGCTGGCTGTTCTGGCCTTTCAGCTAAAGAACAACCTGCGCAGTGCATGGAGCCCTTCAGCCTGCGTACAGCTGCCTTTGCCACAGTTCCTTTTGCTGTAGAATACCTACCCGAGCTGAACTGACTTGTGCTGACAATCCCTTGCAAGCTGGACCAAATATTTCCCAGTAATTCTACTGTTTGGATCCCCCGAATAATTGGCATACCAAAAATAGAGTGTGTTACCAGCAGGTCACTTGCACTATTTGTAGTTTTTGCACGTCCACGGTTGTACGCCCTGGCTCAGAGTGAATAGATTCCGAGTGAACCAGTTTTCAAGTGTCCTCACAGCCTTTATTTCTGCCAGGGTTCTTTAAATGGTTGCTGTTATCTGGTCTCACCGTTTAACTGAAAGCCTTGCGATTCCCCTGTGTTTTCCCTCAAAGCCACCGCGCTGATGGATGTTATAAGGTCAGTCTGAAAACTGTATTGGATACTTTTAACTCGTCACAGCACGTGATGCCGTGGCTAGCAGGGGGCTGCAAAGCTCGGCTCTGCTTTGCAGAAGTTCATACCCTCCGTATGCTACATGGCTGTGTTAACTTCTGGGTGCTGTGCTGTACCCTCTATGGGACTTTATTTCTTTCACCAGGCCCCTAATTCAATTTTTATTTCAGAATATTGGTATTTTTATCTAGTCTTTGCAGTTATCTGCTGGGGAGACCCTCGCGTGGCAGGTTATCCCCTGGCTGTGCGCTTCAGTCTATCAGCTTTGGACATTTGGCCTTTGCATAGATGATCCTGCCGGGGTCACAGATTCACACCATAAATCACTTTGATTTAATTTGTAAAAAACCATCCTGCTTTAACAAATAGCGTTCCAGATAGATTTGGGTTAAAGTGGTGTTGGTGCCTTGAGCCCAAACGCCTGACCCTGCAAACGTGAGCAGTGGAGAAGCAGCTTTCTAGGGAAGAGGGGGCCTGGGGGGAGCCGTGCCATTCCCTGTGATTTACAAAGCTGTCTTTGATTTCCTTGGTTTTCTGCTGGGCTCTGGCAGAGGTGCTAGGAACCCCTCTTCAGAGTCCGGTAGGCATTCCTGCATGCTGGTAAAAAAGTCAAACTCCCATTGCAACAGTAAATCTCGCTGGCTGTGGGTGGGTGGGTTCCCAGCCTTCTGCCCCAGTGAAGAAGTTAAATAGGAATGTAAAATCATTGCTAATGGAAATTGTTACAGAACAGTTAAAAAAAAAAAATTGCTATGATAGTAGTTTGTGTAGAGGACAATTTCTTCCAGGCTGGCTCGCTATTTGTCTTTTCGAACAAAAAATTTATTTGGGTCAATTTTTGCGCCACTTCTCCAACTCCCCGTCCCAGAACATCTTGCAGAGCCAATGAACTGGTAATCGCTGAAGCCGCATTACTGCATCGTGCCATGACACACAGGAGCAGCAGGCTGGGTTTGTGGGAAGCTGCTAGCATTCCGATTTACAATTTGCAGATAGTAAATGCTATTACAAAAAGCTTATTTATATGTGATTGAGCCTTGCGGCTGTAGGTGAAGGTTGCTGCCTACTCCTAAAAGTTAACGTTTCCTTCTTGTGTACAGTCTAGCTGCATATTGCAATATCCTCCCTATATCTTGTATCCTTCCACGTTTTAGGAATGTACTTGCCACTTCCTTTTATTTCATGTGTTACTACTTCCACTGGTACGTGTGATATGTGATATATGTGTGTGTATGCCTATATACAGGTACCTACGGAAATCTGAGGTCTTTCTTACAATTGTCTTCTGTCCCTTTAATCTGAGTTGCCATAACTTCTCCAATCTGTCAGGAAAGGCCTAATTCCAAGAGCTAAGGGTTGTGTTGCACAGCTGGTTTGCTCATATGAAAGACTGGCAATGGTGTATTTTGCTGTGTGCTGTTTATAAGACTGGGATGGTTTTTTAAAAAAGGGGGAAAAGGAGCAAGGGGTGGGAGGAGAAGAAGCTACTGCTCTTCCAGTATTAGCAATACTGGTACTGGTGGTAGTGTACTCTCAGAAATCATCAGTACAATCAAATTCCTCTTAATAAGAACAAACGACGCTGTTGATCGAGAACGTGCTGCAAGGAGCTGCTTATAAAAATCACTAAATACAATCCAGGAGTGTTAAAAGCATCGGAATGACAGCACTGCCTTTCCTTAAATTCCCTTCCAGGTAAGTCTGAATTCCAGAAAAACAAACCAGCCAACCCCCAGGATTAGGAGTGGGTGCAGAAAAGCAGAGCGCTGCTGGCCAAGCTTTTCTGGAGCGGGCGGCGCAGAGAGCGTGGTGCCGTTGTACTGAAAATGATCTATTTGCCACGGAGTATCCTGGGATAATTGAATACTCTCTAATGAGGGTGCAGGATGTGTTAATCATGCCATTTTGGCTCTCTTGACAGGAACTTGGCAGTAAGTTACAGCGAAGCAGGCACTGAAGTTATTACCCATACGACTGTCGGGTTTCATTGTTGTAGCATTCTTCCTGATTCTCTAAATGGAGAAGCAAGTTACGCTATTGCTTCTATAGGCTCTGCTGGCAGCAAATTTTGCAAAATAACTTTCATAAAGTAAACTTTTCCTTTCTCAGGTGTTGGGGTTTTACCCTTAGCTCAGTCTCTTTTTTTTTTTTTTTTTTTAGCCTCTGTTTATTTGTTTAGCCAGAGAATTGAAAACTCTAGTCAGCTCTATCTTCTGGAGAAGTGAAGACTTGCTCTAGCCATATATGTTTTAGTCCAAGGGGGGAAGATGTGCTATTGGAAGAGTTAATTCCATTTTATATAGCTTACTGTGCATGCTCTTTTTCTTTTGTATGCAAATTTTATCTGTCAGAGGTGCTTCTCTGTATGGACTCCTGTTGTACAGCCCTTTTATAAACTTCCTACGCGTGTTGCCCCCTGTTAGCAAACAAGCCACTGGGTTCTACCAAGCTGACATTGCTTTCTTGAGGCTGAATCTGTTACTGAGGTCATTTGGTACTTGCTGAGAAATGGCCAGGCCTGCTTTTTTTCTTTTTAATAAGCTTTACATGAGGCATTTATGAATCATGGACTGTGGATTGCCTGTTGTCCTCCCAACTCTCCCCTGTTGCCATCTCAAAACATTCCTAGGGTTGCAGTAGAAACCGTGCTGACTTGTAAAATGTATTTCCACGTAATCTGAACAGTTGTGTTTTATGAGCTTTAATAGCTGCCTTCTAAAATAAATCAATCTTGTTCCCTAACATGTGCATTTATATCTGTGGGATCATAAACCCCAACTTCCCGTTTATGCTCTCGCACTGCAATATGAACAATCAGGACAATAGAAACCTATTTCTGGGGGTTTTATATGAGTGGCACTGGATTCCTTTTTGCAGTGCTTGATAAGACACTGTGTTCTCTGCCGACCAAGCTGTTGTAAAACCACTGAAGTAAACGGACCTTTGGCAATTGTTCTGCTTTCAGCCTGCTTCACAGGCTTTATCGGAGCTCTCTATACACAGGGATACGCCTTGGGCTAGGACTGTCCCAACACCCAGTTCCCAAAATCTTTTGAGCTATATCCATGAGTTGGAGCACTGAAATTCTCTGAGGGCATGGAAACGAATGGTGAATCCTCCCCTTTACTCATACGCATATGCACAGAAGCCCAGGAGCCATCAGTTGCAGCTGAAGTTCAGCTGAAGGGGCTGGGGGAAGACTTCAGCACCTCGGTGGCTGGATTTGGTTCTTTATCCTGCTCTTTTAAGCGGCAGCCTTCCTTTCCGTTAAGGAGCTTACTGTTTTTCTCCCAGGATTATTCATAGGTTCAGCAGAGACTGCTGGGTGCCAGGATATAAAACATTACGTGCTACTGCATGTAAGAAAACATTTTGTGTAATGCGGAGAGTTTCACAGGCAACAAAGTCAAGTGACTCCAGGTTTTCAAAGGTATAGCATTCTCAATAGAAAATGACTAAGATTTATTTAGGGTTTAATCTCAACATCAGCCTAATCAGCAAAATGTAAAATTCTGCCTTCCTTTCTCACTCATAAATTCTTCATAACCACACATATCTGGAAACTAATCAATCAAGACCTTTCTCCTACGTGCTGGGAACAACGAGTAGCCTTAGTAATGTGGAGAGCGAATGGGTGTTACCATTACGAAGATAATTTCAGTAGATGGAAACTAATAGATGTTCACGAGGTTCTCCTCATGTGATAAAAAGCAAGGGCATGGAAAAGTTTAGCTAGGAGGGAATAGATTATAAGAAAACAAACCCCATAGTTATTAAAATAGTGTCAGCTCTTTTCACTTTTTTTAATCAGAACGGTGTTTGAGCACTAGATGTCTAAATCATTTCAGAAGACATCAATAGGTAAAAGATAATAAAATAATATTACAATCTTATACCTTTTAAAATTTAAAAAATTCAAAGGCATCTCAATTAAATGCTGTAGTTAATTACACACATAATTTTACTCGTGTGACTAATTATAATCAGGTTTTATGGGTGTATGTGGATTTATTTCTGATACTAAAAGCCCCAAACAGCGGGTTATTTTTAGGAAATATATTTAAACTTCATAATGAAAACTGCAATGTTCCCATTCTTGACCGTGGACTTGAATGAGCTGTCTCTGTGTTCAGAAAGAGTTTGGAGAGCATAGAGACGACAAACTGCCCCGGCTTTATCCAGCCTGGCTGAGGAGGTGACCGTGGCCCTGATGCTACTGCGCCATTGCTAAGGTTGGACTCTATGATCTTAAAGGTCTTTTCCAACCAAAGTGATTCTATGATTCTATGGTTGCTTGTGCTCCCAAATTCTTTCCTTGCCTTTTATCCTGCAATGGGCACCGAGTCCATGTCAGCGGCCCCGAGGTGTCGCCCAGCTCCACCAGTGGCTTCTGAAAATGCACTGGAAATGTTTCCCCCCCTTGCAAGTGCCGGCGCAGCCTCCTCACCCAGCCCAAAGCAACGCTGCTTTTGGGGGGGATTTTCTTGCGGTGTGATGTTTGCTGCCGTGTCCTCACCACCTGAAGCCTCAGGACTCCCTGAAACACGGTGGGGAAGGCAGGGCCTGGCTGTTTTATTCCCTGAGACGAGCCCCCGGCCCAGGGGCTTGCCGGGCTTGCTGGGGGTCCCCTCAGCCTGACAGAAAGGGACCCTCAGAAGATGGTGGCCAGCAGCAGGCGAGGTCTGTGGGTGCCCACCCCCAGCCTGCCACCCCTGCTGTGCAGTGAGAGTGTCTTTTTCTCTTTTCTCGCATTTTTTTTTTTTTCTGCTTTTCCCTTCCTTTTTTACTTTTAGTTCATTTTTTAAGTGGCAGGACTGCCCTGCCTGGCGTTTGAACCCAACTTTGGTGGCAGTGGGTGCTGCAGCCTGCCCGCCCACCATGCTCACCTCAGCGGGGCCCCGGCCTGGCCGCGCCACTGCTTCCCACGGCCTGCGAAGGGCAGAGCAGTGAGCCAGTCCTGTCTGCAAAGGAGATTACAGGTGGGGAAATAAGGCTGAGAACAACAAGGTGCGCAAAGACTTGCTGTTCTGAGCGCTGCCCCGGGGTATGGGACACCTCAGACGGGCGTCCTGGGCGCCTGGACCGCTTCCTTATGGGTGCATCTCCTGGTGCTGAATCAGATGCTTTCGTAAGGCCCTGCCAGCAGCAAGCGCGAGATGCAGCACGCAAGCAAGGTGGGTTTCAGATCATAGAATCATAGAATCGCTTTGGTTGGAAAAGCCCTTTAAGATCATCGAGTCCAACCGTTCCTCTAACCCTGCCATCCCACCACTAAACCCTGGCCCTAAGCACCTCATCTGCCCTTCTTTTAAATCCCTCCAGGGATGGGGACTCGACCACCTCCCTGGGCAGCCCCTTCCAGAGCCTGACAGCCCTTTCTGTGAAGAAATTTTTCCTAATGTCCAACCTAACCCTGTCCTGGTGCAACTTCAGACCATTCCCCCTCATCCCATCACCCGTTACCAGGGAGAAGAGGCCAACCCCCACCCCACTCCCCCCTCCTCTCAGGCAGTTGTAGGGAGCGATGAGGGCTCCCCTCGCCTCCTCTGCTCCAGGCTGAACACCCCCAGCTCCCCCAGCCGATCCCCGTAAGCCTTGTGCTCCAGACCCCTCCCCAGCTTGGTTGCTCTCCTCTGGACATGCTCCAGCAATGCAACATCTTTCTTGTAGTGAGGGGCCCAAAACTGAACACAAATGCTTTGTGTGATGCTCTTTGTCGTGGGGAGCAGCCTGCCAGTCTCCATTTCCTCATGTGTGTTCCTTCAGTGCATCTCAGCTAGAGTTTTCTCAGCTTTTCCAAAGGTATGAATTAATTCACTAGTAAATCCTGCATTTCCTTTTTTTTTTTTCTTTAAATTTGCTTATGATATTCTCCTATACAAAACATTTTCCACAGCCGTCGCTGGCTGCACAGAGCTACCATGACACTTTCTTCTCTGTCATTGAACCTTCACTAAATCCCATGCCACTTGTAGTGCTTATTGGAAGAATATCACCATGTCGACCTTTAACTCTATTGAAAAGAGCCTCACATCTCCGAGCGTAATCACTTTTGTGGTGGAGTGTTAGGGCTTGTGCAAGGTACAGCAATGGGCCTCCCCGTCTCCGCGGCAGGGGTGGTTGACATTATACCCGGTACTAACACATTTATTAGACTTCAAAACCAGCCTGGGAAGCTAGGTAGGCTTCTCTGTATCCTTTTTTGACTACAGGTGGATGGAGGATATTTTACATGGATTTGCTATATGACATCTGTTTAACAGGAAGGCTGCTGGCTATGCCGGCAAATGCTGGTTTCCCTGTGAAATCCGCTTCTGGATGGGCAAGGGAGGAAAAGAAAAAGCAAAAAGCTTTATCCTTTTCTCCAAGCAGTCCTGGAAAAACTCTCTACAGAAGAAAAGTGCATTTTGAGCTCATGTTTGTCAGCAGGACGAGCTGACCATACAATGAAGCTGGCAAGTTTGTTAAAATTCTTTGTGGATAATGTAAATATATTTCTTGTGAGTAATGGTTAGGTTTCCTTGTCTCTTTCTGCTTCCTGAGAAAATGTTTTGCTGAAAATATATTGTATTAGGAATTTTTTTTTTGTGCTTGCCTCCTCCTGTTTCCCCTCCCACTCCCCGCTGACCGTGGGATGATTGCAAAAGGAGTGAAGCTGGGCCTGTTTTCATATGGCAGGTCTGCTCCTTCACCTCTCAGACCTCTGACGGCTGGTGCTCAAACCAAGGTCTGATCCAAAAACTGGAATAGGATTGCTTTTGGGATGCATTATACAACACCATGTAATCTCAGTTTGGTCTATTTTTAGAGGGAGGACCTACCCAAGTCTGGTGAGTCCCTAGTTGTTGTTCAACCTTACGGTGACTGGACTCTACCGCAACAGCCGTTACAGGCAAACCCTAAGCCAAAATGCAAGCTTCCTCCAAAGGACAGAGTTCTCATAAGCAAAGCTACATCCAAACTTTGATAATCTCCCAGAACGTTTTGGTCTGAATGCCACGAGTTCATACATCTGTTTTTTTGCAATCCAAATGCTACTCTGCCTCTGACTTGATTCAGAATGACAAAACCCCTGCTGGTCTTTTTTGTTTTAAACCTAAAACATACACCTCTGGTGAATTTTAGTTTCCAGTACTGTTTCATTTTCTGTTGCGCTCCATTTTTCAGTCGCCAAAGCCAAGCAGTCTTCAACTCTGGCTCCAGCATATGTGAAACGTATTAGCAAAGTTCTCTGTTAACTTTTCTGTACGTGGGAAAATACTGTTCTTTCTGGGTCTTTCTAAATGCCTCTGTTCCTTCCCCCGCCCTTTCCTGTATTATCACAGCTTGGCTATCGGTTCTTCAGGAGTTACTGTTGTTTCCTAGTGTCTTCGCAATATAAGAAGTTTCATGCCAAATGTAGTGTAGGCACAATTCTTGAAAATCTGTGCCTGAAACTACCTGTTGAACGGCAAATTACTTTTCCATAACTATCTTCACAACAGAAAATCAAATGTCCCACTTCAAGCCTTCCTGTCTTTTACTGTTGTTTGGTTTTGTTTTTTTTTTTTAATTGAATAGCTTTTGCTGTAGATGTGTATTGATTTACTGCATTAATACTAGTCCTGTAAACGTCACGTCCTGCACCAGAACAGAATGTGTCTGCCTGGTTGCAAAGAGGTGCCTCTGACAAAGAACAAATTGAACTAGATTATCGACACAGGCGCAGATTGTAGCATTTCCCTTTTTCTGGTTGGCATAAATCATAGAATCACAGAATGGTTTGGGTGGGAAGGGACCCCTAGAGGTCCCCCAGCCCAACCCCCCTGCAGGAGCAGGGACACCTTGAACCACATCAGGTTGCTCACAGCCCCGGCCAACCTGGCCTGGAATGGTCCCAGGGATGGGGCCTCCACCCCCTCTCTGGGCAACCCCTGCCAGATTCACTCGGTAAAAATGGCCATACTTGTCTGTTCAGGTTTTATTCATGCTGAGGTTCGTGCAGAAGAGCACTTACAGAGGACAGACCATCTTTCCAGCAGATTTTTTGTTTCTTCATCTTAGTTATGTTTTAATATATTTCATGGTAAATAAGATCCTCCTTTATCATAACAAATTGCTGTAAATGCTCCTCCCTATCCACATGGTAAACTGAGGCACACCCTAGTGAAAGGTTGCCCCTGTGAATCACTACCAATAAAGGACAGTAGACCCAGATCCTCCGTAGTTTCTTCCAATCATCCTTAAGAGAGCTGCCTATGAAATGAGCATCACTTCACGAATTCAGTAAATGATCTGAACGGAGGGGAATGGTGGGCTCTTACACATACTCCCAGCAGATGCAGGGGACTTTTTTAGTGCAAAAGGCATTGCTCTCAGTAGAGGCATCCTGAGGAGTATTCACAACGCTGGTCTTTAAGACAGGAGCTCCCAGGCCTATGGGACTTTCGTATGTGATTGTGCTGTTTACCACGTTGCTTGTAAATCTTGCGAGAGAAATAAAATGTGAGCCTTTCAGAATACTTCCATTTATTGACCTGCTGGAGGGGAGGAGGGCTCTGCAGAGGGACCTGGACAGGCTGGATCGATGGGCCGAGGCCAACTGTATGAGGCTCAACAAGGCCAAGGGCCGGGTCCTGCACTTTGGTCACAACAACCCCATGCAGTGCTACAGGCGTGGGGAAGAGTGGCTGGAAAGCTGCCTGGTGGAAAAAGACCTGGGGGTACTGATTGACAGCCGGCTGAATATGAGCCAGCAGTGTGCCCAGGTGGCCAAGAAGGCCAATGGCATCCTGGCCTGTATCGGGAATAGTGTGGCCAGCAGGAGCAGGGAAGTGATCGTGCCCCTGTACTCGGTGCTGGTGAGGCCGCACCTCGAATACTGTGTTCAGTTTTGGGCCCCTCACTACAAGAAAGATGTTGCATTGCTGGAACAGGTCCAGAGGAGAGCAACCAAGCTGGTGAGGGGTCTGGAACACAAGTCATACGAGGAGCGGCTGAGGGAACTGGGGTTGTTTAGTCTGGAGCAGGCTGAGGGGAGCCCTGATCGCCCTCTACAACTGCCTGAGAGGAGGCTGTAGTGAGGTGGGGGTCGGCCTCTTCTCCCTGGTAACAGATGATAGGATGAGGGGGAATGGCTTGAAGCTGCGCCAGGGCAGGTTTAGGTTGGACATTAGGAAAAACTTCTTCACCGAGAGGGTTGTCAGGCTCTGGAATGGGCTACCCAGGGAGGTGGTGGAGCCCTCATCCCTTGAGGTCTTTAAAAGAAGGATAGATGAGGTGCTCAGGGACATGGTTTAGTGGTGGGATGGCAGTGCTAGGTTAACGGTTGGACTCGATGATCTTAAAGGTCTTTTCCAACCGAGGTGATTCTATGATTCTATGATTACACCTTGTAAACAGCCTGAAAACAAAACATTGTTCCTCTTAATTTCTTGATGCATTCTCTACGTGTGGGATGTTGAAGGATGTAATGGTGTGGTGGTGCATCCCCCCCGCCCCACTCTTTTCTCCTGGACTGCTTTACGATTTCAGAAACTCCCATCAGATCTTGGCCTTGGTGTAAGGAGTTGGATGATTTGATGTCACTGCCCATACCAGAAACTCCTACATAGCTGAGGTGGGGAGCGAGAACAGGAACAATCTGTTATCCCCCGAGAGCCTCAGGCTTATCTAAATCGTAGCCCAGGTGGCACGGTACCGTTGTTACTGGAATTCCAGTGATTACTAACCCAGGTTGTGGTCTGGACTGGAAATTTACTGATGGCTAAAGCCAATCATCTCATGAACCTACAAACAGTGGTCCTAAGTGAGGCCCTTTGCGCTCTCCTGGACCGCAGCGGGCTGTGGCCAGCATCTCCCTCGGAGTGGGACACCTCTCAGAGCTTACAAACTCCTAACCTTGCTAAAATTGCAGGTCCATCATCGCAGAGTGACTGTGGAGCCTGGGCTGAAACCTTTCCCTCCTTGAGGCTCAACCTCACCCACTGAGAAATGCCAAGCCATTTGATGTGAGTGTTTCACTGAACTCGAGGAGAATTTTTAACAGGTATACCTCTATATATATGTCTGTGTGTATGCATGTGTGAATCTATTTAAGTAGTCTGTAGATGTATGATTTAATTACAAAGTGAGTCTTATACTGCTACTAGATATATGTATTATCCTTAGACATAAATCATTGACCAAGTCTGAGACTAAGATTGGACCCAGCTGCACCCAGACTCCTCTCTGAATGAGTGTTGAGTGGATTCCCCTTCAGCAAGGACGAAAGAAGTGAAAACTCAAGGCAATGAAAATATAAGTCTCTGTTCAACTTTAATCTTTCATTTATGTTTGCTTCTCAAAAGTTTTTCAGTTAGCTAAAAATACAGTTAAAGGCTTAATCATTCCTCTAAACTTAAAAAGGTGAATTTGCTTTGCCAAGTGGGTTTTTAAAGCTTATATTATTGATTGTTAAATATCAAAATAATTTGTCACCCTGTTCTTTCTCCTTTGGTGAGCTGTGGTTAGCCTCACCACCATGATTTTCCTGAAAATGGACATAGAGCTGTGGCATAATCTCTGCAAACATTGCCCTAAAGAAAAAAATACAATTCTGCTAATACGAAATCTTATTTCGGTGTGGCCCAAATCTAAAATCCTAAAAGAAGCTGTAGCATGTTATATGGCAATAACTGAAGAAAACAGTTGTGTCTGTCTTCAGAGAGAGAACTGGAATAATATAAGAAAATCCCATTTCCCAATATACTGAGCTTTCCTGTAAGCAATTGGATAAGATCTGAAGAGATCAGTTCAAATCACAGTCTTCTTGGAAAACCTATGAATCTTAACCATATATGAATATTTTGCAGGTATGTTATTATATATAAAAAAAAAAATCATACATAATTGTTCACACTGAAATGTTCAAACTGAAAATTAAAACCTTCTAAGATGTGATACTGGAAAGAGCCGTTTCTTGAGCTGTCCCATTTCATTATGCAAAGTCTCATGCTTCAAATGCAGCCCTCCAAAGCGAGGGAATTTCCACAGGTCTGCAACTGGTGTATGTGCTTCGGCTTCCCTTTTTCCTCCTAGCACATCGTATCGGCCATGGGTATCCCAGAGCAGGATGCTGTACTAGGCTGAATAAATAGGCTTAATAGAGAAACCCTGACTCCTGGATCAGTAGATTAGATTAAAGGAATCCAGCATCCTTACCTAAAAATTAACTTTCAATGAATTAACTTCAAAGGAAGAAGGGGAGGAAAACAGTGTTAATACAGATGAAATTTGTCACATGTGCTTCACTAGACAGGATGAGCCAGATGTTGCTCAGTTGTGTACAAGCCTTTTGTCTTTGCTGTGTATTGTACCCTCGTGTAGAACGATGTAGGGGTGGGAGGAATTACTCCATGGGTTACTGTCTTCCTGATTTGCAGTGTTGCATGTAAACATACTCCAAACAAAACCCTTCATAGGCACTTAAGAACAGATCCCTCTTGAAGTTCCTCTGTATAGCCTGTAAAGTGTCCTTCCAGTGTTGTGTTAAAAATACAGGCTGACAGGTAATCCATCCTAATGTTTTCTTTGTGGGGTTTGTTTTTTTTTTTAAATTCGAATCTTCATAGCTTTATCTCACAGTGCCTTCGAATTCCTGTGATCTAGTGCAATGGCTTTCATTTTATATGAGAGCAGCAACAGAATTCCTTGGTTAGTGTCTGGAGGAGGAAAAGGTTAAATTCTGTATTCAGATATGATTCATGGGTTGGTAGTTAGAGAGAATACTTCATACAACAAACCAACAGCAACAAAAAAAAACCCTTCAAAAAGCTCAGAACCTCGAATAGGGTGAGAAGTGTTCATTGGAAAAGAGAACTCAGGATGTACGTAAGGGCCAGGACCAACATTAAAACCTTAGCAGTAGGCAGGAGGATGCTGGCACTGGACCAGTACACCTTTCGTTCGTTCAGAAACTGAGCAGGCCGGAAATTTTCAACCATGTATGTTGAGTTCTTCTCACCAAAGCGAACTTCTGAGAATTGAGAAATCTGCAGACATTGAAGAAAGATAGATCGTTAAATTCTTTTTCCGCGGAACACTGGAAATCGTGATATCTGCAGTGCCTTACTCTGTGGCATTGGTTTGAACTGTATGGCTGCGTTAAACCTGGCAGGAAACAATGTGAGGGAGGCTACTGCCAGAGGTCACCAAGGGATGACTTCTTTAGCCTTGGAAATCATGGGGACTTCCTTTCTGTGTGAGCCAAATGCTTTGTCCAGCTGAAGGACCTGGTTACACCAGTTCTCTTGACGCACACAGTCCTGTCCATGTCCATCATGTCACAGTGACACAAGGTAAGAGGACTATAGGATTCCTTTCTTCACTTCAAATTTTGAATCGCTTCAGCAAGAAGCTGGCCCAGGGCAAGCAGATGCTCACTCTCGTGTACTGTGCTATGCTCACCTGCGCGTGGCCGAGCACTGCCCTGTGACCAAAGTGATTATTTAAGGAACTAAAATCTGACGTTGGCTCTGGGCCAGGCTAGGCTGTCTAATGGTATTGCTGAGAGTCTGCTTCAGGACATCTGAATTTTTTTTTGTCGTGTACTCTGTCAGCTGAACAATCTGCCGGTTAGAGGCAGTCACGTTTCAGTCTCCCGTTCCTCTCTGCAGGACAAAAATGGGCTGCTTAAAGCTGGTGCTGATAGACTCTAAATTTGGATTTTGAGGTATTCTGTTCTGATATCCTAATACTTAGGACCACAGGAGAAAAGCAGTGAAATTTGGGGGTGAGCGGATGACTACAGTGGAAGTGCTGCTGACGAAGCGCTGAGCTAGGTGTTTACCTGTGAGGGTTTTTGGCTTTCTTTTCACATCGTCATTTCCCCTTCCTTCCCCTTTCCTGCCATTTTTTGAGAGATGATTTAATGGAGTCAAAACACTGGCACCAGGGAGTACGTTTAGGCCAATGCCAAGCAAGCGTGTGTGCGTCATCGGGACAAAGCAGGGGGAGCGGCTGACAAATCCGTGTTAAATTCTGTGAGTGAGCAGGCAGCTGAAGGGGCAAAATAACCTAAGCAGACCTTGCAGGTTACCCCTCTGCGGCTTACCTGAGAAACACTGAGTTCAATGGGCTTCTCAAATACTGTCCAGATGACACCCTCATGGCAGTCAGGAGTGGTGAGGGAGCCCACGTACCGATAGTACCTTTCCAGGTCTTCCTCACGTGGGAGTAGGGAACTCAGTGGCAGAGGGTCCATCTTTGCTGTCTGCCCTAGACAAAGCGAGTGGAAATAGTGCTTGTGACAAGCGCGGCTGCGGGTTTTGCTCACGCTCGCCTGGGAACAACGCGGCTGCCGCTGGTGGCCACGTGAAGCCTCATCCCCAGGCACGCTTCCCGTGCCGCCCGGGGCAGCCGTGCTGCGCTGCTGGTGAAACCTCAGAGCACAAGTTACGCACGCCAAGAGCCTTCACGCTCCGCGTGGTTTTCTTCTCGCTGTGCATCCTCCCGCAGCAACAGGAATACTCACTCTCCCGATGGGGGGCTTCTTCGTTGCGAATATGGAGAACTAGATTGTCTCCCTCCTGAGATTCTCTGACTTCTTGACAAACCAACCTTTACCTTTTAGCTTTGCCTTTCAAGCAGCAATCTCTACTATAATTAGAGCAGGTTTGGACCATAAACTACCTGGTAGTATATATCCTCGAAATAAATATACGTTGCGTTTTGACCAACACAAACGTCTTACCATTGTAGTTGATATTCTTCAATTCTTTTATTAGAGTTGCATAGTTTTTATTTTCTTCTTCAGCCTGAAATGGAAATATTTTGAATCCTAATCAGGCATTTCTCAACAACCGGTTGCTTTAAATTAATTGTGAATAAAACAGAAAAGAACCACAAGGCTAAAAGATGGCAGCAAGCAGAATATAGAAAGGGGTAAAGGAACTAAGTGCTGGCACTGAATGCTTGCAAAAGACAGGGAGGCTTAGGTCTTGGTCTACTGTAACATTAACACAGTCGATTACTCAGCCAAATTACTGGTAGATTTGAGATGGGCAATTAAAAATTTGGCTACCTACCTTTATAAAGAATGCTAACACAGCCACACCATCTGCATTTTTCTTCGCTTCTGTTATATCCGAAAGGTCTTCTCTTATGTGGACGATATGAAGCTGTAACACAATAGTCAAGGCTAACTATTTGTTCGTTCTCCTCTGCAGTTCGTTGTTGTAAGTGCAGCCTGGCTGCAGCGGGGCCAGAGCGGCTTTGCTGCTCGCAGGCTGGGGACAGACAGCTCGAGGCCCCTGGCCCAGGAACTATGCAATAAGTGGACTATGATTTGAAACTTCACTCGTCAACGTTGGTGTCATTCCATCCATCTCCCCGGAAGGTGAAGCACTCTGTGGACTGCTGCAGCCCTCAGTTTTCAGCCTGTACAGTGGAACAGGCAGATTTTTACGTCCTGGTTTGGAAGGGGGGTGGTTTACTTCCACCAATCCATGTATATCAGCACTGGTGACTTGTCTCACCGTGAAGAGAATATTTTTCTTTGCTTGCATATGTCGATTTGTGGTTGCGGTCCCAGAAGTGAATAGATAATCTGAATAAGCAGTGTGAGAATGTAATAGGACTGTATAGACTTTGAGGTGTTTCTCCTCCTCAAAGGCTATATAACCCCAGATTTGTTGTCTATCCTGTACCTTTGCTATGCAAAGCTAGTGTGTCTTAACCGTGTGTTAACGAGCAACATGTCCTCGGTTCTTTATTTCCACTGTTGGGGTTTCGTTGGAGAACTAGCCATAGGTTTTGTGCAACAGCATCTTAAAAAGCCAGGGTTCTTGAGTAAAAGCCCTAATCCACAAACAGTCTCACCTACCTCCATGGCTTGTTTTTCTCCATCTATGCTGTGCTCTGACCCGGGAAGGTATTGCAGCACACCTTGGACTCCCCAGTGGAAATGAAATTCTATCGCCTTGTATTTTCTTTCCAGACCTCCACCTCCAATTTTAGGGGATGTGCTTAATGTTACTTTAACTGGGGAAAATAAACAAGTAGAAAAATCACATCACACATTAATAGTATTTGAGAGTAGAGAGATGCATGTTCTTGAGATTCAAATTTATCCTAAGGTTCTGGCTTGGTCTTTCATCCTGAGTGTTCCAGAAGTTCAACTCTGCAGAAGCTGAACTCTTACAAAATGCTAGCTGAGATTAATTTGAGATGAAAGGGAGAAATATCATCACCTGCTTCCCAGTAATACGCAACAGTGTTTGGGCATCCCTCTATGGCACAGCACTTGGAGCTCCCGCTCCCATTTCTGCCTAGGATTTGCCCTGTGAACTTGAATGACTGGTGCAGAGCCTCGCTTGCTGGAGAGCTGAGCTACACATTACTTCAGCTGCATAAATCGCAACAAGATAAATGTGATGATACTAGTTTCCCTTTGTACAATGGGGGAAAAGGACAGAGCACTACTTTGGATTGTTCTGGGGTAAGGGTTTTATAGGCTTTTATGGCATCCGTTGATATCTCCTTTGACGTATCATCAGTTAATTGCATTTTGAAGAAAACCAGGTAAGAGACTGTCTTTCCTTAATTGCACCAAGGGGATTTTCAGAGCTTTGTTCACTGCCATTACAACCTCAGGACTCAGAGCAACCTATGCCTTTGAGAAGACCCCATATTCCTTCTTTTTTTTGTTATCTAGGAGAACCCCCTCTATCAAAGTATTCTTAAAAGTAAATTTGATCATGGTTTATTTGGTTTTTAAGCATCGTTTTTATCTCCTATTGTCTGCACCACAACTGTTGTTTTAGGCAGGGTTTAAGGATATTCTGTTTTAATTTAGAGTAATGTTGCAGCTTAACCCTAAGCATCTAAGTCATTATATCTATCTAATGTGATGTTTGATCTGTTGTGAATAGCAAAACAGAATTTTCTTAGGAGCTATTTTTCTAGCTATAAATCCCCATCAATTCCTGTGCTTGAGACTTTTAGGATATATTTTTAAAATTTACTCATTTAGACCTCTACATTAAGCACAGTGCTTTTCTTTCCATAGGAAAGATTGTTTTGACATGGATTGAAGCCCCAGAGATTTAATTTCTGTTCTGAATTTCAGATGAACTGGAAGCTTGCGTGAGTCATTTAGTTACTTTGCTTTTTTAGCTATAAAAGGATGAGTAACATATCTTTGTTGGCTTGCTTTATTTAGATTGTAGGACCTTTGAGACACTGACCGTGGCTATCTGCACATCATCGAACATAATGATAGTCAAATCGCACGTAGAGCTTCTAATTGCAGCTGCAATTTAAGCAATAACAGTTCCAGTGTTGTACTCACTGTAGCGCAGGAATTGGTTGCCCTCAGAAGGAAGAAATTTTAAAAGCCCAGATTAAAAACCTAATCCTTTTGCGTGTCTGGGAAAGATGAAAATTCTGACCAATCCTTCTGAATATTAATTTTTGTGTAAAAGATATTTCTATGCACAGTGACTGTATATGGAGATTCTAGAATATCATTCTGTAATGAGAATGTCATTAATCCACATACTAGTGAAAAGTCAAAACACATCTTTTTCTTATAGTCTGTCAAAATACTGATATTTTAAACTAGAATCTCTGGCTGTGAAAATTAACCAAGCTGTGTACCTTCCTACCTTTCCATTTTAAGTTAGGAAAATATTTGCCACATGCAACTTTCCATTTTTAGGGACCTGGAAGTTAAAACAATCCATCTAAGACTGTAAGAACATCTATAGGTAATTTAAAAAAAAAAAAAAAAAAGGACAACAGTTTTATCGTTAAAGTAATTTAGCATAATATTGTTGAAGCATCATCATTAGTATTGCTTTTAGTGAGGAAAAGTGGAGGAAGTGAAACAGTGCTAAATTACTACTACTGATTCACTGTTTACATTTGCTGTTCACTGATTCACTGTTTACTGAATCAGTAAGAAGCTGATCAACAAGCTCACGTTAGATTACTTCCGCGTGCAGTGAAAACAGGGTGAAAGCTGAGATTTGAGCTCGTTGTTTAAAGAACTAGGAAGATGCACACACTGCAAGCCACTGGTTGAATGACTTTCCCAGATGATGTTCATCTTCAGCAGAATTCTTATTTGTGCAGAAGCAAGAGTCAGAAAGGGCAAGCCCAGAAAGGAAGGGTACAGGAGCATTCAGCAGAAGCTATGTACCTCTGCCAAAACTGCTGTCTTAAACCCCTGTACTCACCTGCCTCCTAGTCCTAGAGGTTCCCTAGACATCTCGAGTTCTGTTTCTGCATATGCACAGAACCAATTTCTGCTGAGACACCCGAGGGCTATGTCCAGGATCCAAAAAACAGATAATTCCCACAAAGTACCCAGAAGACCTTGGTTGAGACAGTTTCGCTTCTGAAATATAGGGGTGCTATCTTATTTTTGCTTGATTGCTTTTAGGTAGCAGCAGTAATATCTAACACCTTGCCTAGGCCATGGAAGAAGCGAATGGATGGTTCCAAGGGAAGGCACAAGTAAATCCCATACTGACAGTAATAATTTGACAGTACTTGCCTGTATGTCCATTATTTTCTATTTTCCATTTTGAAGATCCCTTCAAATCATATCCTTCAAAATTCAGTGGCTTAAGGCTCTTGTCATGAACAACAGTTTTGGTGACAATATTGATCGGTGACTGTTTCTTTCCCTTGCAGGCATCAGCTATGAGATGCCATTGTCGAGGACCTATTTAAGGATGAAGAAAATATTTTTTTCTGTAGACTGAAAATCCTTCATAAAGCCAAACCACCAAAGAGTCAACAGATTCTTGCTCGGGAAATTGGAGACATCTTTGAAAAAGGTCTTTGGATGTTGGAATTTAATACAGGAACTTTCTTAGCATATAATTTTTTGTGGTTTTAAAAATACTAATATGTGTCAAGAATTTCTGTTAAGCTTAATAGGAAAGCGTGCATGTGTAAATGGCTGTAAAATAGAAAGTGATCTACCACCAAGGTTGAACTATAGAAACTATAGAAACTTGGAGACTGTAACAAAAACCAAAAGTGGTGGATGGTGGCGGTGCTGGGTGGGAAATGCTGTTCCCAGTGCAGTCGGTTCCAGGGAGGGCTGGGCAGGACACAGGGATGGGAGCAGGCAGCCTCAGTGGATGCTGCTGGTAAAACAAAAGGTGCAGTTGTAGGTAGAACATTAGGATTTTTCATAACTGTCTTTAAGAATTTAAATAGCTGCTTATATCCAGCTTGCTGGGGTGATTACCTCTGGAGCGCATTTAGAGTTATTTTTATATTTGTATCATTATCCTTGGCTGAAACAAAATGAAGAATTAGAACAAACACCGGTATCTTCAAAATACCCTTCTTCAGGTATCCTGTTTAGCTCTTATGTTGGCATACAACATGGTCATGCAGCATTAAATGCTGAGTTGTGTGAATTTTTGCATCATTTCTATAAAGAGGCCCTTTGCAAAACAGAAAAATCCAAGCACTAATGTGACTGGGAAAATAAATTACTTAGCAGTACCTTCACAGTGGAGCTGTTCATACTTCTGTGATTGATAGCACCAATGGGCTCCAACTAGAAAAAAATAAAAATCAGATACTGAAAATTAGATGAATGAAATGCCGTACAGATTGTCCCCCCAAAAAGCAGATGTGAAATGGATTCACAACTTGTGATCCTTGGAGAGTGATAACAGGGCCCACAGTTTTGACAACTTCTTGGGTTTGTCTGCCCAATTTTAATAGAGTAAGATGTTTCGTTTCTTAAATATATAAAACACGGGGGCTGGTAAGACGTGAGCGCTTTGGCTGTAAAGTGTGGGGCACACCATCCAGCAAGGCTATAGCTGGGTTCTGATACCAAATAATTCAGAAGAGAGCATAGAAATCCTTCAGGAGGCAGCTCTCTCTCTCTCTCTCTCTCTCCTCCTGGTCTTGAATGAATCAGTTAATATTCCTTCCAAAAACTGTGCTAGCATGAAATAATAAAACTCTGGATAGGTTACAGTTCCATATAATTTGGTTTTGAAACTTCGGCTTCAGCAACTTCTTGAGGCAAAAGCTCCACATCTGAATATATGTAGTGTTAAAATAAATTTCCTTTTATCAGTTCTGTACTTGCCATCCTTTCATATACTTGTAAATTCACTTATGCAGGATGACTTATCTCGCTCCGTTCCAGGAACTATTTTAAAGATTACGTGGTGCAATAAGGAATTTTAAGAACTGAAGGATCTCATTTCCCGAACGACACGAAGAATCTTTATTCTAACTCAGCTGTGATCCCAAGCAGATGGTTGCAAAATTTTTCAACAGAACGTCTTAATCTTACTTTTTCATTGTCAGAAGAAATGTGAAATTCAGAGGAAGAGAGCTGATTTAATTTGACTATGTGTTGATCTAGTCAGGAAAGCAAGCACTATTTCGTTTATCGCAGCACGCTTCAATGGCTGTTTATGACAGTTATAAAGTTTCAATGGACTTCAACAGGAATAGTTCTCTCTGGCTATTTAACTCCACTCTGTAACAATTCAAAACCTCTTGTAATCATGATTAATACTATAGTTTCTGTTTGCCTATGATTAGTAAATTATCAACATTTGAATAAATGGCTAATCAATTCCTAGGGATTTTTATGGAGGAGTCCCGTCATTAGATTGCTAATCACCATAATTTGTGGTCTTTTATAACACATCTGCTGGAAGGCTCATAACTGCTTTTAACACCTTTATCTTCATGTCAGTAGCACAGCAATGCCATCCATCTATTAATTATTTAGAATAAATTATAAATAGAACCTTGATATAAAACATGTCTAGGTATAACAACAGGGGGAGACTTGGATGAGCTTGTGGCAATTAATATAATCTGGAAAAAATTATACTGGTTTAGTTCATCTCACAAAAATTAAATTAATGCTGAAAACTATAAATCATGCTGGCTCACTTTCTAGTTTAGCAAATCCTTACTAATATTGAGAAGAAAAGTAAACAACATTGCTACATTTGTATTGCAAGAACTGCAATGGCTTCTACATCGTTGGTCCACTAATATTTTGTAATTATAAAAAAATTGGTTTCAATGAAGTTTTATTTTGACACACTTCTACACATTCACAAACCTTAGCTTTAGGACTTGCCATTTCTAAAATGGATTGTTGCATTTTTTCAGGCCCACGTACACAAGGCTGTGGCCAGACCTCCAGCGGCACCGAGCGATTTCTCATCTCCACTGGGAAACCGCAGCATCAGAAGTTCCAAGCACAGAATGGCACCAAGCGCCTTAATTGATATTTTAATCAATAAATGCCTAGCAGATACCAGGTAAGCCAAACCTCACAATGCTTGATTATGTTTCGTATGGGTTAGTGTTTGCATGGGTGAATGACTACAGACATATTTTTGGCAACCGCTCTAGTGCAGCGGTCAGTATATGATTTAACAACGGCTGTGCCAGCACCCATGATCGGGAGTGCTCAGTCTTTGGAAGTTGTGGTGCATGAACCTTCGGGAGAAAAAATACTGCACCACAGGAATGACCTGGACACCAGTTGAAGGGTGGTAGCATCTATGCGGCGTGAGAGGAAGGTTACCTGCAAAGATTTGGTCTCAAAACTGTTTGGGATGTGAGTTAAACCAGAAAGGAAAGTTGTGAGGTGAGAAATCAAGGTCGGTTGAGGCATTCTGGTCTGTTTACTGTAAATTCTTGGAACAAGGTCTACTATTCTGGGTTTGTATAGTGCCTTGCACAATGGGTACATGATCGTGACTTAGACATCAAAGCATTACTGTAATGCAAATCAAATTTTACAGTCAATATGATTCACAGTTAGGAGTAAATGCAGCAAGTTCATTGTTCTTTGGGTGCAAGGTCATGGAGCTTTTAGACCACGACCGCAGAACCACAAAAATCAACGACAACAGCAGGAAACACTGAGGGAAGGTGAATATCCCCAAATGATACTGTCAGTGGTCCCGATACAGTGTCTCTGTACCAGAGGAGTGAAGTGGAAGGGGTTATGGAGCCTTTCATTGCTGAGTCTGAGTCCAACCCTTCTCAAAGAAAGCAACCACTGGCTTTTTACCAGCTGAGAGGTGTTTGGCAGGTTCTCTCAAACAAGCTTGTGGGTTTCGGTCACGTCTTAGTAGGCCGATACATGAGCACACTAAAAAATCTTTCAGCCTGCACTAGAAGATGATGGGGAGAAAAAGTTTAAAAAATTAAAATAAAAAGAAATCCAGTCCTCAGGTGGCTATTGCCTGCTTACATCCAGCAGACTTGAGTGTCCTTCCTTCGTCTGTTGAATGCAATGTACACCAAGTAATTAGCATCTAATATTTGCAAGCTTTCTGCAAAATTCCTAATGTCTACAAACCAACAAAGAACTGGTGTTTGTCTATCAAGTACTTATCACAGTTGTGGTTTAGAAAGTTGGATGGTACCAGTGAAGTAGAACAGGATATACACTCAGCAATTCATAAGAGAAAGGTCCTTAAAGCTGTCAAACCTTAAACAATGAGCTAATTAAACATTGCAGAATGCCTGAGCAAACAATGAATTAATGTTTATTGTGAATTAGATTTTTTTTTTTTTTTTTGGTTGGTGGTAATGTAACAATAGAGAACAGGATCTTTCATGTAGGTGCTGCTCAGGAGAACAAAACTGCCATACCCCATGTCACTTACAAGGAAAATTTGCATGCGGACTTTATCTGAGTTAGGTGTGATTCCTCCCTACGTATAGGGACCTTGCATTTACAATGGTCCTTTTTCCCCCTGGGCTTTGTGGCTTTATTTCTGAAGCAAGAAGGGAAGACACTTGTCACATCCAGTCAGTTGTCTGTGGTCTTAGGCATGATTATGCCCTAAGGTATGTTGTCTAGTCTAGTTTTAATTGTCTGAGCGGCTCCTGCCACTTCCCTTAGGAGACTTTTCCACAGTCTATCAGTCTTCACTGTCAGGAAATGCTTCCTGTTTAATAGCTTACATTTTCCACTTGCTTATCTGCATCCCATCACTCCTAGAAATATCACTGAACCACCCTAAACAATTCTTTTCCCTCCCTGGTGTTTACAGCATTCAAATAGTTCCTTCATAATCTGTAATTCCTGTTCCTGCTTCATCCATCCCTTGTCCCATCTCCTGACACTGTGCCCTTCACCTTTCCACCATTTTCAATTCAATATCTGTTGTCTCTTTCTCTGAAAACCCTTTCTTACAGGGACTCAGTACGTAGCAGATCCCACCCTGCTGTCCCCTCACCTGACTGCTCTTTCGATCAAACCTCAGCTCCCCCATTCGCTTTCCTGTTGTTTGTTTTATTGCCCAGAAAAATGCAGCAGAACATGGAGGGGTTTGGAGGTTTTTGTTTGTTTTTGTCGTTGAGGTGCTGAAACCATTGCTGTGATACCAGCTGCCCTGCAGGTTTTCACAGCTTACTCCCATACCTTGCTGCTACACATGATTAAGCCATGAGCATCTACACCACTCAGGATAGTATTAGATACTAGCCAGGATTTCCCAAAGCTCCTTGCCTAATTGGCATTAAATAGAGACATTTGCATTGTTGTCACCATGGGAAGTAATAAATAGAATTCAATATACATAGATGTTCAGTATGCATAGACACCTGGATTTAGAAGTGCTATGTTATCGACTATATCTGGCTCTTACACTGTATTACGGATTCTCGATTTAAGCGGCGATGCACCATACCATAGGTGTCACCCTGACTTTACTGGGTTTTAATTTAGAGCAGGCCTGAGCTGGGCTGAAGGCCTCCTCTTCCATCACAAAGTTCAAGACAGTTAAATTTAGGGAGTCTCTCTTGGCGAGTGAGCAGTCCCACTTATCTCTGTTTCTTCCTTCTCAAATTTACAACTGGTTTCCTGACCAAAGCTGTTTCTTGGCACCAGGATAGCTGGAAAACAATACAATTACGTATTGTTTTCATTTTATTGTAAATGTTTTCAATTGTTTTCGCTATCAAGCCTAGCTTGGAAACTTGAGGCAAAAAAAATGCCTTCAGCTGAGAACTCCCTCTTCTGTTCACTTAGGCGGCTGGCTGGAGGACAGTGCTTCTGGCTGGAAGCCGGAGCGCGAGCAGTTTGCCAAAGTGCTATTGTGTGATCTAGGAAAAGACCCTTAAGCTCTTTGGACCATGGTCAGATTTGCCTGAATTCCATAAAAGTTCCTAAATCTACTTTGTTCTACTTGTTCCCTGCTTACTGCCCTACTTGGACCAGCTGAGCTTGGAAGCCCGCGCCTCCTGACTCAGTGCCATCGGGCAGGTGGTGTTCAGGATACCTGAAAACTGCCCTTTTCGTTGGCCCAGCTGCACAAAAGAGTCACTAAAACAGGTTTTGTCCTGCTGGATAAAGCAGTTGGAAATCTATTAGTTTTGTATGTTGATGGTTAGCTATTTTCATTAACTGTATTTAATCTCCTGAAGTGCGGATTACCTTTATGCCACTAACAGCCTGAAGCACTGGGGCAGTAAGAGTATCCTCTGGTGCTTTTTAGTTAAAATCCCTTCTCTCTCTTTCACTGACTGCCTCCTTTGTTTGTCCCTTTAGATCTCTCCTCACCCTCTTTCAGCCACGTCCTCGCCGCTGATTCCTTGTTTTCCGAGACGCACGGCTGAGAGTGCTCCCACTCCTCCATGCGTTTCAGAAAGCCCAGGCTGCCCGGGATGTCACGGTTCTTGTTACCGCTCCATTGTCCACCGGTTCCAAATCCATCCCTAAGATCTGTTGTAACCACTGGCTTCGCAGCAGAGTGAAGGCTGGCCTTTTCCATGGAAATGGCAAAAGCTAGTTTTGCACGCGGTATATTTTTAGCTTTGGTTTGTGTTGGGCTCGTTCTATTTTTAACTTGCTTTGTGAAACTTGTTATCTTCAGTACAAAAGACAAAGCAACTTAAAAGCAAGTGGAATCTACGTCTGTCTTTCTAATTAATGAGATTGCTGAACACAAACTGCACATACATAAGTCTATTTATACATTCTTAAGTATTACACATCCTCAGGAAGCCCTGATCAACTACTTTGACAAGCAAAATCAGTTCCAAATGTTTACCTCTAGATTTGGGTATCTCTAACCACGTAAAAACAAATGTTTGTGACCATTCATCTCTCGCCTATTCACTTTTACCTGGAAATTTTATTTTTCATAATGCTATACATCTGTATGTGTGTACCTTCCAAGATATTATGGGGTGTTACCCTTGAAAATAAGCTTTATTGTAGTAGTGAAGCGCTACAAGTAACCACGTCTGATCTGAGCGTAGTGTTTATCATTTGCACGTGTATACATAAATCACATGCTCAATGAGGCCCCTCTCTGTAACACGTATAAACTAAAGGAAAAATCCAGATTGGAGGACTCCAGATATGCCCTATGAACACTTGCAAACTACTTCCTTTGTGTCAGAGGGGGAGGAAAATGTTTTTAGCTGTGCCCTGTGATACTGTTGTAGCCTCTGTCATACATATGTGTCCTCATAAATTTGCTGTACCAAAGAAGGAAGCTGGCCTTTAACAAAAAATGAGTATCCAGGGCTAAGGTGATTTGCTTCTGTGGGGTATTTTGCTTTGCTTTGTTTACAGCAGAGGCAGTGTCAAATAAAATTCGGAAATCCTTTTTTAAAGTATTTAAAAAATTTAATTCAAGCGAATTACTTTGTGGCTTACTGTCCTTTTGTAGTCTTTTGTGCTGGGTTTACAATGACTGATCCTATGGCTAGAAATGTGACTACAAATCTAATAACAGGCCATTAGATATATTGTGCAGCATAACAAGGCGTCTTCTGCAACGCCACAAGCAGGGAAAAAAGCCTGTTTGCATGGAGCCAGCCCCCTGGCTGGGGAACTGGGCCTCGCAGCGTGTCTTGAAGACGGAAAGGTTTGTGCTGGTTATTTGGATGGCTAAGAGAAAGGTGTTTCACAGCAGTGCCTGTCTCTGAAACTGCTTTTCTGCTTCTAGTCTTCAAAATCTAAATGTAAGGGCTAGGAGAAATCGTGATGCCAGTTTTCCCAAGTATCACAGTGCACAGCTTGCAGCACATAAGGGATATTCCGATTCTTACGCTGATACCTTTCGCTATAGGAGAAAGGAGAGTAATTCTTAAGCTGACGTAATGTCACTTGTCACCTGCATATGGCTCCTAGGTATAGCTTCTACCATGCTCCTTTCCTTCCCCCAGAGCTGGAGTGAAGAGCAGCAGGGAAGCGCCCTGGCCTGGGCGCTGGAGAAGGAGGAGGTGATGCAGCACATTGCAGCTCTGCATGAGCTCAGCTAAACTGTGAGTTAATACAAACTGATGAAAACATAGCGTACTCACGCTAGTCAGGCTGATCCTTAATAATGTGACTGGGTCCACTGTGTGCGCAGAGAATTGCCCTCTCATTGCAAGCCACCAGAAACAGGCTGCAAACAAGTGAACAACGATTTTTGAACTTGCAGCTGCGATGCCCTTGGATGCATCAGCCTAGTAAAAATCTGTCTGCTCAAGAACCTCGATGCCTCGCAAGACATCACAGAGACGCATGCTGCCTTAGGCGCAGCATCGATAAACCAATGCAGGATTCATCTCATCTGTGGTATCAGCCATTCGTCACCACATGCTACACACAGTCACTCTTCAGGAGTTCGGAAGTCATGGATGGGGATGAGGGGCTGGATCATATGTGATGGAGACAGCAGAGGTGATCTTGTAACGCTTACATGTGTAATGCAGGATCTGCAGGTGAATGTAGACCACAGCAAGGTGTGACTGCACAGGACATATTCTTGAATAACTTCACACATAAACTAATGTGGAGAGAATCAAGGCATTCCTGTTCTGACACAAATTTATCCATTTGTGCAACACAGATGTATCTGGATACCCTGCCTGGCAGGCTACAGAAATGTAAGTTAAAAACATTTGAAAGTTTATTCCATCTGTAACTCTAATACTGTCTTGTAGCTGCCTTTCAGGAGTCTTCCAGTGACACACGGTGGTGTTTCTTTGCCTGCTGGGCTTGGTTCTCTGCCCCCCCAACTAAAATGGGCTGGCTACAACTAACAGAAGAGCTGTTTTCTGGCTCTGCTGTCTCATCTGCTGCTCTGCCACAAATGCTTTTCTGTCTTTTGCTGAATTTTAGTGTCAAAGAGAGGGTGAGAATGAAGTTGCTACAATGCCTTACCACTTTGTGCCTTTATCTAAGTGTGGAAGGAAATAAGTGTACTCTGAGATTGCAGGATTTGGATCGTTAGGTGTCCTGGTCAAGCAGTCTGTGTCCACTCTTCTCTCAGCTATGAACCCCCTCCAACTGTAAGCCAAATATGATAGTGGCTAAACCTCTGTTTACCGTAACAGTCCCTCTTACAGAGTTCATTTGCTAAAATTTAATTGCAGGATCCACGTTTAATGGGAAAGTTCATAAGTAAAAAAATTCTAGAGTTTCTAAGATATTAAGTACTAAGTGCTGCTACTGGTTCAGTACAGAAGATAGAGCTAGAAAAGTGTCTGCTGCCCACAGCCAGCTTGTGCAGTTTGCACAGGTAGGCAGGGAGGAGCCCGGAGCAGTACCGGGGAGCAGCTCCTGGCCCCAGTGCACGCTCAGCACCTTTCTTCTGACACGCAGAGGAGCTGGCAATGATGGCATACACAGATACATATGGGTGATGGTAGGCAGAGCCTTTAAATCTTTTGGCAGCTTGAATGATTACAAGGCAGAAAGAGAAGGAAGCTCTAAGCAATGTACCCTGCATACAGATCATAACCTCAGCTCAAAAGTCTGCCTGCACTGAGATGGTCGAGGTAACTACTTTGAGATAATGTCAGTGATAGCTTGTCAGTTGTATTTACTCATTTGCTGGATTAGGTGGGTGGAGAGAGGAAAATCCAGGTAACCCATATTTCCTAAAGCACCTATGGATTACTGCCTAAAGCAGCTATGCCTTACTGCCTTTTCTGTGTGCTCGAGGTCTTATATTTCAGCTCTTACTCTTCTTTCTTAAACAACTGAAAATGCAACTTTTCGTCCCAGAGTGTGGCTAAGTGCACCAGCATCCCAATTTTGCCAACCCTAAAATAGGTTTGAAATACGAATATAAGTATGTGTGCAGTCTATACCATTAGACTTGGAAAGGGAAGAAGTTAAAGCATCTCTTTTTGTGCTGATAGAGCTATTAGGTGTCCTTTGTATCTGAAGGGCCCTGAGGAAACATCAGACTGAGAATTAATGCCAACAACATCCATGCCAGCATGGTTATGTAAATTTTATGTTTGTGAAACTTAAAAGTATGTAAGTAGAAACATAGAAAATTAGAGGAATCATGTTCTATCATGCACCAGTCTTAGAGCATGGGAGAATGACTTCTCATGGCTTACTCCTGGTCTGTGATAAAGAAAAAGGTTAAAACATGCTGGGGTTCATTCCATTCCTCTTAAAGAAAATTATTTTTCAGTAACACTTGGAGCTTGCTGTAACCCCACCATGAAGCTTCTGGACGGACGTATATCACGGTCCTCTACAACTGTTGTTCTCTGGCTGGCACTAGACTGAACCTACCATTAATAAAACATCTCTCTCAGAAGGCTTGGAATATTCCTGTTGGAACACTGCAGATATTTTGCCTCTCTTCTGCCTGTCTGCAGCAGTACCAGAGGGTCACTGATCTCTCAGAGGAATCAAGCAAGCCACCTGAGGTGCATCAGGGCAGCTATTAATGGAATGTGCTAACTGAGATCCATGGAAGTCAGTGGATGAGATGCTGGACAGAGATTCAAGCTAGGTGGTTCCCCCTCCTGGTGCCAGTTGATCTCTGGGTGGGTGGCTGCACCAACGTGCCTTGGTTTCCCTTTTGCAGAATGGGGATAATGAAGCTTGCTTCTTTATAAAGCCCTGTAGGGACTATTAGTAATAATTTTAAAACGTAGGTGTTATGATATTAAGACAGGTCAAGGCTGGAAGCAATTTGAGAGATTAGCAATCAGCCATATTGACTGTTTAAGTATGGTGAATTATGAGGCTGCCCAGATTAGAAAACCAGCCCTGGTGGAGGTATGCTAAATGAGCTGGTAAGTGGCTATCACTCAAGCTAGTCCTGAAAAGTGGTCAGACCGAAATGAAATCCTTATTTTTTAAAAAAGATACCTTCCAAGTATAACAGAAAATAATTTGAGCTGATTGCAAACGTTGAGGTTTCTTGAAATATTTAGCCTTCAACTTAGCATAACGTGTCCTGTGAAGCTTCTACCTCAGGAAAAGGTTTGGAAAAGAAGGTGGGGGGGAGCAGGTTTCTTGTGCATTAATGACTGTGTAGTTTGCCTCCACACTCAGGGAAGAAAGCAGAAATAATCATGGTTGGGAAAAAAAGCAACAAAAAATATAATATGCATTCCCTACCTCCCATCTGCTAAAGCACTAATTATTAACACTGATCTAATAAAGCCAGTAAGGGTTGTCTAAATAGATCCTGTAATAAATCCCTCAATAGAGCAGTAAATTTAGCAAAGTGTTAATCAGTCGGTAATCAATAGCAAGCAAACACTACTTGTAGACTTTGTAAGAGCAAAGGTTCTTTGTGTTTCTGTTTACCTGTACCACACGTGGGAAGGCTCCGGAGAGAGAATACCTACAAAATACAGGCTAAAGAAGGGGAAGGTGTTTGAACTGTCAGGTAAGAACCTGGAAAAGGCAAGCTACTGAGTCACGGGTATGGAGAATTAACTAAGAACAGAGAAATAAAAAGGGGAACCCAACCCACCCCCATCCTTTTCCCCAGTGCTCAGGCTGTGCTCCTTAAGGCACTTTCTGAGCACCTCAGACCTCTGTTACTTTAAGTCTGACAACTGAATCCTGATCTGCTTTATAACTGTGTCCCTTTAATAGGCTCTTGGTGCAGTGCTTCCCCCTGATACCTCTGATAATATTGTATCTCTTTTTTTTCCTTAATGCGGTCTAGGCTATTTTAGAGCAAACAATAGCCCCTTCATTACTATTAAGAACTGCAGTGTTTATCTTTAATTTTGAGGCTGTGTGCTGATATTTACATAGGAAAGGTGATTTATTCAATGTTACAGCATTGCTGATCTAATAGAAGCATAAAAATACCTTCTGCATTTTTCAATACTAATTATAGAGTGCTATTTAATCTAGTCATCGTAAGTGCATAGTGTACTTAAGTGCATAGTGCATGGAGTGCAAAAATAGATGGATCTGCTGGGCTAATGCAGCACAGACATATTGTTCTTTCTCAGTAGGCAACCTAAGGATTTCATCTTATATCATAAACAGCAAAGCACTATGAGTAGAAAACTAAGCCAAGCTATCTGAAGTATTAAGGAGTTTCCAGATAAAGAAATTATGGTTGGATTTTTAAAATTTACATATACAATTAACTACAGACATCAAGTCAAACCTCGTTGATTTTTCTTGGAGGAGGAAGGCAACTAGAATCTCTAAAGGTGAAAAAAACTCCCACTTATTCATTCATGACAAAAGTCTGTGTCTGATATTTTACCACAAATAATAAAAGGCAGAGAAATAAATAAAACATTCTCCGTTTGTCATATAGAAGAATTAGAGAGTCTGTACTGCATGTACTGATACTTGGAAACAAATCATAAATAAAAGTAAGCTTGGTACATGGGGTTAGAAAGAGCAGGCAAGGACTTACCTACTACCTCTGTCTTGAGAATGTGCAGAGAGAACAGGACAAGGAACAGCAATTCCATTATCTATTTTAAATAGGCTCAGTGTTGAAACCAGAATTGATTAGAGGTCTTAGTATGTGATCATATTTCTGCTCTCAGTTTTATACTGGAGTAAGTAGTCCTGGACAGACCTGAAAGCCATAGCCAGGAAGGTGAACTCCTCCCCTTTGTAATTTCTCCTGATTTGCCTAAATTTATTCATTTCTCTAAAATGAATGGCAAAAGGAATAAGGCTTTCCAGCACTAAGCAAGTAGCCTGCAGTGAATAACTGACACTTTGCAACCTATGTACATTTAGTAACCTATTACTAAAATGCTACTTCTTTATTTACCGGTAGCTTTTTTTTCTCACAGCCCACACGACATTCGATTAACTGTGGCTGTGGGCATTAAGGTTAGTGTTTTATTTCAAACAACCCCAATGAAACAAACAAAACCCCAACTGCCCCCTCCCACCCCCCCACCCCTACCCTGCAACCCTCCAAACAGCTGCTCAGGGTTGGAGCAGATTTGGAGGCTGGAAAATGGGACTTTTGTGTGCAGTAACAGGAAATGTCTATTAGGTGGCATACCAACACCTTCCTTACATATGCTTCTGCACTTAGTGAATTAACTGAGAGCATACCTTTGGGGGTTTTTCCTTTTTTTTTTTTAATAATACTTTTTCTTAACTTTCCTGCTTCTGGTACTATGGTATAATATATGCAGATTTTTTTTTTCCCCCTCCCCTTTGCTTTCCTATCTGAATGCTTTAATTCCGTGTGTCTGATTCAGTGGCAATTCAGGCTTTATGTTCAACAGACAGAGGCGTGTACAAAAAAATGGCACTACTGCTTTTGGCTCTTTAGTCTCTATTACAGACACATTTTCACCTTTTCATTTGGGGCTGGATTTTGATACAGCTGAGGAAAGCAGATGAGGGAGGGCAACTTCTTCTTCCCCTTCCCCAAATGCCTCTCTGTCCATGGGGATGCAACCCATGTGCTGGGTTGGGTGCAAGAAGAAGAGCAGGATGCTTGACCCAGTGCTCCTCCGTGAAGGAGCGCACAGAGTGAAGTGGCGTTACGCTGGCTGCCCTGAGCAAGCCTCGTCATCCAGCAGGGGCTGAATTTAAAAAAAAACAAGGAGCCAAGAAAGTGCTTCTTGCCTTTAGCAACAGCTGCGGGCTCCCAGGTGAAGAGCGTGGCCATTCCGCTGTTTGTAGTAGGGTCGCACAAGATCAGGACCTGTAATAGCAATGGGAAACCTGACAGCCGACTTATGAGCAGGTCTTTTATTCATAAAAAGGATGGCTATAAATAACATTCCAACAATGAAGATTTGCTGGGTAGTGTTTTTCCATCCTGGATTAGGTAGATTAAAGCACGAACAGACGATGATTTGCCTAGCACATGGTGCTAAGATAAATAGTTACTGCAGTGACAAGAACAATAAGGGAATTTGTCGCATTTTTTAACTTCCCTGTCTGGCAGTCTCGGTGGAGCTATCTAAGCAAGGTGCATGCTGAGCACGTAGAGAGAGAAATGGGGGCGTGAACATGGCGGTGTCAGGCGGTGTCAGCCTTCAAGGGCATCTGCCAGACACTTTACTCTTGGGCTTTTCTCTTCTTCTTTTCTGGGGGCAGTCTTCAGTGGGGGAGCTGAACCAAAGCTCTTTGATTAATTTTTTTTTTTTTTTTTTCCTGCTCTATTTGTGTTTAGTTCTCCACAAGCTAAGAGCCTGCTAGAAACCCTCTCTTTAGGACTCAAAAATCTGAGGGTTAGATATTTTGATCTTGAAATTCAGGATTCTTGGGTTTGGGGGTTGAGGTTTTTTTCCCCTTTTGTCAACCTTCCAGACTGTCATTATTAAAGTAGTAATAAATTGCACCGCAGCCATGTTAACTAAGTCTTTATTTCTCCTAGAAAGTGAAGGCAGACTCAGGGAAAGGTTTCCCCTCCCTTATAAAGTCTGTAATCTAAATAAGCAGGACAGACATCTTGTGATCTCCATTATTTTTTTGGCTAAAGCAGCGCACCTGGCAGATGCTTGGTTATGAGTTCTCAGTGTCATCTTTGCACCTTGGAATATTTTTTAAAGGAATTGCACTGTAGATAAGTGTTACATAAAGGCCTTTGGACATTGAACCTAAATACACATGAGGATTTTGGTCAGAGAAGCTGAGAGACAAAGTTGTGCAAGGAGTCTACTGCAGATTGATGAATTCATGGCTCGTTTTTTCTGACATAATGATTGCAGTTGTGTCCATAGCTACAGGGTGGGTAAGAACAGGAGGGAATAGCAAAAACCGTGAAAGCTGCGCTTCATTTGTGGCCTTGAGAGCCACAGCAGCAAAGATTTTGGAGACGTTCCCCGCAGCCTGGTTTCTGAAATGCGTGAGACCTGACGTTAGCGTGCCGCTACCAAAAGGGCTTCACAGGAAGTTCGGAGAGGCTGACGTGACGGCTAATGAAGCTCGCATGACTCTGAGCCAAATGATCCTACCATGTGCTGAAGGGAGGAAGTCCCGAGCTGTTCCTAACCTTCCAGCTGAATGGCTGCTGTCCCCCCATGTCCTGGCAGTGCGGCCAGGAGGGCACGGGGGCCGGCGGGGTCGGACTCCCTGGTACAAATGCATAAGCGTCCTAGTCAAAGTCGCGCGGTGGCACAGCTCTTTGCGCTGGGAGGCTGAGTCATTGCTCAGAAAGATCTAAGGCTCGTGAGGACGAGACGGACTTGAGTCCAAATCCTGCTCATAGATGAGCTGACCTGGGAGGAATTGTCCCTGTGATGGGAGAGGGAAGCACTTCCAAGAGACATAAAACACAGATGAATTTCATGATTAGCGTCTGGGTGATTGGGAAACCTACCCTTCAGTGCACAAGAACATAGTAATTGCCCTTCATTTAGCTGTGTGTTGTAATTTTCTTCATTAGAGTTCCTTCACCATGGGACAGGAAATCTGGAATTTCATAGCTGTTGGTAAATCAGAAACACAAAGTCTTCATCCTTCACATGAAAATGTGGGCTGGCTATGATTCTCCCTGAGTCTGCTCTATTGGGAACCTTGTTCTAGTACAAGGTCATTTCCATGGAACAGTCAGAAGCATTTACAATGGCTCTTTATTTGGCCTTCTGCTCAGCTCTGGTGCATTAACTGCTGGCTATCTATTTTAGGCTGCACCGGAGGATTAGATCCTGTATTACCTGATGTCATCATTCGTAAAGCTGAACTTTTCTCCTTTTCCCAGTGTTTATGTAAAGCACTATTCCTGAGGTAGATGAACGGTCTTCATTTGGGGAGTGGTGAAACACTCGCAGTGTGCAGCTCAGCATTTCTTAGCCTTATGAAGATGTTTTCGGGATGGGGGGTGCCTCTCAGCTGTATATTTAGCTCTGCATGTTTACAGCCTTTCTAGTTGCTTTGCCTGGTTTTGAAGGACACACATTTCTGACCATTGTTTTCTTGTAACCAGAGTCCTCACCATGCCTCTGCAGTTGTTTAGTTCAGAAGGAAGATGTCCTTTATGTGGACCATTTCATCTCAAAAGGGGTAAGATGCATTCTGGCTTCTTCACACATAAATTATCGGCAGAAGGCTTTGTTTACAATACAACCTTGATTTCAGGTATTTATTGATGTTTGTCTCCCTTTAGACAGCATGATACGAGTTCCTCAAAGGTGAAAATAACAGTTCTGGCATCTCGGAGGAATCTTCTGGCTCTGCATTGACGGGGAGAGGGCCTGGTTTAGGGGGGTGTTCTTGCAACAAGCTGTCCTTGCCATTATTTTGTGGCTTCCAGCTAACATAATGCTAAACAGCAGTCGGAGACATTCAAGCCTGATGATTTTATTCACTTTACATTGCTGGTGAGGGCCATGAAAGCCTAGCTGGGACGTCAGAGAACTCAAAACCTGTGAGGCAAAAATTCCTCAAAGAGAGAGGGTGGAGGAGGAGTGGCGAGCTCTCTGTTTTGAAAACATCTCAGAAAAATCTTGGAAGGAGATCATACATCCCATTTGTGTCTTCCTCTCCAAAGAGGAAGACTTTAATCTGCATAAATTAAAGCATAAATTGGATAAATAGGCTCCTTTCCTGCATGTTTCTTATTTGCAGGCCTTATGATGCCCACGGAAAGACTGAGCAGATGGATATTCTTGTCTCAAGGCTTTGCTGGAGGTCATGGCAAGCAGGAATGAATCTTCCGCAATACTCAGCCGAGCTGCATGTCACTTGGTGTTTTTTGGCTCAGGTTGTGTGCTGCTGGTGGCTTGGAGTGCAGGGGCAACTGGGGAGGAAGCTGAACCCTTGCATTTCACAACAAACAAGGTCTGGTGTTTCAAGAATAGGAGTAGGAACTGGACGTGAGTTCAGGGAGAATGTGACAGGAGAGAAACCAGAACAGTAAAATCCCTTCTCCCTTCAGTGCCTTGCTTTTCTCGTGGGTATAGAGTAGGTACGTGACGTTGAAAGTAACACCCAATCATCTATAGCTTAACTGTGCTATGGAGTTCTTATGCTCACGGATGCAACTTTTTCTCCCGTAGTTTCAGGCATAATTCAAGTTTCTTGGTGTATTAGCGGCATAAAGGACGCAGAGAATTGCTGTTGCCGCACACTCAGGTAAAAGTGTATGTTGTCCAAGGGTTACTGCACAGAACTGAGACTCTCGGCTCCTGAACTTAATTTCCTGTTTTGAAATCACTGTTGGTATGCCGCAGCCGGGGCCTGTGTTCGGAGAGCTGCTGAGCACTTGTGAGTCCTGTTGGAGTCTGAGAGGTGCAGTTTATGGGCATTTCGGAAACTGCAAGCCCAGTTGTGTGAAGTTAGACTTGCCACAACAGCCACTTGAAATGAATGGCCATTAAAAATCCAGCCCAAAGCTTCTCCCGTCTCTTTCCCAGTCTCTTCAATGCATTCAGTGATTATCGTCTTCTCCACGGGCATAATCGTCCAATAACTATTATTGAACTTTGAGATTCTCTGCAAAATAATGCCATTTCTTATGCATGACAAATATCGAAACAATAGCAATTTGGACATTCAGATAAAGAAATAGAAAAACAATTATAGAACTAAAAAGTATTGTGGAAGGTGCAGTCTAGATAAATTTCAATCAAAGGCTTGCCAACAGCAAGGTACAGCCAGCGTTTAAAGTGTCAGCCTAAGACAGAGGAGACTAGATTCTGTTCCCTCCGTACTGGGCTTCGGTGTGATCTTAAGCAAATAATTTTATTGTTCTTTTCCCACTTGTAAAATGTAAATAACACTCTTTCCTCTCAGGTCTGTTGTGAGTCTAAGTACAGGAAAGACTGCAAAGTTCCCAGAATGGGGGGGTATCAGAAAACCCTTGAATCAAGGTTGCTCTACGTAGAGGTTTGGCCATGGAGTAGCCCTCTGCCTCACACAAGGTTTTCAGTTCAAACCACTTTTCACCTGGTTTTGAGAGCTCAAACTTTATTCCAGAGGGTTGGAATATGCAAATCTGGGGGCGGGGGTAATCAAAGCCTGCTTTTTCAAAGCAGTTTCCACAATAATATTCTCTCCTTTAATCTAGCAACGTTATGCTAATTTTTATGCAAGTATATTAGGTAAATAAGATTACAAAGCTTTTGTGAAGAGCTACTTTATGATATTTTTTATTTTAATTTTTTTATGATATTATTTTTAATTATATTCCGGTCCCGTTTAGTGTTTCATGCTTGACCACCAAATTTTCACATTAGAGAAATTTCAAGTAGCATTTTCAGGAATGTCTAGAGCACTTTGGAGCCCAAGTTCACGGGTATGCTCTTAGTAACTAGGGTATTTTTAAAGATGTTTTCCTTTGTGGACAGCCCGCTGTTGATCACAGCCCTCGGCCTCTCCCTCGGTTCACGGAGCCATGGAAAACACGATCGGAAGAGATCAGGAGTGCGTGTGGCTCAGCCTGGTGTCCTCTGCCGTTCCTGACCGATGTTCACCTGCGCTCTACGTCACCTGCTGACACACTTGCTGTTATTAAAAGGACTCGCTGACTTGTGCTGCTGGCAGTGCCAAGGTGACAGAAAGAGCAGAGCCCTTGTTCAGCCGCAACCTCACACCGAAGGTGCGGCTGCCGAGGCTGCAGGAGGCGGCTTACAGGCTGCACAAAGAACGGTTTGTCTGTCACTCTGAGACAAATATTTTATAGGATATTAATACATCAGCAGACTTGATTAACCCATTCTCAGCCGTTATTACTACATAATCATTCTTCGCCCTTCCTTGTGACCATCTGAAACACCCGTTACTTATTTGCATAAAGTATTTCTAGTATAGAATTGCATGCTAGCCCGAATATACTTTCGTACACTTCAACTTTAATAGAAAAAAAGAAGCTGTAGGATTTTCCTTTTTAAGCTCAACATTTTAGCACAAATTTCTTATGTTGTAAATTCTGGCAGAGCTGTCGTACAACTCACAGATTTACAGTTCTAGAGCTAGAATTGCTGCTGCAATGATCAGATGCCAGCGCTGAATGTGGAAAGCCCATAAACTTAGCTGAGCTGCTTTGCAATATCATGCTACAAAACTGTTACTACTGAAAAATAATCCTTTGTTAGGACAGCAGTAAAAAATAAATTAGATCAGAGTAACTTTGTAAGTAATGTGCCTTTACCTGGATAATTTTGCTAAAGGGAAGCTGCTCAGCTGCAGATAGACGCTGGCCAGAGCATATTGGAGATTCTCCCTTGTACGTGGGCATTTGGAATAAAACGTGGGGTGATGCAGAGGCGACCCCCACTTAGCATCAGCAAATAAAACCAGCCACTTCTGCGCAGAAAAAATATCCATGGTGCTGTTCCTATCGAGACCCTGCTGTGGTGCTCACCTGAGCCTCTCCGCTGTTCAAACCCCCCTTCCCCGGGGGGTTTGTTTGTGCCAGCAGTGCCCTCTGCTGTCTGGTGGCATGGAAGGCAGGTCCAAAGAGCTTTTTCCACCCCCCAGGCCTTAAGTATCTTAAATCTAGTTCTCAAAAAACATTTACCTTAAAAAAAAAAAAAAAAAAAAAAAAGAGAAAGAAAAGGTATAATAGTATTATGTTGGTTTATTCACGTACAAGTTGCACATTAACTTTAAATAAGCAAACACAAAATATCCTGTAACAACGGTGTGAGTGTAGCTGTCTGTTGTTCTCTAGCTACATTCTCATCCAAGACCTAAGGTGGAAAAAAATGGCATTTTTGGAACTGCTTAGGCTTCTTAAGCCTCCAATACAATTAATCTACTAAAAGGTTAAGCCATTCTCCTGTGTTTAAAAATTAATTCAACAACTCATTAAATACATTTTTTTTTTTTTTTTTTTTTTTTTTTTTTTTTTTTTTTTAGCTTGTAAAGCATCAATACCTCTGGGTTACACAAGGAAAGAAAGGCCATACAATTTCAGACAACCCCAGGACTCAGGATGGAGATATCGCCATGGCCCCGAGCATAGGAGGAGCCCCTGTGGAGACAAAGATGCTTTCCTTTTTGGATCCCCTTTGAAGGGCTGCAGTTCATCAGTTCATCATGCGGTTTTGCTCACAAGTCTGGGGTTTGTTCCGAAGGTATGATCTAACTGCTTAGATAACCAGCCACGGTGGGCCGCATCAGTTTGTAGTTGTAAGCGAGAGACAGTGAACAATTAGGTTCTGTTGTCTCTTGCTCAGCCTCAAGCACTTCAGAAGTTTTGCGATGGCGCTAGCGTTGGTCTGAAATTAGGCCTTGCATCCTCACTGAACTGGGGTCCGGGTTAGTGGCACAACAGGGATGTTCTTGAGTTCCATCATCAGTCACATAATCCCCCGTCCAAAACCAAAAAACAACTGCTCTCCGTTTTCTGACCCTCCAATTCTTTATCCAACTAATTTATTTGTGAATTAAAGCTGAATTCACATTCATTCCATTTTACAATATTCTTAAAGAGTTTTAAACTACTGATGTGATCATTCATCTTCACCAGAAGTGGCCAGGTTTTGCTTTTGACAAAGGTTGCTTTAAGCAGATCGTCTGTAGAGTAGTAAATATGTTTTCCACTTTTGGCTATCCTAGCAACTTACAGCTAATTGGCTATGCCCTGAGTTGGTAACCCAAATATTTAAAAACATGAGTGGTTAAAGTTTAATCCACTGTCATGACAATGATGTGGCAACAGAAGCCGTGTGTCAGGATTCATTCTCTGCCTGGAGAACAAGGTGGCAGCAACACTCACGTAGTGTGGTCTCTTATGGAATATGGGATGAGTAAAGCGGACCTCGTTAACGGTCGGAAGTAGGATTTTCCACCATGAATGGATACCCAAACTGCTCCGCTAACCACACTAAAATTTGGAGTCATTATTTAGTACTTGCACTGGGCATCCCTCAACTGACCATTAACATAGCATCTGTGATCTTCAACTGCGCAGTCATCTTCACCAGAATGGCGACAAAGGATCTGCACAAGCCTATCTCTGTACTCTTCTGCAATTTGGCTTTTTCTGATCTCTTCACCAGCTTTTCTGGCTTTTGGATTTCCTTGCTGTTCATCACCGATCCTGACATTACAATCTTTGGATCCAAGGATATGCTTGCACCTTATGCCTTATATACTACATCTATTTTATCCACCATCTATAACTTGGTAAGCATTGGAATTGAACGCTACCTGGCTGTGGCTGAAAGCATGAGGACACGATTCAGGGTTACTAGAAACCATTCCATAGCTGCAGTTTTGATTAACTGGGTCCTTGCTTTCTTTTTGGGCTGCTTGCCCTTGATGGGGTGGAATTGCTTGCGTATGGAAGAAAATCTCTCTGTCCTCTACAGCCCGTTTTGCGTCGACTACCTCATCTTCATCGCCATTCCCAATGTTGTGGTGGCTTTTATTGTACCTCTATTCACCTACCTTAGAATCATTATCATCTTGAGGAAAAGAAAGCTGCGAATGAAAGCGTGTGGGCAAGCTACTGGCACCTACAAATCAGCTGAAATCCAGGTTGCCAGAACCAGTATTTTTATTTGGCTTCTGGCGTTGATCTCCTACGCTCCTTTTTTTGCAGGAGTCATATTTGATGCAACAAACCATCAATGCCACATTGATCTCTACCCAGGTGTCTACATCTTTCGAAACTGCACGGCTATGCTGATAACCATGAACTGTTTGGGAAACCCCATAATATACACCCTGAAAGCCAAAAATCTGGGGGCTAAACTCAAGGCTCTGAAGTGCCTTTCTGCCAACCGTGTCCGCGCCTGCGCCATTGATAACGTCTAGCCGGGAGCACCCTCGGTGCAGGACTGCTGCCTTGACTGACCTAGTCAATGTTGGCAGAGGGAGATCCGAAATAAGCCCGGATTCCTGCTGGCTCCGGCGCCGGGGGCAGTTCAGCACCCAGGGGGGCGCAGAAACCAGCGTGGGCAGCCATGGAAGGGGGGGGCCGGGGCTTTGTGGCTTCCCTCAGCAGCTTTCACAGCCTTTGGTAGCGAGCGAATGGGGTGCAGCGTTGCGGCGGTTCGCAGCTTTCCTTCGTGAAGCGGTCTGGTGTGTGTGCCCGCTCTGCCTAGCCTCTAAATGGAAACGGGAGAGCTGTTTTGCTCAGAGATAAAAATAACTCCATTAGCAATGTTTACTTTGCATTTGGAAACAGGCTTCTGTTGTGCTCACTTTGCTGCTGGGCTTCACATCCTTTTCGTAGTGCTTTCATGTTTTGGAAGACAGTTAAACAACTAGAAAATGGGGGAAATGGAATTTTACTTTCTCATTTACAGTCAGTCAAATTGTCGCTTTGAATATTTGCTGAAGCTATTATTAACGGGGGCACTCAGCACTGGTTGACTGCAGTTTCGACTGCAGTATGTAGCTGGGTTACACTGTTTGTGAGACATTTGGGACTACACTTTTCATATTTCTGCTTATAAACAGAGGCACACCTCAGGCCGTGCCTTTTGAAATCTGCACTGTTCTAGGAGAAAACCTCGCCTGAATTCTTCAGTATCGGAATTGCGGTCAAGTTGCCTGTACAAAACAAAATAAAAATGTCAAGACCAAGTATTTTGTGTAAGGAAAAGTGTCTTATGCCCTTCCTCTCCAAAAAAGGCTACTGAATAGCTGATCTGTCAGATCCTAGCAGAGATGGATGCTTATTCTTAGTTATACAGGGCTATCGTCTAGAAGCACTTCAATGCTTAAGTTTCTTCTCTCTTGCACAGTTACCAAGCTAGAAGCCTTGATCGAATAGATCCTGGTGACATGAGCTCACCTTTCTGGTTTTAAAGTATGCTCAAATACCACTCGACGGTCTTACGTCAATGCGATAATCCATACTGTGATAACGTTCTCACATTGGTGACGTGCACACGCACTCAGCCCAGCCAAAACCAGCCCTTCCAGTACAAGCTGGACTTTTCAGGGGGTTTCTTTCCCGTTTGTTTGCTTTGTTGTCATTGATTCAGTGTTTCAAAGGGCTTGAGGGGACTAAGAGCGAAATCCCATTCATCCATCCCTGAGCGGGTGTGAGAAAAGAGCACATTTTGTGTAAGGAATGGGTTCACCCGCTCGTCTAAGAAATGGGCAAGTGCCATTACATTAACAAATCCGACTCGTAGTGTTTTATGCTTATTGCTGTCAAGCCCCTCTTCCATGCCACTTGAAGTTGCAGAAGTCCGGGAGAATTTCCTTCGTCTGAATTAAAATTCAGACAGTTGAGGAAATGGATGGTACTAAATGATACCTAGTTAAAATAAATTATTTAAGTGGATAATGTAGCTCAGGCAGGATAAATCTGGCTCCGTGTGTCTCTCCCGAACACCGCTGCGCTGCCAGAGCTTTCTGTTGACGCCACCACCCCCAGCCCCAAGAAGCGTTTGGCTGGGAACGGAACATCCCGCTCCCGCTGGGCGTATTTCATCCGAAACTTAACGGCAGGAGCCTCAACCCAAACTGCGGGGCCGACGGTAACGATCAGCCCGGGGGTGGCTTTATTCCGTGATATTTATTGCACGACGCGAGCTCTACTCATCTCCGCGTTGGCATTGGCAAGGCGATGGGTGATGACCAGCATCACTGTCCGTCCCGGTGACTGGCAGCCTGGCAGCTGGAACTCTCAGGAGGAGATATATGTGTGGGAGTGTGTGTGTATATAAAAAAAAATAGGTATTTTACAAAACTGTCCCCGGCCCTGGGGCGGCAGGCTTGCGCTCTGCCGCTCGGCGGTGGATTAGCGCGCCTGGGTGGAGGCGCTCGGCGCTCGGCCGACCGGAAGCGGGGCACTGGCGGGCGCCATGCGGGCAGCGCGGCCGTGCGGCGTCTGCGGGGCGGCGGGCGCGGCCAAGTACCGCTGCCCGCGCTGCGCCGCCGCATAGTGAGGGCCGGGCCGGGCCGGGCCGGGGGGCAGCGGGCGGCGGGGACCGGGGGGCAGCGGGCGGCGGGGGACCGGGGGCGGCGCGGCCCTGCCAGCCCGGTGAGGGGAGCGGCGGCCGCTGGGTGAGGGGGCCGGGGGACACACACACACACACCATCCCCCCCCCCCCCCCTTACCGGCGGCTCTAACGGCGGCTCTCGCCCCACAGCTGCTCGGTGCCGTGCTGCAGGACCCACAAGGGTGAGTGACCGGCGGGACGGGGACGGGAAGGGGGCCGGGCGGGCCGCAGCGCCGCTAACGCCGGCTTCTCCCGCAGAGCGATGCACGCCGGAGCGGCAGCAAGAGCGGGAGCGGCCGGCGGGCGGCCAGGCCCTTCCCGGCGGGGCCAGCCGCGCCGGGCAGCAGGCAGGTAGGTGGGACCGGCGGGCTGTGAGGGCGCGGGGACCCCTGGCCGCCCCCCCCCCCCCCCCCCCAGCCCCGCTGTCCTCGCCCGCAGGCAGCCCCTGGTCGGTGGAGGACATCCTGACCGAAGATGACGAGCAGGACCGCGTCCCGCTGCAGAAACTCAAGCTTTTAGGTAATCTCGAGAAGTCAGAAGTCAGCCGGGTGTGCGGGTGGTGGTGGCGGGGGCCTTTGGCAAAGCGAGCAGAGATGGTCACAATTCCCATGAATTCTTCGTGGAGCGCCACAGTTTATCCCAGGCTTCATTGCAAGGCCTTAAAGACTTAAGTGGCAGATAGCTGCCCTTTCACCGTGGCTCTCTGAAAGTTTATTTGCAAAGTAAGGGTGGTCTCAACCACATCTGTAACCGTTGGAGGTTAATACTGCTTATCTTTTTTTTTTTTTTTTTTTTTAAAGGGGAATCGGAAGAACTGAGAGGCTTGCTTCTGAATCCACACCTCAGGCAGCTACTGCTGACAGTCGATCAAGCGGAAGACAAAAGCTCCCTCATGAAAAAGTACATGCAGGAGCCGTTATTTGTGGAGTTTGCAGACTGCTGTTTGAGAATTGTTGAACCTCCAGAGAAGGAGAACGTTCTGCCCGAATGAGCTACTTTGGGAACATTTTTCTTTCCTTGAGATTTTTTTCCCTCTGATAGAAGAGAACCGACAGCACCCCTACTGCTGCGGTGCACCGTTCTGGGTGCTTCCTCAAGGTCTGGTCACGCTTTGCTCATGGATGTCAGTGCTCTGATTTTCAATTTAGAGTTGGTAAGCAGTGACACAGCTGTGTTGGAATGATTTCTAGATACTAGAAATTAAACTTGGTGTTCTGTGGACTTGCTTTCTGTTGGCACAGAAATACTGTCAACCATGGGAAATGTTGCTTCCCAGTAACAATTGTATTAAAAATACTTGCATTTATTTTAAACCACGAACTAATCTGAAATGGTTTTGTTAACTAAGCCTTGTTGCGGATGGTCAGATGCCTTTACAAGGTATTTAGCTGTTTATTTAAAAGAGGCATACACAGCAGAGCCGAACATTTTCAAGACCCACGTGAGCAACAAGGAGATGGCACAGAGTGCTTCTGACGAGAGCCCCGGCCCCTCGGCAGAGGCAATGCTATTGATTAGGCAGTGCTGGAAGGCATGGCAGTTGTGAGAGTACTTCTGTTTTGGTCCTATAGCTAAAAAGCAAGAGTCCGGTCTCGCTTTTCCCTGAGACATTTGCCGTTAGTGTTACTGAGTTGACTGCTGCTCCCATCTTCGGAGTCAGAAGTGGTGCGATGTCACTGAACGCTCGCCGTCAGTCGCAGTAGTTGTGGTGGTACCTCCACAGGACAATCCAGCGCCCATCAGAAATGTTTGCCTTGTTTGCTCCCTCATTACCAGCCTCTTGCTTCTCCCAAGTAGCGCCAGAAGCGTTCAGTTCAAGTATACATTGCTTAAAGCGCTTGATCTATTTTAATTACGTTGAGTGTTCTCATGGTAGTGAAATTTCCTCTAATATGTGCATGTGTGTGAGAGGAGGAATGCCCCCCATCTCGCCTTCTAAATTTGAAGTGTATTATAAGTACAATGCATCAATATAGAAAGCTGTGAGGTAGCAGCAGATCTGGACGTTGAGTAATTTGAAAGCAGCAGCTTGCAGCCAGTCCTTCCCTGAAGGAAATAGTACAGCATGTGAAGACGGCCACGACCTATGTTGGAAGGAGTTTTTTTCTGTCCAGTAAAATCTGGTTAAATCCAGTGATGGAATAGGCGTCCGTATGGGGGCTGACATTTGCGTAATGTAGGGGAGACTTCTTACAGTGAAACTTGATGGAGCCCTACAGGAAAAAAAGGTGGAGAGGTCAGTTGATGTTTTTGCCAGATTTTGAGCTAATTTTGCTATTCAAACTAAGTAGTGCTAATTAGTATCCAAGGAACTAGCGAATATTAATAAGGATTGAGGAAGACCTCAAAGGAGTCTTAGTACAAATGGATTTGAAGAAAATTATTACTATGAAGAGTACTAATACTGTAATTTGAACTGAAATTAGCTTAAACTCTGAAGATCTGAGTATTTAGTCACTACTGAACTTGGTACTGCTTCTTCCTACTTGTAGTAGCTGTGACCAGGCACAGGCTACGTTCTTGCACACATAATTTTGTGCAACCTCAAAAATGTACCAACAGAAAAACCAAGCATGGGCACAAGGTGATGAGTAACCGGAGTGCAATTTCTGAGAGAAGCCAGTGTGGGTTCAGGCTTGTTTGTAGTAAATGGTATCCAAGGCTATTCTGCACGTGCGTAGGAGATGGACTACTTGAGGGTTGCTCCCTTCTTTCTGGCCTCAAAATCCTCTGTGCAGTTGTCCGCACAGTCAATACAGCATTACTGGGATGATATTGATAGACCCAGTGGCTTTTCCCCAAGGGGATGCTTTTGCATGTGTTCACTTGTGCAACTTGAATCCCCTTAGCAGAAAAAATGCACAGTATGTAATAGGAGAGCCCATGCTGGAATCCTCTGCTCTCCTGAAGCAGAGCTTTGATCAGTTTGTTCCTATGATGGAGATTAACAAGAGTTTTCATGCCCAGTTGAAAGTCTCCACTCAGCCCCCTGTCTTACTTGACCTATTGATGTCCGAGTCATCCCTGCATATCTAAACCAGCGGAAAAAGAGAGATTGTAGCTTGAGAGCTGACTTCATGGCTGCTCTGCTCCGTAGCGGAGTTCAGGTTCCTGAACTCACAGCAGCTTAACTGTGCTGCTGACTCGAGCGTGTGAGGTTTGTTACCTGTGGGAGAGCTCTAATGGAGGTGATGCCACAGCCAAAGGAACAGCTTTCCACCTTGTAGCAGTCGCTCTCCTGTAGTACTCGGAGGCATGCCAGCAGGGACAGGTCTCGCCGAAGTCCCGTTACAGTAACGGGCGCAGCAGCCAGGGCAAGGCCCAGAGGCCAGAACTGAATTATTGCGTGCAGAGGCCAAGTTGTTTCCAAAGAGCGAGGTGGTTTGGCCGAGATCACCGTAGCTCCAGGAACTGAGAAAAACGCCTTTTCTTCATCCTCATCCAATTCTGCTGCTGCTAGCGCAGCCATTTTTGCCTGACAAAGAGATGGAGAACAATCTTCCTGAAAAAGATTCTCAAACACCTCGAACAAAATTTCAAACTGCAAAACTAAGAATCTAAAAAAAGAGGCATCTTAAAGGACAGGACACCCTCTGGGACATTTCCCCGTTTTATGAAGATAAGGAACCAGTTCATTCCGCAGCCTTGACGTCGCCACCCTGCAGAAGCAGGGGGTACTGTACAAGACTGGCATCCATCAGCTCTTCAGCTTGAGAAAGAAGAGTTTTCTGGAGAATTGACAGTATTGGGTTTCTACAGTTACCTGACAGGTAGATTCTTTCCCAAACACCAAAAAGCCTCAGTCGCTCAGTTTCAGTGCTTTCCTGTACCAATGTACTTACTTTCCATTTCCTCCAGCCATGCTTAATAACATTGGCAGCCCTGCGCATCCTTTGGAAGCGATTCTTGGCTAACCAGGAACGAATAGCTGAAGATTTAATGAAAAGAAATCTGAATACAAAAAAGCTCAGAAGCTCTTGCACACAATGTAAGGGAGATGGCACTGAAGCCTTCTCCATGTTCAATTAAATAACCACTCCTGCCACTTTAAACATCCAGTGTAACTGGAAATGTTACTGGTTATGTTCAGCCACGCCTTAATCAGATTACCTGCTTGGATGAGGGTTGCAGACCATCTCTCCTTCGCTAGCTTCTTCTGTTTAAATCTTCTCCAGCAACACTGGATGCAAAATGCTTTCTCATTTAACACCTCTGCTCTTCTGGCTTCTAGTTGCTCCAGCTGCATTGGGGATACGAGCTTGCAGTTAATACCAGGGGATGGAGTTGCGTCCCAACGCTTCCCTCTTCTACAGTCTTTGGTGTTTGTCAGAAAACCATGTGCATGGTTCAGTGTCCTAAGGCTGCTGGATTAGGTTTTAGAAGTGAGAGCACTTCATTTGTGCGTATTAGATAACATGTAAAATGAAAATGTCAGTATCTGAGGGGGAAAAGAGTGTTGGGGTTGGGGGGGAAGTGGACACTCCCAAAGTCAGAGTGTCCGCTGGCTTAAAATTAGCTCCACTGAAGGGGGTTGTGTTATGGCTGCATCCTCCAGGATGCAACCTTTGCAAAAGTGCTTTCATCTCCTTCATCTCCTTTCACCGAGAAGCTGCTTAGGCCTGTCAGTGTAGCCAAGTCTATCAGCTGAAGCTAAGGAAAGCTGTAGTCTTTCCTGGAACTGGGAGGATACAGACAGCGCTAGACACAAGTGCAGCTCCGTGTCCATTAGTAACAAGGATGCCATTGAACAAAGTGATTCTGATAGTTGGATTCTGATGGACATTTGATTTCGTTTAATAAGTTGAAAGAAAATTGCCAAATTCGGGTCATGCTGGCATTAGCAGGGGTTATTGCCTAAACTGTGGTGATAACCTGTGCCAGAATCCCCATTATGCTAGTACGCTCCAGAACTGTTAGCCAAGGAAATAGCACTCTTACCACAGAATTGGCCATAAATACTTTGGTTTTGCCACAGAACACTGAAGTGTTTTCCGCTCTGTTCCCCATTTGCTCAGCAGTAGTTTGTCCCGTAACAACATTCTGAAGGATCTCAAAAATGACAGAACGTGATGCTTTGTCATCATCCGCCACTGGAATCTCACCTGCAAATGAAGCGTCGAAGAGAAGGTATCACAAAACTTGGAAATCAGGCCCCAGTCTGTACACTGAGATTTCTTGGACATTTAGCAGGGATGCATGTACCACAAGGGGGGGAGGAGGTGATGGCTGAGGCATCACTAGATCTTAGCTGTGTTTAAGGGAAAAATGTGACAGCACAGGCATAGATTTCACCATGTGGTAGTAACTAGAAAACCAGCGTGGTGCGTTTTAACTAGGATGCAGGTTGGGTGCTGTCTTATCACCTCTGTTATCACCCATCTGTAGGTAATAAGTGTCATTTTGGGTAGACCTAGGCAATGGAACAGACATACGGAGGGCTTGGTTGTTCTCACATTGTTTAAAGCATCCTACATGGAAACGTTCGAACGCAACAGCAATGCAATTAGGAATAGATTGGAGCAAAGAAAATCTAATGAACCCAAAACTCAAAGCTGTTGGGAACAAAAAACCAAAAGCAAGGAATCAGACTTGTAGCCTTCATGTACTGAAGGATGCAGGAACAGAAAACAAATTCTACGCGACTCCACAGCTTTCACAGGGCATCAGAAGCAGCTACAGGGACATGTACCAAGCAGGAGTTTATTGCAGCAATAAGAGGTCATTAAAACCATTTCTGGGACACAGTACACAATTTTTTACACTATGAGACAAACAGGTTAGCCAGATTAATCTCTTTGGAAATAGAGGTAAACTTAATTCAGACCTGTCCTTGAAAGAGAGTGTGGTGTTCAAGGCAATGCTGCATGAGTTTCTGCATGCCCAGTGCCGGAACTTGATGGTCTTTCTATCTTTCCATCCTGGATACTGTTTGCTTTTCTGCTATAAATATTTCTAAGGAGATGAGAGCATTTTAAGGTACTGAAAACAAACATAAGCAATTCTTGCTTACAGGAAGACATCTGGTGACTATGATGGTGTTCATGGGGCTGGGCTGATAAGGGAACCAAAAGCTTATCCCCATGTTTAGGAAATTGTTTTGCTTTGTTTGCAGCTTATTGCCCACTGCAGATAAAAAGGACCAGTAACCTATCACAATGAGGCATTTCAGCTAATGGGCTTGTAATTGAGGGAGAAGGATATGGTGTGTAAGTAATGTCCCAGCCTGTACTTCGTTACTTCATTCCATTTCCGCAAGGTGAACAGATTTCCAGCCATTTTACTTATCTGACATAGGCTGGTACTTACTGGTCCTGCGTCCCACATCTACTGGTTACTTGAACAGACCCAGTGGGTGAGGACTGAGATTAATCTGGGAGAGAGGAGGGGGTTGCAGTAACTTTCAATATTGAATGTAACCACCTGACGAGCTCCTTCTGTCAGGGGTTCACACCAGAGCTGTTACCTTGTAGATTGGATCGTGTTTTTTAAAGTCCATCCTCGCTCTTGCTTAGAAAAAAGAATCTCATACAGAAGTTTGCAAAAGGTAGAAGCAGCAGCAGAATCCAGGTAAGCTAGAAGGTCAGTGTGTTCGGCAAGAAAACAAGGTGGGGAAAAAAAAGGAAGGAAGGAGAAGGAATGTAAGCAAAAAGATAAATGGTTTTCAAGTCGACTCAAGAACCAACTCTAAATCAAATTATATTGTGGGGGGGGAACCCCAAACACCATTGTAACTGTAATTGTTCTACCCAAGAGGAACACAGAAAAGCAGCAAGTAGATGACAGATTTGCAGACTTTTAAAAAGCCTGCTGTAAACGTTAGGGAAATTAGAAACTGAAGTCGGTGATAGATTAGAAAAATATTTTGAGAATAGTGGTGTCCCTAGTGCTGAATACAGTAACTGCGTCTGATCTGCACGATACCAGATTGGTGCAGTGGTAATTGTACTTGATAGCAGAGGAATTATCTACAGAAATGTACCTTTTTTCTCGGCAGTATGATAGTTGCTTTTATCAAACACTCTGTTCTTATTGGACCCGCATGATTTTCGCAGTATTTTGTAGCGCTCAGTGAAACTCTGGAAAGGGATCCTGACAGACAAACGTACAGTTAATTCTCGGCAAGTATCATTTACTATATGGTAAATAACCTATCCTTTTAGGGGGAAAAAATTGAGCAATGGCTTCAAAGATCCAGTACGTAGAACGCAAATAGACTGATGCCGATGTAGTCACCAACAGGCAAGAAAGTGTAGACTTCCTGAAGAAATCCAGGAGACTGCCTGTTGCCCAGTAACAGCCAGGGACCTTTGCCTGTAACAAAGACCGGGCAGGAATTGTGCTTGTTTGTGATAACGGTGAGCTTCACCCCATCAATGCTGAGCTGCCAAAAAACTGTGACTAGCTCAGGCCCCGTTCCCTCGATCCTCTAACAGTGGTCAAGAAAGCCCAGCAGGGTGACTGGCTGTGATGAGATGCCCGACTTCAAGATGATTCCACTTAGATGAATGCCATTTATAATCGTAATAATTATAATTTTAATTGCTGAAAATGTTACTGTGAAGCCACAGTCAATTAGAAAGCTTTAGTACCTGATAGTCCACATCAAAACATCTCTTGTTAACAGTTGGACTTGATGATCTTAAAGGTCTTTTCCAACCTAAACGATTCTGTGATTCTCAGACTGGAAAGGTACAGTGAGCTCTCAGACCAAGGCTGTGTTATAGGTACATCTGGACTTTGTTAGTATTTGGTATACTTTTAAGAACCCCATTGCCCTGAATGCCAGTTGTACTAACACTGCTGCTTGTGCTGTTGCTGCACTTTTGGACTTGCTGAACGAGCAGAGTTTCATTACCCAAAACACAGAACAGCAGTCCAGATTGGTGGCAGGTATTTTTGTCTCTAAAATATGGAAGAAAGGTGCTCAAGTAAGTTTAAAAGCAAGCAGTGAGCAGAACTACTCAGATAACTTTGAAATAATCAGTAGTTCTGTGGTCTGAAACAGACTGCAAAATACTTGGATTTCCTGCTTATAAGCTCTTCTGAATAACTAATGTGCCACTGATTGCTACAGAAATGGATTATGGAAGACATTGCTCAAAAAGTTCAGACTTACCTAATGGGGAAGCCCGCTGCACTGATGGTGACGGCTTCGACTATTCCACATGCCTGAAGCTGGCTGAGAACCTGAGGCAGAGATGGAGATGGTTTAGGTAACCCCTCTCTTTGTGGACGCTGCTGCTGCTAAGGTCTGCCCAGGGTGTGCTCGACCCAAAGCACAGGCAGCTCAGCTCAGCAACCACGCCAGAGCTTGCCCTGGTGTGCACCACCACACCGACAGCTGGGGAACGCGTGGAGAGGGCAGAGAAGGGGATTAGGCAGCCACCGAGCTACTGCTTTGAATAACTCCCAGAGTTAGGGTGAAGGCAGCGCTAACACGGAGGGACAGTCCTCGCGTGCCCTCTCTTGTGGTATCCACCCCCCCTGCACTCACCGAATGCAGCAGAATATGAAAAGCCAGTGCTGGTATTTTAATACTACTTGCATGCAATCAGCAAATTCTTTGAGTGTTTAAAATTAACGCAGTGCTACTCCAGCTGCTTGTTTTTACATAAGATGAGGTTCTCTGGTTACAGCTTTAGCGTCTGCTGCTCTGCTCCCAAAGACGTGCTGGTCAGCTGATCTCATCTAACTTGTCCTAGACTCCAGGAGCAAGCAAAGCTTTGTTGTGCATTCACCATGAAGGTATCTGTGTGACCAGGACTGCTGAGCAGTCAGATCACCATTATCTGTTTTGAGGGCTGGCATGGTAGCACCCCGAATGACCCAGGAGTGCTCTAGTAAGAGAACTTCTCATACAGCAACAAGTAAGTTGCATCTGGAAGAGCTGCTGTGCTTGCTAGCTCCGTTTTACACAAGCATCATCAGTGATTCTGAGAGGATGGTTATCTTGGAAGCTCCGCAGGAGAAAAAGCTGTTTCAAAATGTGCTGTCAAAAGAGCTTTGCTAGTGACTCAAGATGACAAGAGACCCAATGCAAAGCCCCGCAGAATGTCTCTAGGAAGCTTCTCCTTGACTCAGTGAGGAAAGGCTTTTGAAAAGTTACCTCTTCTCTTTTAAAAGTCATTGCCTTGCAGTCAGCGTTAGGCTTGATGCATCGGATGTAATGCGGTGTGGTGCTATTCAAAATCCGCATAAGATGTTCAAGTGAACCCTGCAGAAAACAAAACCAGGTTTAATTACAGACTCCTCCTCCACAGGTGGTTTAGCTAATCAGTGGTCTTTTACAAAAACAGTGAAGCCCTGTTTTGCAAGGATGGCTTTGCAGACTCAGTATTAGCAGAGCTCTCCTGTAAGGACAACTTGAGCAAAAAAAATCTGTTCTATGGATGCTTTTATAAAATTGTTGATGGTAAATTCAGAAAGTTTCCAAAACTGCATCAGGGCCACCAGCTGAAGCTAATGCTTCAAGAGGAACAGGTAGGAAGAAGATGCCCAACTGTTAAAGGAGAAAAGGTAAAATCGGAGTGAGTTAAAACCCAGAGAATCTCAGGAGTCTGAAGCTGTTTCTGTTTTACAGCTGTTTTGTTTTAATAACATTTACTGATCCTGGTCCAACGATACTGGTTTCTCATCCAGTTATGAAGACAGCAGTAGAAAACAGAAACTTGAATAGGATGTACCTTGAACTTTGACACCACTGTAACAACAGCTGCTCTGTTCTGGGGTTTGATGTTATTTTGGTTCCCTTCCATCACAGGAAATAATTTTTGAAGCAAAGGGTCCTTAGAATTCTGCAAAACGTGGACCAGCTCTGGTGGAATGGGGTCCTGCAAACACAAACATAAGTATTTGGACTTAGGCAAAAACCTGCCACCTTTGAAAATGACTGAAAATTCCACATGTGTAGATGGAATAGTATTTCTGATGCCACCTTTGACTTCAGAACAGCTGTAGTTTCAGATCTGACTACATGCATTCATTCACAGACTCAGGAACAGAAAACGACATCTGGCTGAACATTTAGCAAATCTAGTCAACTGCACGACTGCTCCTAATGTTGTTGTTATACAACTTAAGTGAGCTAGAAGTCTCAGGACTAGTTTAATCCCCCTAGGACAGTGCAGCAGGTATTAGAAAATCTATTAGTCTTCCTTTTAATTAAGAGATGGTACTTTATTGCATCACCTAATACCACTTGCCGTAATTGCTGGTGATGTCAGAAGTGGCAAGGGACCCTCATTCTGCAGACTGTTTCACTTATTCCTGATGGCACAGCGAGGCCAAAACTTGAGTTTCCTGGTACTTTCAGAACGTCCAGTAGTTGAGTCCATGCTCTTGTTTCTCATAAACTTATCTGATTTTGGGGAATTAAGCGCTATATTTATGGCTACAGAAATGCCCTGATGCCATTAACACTTCTGCATTGTCTCAGGCATGGAAGAACCCTGGATTGGTGACACATGGTCCACTTAATCCTCAGCTGAAAGGTCTGCTAACAAAGCGTTTGCCTGCGCCAGTGATGATTCACTGAAAGTCAGACCAAGAACATTACCCAGCTTTACATGGCCCAAAGGATTTATTTGGAGCAAGGTAGGTATAACCAGTAAGCGTTGCTGAATATACTTGTTAGTGGTGTTTTGATTTAAATTGCTTTTGGTCTTTAAGATTTTTTGGGTTGGTTTGGTTCTTTTAAACAGCTCTTTCTGAAAACACCTACCTTGTTTTTCTCTACCATTGTTGCCAGCTGATAGCAGACTTTGCCAGCATAATGTGAAATAATAAAGTTAGGCTTCTTACTAAACTTGTTTCGACTTAAACATTGATTATCAGACAAGGCTTTTTCAATCCGAGTTTGAAATAGGTCAGTGTTGGAGGATCTATTCAGACGGCACTCCTGCAATGCAAACGAGACAAAATCGCAGCTAAGACACTTTACATTAAAATCAGTCATTTTACTTATAGAGTTGCTTTGAGTACGCAAGCCCGGAAAGACCTGGGGGGGGGGGGGGGGGGAGGGAATGTAATTGAGGCTTCATATTTGAATCAGAACATCCAGGACCAGAGGAAAAAAGGCAACTCAGAATAGGAAGAAGGAGTGTCATGACTGTTATGAAAAATAAGCTCTGCAGAAATTGGTTATCTGGCAAGTTTCCTACTGACTTCGTGTTCGTGTTTTCTTTGGTGGTGTGGGCAGGAGGCAGGCAACTAGGCCAAAAGCATTAGGGGTTTAGATCCCCACTTACCTCATTCAGCAAAGAAAAAATGCTGAGAGGATTGCCCTCTATCAGATCAAGGCAGTTCTGGTTATCCTGGTAGTTTATGAAAGACCACTGCAGGCCTTCAGCTGCATATTCTTCCTGAAGGAAGAGAGAGAAACCGGTTACTCTGCAGCAGAGGGCACTAGAGCTCCAATAACTGTATGCCTTCTGGCAGTTTGATGCAGTTACTGTTTAACAAATTAATCCCAGGCTCAGCCTGCTCATCCAAAGCTCAGCTCATGTTCAGTGGCAATCTTGAGGGGAAAAAAAAAAACCAAACGAGGATATTCTACCCCAGGTAGCTTTAAAGTATGTAGCAGCAGCTCCTGCTGGAACAATTTGTTTAAGTATTTGGGAACCTCACAAATTTATCAGAGAGAGCTGCAAGGCTGCTTTACAGGGTAAACAGAGGCTACGGTCACGCTAAGCCTCTCCTGGCTGTACTGAATTTTGCCCTGAAGGGTAAGGAACACACAGAACTCCTTCCTTAGATTGAGACATAGCCCTAAATCAACCATTGTGTGCCAGACTTTACTAACTGGGCTCCATTTAAAACAAAGCCTGATGCAAAAGGAAGCGGGGCGAGATACTGGTTGAAATAATTTGTACAATACTTATGCTGAACTACAGAACAAACTGTCAGGAGTGTTTAACAGGCACAAGCTCTGGCCAGTTATTTTAAAAGTCTCCTGCCAAAAGCTTGCTCAGCAGAGTCACTAATGGCCTTTAAGTGGTTTGGGACACAGCCAGACCAAGAGAGGTAAGAGGGCAGGCAGTAATTGGGAGGGGTACTATAAACAGAGGTCATGAATCCATTTCAAGGCAAGTAATTGTGTGCTTGAACTTGGCTTCCATTTTCACTGACCATTAACCCCTGGCACACTGACGAGGGCAGGCATGAAAAAAAAATTGCTGGGTGTATGAAAGCACAAATTGTAGTCTAAGAAACACTTATCTCCTGAATAAACTGATAAAACTATGCCGTGAGACAGAAAGTACCATCACGTTGGTGCCATAAAGAAAGTAATTTCCCAGGTTCCAGTTAATGGCAAAGAGTATTGTGGTAACGTATGTGCCATGTGGAGGAATTCGGCAAGGACTGAGGTACATCTACTAGAGTAGCAGCCCAGGCCTGGCAGGGACGCTGCAGCTTTCAGAGCACTCAGATGAGAACTGGAATTAGCAGTGTGTGACCAGTTAGGCAAGCAACTGCAGTGTATTTAGCACGGTGCAAATACCTTCTCCACAGTGAAACAACACAACTCGTGTACCTCCTTGTTCAACAAATAAAACATGTGCAGTGTGTTTTGGCCTTTAAAGGTACCGGCGTGACAACTGGGTTTATGAAGCTGCTCTCCTGCAGCTGAAGGCCTCCACCAGGTACCACGTGCTATTGATGTTCGGGTTACAAGGTTCTGTTGGGCTCTCTGCCTTTGCACTATGGTCTAAGGTCTAGAAGCTCTGGACCCATCTAGGTACTTTATGCTTGATGAAAAGAATTAATGTAGTTATAAGCAGCAGCTCCAAGAGAATATAAATTTAGGCTACACTTAACTTCAAGAACTGAGTTTTAAGCGTTCATCTCTGAGGGAATGCAAACAGTCTAACAGAGCCAAGGGAGCTGTATAAGAAAGAGTGAACAGATTTCCAGTACCTTAGGAGAGAAAGCTGTCTCATTCCACCAGCTGCCCCACACTCTCCTCTTTAAAAAAGTAATTGTTACTCACATCCTACTGATTTCTGTGGCATTACTTACTTGACTGATGGTTGCAATCTGACCAGAAGCACAGAAATACAATTAAAGGGACAAAAGATGCTGGTTTAAAAGTCAATGTTTGATATTTGATCTTAGTGGGATATTACCTGTTGTGCCTTCAGATAGTGTGCTACAAAGTGCTGCTGCAGTTTCTCATTGGCGTAGTTAATACAAAGCTGTTCCAAGTTGTTTTCAGGGAAGGCTTCAAAACCATAAACATCCAACAAACCTAGAAGGAATATGGGAAGACAGTGCGCTTTGGCCTAGGAGTAGCTTGAAGGGCTTAACCTGACTCAGTTAAACCAGCATTGAATAGCCATACCTATGAAGCTGGTCCACACTGATGGATCTGCATAGATGCTTTCATTTATGACCAAAACGAGCCATTCAAACAATCTGCAGACAGCGACAACTGGATTAGTTTGAAAGCGCTTGCTCACAACAGTCAGAGTAGTGTTCTTTTACTGCTGTTTATACCAGTATTGCATGGGAGAAACAAAAAATTGTGACATGCTGCCTGCTGACATGAAACAGCAGTTCTGTGAAGATCTCTCTCTTAGATACCGCAGCTATGTCACTATCTACAGCTGAATCAAGGGTGTGTTGAGCGGGGAAGGGAGGGTTACACTGTTATTGAGTCCAAGCAGAAAGCCAGGGAGAAGTAAATCTCTTTGGCCTCCCTATTCCCTCATAAAAGTTACATGGATCAGCCCAGCAGCCTGGCCTATGTGTCCTTACTTAGCGTAAATCACTTTGGCGAGGCAGTCCCTCCTAGTCTCACATTCGGCTCTGGAGCATGGCTTCTTGAAGACTTGTTGTTGTTTTCCAGCAGTTATTGTTCGAATCCTTAATGATTCCAGTAGTTCCTCAACAGGTATCTTCAGCAAATCTCCAGCGGTCTTCGCAAAATCTTGTTCAAGAGAAAAAAAACCATTGCAAGGTTATCTGGAGTGTCAAATGAATGCAGCCCCTTTAAAGCTATGGAAGGTCTAGGAATAGTATAGAATAAGGACACTTCTGTGAACTCACCAACTTAAATGTGGATTTTGGATCTTTTTACCCAAACCTAGGAGAAAGTTTTGCAAGACCAGACTCCTATTTTGATGTACAGTACCCCTAGAATTTTAGGTACTCTATTTAAAATGAAACAACAATACAAAAGAAGTCTGAAGTTTGCCACGCTGAAGCAGGCATTTTGGAGAGCACTCACTAGGTATGTGTCTGTTACTTTTTCACCTTTTTTGAGCAGAGATGTCTAAATCCAGATAGACAAATCAAACAGTCATGATCAGAAAAAAAACAGGGATTTGGGGAGTAGTAAGGAAATATAGAAGAATGAGTATTTGCTAACAAAGCATTTAAGATCTTGCTAACCTGAGCTGTAGGCAAAACTATTTGAATATTAAGTAGTGTGAATTCAGAGCACGTGAAATGGTAGTAGGAAACTTCACTATTCAGGACAGCGTTTCAGCTGTGAAGGAAAACTAGATCCACAGCCCTCCTAAAGACGTGCAGGATAGCCTGTGTTCTATGCTGCAGTTTAACAGATTTGCCGTTACTAAGTTTTAGTCTTTATGATGAAAACTTCAAAGCTGTAATTTTAAAAGCCCTGCTCTCCACTCTGGGTCAGATTTCTGGAAGTCTTGTGATGTCAGCATAAGATTACAATCAAGAGTAACAGTTCTGGCCATAATCCTTTCTGAAATGACTGTCTAATGGTGCAGTTGCCTTGACCTGTAACGGAAGGATATTATCTCGCAGAGCAGGGGAGCATTAGGTTTTTGTTTGTTCAGTACTTTGAAACCGTGAAGTACCGAACAAAAACGCACTTAAATTTTGGGTCGCCCATGACCTTGATGGTCTCCTCTCAGGCAGAAGAGCGTAGTAATCCTTTCCACTAGGCATCTGCACTGAGATAACAAGACCCTCTGGAGCATGGCACGCTTGTTGTCTCACCTTTGGTTTTGTCTTCTAGTTCACAAGGCTGAGATTCATCCACTGGATTAGAGAATTGAACGTTCCCAAGATGGAGAAGGCCTGACAATACCTGAAATATAATCAATCATTGAGTTTTCCAAAACAGAGCTCCCCTCCAAGGCAGTGTCCTCTTAGCCTTCCCTTAGCCCTATGAACAGAACAAGTCAAAACATTTCTGCACAAAAAAAAAGCAAATAGATTCCAAGCTTCTATGTTAATCCCTAATGCTGCAATTACTGAAGGAAAACTAAATTTCACAGGTACAGGCTTTTAGTTAACATCTAATATTTGGCTATGCAACCTAATGCGTAGCTGCAGGCCCTGCAGTCAGGAGTACCAAACAACCCATGCTCTGTACATTGATACAGATTTACTTCTGCAGAAGTCCCACACTAAAAAGACATTGCAAACATCATCGGCAGCCTCGTGGTGACCATGCTTTGTACCTGACCTTGAAAATATTGTTCTGCGTGGAGCGGTCAATGCCCAAGTGAAACATTGCATCTCTGGTCACCTCGAAGCAGTCCTCTGAAAAGCCAGACAAGTGCCATTTAAAAGAAAGCCATGCACACAAACACCGGCAAGCAGAACACTCTACACCACGTCCAGTTTAGCTGGAATTGTCAAAGGAGATCAAGGAAGCCAGATGCTCTCTTGGCAAGTCCCAAAGTACAAGCTGGAGAACCAAGTCATCGACTTCATACTGGCTCTGTGGGGCTCTGAAGTTAGGCAGCAGGTTGCTGAAGCACATCCAAAGACGAGACAGTTTCTAAACATAGCCACAGAGAGATGCAAATTTGCTAGGCCAGAAACCGCTGGTTTAAGCCAGGTGAAAACTCTTAATAGTGCAAACTGAAACTTAAAAAGAATCACATTAATGCAGGTGGCTTTGCAAAATGTCTGCTGTTGGCTGACCAACCTGGGTCATGGGATTTAATAGGACAGACACATTTTTGCCTGCCTGCCTTTAAAACTACAGCCATTATTAACGGACAGTCTGTGAAACTAATCTTTACCATCTAAGTTTCTTTCAGAATTTGGCAGCCAGCGGTAGTCGGCCCCTTCTGGAAGGTTCCATTCCAGCCTCTCCTCTGCAGTAGCACCTTTTGTGATCTGGAGACAGAAAACAAGGTAAAGACTGAATTCTGCCTTTGGTATCTACAGCTCACAGACAATGAAGAATAACGTCCCGAGAGCATGATTTAATTTTGAAGCATGGCAGACAGGAAAACTGTTAAATATTACAAGTTGCCACTGTGCTAAATCTGGCGATTTCATCCCCACTGTTTGTCAGAAATATCTAGCAAAATGAACTGAAGGCAAACCTGATAAAAAATATGGAAGTTTCTTTCATTGGGGGCCTGGTAGGCAACTCTGGTCTTCTCCAAAAGGAAAGTCTGAATGGAAGCACTAGTCAGATGGTGGAATCTAGAGGGGGGCACAAAAAGCAAAGATTTCAACAAAACAGAATCCACAGGTGTTATTACGATACCAACTATGAACGCTTTGCAGTTCACCTTCAGTTTTGTGCAAGCTTAATGTAATGTTTTATTCAGAGTTCTTAACTGAATCTCTGTTTTTCCATTGTTCTTTTTTAGCGGTCAGGGTAAGAGCTTGCAGGAAAAAAAAAAAATTTAAAAAAAATAAATAATGTAAGCTGCCAGCAAACCAAAATACGTTCTAAAGACAGACAAAATACTCTATGGCAGACTTCAGAAATAGGCTTGTAAAGATATAAAGGAACAAGACAAGAGATAAGGTTTTACATGGTAATTATTACCTGTCTAACTGAAGCTGGATATATTTTCCAAAACGGCTACTGTTGTTATTCCGCAGGGTACATGCATTTCCTGTGAAATTGCCAGTGACAGATACAGAATAATCAGAGTGGTTTTACTCTTCCCCACGTAGGACATACAGATATTGTGGGTGATTTGTACATGGCTCCAGTATTTGAAGAGTTTGTCTTTTAAGGACAGGACCAAGAGCTAGCTCAGACTTGTGTATTAACAAAGAAAATTCCCGCAGTGGCCACTACTTCTTTTTGCTGTTAAAAAAGCCCCATTTACCAAACGCTTCCATGACAGGGTTGGAATCCAACACTCTCTTCTCTATCCTTTCCACAGTTTCATTGCCTTTTGGGGAGATAACTGAAGCAGCAACAGAAGCATAGAATTTCATAAGGCAGCGAGATGTCCAGGTCTGCAAGAGAAAGGCTTGACAACAGGTCTTTGGTTTTACCATATTATTAGCTATGTCAGTTAGTGAAACAGTGCTAGCTTCTGAAAACACAGTATGCAGCTGGTGATGATGTTGAAGAGAGCCATTGTGTCAGGTTTATAGCTGTAGTTCGGGGAAATTTTGTGCGTATGCTTGCATGCAGCAGACACACAATTAAATGCTACTGGAGTTGGGAGTGCTTTGCTGAACGGCAGTCTTATCAAGATGTAACCATCTGGGAGCTCAGCTAGAATCTTAAGAATCTCAACTAGTATCTTAAGATGAACTGAATATAAATGGACTTTGAGTCATTAACACTCACCTAATGATTTTGTTCTCAGGCTTAAAAATATCCTCGTTATCTTGCTGAATAGGGATGGATAATTACAGAAGCGCCTAGGACAGGATCTGAACTCTCCCGCTTCTTCCAAGTCTCTACATAAGGTTTGCTGAGACCCACGCTAGCTCCCTAACAGACTAAGCTGAGACATTAACTCAGGTGCAATTCCTGTTGAATGATTCAAATCTAGCCCTCCCAGAAATTACCGATGCCACCTAAAGAGCAGCCATATTTAGTAGAGTCTATCTGCAGCAATCCCTTCGTGCTTTACGCATATTTCAAGAGACTCTTGCTAGAGCAGACTGGCTATGTGCTCTGTCAGAGGTTTTTTTCCTCCTCTTCGCTCGCTCACTGAAATACTATGCACTACAAATCACTAGCAACTCTCAAAACTTAAGAGCAATGTCAGAAAAAAGTCTCCTTACCTTCCCAGCACCACTTTCTCCACTAACAATTATAGACTGGTTTACGGGGTCTATCTGGCTTTGGACGTTTCTGTAGGTTTGTTCAGCCACTGCAAAGATGTGAGGTTTTAAATCCTGGCAGTAAAAGAGAATATTCATATTTAAGAGAACAGTAATTACACAGTTCAACAGCAATGGACAGCAAAGGTCTTCTCACGTGTATCTGAAGACATTACTGCTCTTTTAGCAGAACTCTTATTTCGCTAGAAATAGGGTTTATCCTTTAGGATTATTTTGCTCATATAGATTTTGAAGAATGCGACATCTGGGTTCTGCAGAAGGACAGTTATTCCACATATAAGAATTACCTGAGGACGAAGTGCAATGTGGTACTCTCTCATAAGCTCAGGTGAATAGAGGCAGGAGACAGGCTGAAATGGATTTAAAGCCACCAGGCTGCAGCCAGCATTTGTATAAAACAAGTTTACTGTATATCTTGCTTGGAGACATTTCAGAACTGAAAGACACACCTTGAGTTAGCATCTTTTGAAAAGTGTACTTGCCTCTTCCCATTCCTGTTTGTAACAAAAATCCTCAGATACGTTACCTATTAGGTTTAATAGAGAATGAGGCGATCAAGAGAGTGATACAGATCTAGTAACAATGTCTTTAAGAGTTGCCCTTATTTTTAAAGTCTTAAGGGATCTGCTAACTATTCCATTCAATAAATCCTGTGCTTTTATGAGGTTTCACACAGTCCTAGAAAGCAAATCTGTTCATTTGCAGAACAGAGGCAAGAATTCCCCATCTGCACTAGGAACAGTCCTTAGCTCCTCTTAACAGGATCACCTTTAAAAGTCGAGTGAGGAATTTACTTTTCAAACCCAATTTCATGGGCATGTTTTGAATCGAAGCCTCGTTTTCTGACATGTTCATATAAAAGCAAGCTGCAATCACAAGGTCATGCAGGAGTCCTTCAGTAGCATTAACTCTCAACCGCAGCCTGGCTACCTGAACCACCAATACAACATGAGCTCTGCATGCAGAGCTTGATAAGAGATCGGCGTGGCTAAATCTACAATACAAATATTTTGGAAAAAAAAAAAAATAAAAAATCAACCAAGCCAAATGTGACTTTCTAATGTGACTAGGCTTTAATTGGCTTGGAATCTTTAACTACGGTGTTCATTGTACTGTTAATGCAATGAGAACAGTAACTGCCATATATTAGTAGCCACCAAGGAAAGTGCCTCCTGAGGAGATACCCCCCTGGCTGGCTGCTTACCTGTCGTAGTTGTCACCGGATTCACTTTCGTGAGGTCATCAACAAAGATGCAGTTTCTGTTCATCACTGAGGAACGCTCTAACTTCTTCTTCAAATGATTCACTGAGGTCATTCTGGATGATAGAATCTTCTTTTTGGCCATTTTCCTGGAGAGGATGTCAGATCAGCACCAAAGGCTGAGTATAGCTGGACTTTCACCTCATCCACTATAGTTTATAGCTCTTCTACTGCTTCCACGCAATGAAAGTTCAGTCTCAGCAGGAGTCGTAACTTAGTATGTTTGAGCTGCTCTTCCCCCCAGTTGCCCTTCCCCAGCATGAATGGTTCCCATGGGGTGCTCTGTTTTTAGAAAGGTATTATCTAGCATATGAGAGATGGCAGGCTGACACCACTGTCTGGGAACTGAATTCATCGCTGGTGATTCTGGCTGTAAGCAAAGGCACTCGGAAAGAATGTGTCTTTAGACTCATGCTACCTGGCACTTACAATTCTGCAGGTTGTTCAGCACAGACAGTGTTCTTAACTGGCGTATTTCTAAGCCTACGAATGTCATGCATTCAACACAAACACCACCTGGGGCAGAGGGAAGCAGGAAGGACTGGCTGCAGAGGCTAAGGGAGAGCTGAAAGCTGCTGCCGTCCCACACAAATGCACTTTTCCCAGCAGAGACTTTCATTTTTAGAGGGTCCCATGAGTGAAGTTGCAGAGTGCACACATTGCAGGGGAAAGAAATGGTGGCATTGTAAGAGCTGGCCTGCATTAGGGAAAGATTTGTCCCCTTTGAATCACTTGAAGTATTTAAATCTTAGCCCCTGGGCTCCCATGTCCTTGACAGTATTAGTTGGAAGGACACATTTGTTGTACAAACGTAATGGAAAACATAGCCAGAAGAGAGACTTCAGGTGCTCTTTGTCATTTCGGGGGGGAAGAAGAGAGGAGCTATAAGGGAAAATGAAGAGGAGGAAAAGATGCCAGTCCTCATTTTTGCTTTCTGGATATTCCTTTTCTTTCTCCTCAACAGAAACTCCTTCAAAGTAACCCTACTCATTTGTATTTAGTAGCATAAATCTGCAATTCTTTACAAGTTAACCAAGTCAATGAGCAGTATCACCTTGTTTATACAGAAAAAGTGCTAAATTTAGTTAGCAGCATTCCCACCACATGAGCTAAACTCATTAATAAGGGGAAAATATACTGCAAAACCCATTTTAAAAAAAAAAAAAAAGCAGCTGCAATAATACTCATTTAGGAGCATTATTATCTTTTGCAGACAGCATAAGTGGTTCATTTCCAGCAATAAAAATTTTAAGCAAGGGAAAAAAAAGCTTAGGAACGCAGTTAAGCCTTGCCGTGAAAGTGATTTCTGTTATTCTCCTCTGAATGAACATGAAGAAGCTCGCTGCTTGCACAGAGAACAGACACGCACAATTATGAAATACTCTGTGGACAAGATGAGCTTCTGCCAGTCGCCCACTCTTCTCATGCCCTCCCATGTGTTTGCTGTATCACGCCGGCACCAGCCAAGTCCTTAAGTGCACTGTGCAGCTGATATTGCAAGACCTGAGAAAGGGCTTATTTTTGCTCGCCTGCACCCCCTTGCTCAGCATCGCTTCATTTGGGAGGAGATGGCGATCGCTTGGCCAAAAGAAGAAATAATGTTTGAAAATACAATCACTTCTGATACCTGTACTGCATAGCTCATATGTCCATTAATTTCACTGCACAAACACCCTTAAGGACGTGCTTGCTACATGCATTAACACCTGCCCCGTTAAAGCCAATGGCATAACAGAAATCACCAGCTGGTGTTAGGAGCACAGCTCAAAACCCCACAGTTCATAGGTCCAGGCAATTCCTGAAGCAGGGGTGAATATACATTAGTAGTCACCTAATCTGGACTGCACGGAAACAAGCCAAGAATTCTTTCCTGGCAGCAAAATTTAATTAGCGCACACAATTCCTGGTTGTCTTTTTACCTGCTTTGTCATCTTGTCCAGCCCTATGGATGGGAACGCTGGAGCGGGCCTTTCCTTTAGAGTCTCTCATTCAAAGAATGCTGAAGAACGCTTAAATAAAAAAAAAAAAAAAAAAAGGCATTGAGAACAAAATAACTCTGGACATGTCATTCTCCGGAGGGTTCCACAAGCAGAGCCCAAAGGCTTCAGACAGAGGTACTGATCCTGGCGGGGCCCAAGTAACGCTGGAGCTGGAGAGCCTACCCACACTGAGTAATAGCCATATATTCTGTTTGCCCCTGCAAATAAAGCTTATTTGGAGGGAGTAATATATATCTTTCCTTACCGCAAGAATAAAATGCTTTGTTTCTCAAGAACTAATAAAGCAAGGTTTCTTGGCAAGAAACGGCAGCTTCTTTTCTGTTAAATTCCTCCTGTTAGGACAAATAGGAAAGGTTTCTGGCTCTGATGGCGTCAGAGAAACCAGTGCTTTTAGAAGAGGAGTGACTCAGAGAAGTTTTGTATTGCAGCAGAAACAAGATACGCTTGCTTGCTGTCCTCTTCCTGTTTCCTCTAAAAATCAGTGGGAGCCAACCCGAGGCGAGTCAAGCTCACCCTCTGAATTTCTGTGATAAACACAGAGAGTCCAGTCAGATAGCCAGGAAGAATTCTTTCTTCTCCCAGCCGAAACTGCCGTTACTTCTATTTTATTCTACTCTGCTCTATTCTATTCTGTTCCTACTGCTGTTCCTACTGCTGTTCCTATTCCTACTGCTGTTCCTGTTCCTACTGCTGTTCCTACTGCTGTTCCTACTGCTGTTCCTACTGCTGTTCCTACTGCTGTTCCTATTCCTATTCTAGTCTTAGTTCCTACTGCTGTTCCTACTGCTGTTCCTATTCCTATTCTAGTCTTACTCCATTCTTAACCTGGCACAAACCCACCATTTAGAGACTACTCTGACCCACGGCGCACACAGCCACCGCCAAGCCCCTCCACCTCTGAAGGGTTCCTCCTCTGGCCGCGCTGTTAGGCTCCCCGGGAGACGCCTCGCCTCGGCTGTGCCCCATCAGCCAGCTCCCCGCCGGCCACCGCGGCTCCCGGCTGGCGCAGCCTCCCGCCGGCCCCTGCCGGGGCAGAGCCCCGCATCCGCCCGTGCCGCGGGTGGCTCCCACTCCCTCCCCGGGGGTAAAGGCGGGCGGGCCCCGGGCAGCGGCGCGGGCAGGGCCGGGCCGGGGGCGCTCACTCACCGCGGGCGGCGGGCAGGCAGCGCGGCAGCCGGAGGAGGCGGAGCCGGGGCGGGGGCCGGCGGGGAATCGGGCGGTGCGGAGGGGCCCGGCCCGGGGGGCCAACCGGCCCCGGACCGAGCCGGCAGCGCCGGGCAAGGGGCCCGGGACGCGGGGGGCCAGGGATTCATTCGCAGCGGCGCCCCCCGGGGGGTGATTTTCACGCCACCCCCCCCCCCCCCCGGCACCTCGGCCTCTGCAGGGGACGGCAGCCTGGAAACGCGGGTTTGGTTACACCCCCCCCCCCCCCCCCCCCCCGGCACCCCTTTCCCTCCCGGCTGCCCCCTCCCCGCCCGGGGGGGCCCAGCGCCGCCGGGTAGCGAAGGCGTTTGTTGCTATCCGGGTTAAAGAAACGAAACGGCGATTCGGACTTTCTAATTCACGCTTTTTACATTGAAGATCTATTCGCTTGAAACGGGTCCCGCAAGGCGGAGCAGCCTGGCTGGGCAGGGTCACGGTGGGACCGGGGCTTTTTTAAAAAAAGGCGTTTCTGGTTCAGCTGCAGGTTTTACTGCACGCTCTGCTGACCAGGCACCTTCATTAGGGTCACGTTTTTATCCACCCGCTTCATTTACGCTAAGAGACTACGACCGGGTATATTCCACGCAGCAGGACGCGCAGTAAGATTATTCGCGATGTGAATATTCAAGAGGGTTTGGTATTTTGAGATCTTTGGTAAGAATCTTGTTGGAACAGAGCAAGATCTGTGATGCTGGAACTCGGTCAGGTCTTGCTCTGCTCGGTTTCCCCAGGCCTGCAGCACCGGGGCTGCCGTTCCGCGTTCCTCGAATCGAAGAGTAACTGAAAAACAGAGGCCTTCTGAAATCAGTGTGTGTTTTAATGAACCTGTACGTTAAGATTCGTTTTTGATGAAATTCTGAGATCGCTGTTTTACAACACTAACTCACGTTTGCGTTGTTTTCAGAGGAAGAAAGAAGAATGTCACAAAAGCAGCTGAAAGAAGCTTTTGTCAGCAACTTAAATGGAACCAGTTTGCTGGAAATTTCCCTCTGCTTGTCTCTGCCCCCACTCTGCCTGCTTTGCAGAGGCCTCCTCTTGATTTTATATTACCTGCACTACGGGAAACCTTTAAGTTCAAGGAAATACAGCCTGCTGCTAGACTTCCTTGTGCTAGTATCTCCTCTCCTGTTCTCCTGCACGGTCCTGTCTCCAATCATCTTTGTCATGCCAGCTCTCATTGCAGCCTTCTGTGCCGGAATATTTTCTAAAATCTACAGCCAAAGAAGACACAAGACCAGGGTGCCTTTCAGGCAAATTGTAAAAGACTTCCAGGAGACGTACTTGGATCCAGAATACATTCCAGCGATAACTGTGTTTCGCGTCTATGTCAACGTGTTGACATCAATCAGCATCTTAGCAGTGGATTTCCCGCAGTATCCAAGGCGGTATGCCAAAACCGAGACCTATGGAACGGGAGTAATGGACATGGGGGTCGGAGCTTTTATTTTTGGTAATGCTCTCGTTTGCCCTGAAGTTAGACAAAAGTCTTATGTGACACAACCAAAATTTTCCAACCTGGCCAGGCAGTTCTTTTCCGTTTGGCCGTTGGTTTTTCTTGGCGTTGGACGACTGCTTAGCGTTAAATCTGTTGACTATCATGAACATACTTCAGAGTACGGAGTGCACTGGAATTTTTTCTTTACCTTAGCATTGGTGAGGCTTGCAGCATCTTTACTTTTAGCCATATTTCCAAAAAATAGTTCTTGGATTGTTGCTATCATTCTTGCTGTGCTTTATCAGCTTGTTCTGAACACCACCTCTCTGAAGATGTTTATCTTGCAGGGGAGCAATGGCAGGGATACGAGGGTTGGCTTTTTAAACGCCAACAGGGAAGGACTGCTCTCCCTCTGTGGCTACCTAGCCATATACATGGCGAGCGTCCAGGTGGGACTCTGTCTGCTGAAGTGCAGAAACTCTGTCAAGGGCTGGATCGAAGCAGCGCGTTTCTTGCTGCTGACGGTTCTCGTGCTCTTCCTGTTTCTTCACGTGTCGCAAGCATACGCGGACCCCGTGTCCCGCCGGATGGCTAACCTGTCCTACTGCATATGGATGGTCGCTCACTGCCTGACTTTCTTTATCGGTTTCGTAGTGACGGATCTCGCGTTAGTGTTCACAAAGCTCCTAGTGAAGGGCTCCAGCGTGCCCTGCTGCTGGAACGCTGTAAAGCCCCCCAATACCAGTACGAAGCAGGAAACGGAGGCCGTGCCTAGCGGCGGGGAAGGCAAGCTGTCGCACGTTTGCCTGATTAGCGCTATTAACAAAAATCAATTATTATTTTTCTTGCTAGCAAATGTTACGACTGGTGCCGTGAATATACTGATAGACACAATCCACAGCAAGACTGTGTTTACATTAGGTATACTACACCTGTATATGTTTTTTAACTGTTTAATTATGTATATATTGCATGCCAAAAATATAGTATTAAAGTTCTGGTGATTCCACGCTGTCTGAAGTGAGCTAGTTGAACTTCATTTGCTGTAGTTGAACGATGGTATTTTAATGGAAAAAACAGTATTTTTCCTGTATGTGTTGCAGTAATTTATAATTTAGTATTGCTTTTTATGATTTGGCGTTGATTATTTTTTAATGGTTTATCAAATTATGCCACCAATGCTGTTACCTGTTGGAGTTGTTACACATTTTCCTGAACACTTAGGTTTTGAGATTGTTCGCCGAATACTCCTGCTGCTCCTATAAACACTCATGCAGAAGAGTAACGTCGTATTTCCAGTTAGTGACCTGTGTCTGTACCCAACCGCTGGCAGAATCAGATAACAAGGTACAGAGCAGAAGTCAGATGAAAAGTAAGAAAAAGTAAGTAATTAGAGAGAGAGATTTAGCGGTGTCAAGATTTACCTATTTAAGGCCCTTGCTTAAATAATAGATAAGAATAATTCTTTATATAAAACGCATTGAATGAGTGGATACTTAAAAATGTTTTGGCCCCTGTCCTGCAAAGTTTTATGCAAATGCTTGACTCTGACGGGAGTAACTGTATGTGGAATGTTAATCGTATACTGAAATCTAAATTAGCCTTGGAATCAAAGCTAAATTTTATTTTCATCCTCACTGACGAATATAAAGACCCTAGATAAAGTGTGATGCTCTGAAGGATAAAACTCAACTGCAGATGAATTCATAAAGCAGTTGTTGGAGTTTGCGGTGCAGGTAACATGAGCAGCGCAGCCTTTTATAAGAAAATACAAAGATCCCAAACTAATTCACCCCCAACCTGCACACCAACATGTTGTGACAGCTCATCTTTAGGAACGCTGTAAAATACGGTCGTCAGCTCTACTTTGAAAGTACTCGAGGCCCACCTACTTGTCTATAAAATGATTTTAAACAGCAGCTCATTTAGTTCTGTATTTTGACAGCTGAGATCTCTTCAAGTGGGAACATTCTGTATTAATTTTTATTAGCAAACAAACAGTGTGCCCGTGGAAGGAAGCGTGACGCAGTGGGTCCGGGTACCGGCAGGGTATGGACAAGAGATGTGCTTGGTTTCTCTATTGCAGTCTTCCTGTAAGCCCAGAGCAGAATACGCTCTTTGTTCGCTTTCCTGACCTCATGGAGTTGTTGAGAAGAGAAATACATTTAAAAATTGTGAGGAATTCAGTAATGGGAGATATAAATACTTAAGAAGTAGAATACAAGTGGTCGTTGATGATAGATGCCTAATGTCAGTGGAGTTACAGCAGTACAAGTGGGCCATATTTCATATTTCTCCTTGTCTATCAAATGTGATGACTCATAAAACCTATGGAGATTAAGCCTCTAAATCAGATTCCTTAAGGCAGACATACTGCGGACTGTTCTTAAATTTATGAGGTTCTCTTAGCCATTGGGCAACGGGAAGGCGAAGTCTGAGGATTATAGGCTGTGGCCATGCTGATTTCATGCTTGTTCACTTCCAAGCTATAGCCATACAGTCTCCAGAATTAAAGAAAAACAGCCTCCATTATCCTGGGGACAAGCGCAATTAATTGGCAGCAATGTCTTATAAACAGTTGTCACGGTTTGTAGCAGAGTGTTCTGGTAAGTGGTGTATGTATTTATTTTAAAACCTCTCCTAGCCTTGCCTAGGAAAGAAGGGCCTCCATCGTGAACTGAATGGCACTACTCATTTATGCAAAATTACTCACAGATATTAATTTTTGAAATACTTGAAGCACAAAACCTGCAACGAGTTCTGCCTACGAGCAGAAGTCTATCAATGTGATTCAGAATTACGGCATTAATTGGGTGTGACAAAGCGGAGTTGTGTCTGGGCAAGCAGCAAACTATCTAGATGCCAACTCCATTTCATGAAGCAAAAATGACGTGGGAGGTCTGCTGTGTCTGTGCAGAGCCCCACGATCTCCGCGCAGGCAGCGGGGCGGCAGGTACCAATTCCAGGACTGGAGCTTGCGGTTTGCAACAACGGAGCCTGCACACCCAGGGGATGGTGGTGCACAAGTAACGACGAGCGCGAGAACGACCCGCTCCTCTCAACAGTGGCACAGCGCCGCATCACGAGGCTGTCTCCCGCTTTTAAAGCCGTACGAAGTTGTTCACCACTGAATTAATGAGAACAATTAATTCTCACTGCTTATTGTTGATAACAAACGCGGCGAGCTCTGCCCTGAAGCAACCAGCGTAGTTATTAATGCTGAATGTTTAGACTATGAATAGATACAGATAATTAACCATGCCTGTGAAAGAACCAAGAAATGCAAGCCAGCATGCTTCGATCAGAGCCTGTGCGAGCAAACGGCACTGTAATGAGCTTGAAAAGATGCGAAGTTAACGCCGCGACATCGCCGAAGACACTTTCGCCCTCACGCGCACCTCGATAGCTGTTAGCTCAGTGGTTGGTAGGAAGAAGAACACAACATTTCATTTCACTCTGGGGTGTGTCTAGACGAGTAAGCTTGTACAGATCAAAGATATATTAAAAAAACCACCCAAACTTTGATTTAGCTGTTACATAATTAGTAAAAGTTAAAGATATTTCAGCTAGTAAGACTAAAATGGCTCTACTATAGCATGCCACTGGCTTCAAAAGAGACACTACTGGGTTGGAAAGGAAGGCGTGCTAAGTGGGTTGGTCCTTAAAAATAATGAAATTTAGTAAGAAGCTACTCATGTTTAACAAGTACCATGGTTAAACGTAATCAGCTCTACTCTCCCACCTTATTTTTTCTACCCTGCAGCCCTATAAAAAGGTCATTCAGTGGAATTATGGCAGCAAAGGCAAACCAATTTATGTTTGCCCGTTCCTCTGCTTGACTATTATTATCGAAGTCCAATGTCACAATAAAGATTTCAGGCAGTATCCTGTTTCAAAGCCACTAGGACCTAAAGAACAGGTATTTCTTCCAGGCAAAAGAGGGGCATGCAAACGAACGGCAAACGAAGGGGCTGTCTGCCTTTTCACTGGTTTGTAGGTAACAAGCACGCTGCATGTTCTTGCAGCTTAAAAAAAAACCAAACCCTTTTCCGTGGATACAAATGACATGAAATGTTCTGGTGCTTGTCATACGCAGTTAATCAATGTGCACCCCGAGAATACAAAATATTTGGGGCACTGCTGTTTTGTCGATGTGATCCAACCACACTCTGGGAACGGAGGGGCAGAAGCGACCCAGAAGCCCGCGCACTGAACGGACCCTGCAAAGACAACGCACGCCCATCACGGTCCGGTGTGCTCACGATACACGATATGCCGCTGTGAGAAAACGACCCCTTGTTACAAAACGCCAGCTTGCCTTCTAGCTGAAGAAGCAAAGCACGAACATACACAAACTGCAAACTGTGCGGCGATGTGGCTCTGCACAATGTTTCCGTTAGAGGTAGAGATGTTGCGTGTGATGAGTTCAAGTAAATTAACTCCTCCACTAAAGATGGGTTTTATGCAGAAATAAGGGGGAAAAAAAAAAAAAAAAGTCCTGCTCCCTAATTGCCTTCCCTGCGTTTTCTTGTGAGGACTTTAGTATCTGTATACATAAATAACAAGAATGAACAGATCAACCGTATTATTTAATAGCTCAAGAAAGGCCATGGGGGTTTTTTTGGCTGCCTAAATTAAGCAGCCACAGGATTTCTAGTTGGTTGCACTGGGGTGCTGCGGAAGCCAACGGCCTGAACTTAGAGACCGTAAGTCCAATTAAAGCCTGCCTACCTGGCATGTAATCAGGGCAGGGAAATCTGAGGCCGCACTTTGATGCTCTGGAGCGCAGGCGTTGGGATGCATTTTTCCGAGCTTACATTCCCGTTGGTCTGCGCTGGCTGCATCCCGAGCAAAGCCTGCGCGGAGGCCGTTTCCACCCACAGGCCCCGCTGCGCTCCAGCCCTCTGCGAGTCAGCGGCCGGCCCTCAGCCCGCCGACACTCCGGGGTTTAACCCCACTTGCTGCGCTTCCCCCAGCCCCTGGCTGCCCCTCTCCCAGCCGCCCCTCAGCAGGGGCCGCTCGCACACCGCTCCGGGGACGGCGCCTTACGCCCCACCACGGAGGCGGCGGCCTTTCCAAGGCGAAGGCCCCGCGGCCCGCCGGCTCCTCAGCGCCGCGCCCCTGGGCGGGAAGGCGACTGCAAGCGGCCGCCTGACAGGAGGGAAGGCCCGGCTCCCCCCGCCCCCGGGGCCAGGCCTCCAACGCGCTCCCGCCCTCCGGCCCCGGGGCCGCGGCGGGTGCCCCCCCCCCCCCCCCCCCGGCCCCCCGGCGCCGCTCCGGCCGTTTGTGACAGGGGCCGCCACGCCGCTCCTCGGGAGGCCGAGGCCGCGGGGCACGGGGGGGCGCACGCGGGGCGGGAAGTAAGGGGGCCGGGCCCGGGGGCGGCGAGGCGGGGCCGCGGCCCGCGTCGGGGGGGGGGGGAGCGGCGGGGCTGCGGTCTCTCGCGAGAGGAGGGCGGGGCGGCCCGGGGCCGCGGCCGCCGCCTGTGGGGAGGGCCCGGGGAGGGGGAGAGGAAGGAGGCGGCTCTGGGCGGAGCCCGGGGTGCCCCCCCGCCCCGGGCCGCCGACCGCGGAGGATAAAGGCCCGAGGGGGGCGAGGCGGCCGGTGGGCCGCGGGCAGGGCAGCGGCCCCGGCGGGACTGGGGGGGCGGGGGGAGAAGGGAGGCCGGGAGCCGGCCTGCCGGCTGCCTCCGTTGGGGGCTGCCTCCCCGCCATCGCCGCGCCGGCCGGGGGCCGGGCGAGGACAGGGAGGAACGGGGTGGGTCCGCCCCCGCGCACGCCCGGCGGCCGGCCGGGGGCCCCTCCCCGCCCGGGTGCGGCCCGCCGGCAGGTCGCCCGAGGGGAGAGGCGGCCCCGCTTCGCAGGTGGAGGCGGCCCCTCGCCCCGCCGCCGCTCCCCTCCCTCCCCAGCCGCCGCGGGGCGGGACGGGGGCGGCGGGGAGCCGCAAACCCCGCTCGGGCTGGGCGGGTCCCCCGCCAGCCTGGCTGGGCCGGTGGCGGCGGCGGCCGGGGGGGGGGGGCGGGGAGAGGCCCGCAGAGCGGCGGGCTCCATCCCCCGCCGGCCTCCGGCCTTCCTCCCCCTGCCCTGCCCGGCGGAGGGCCGGGTGCGCTCCTCCTCGCCGTCCCCTCCCTTTCTTTCATGTTATGTCGCATTTCCCAGCCTGCCCACCTCTCCCGTTCCCGGCCCGTAGTCTTTTTGAGTCCCTTCCAAGGCTGAAGCGGCGGGCAGGCTGCGCGTCCGGGCGTGGGCTGGGCGGCGGGGCCAGCGCTCGGCGTGGTGAATCAGGCGATGGGGTAAAACAGGCTGGTTCCCGGGCTGGTGAAAGTGTGCCGGGGAAGCGCGGCGGGTATTTACCTCCCCGGGGTTTGGCTGCTCGCAGGCTGGAGCTGGGAGGAAGCAGCAACAGCAGCAGAGATGGCGCGGCTGGTTGCAGTTTGCAGAGACGGGGAGGAGGAATTCCCTTTCGAGAAGAGGCAGATTCCCCTCTACATCGATGACACCCTCACGGTGAGTGCCTGCGCCCCGCGGGGCGCCTGCTGTCCCTGCCACCTCCCGCCTGCAACGTGTGCGGGCGGCGTGTTGCAATTCCCAGGCGAGGCCTTTTCCCTAGACAGGCCTCCTAGGCTCCTCCTTTGCTCCCGCAGCGTTAATCTTTGGGACTTTGCAACACTTCGGGTTAGCAGCGCTTCACGTGGCAACTTTTTTTATCTGATTCCCAGCTCTAAAAACATGCAAACCGCCTAATAAGAAAGTTATTGCTGTCTTGGGGCCTGCACGTAACTTGTGTTCAAGTGACAAGCGTGTCTCGGTGCCCAAGCCCAAATGTGGAGCAAAGCCATTTTTCAGTTACTAAGGAAGGGAGCCATATTAACGTTAAAACCCAGGTTTACAACTAGGTAATTGCTACGCTCTTAAATAGGCAAGAAAAGGCTAAAGGCGTTTTTGAAAGCTTTGGCTTCAAGAAAGGGTTATTGAGTCTGTAATAATGTGCTGCTACATCTATGGTAACAAATCTGAGAGAGCTGCCGTTTCAATGTGTTATTCTGAATTGAAAAACACAGGGGTTTTGCCGTTTCCAGAAGATTCAGTGGAAAAATGAACTAAATGCAGCTTGCAGGCTCTCTAGTCTCTCTTCTCTTCCTTGTGTTTAGAGGAAGGCTCAGAAATTGCATCGTAGGTGAACACAGAGCAAATGGAAAAAAATTCTCTAACTAGCCAGTTGTCGTTTGTTTTAATTCTTAAGGTGTGAAAATGAAACTGAACTTAGTGTAATTGGGTATCTTAATTATTAGTATTTGATTTCTGTTGCTGTCAGTGGTGTGACAGTAGCTGCTGTTACTTTAAGTGGTGTGAAATGTTACGTGCTTTAGATTCCTAATCTCATGGTTTAGCATGGGAGAGTGCGAGTGCCTGACTTGCATCAGCTAACTTGATCAACTTCGTAATGTAATTTCTTCCATCTTCCAGAACAAAACAACTGAGTATCTTCAGACAGTCTCTTAATCCTCCATCCCACTGTTAAAAGATTATCTATCTCGATCCCATCTGGTTTTGATACATTCGAAGAAAGGGTCTTTGCTGTATTTTTGTTCTGATTGTTTTAAATGATGGCATATTATTAATTTATCAAATATCATTGCTATTTTTTGGCTTTACATAGCCTGTCATCTCTGGCTAACTGTGCTTATACACTAGGCAAAGTTTCCCCCTAAGTTGTCCAAAGTAATATCTACCTCTCCTCGAGTGGTTGATTTACCTGGAAGACCCAGCACTGTGTAGGAATAGTGTAAGTTTGAGTTTTTTTGATGTCTTGGCTGCGCCTCGAAAGTTATATTGCCCCTCCGTTCCCCATGTAGTTTTAAGATCTTAAGATTTTTCTCTCTTACCCCCACCTGGACTCCCTAGTAAAAATTACTCATTAGATTGTGTCAAGTAGAAGACTTCCCATGCTCTCGTTGCCTTTGTTGTGTTCAATAGGTTGAGAGAGAGAGTGAAAAATACCAGGCATCAGGTAGACTTCAACTGACCTGGGATTCTATTAGTGATTTAATTCCGGGATTTAACGCCAGCTCAAAACTTCGTGCAATTGCACTATGTTGTCTTCTACTTTTTACACCAGGGGCAAGCCATACTCATGATTGAAGAGGTTCCTATAGCTGTAAATCAATTTTATATCCATCTGGATGAAAGGCATTTATGCAAGTGCAAGTCATCCTCACCATGAAGAAATCTTATCTCCAGTCCATTTTTTTTCCCATTCTGTTACTGTTGTTACAAAGTACTCAGATTTCTAGATGGTTTCTGGAGGCTTTTATTAAATAAATCTGCAAAAGCAAGTGAATGAACTGTTAGCTTCCTTGTCTCAGTCTTCTGTAATTTATGTTTCAAATCCTTAATGAGAGCCATCGCAAGACACGCAGTTGTCTTTGAAACACAATTTTACATCTGCAGCATTATCTTTCAAAAATAGTGGTGTTTATTTATAGTAACTGTCTTCCGTTGACCCCTTTTAAAACTCAAATTTTGAAAATAATGGGACTACTTAATTTCTGTTAGTCAGCTGGAAGACTTAATCTGTGCCTTAAATCTAGAAACAGTGAATTGGTGATTGCAAATTAGTGAATGAAGGGCCTATAATGCTCTTAAGCTTGCAACGTTGCTTTGTAGTAGCATAAAAAGCTGTTTAGGTGCGATGTGATGCTGCTCCTCTAAACGAATTGTTCACTATCACACTTTTCTGTTTCTTATGGCTCAACTAGAAATTAAAGGAAATTTAAATACTTAACCCTTTTCATTTCTTAGGCAGCTTTTATGATTTCTAGAAGGCATTCCATTTGATGTGGTATTATGGGAATTTTTTCTTCCAGTTCAGGGTGTGATGGTGGTTGATGTTTAACCACTTAATAAAATCTCATCAGACACATGAATTAATTTAGTCTTTGATAATTCACTCTGTTGTACAAAACACCTAAGGGTGTTGTCTGATGGTGGGAGATGAAGGTGAGGGGATGAAAAATACGCAGATTTATCTCTTCTCTCTGTTATTAGCAGATAGAGCTTTTACTTTTGCATGAGCTCATTCCCCACAGAAACATCAAATTAGCAATGTAGGAAACCTGTAATTCTGCAGAAAGAAGTTGTGCTGCTATGTAGTGGGTCAGGAGCAAGGGAAACTGGAAAAGAAACACATGAGAGGTGAGAATTAGCACTGACTGTGGCACTGTTCTGCACAAAGATAAGGCAGCTGTGCTAATGTTCCAGTTCTAGCACATGTGAGATCAAAATATTGCCTTGCTTTCTGGCCTTGGAGAATAGATGTTTATTTTGGAGCAGCGTTGAGTGCCTGTAAAAGTAAATGTATGAGTTCTCTGGACGTAGTGTTAGCAATTACAAAGGCAGCAGGGAATTCTGTCTTTACTAGACAATGGAGGGAAGGTGGAGGGAGGAAAAAGGATGGATCGGACAATTTTATTTGGTGTTGATAGGTATTAGAGTTACTAACCAAAGTGGCTATTTTCAGATTTTAAAGTGAGCTTTCAGTATTCATGTTGATAGATTCTATATTTCTCAGTTTGGACAAAGAAGATCAACTAAGCCAGTCTTTACTGATTTTTCTAGTTTTCTCCAGGGTTGTAAGGTTGGATTTCGGACTGAAAATTATTTTACTGATTTCTACCCCTCCACCCCCCACCCCCCAAGAAATTGCCCTCTTTGTTGTTCTGTAATTGTAAAAGAAATATTTTTAATTATTCATGAGTAATCACGTTGTTCTCTAGGCTTAACATTTTGCTTTGAGCCTCTGGAGAGTTGCAGCTGCAATCATACAAAACAAAGTATACCTTGGAGTACCTTTTTGGGTTAATATGGTTTTAAATTAGCCTTTGAAGGACTGACTCAGTCATTACACTGTTGTGACTGTTTCTTCATAGCTCTATACATTGAGTTAGGCTGTTGGATCAATTTGGATCTCTGTGTGTGGAAGTACAATCTTTTTTAACTTGAAACAGGGTTTCGAGTCATGTATACAGTGTAATATAAATGCTGATGTTCCATTTAGCAGCTTTTGCTTTTTCTATAACAGCTATTTAAGAGTTGCCATTTATAAACTGCCTCTAGAACATTGTATTAGTGAAACATTCAGTTACTTTGCTGAAACATTCACTATCTTAAACTGTTACTTTTATCCTTCCCCAAGCTTCCAGTAGTTGCGTGGAAAGAATGAGCATTTAACATCATTTCTGTCTTCTTTCCCCCAAGGGAGTAAAATAAACTAATGGTCCATGTTTGACTTTTTTTCTGAAAGCTCTCTTTTTTTTTTTTTTTTTTTCCCCTCTCGTGTAGATGGTGATGGAATTTCCCGATAATGTGCTAAACCTTGATGGACATCAGAATAACGGCGCACAATTAAAACAGTTCATTCAGGTAAATACATCCTTCTGTTTTTGAAGAAGGCCACATATCAGCTATTGCTTTCTTTAGATTCTTGCTTTTGCTTCCCTAGGAGGTTGTCAGTCCTGGAATGACTTAAAAGACACATCAGCACCTATATGCAATTGCATATTGGTACCAAAGTACCAATGCAAAGGTGCATTTGGTTTCTATATTTCACAGTATTTATACGCTGTTGTCTTGTCAGGAGGCAATTGCTACATATCTAGTTAGAATTCAAAACCTGTAAAAACAATGTGTATTCTGGTCACTGCCAGTTTATACTTAATGGAAACTACAATTCTGAAGACAGTTTGTTTGGTTTTCTGTTTGTTTTGGGTTTTTTTTCCCCCCTAAATACTTTTGAACTGCTTATTCAGGTAGAAGTGTGCATTGCTTAAAATTGAGTTCTTATGATTAGTACCATACCAAGATAGAATTAATGTTCCAGTTTACAGATCATATATAGTTGAATAGTGAGAGACGGTTTTGTGGTGCCCCTGAAGCTTTAATACTAGAAACTTATCTGCTAACGCTCCGGCAAATAACTGTAGCACTGTGACACCTGTAGCAACTAAAAAATTGTGCCGCTCGATGTCCAAAGGAACAGGCTAATTTGCTGATATGCAGCTTGCACTTCTTCACTTGCGGTTTGACAGCAGCAGTTCAGACATATGCTGCATATAAAGCATAGCTGTGTTGTGAAAATAGCTCATTCCTGCTGTTGCCGTGACTAGTACTATTAATTACAGGAAAGAGGATTATTGCAGAGTGATATTGCTTGTTAGATTATTTAATGTGCCTGCCTTTAAGAGCACAAACATTAAACATTGTCTGATAATAGCTTTACTTTTCATAACATGTCTTACATGAAAAGAGCTGAAAATATTTTCTCTTTTCAATTGATGTATTTACATGTTCCATGGGATTGATTAGTTTTGCTGTGTTGTATGGTCTTTTCTTTTTTTCCCCAGAAGTCATGACGAGTCATTTCTACATTAGGAGTGTTTTAAGTGGTGTGATATGACAATAATACAGAAAATACTATCATGGAAAAATATTCCCTGTATAGATACAGCTATGCTTACAAAGCTGTACATTGTATAAGCAGGGAAAATTGACAGTTAATACACTGACAGGGCTCTGCTTTTACAGATTATGTTGGAAAGTGCCAGTAGTGCTGATAATCGAAGTGTAGATGTGTTGATTGGTGTGTGAGGAAGGGACTTTCTTCTGTATAGCTGTGTTAGTGGCAGTTCAGTGTTGATGGATTCCAAACCAATAATTTAGCAGTTAGAAGGGTTGGTGTGTATGTGTGCCTGGATGTGTTTCTCCTAAAACTGTTTATTGACCCAAGAAATACTAGAAGGTGTTCTCTTTAATGTTCTATTATTAGCACACATTGAATGTTTGCTACTGAAGTGAGATGTTTCTCCCTGAATAGTAATGTGTGCTTTTTTTAATTTCAGGTATTAGACTTGTAATGTGAAATGGCATTTAACCTTCTAGGAAAAATATTGCTAAATTGTCTTGGTCTGAACGGAACAAGCTTGTTGTAAATGAGATTTCCATACATGCCAATGAGTGTCCAGGGATTTCCTTTCTATGTGCCAAAGATAAAATGAGTGTGAGTAGAAGATGAAAACTTGCAGTGTTGTATGTGAGAACCTTTACTAAAACATCTGTGCTGAGGTGGAGAAAAAAGGGCTTCCTGGTGAGGACAGGGAGGTGTGCCGTTTGTTTGGAAGCAGTATTTGCTGATTTGAGTGGTAGGAGGAGGGAACAGGAGGAGGAAAATACTAGCTTCCTTTCAGAGGGCAGACAGTAAGACCTGAAGCAGAATTGCTGCTATGATATTAGCAAGTGTGGGTTTGTTCGTACAGTAAGTATTATACGCTCCATGCAGTTTCCACAAGTGTATTTTGATAAGGAAATGCTGCTGAAGGTGAAGAATTAAGATGTGGTTTTCTTTTTTTTTTTTTTTTTTTAATTATTTCATTTCTTGTTCTCTTTTAGAGACATAGCATGCTTAAACAGCAGGATCTAAATATTGCCATGATGGTGACGTCGCGTGAAGTTTTGAGTGCACTTTCTCAGCTGGTCCCGTGTGTTGGCTGTCGTCGTAGCGTGGAACGTCTATTTTCTCAGCTTGTTGAGTCTGGAAATCCAGCACTTGAGCCCCTGACAGTAGGGCCAAAGGGGGTTCTTTCTGTAACTCGAAGCTGTATGACGGATGCAAAGAAGCTTTATACACTGTTTTATGTGCATGGGTAAGTGTCTTAGAACTGGTTGGATTATTTTTATCTGGGGAAAGGGAAAGCTAACTTCTGTGCATTTGACTTTGTGGCTTTCTTGGCGATACTAAATTGTTGCAAGTCTGAATCTTATAGTATATACTTGTCTTTTACAGCCATGTTAAACTCGGTATTGCCTAAACTAGGGAAAAAACAAACTCAAAAGACCTAATCTTTCATAGCAACAGTTGCAATGCCGTGACTGTTATTGAAAGATACCAGTATTAAAATGTTCGGGCATTAACCTGAAATAGGCACTGTGGGTTTCTCATGTTCTCTGGAAGAAGAGTGTTTCTTCACCCCACTACTTTGCATGTAAAAAAACAAAATAAAAAAAATTAACGCCCCCACCCCCCAAACTTTCTACTCTTGGGTAGAAAGGTAACACTGAGTGAGAAAGCTAAACCTTCTGGGTTTGGTGAGCACAATAAATAGCCTCCATCTCAGTGCCATTTGTTTCTCAGCTGTCAGCGGACCAAACAGTGACTGCTCACCACAGTGTGCCTTTGCCTTCCAGTTGGCTTCAGCTCATTCTACTTCTTGCTCCAGTTAGCAGGCCAGTGAGAAGTAGGAAAGGTTAGTGCAGAGCTGGGGATATTGAGATTTGGAGGGTGAGGTAGTGTAACTTGATAAAGTGGTCATAGTGGTTCCCTACACTTTTGAAATAGGTGTCATTGCTTGAGGTCTGTTATTTACAAAGTTATGCAATAGCTTTTTAGATGTGAGTTGTCTTTATCTTGCTTGCTAGGATTTGTCTGGAAAATCTGTACTGTATTTTCCTTGTGTACTGCAGGGTTGTATGTCATAAGAAGTAAAAATGGGGGACAGGAAGAAAGTTTTAGATTTAATGTCCATTAGCATACTTGTTCTGATACATGAGCTGAATCCATCCCTTTAAGATTTCTCTGCGTAACCATGTTTTCAGAATACTAAGTTACGTTTTTTCCATAGGTCCAAACTGAATGATATGATTGATGCAATTCCCAAAAGTAAGAAGAACAAGAGATGTCAGTTACACTCCCTGGACACACACAAACCAAAACCTTTGGGGTAAGTTTGTGTTTAACTTGCACAATTCAATCTAAAATATTTTAAGGAACCAAACTATTGATACTCATTTATTTTTAAGCGTTGAGATCAATTCTTCTGCTGCTACCTGTTTGCCAGAGTAGTAATCTCCAACCTATTTGGATTATAGTAGACCCAAATAGTTGTGGGGGAGACGAACAGAGGCACTCGATGAGTTTTGGGCAGCGGGTGTTGTAGGGCATGAGCCTTTCTCACTAGGTTTTAATGAGAAGGTAGTTAGCCCTCTTTTTGTGCAGTAAGTCTCTTCTCAGTAGGATGTTCAATCCTTTCCCCACTCCCCTTGCTCACACTTTATTGATTGGACAAAACTAGTGCACTAAGGTCTTCTGCCTTCCCAGTGTAAGATCCGCACTCCTCCCTCAATGTGAGAGTTGTCCCTCTGCCCTTTGTCAGAGCTCCCTGAGGCAAATGGTGATGCTTTCCTATAAAGCTTAAGGCTACGATATGAAATCAGCTGTTTCCCAAAACTTGCTTGTTAGTTCTAGCTGTTCCATTTTTGCCTCTTGGCTTTTGGGTCTTTTACTTGGTGGTGGGTTGTTTTGTTTGGGTTTTTTTTTTGTAGAAAAATACCCACGTTTTCAACATTTCAAAACCAGTTGCCAAAATGCAACTTGGCCATTACAAACCAGTGCTCTCTGATGTACTTTTCATATCTTGTCTGACATAACTTGACATATAGTCTGCTCAGGGCATGGATGGCTGCTTCTTTGTGGTGTAAACAGTGCTTTAGAAAAACAAACTGGTTTTTGTACTCTACACCAAAATGGTTGATCAGCCGTTTTTCTCACATTGAGGCGAAAGGGTACATGCTAAGCAAATCCACATCACTTTGCCTGGGATTATTAAAAATGCCTTGCACAACTGTTAATAAAGGGCTTTATTGTGGTTAGCCCGCAGGGTTAAAACTAAAACTCTGTAAAATGTATTTTCTCAGAACGTGACAGCATGTTTTGAATACACCAGTGAAAAAGATGTGCCTCTGTGTCTTGAAGCTGAAATGGTTTATTCCAGCTGGCTAACCAAAAAACACTCCCTGTAAATTTCTTGTGGATTTTGGGGTGTTTTCTTGTATGTGGGCTGGTTTGTTGGTGGTTTTTTTTCTTTTTTTTTTTTTTTTAATATGGTGACCAATAAATTAGACTACTACACTTAGTTGGAGCACCCAGGACCTTTTTTAGTCAGTTGTGTTCTGCTTCTGGTTAAGCATACAACCTGTGAAAGCTTGATCATGGTTTCCAGTTACAGGACATGTATTTTTCTATGCAGACTTGAGTCTCTTTGGGTTTAGATAAATCCCCTGAGGTGCTAGGCATGTGGAATTTGACACTTGATTTTTACTTGGGCTGCTTGAGGATAGTGGTAGCTAATCATTATCTCCTATTATATTTTGGTTACAGGCCTTTCATATAATTAGTTTAAAGCTTATGTTACACAAGCAAAAGATCATAGGGGTATTTTATTTTTTAAATAAAATTCAAAGCTTTATGAAAGTGTTATTTTTTTTGCTTTGTTTTTAGTAATCTCTTTTGTGTAAGGATACATAACATGGAACCTGCACTTACCATTTGGCAAGGCAGAACAATTCTGAAACTGAATGAAGAGAGAGGAAAATACTGCTTTTATTTCCTCAATTCATTCCTTAGTATTTTGAATGCTGGCAGGTTAATAGGGAATATGTAGAAGAGCAGTATTTTAATAGACTGCAAGTAAAGCTTTCAGCTTTATCTGATGACATGGCTTGTGGACAATCAGTGTAGTTTGCTAAAGAAATGCGGCTTGCACTCTGCTTGCTTAGTCAGTACCCGTTTGTTAGGCTACAGAAATGGCCAGGGTGTATCAGTACTGATATTTCTCCAAATAAATCTGCTGCCTTGAGTGGAAGCAAATTGCTAACGGCCTAGACATAGAGGTTTCAAACAGAATTGTCTTACAGAACAAATTTTATTTATCAACTCAGAGCTTCTGCTTGACTTAGTTACAAGAAACTTCTGCAGATGAGTTGCATCTGTTAGGCATTTTATGCACACAAAAAAAGGCTTTGAATTGTAATTGTGTGTTTAATTATGCAAGTTATGTAACTAGCCTAATACCACTTGAGAGTTACTTGACGTCCTCATTTTCAATGTGCCTGGTTTATGGCTACTCGGTTCCATTTGGGGCTAAGGAGCATTTTAACCTCTCATAAATGCAAGCCATATGATCTGGCAAACTACACAATAGCACACACAAATACTCTTGAGGAGCTAATTATTAAATAGGAGTGCTTCTTCCCCTCTTTTCCTGCTCTGTTGTATCCATACATGAGCTTACACAGAAATGACCGTTCTGATAAAATGTCAAGTGTAAACAAGCCTATAAGTAAACATGGCTTGCTATTTATTTTGTTTGTTCTTTGCTCTCTAAGGGTACTTTTAGCTTATCCCAATGTGTGTTGTAAAGTTTCGTTTTGTTTTTTTTTTTTAACAAATTTTGGAAATTTAATGTAGGGTGTTCTATGGTTTCTTATGGTGGTAGATATGTGGAAATTTGTTGGGTTTTTTGTTTTGCTTGTTTTGGTTTTTTTGTAAGTCATCACATGAAATTTCATCTGCCAGAAGTATTAAAACTCATGTATGCTTACACTTAAGGTAATATTCTGAAAAATTACTACTGGCTTTCAGCTGTAATTGTAAAAAGTCATTATGAATCTGGGTTTATAAACACAGACAGCAAAACTTGTATCTCACATCTGACCCTAACTTTACTGAAAGTTAAGGCTTAGCCTGTAAAGGATTCGAAGTAAGTTAAGGAACACAGTAGCATTTTCACAGCATTTATTTAGGAAAAATAACTAGTTCATAATATATATGGTATAGGTTTAAAAAGATGTTTTTTGATACTGTGTGACAGTGAAGGGAGCAGTAGCACACTCACTACAGAGAAAATCAGTGCAGATAAGAAAAATAGTGAAGACAGCAGGAAGGAGGAGAGCAATGTAGTGTCACTTTCCACTATGGACCTTTCCAGGGAGCAGTCAGGTAAACTAAAGATGCTTTATTTTGCTTCTTTTCTAAACCCCTAATGGGATAATGTACAGTCTTTTGTTTCTTCTGATTTTTTTTGCAGGGGTTGTTGGATGGATGTGTGGGAGCTCATGTCCCAGGAATGCAGGGATGAAGTAGTTTTAATTGACTCTAGTTGTCTTCTAGAAACATTAGAAACCTATCTACGAAAACACAGGTATGTTAAAAGAACAAAGACACACCTGCATTTTGAGGAATACAAGCTGCTATTTTTTTTTTGTGAATCAAAACATATGTAGAGTTCACACGATGTTTAGAAGTGTAGAGGATTCTTCTGATACCCTTCTAGAACTTAAGATCTAAGCTTCATGGTGATGGAGAACCCTGCCAAGATTGCATTGTAACAGTTGAGAGTAAGATGGTGAAATATTCTTTGTGTTTTACCTATTGTTCCGGGTTATGGTAGGGGAAACGCGGAGACCTCAGATGAAGTCATGGCTACTTGTCTTAATTTGTTTTTGTTAGGAATAAATTATGATTTACAATTTAATGTATTAAAACTGTGTGTATTCTTTCACTCTTTCACAAGTAGCCTACTCTGTTTGGGACTGTGCCTTCTTTTAGGCTTTTGGGGAGTACGTGCAATTTCAAACCAATGTGAACTAAACTAACAGAAGCAGATTTTAGACTTGGTGTTGCTTGTAAATTGCTGTTTTAAAACAGTTGTTTATGACTTAGTGCTAGCGCTATTAGGTCTGTCTTGCAGGGAAAAAATAGGCCACTAAATTATTGTTGCATGTGTACGGTAGCTACCATGCTGATTAAAAAGTTTTAATTTCCAGTAGTCTCAAGGTTTTGATATAAACTGTGGGGGCACAGATGGGTGCGGGGGGGGTGGTGGTGGTGTGGAAATAACACTTTGGAAACAAAATAACTTTAATCTCCTGTGACATTAAACATGGTGTTGGCAGCGTTCCTGATGCTAACCTGCAATAATATTGCTGTTTTCTTTCCTTTCACCACAGAAACTAGCCAGTTATCATAGTTCTATCAAACATCAAAATATGTTTGACTTAGTGTTGTCAAGTGACTGGACAAACTAGGAAAGGGAAAAACACCATCCAGAGATGGCATGAAGAGCCAGCTTTTCAAGCTGAAAGCTGAAATGTGAGCAGCTTGTCTGACTTGCATTTTTAGAATAATACAGCAAGAGGTTTTGTAGCTTCTTGAAGATTACTTCCTCTTATAAAATAGAATGAGCTTAATTTGGTTGTATTTTAATTATAACAGACTTCATAACTATACTCTTCTCATATTAGTTATCTGAGCTATCGAATACATTGTGTTATAAATAAATCTTGTTTGGCTATCTGTGCAGTAATGTAATCATTCAAAATATGTTTAAAGGTGCTTGTAGTGGAAACATCGCTCATACAGCAGGCAACAGAGGAAACTTTTTTATTTTTTTCCTTATTGCTTATCACTCACTTGAGTATACTTTAAATAATTGCTATGAAGTAACTTGGAGTGTGTCACTTGAGAGGAATTTTGTCCTGGCTTGTACTAATGTTTCAGTTTGTTCACTGTGAGATTTCTGATCTTTGAACGAGTATGGAATTGCATATCCGTCTAGGAATTTCTCCATATTAACAATTAGCCTGATTTATGCCTTGGAGCATGAAAGTTGATATCCAGACTTGTAATCTATGATAGGGAGTATAATACGTACAGTAAACTTACGTGGCTTACAGCCAAAGTCTTAACTATTTTACCTTTTGAAGTAACATAAACCTTATGTGACCTAGTTTAAATATAGCATGCACTATTAAATAGCTCAGTATGTTATAACTTAGACTAAGCAGGTCTAAAATTCTGCTTGAATAAGAATTCAGTTCTGCTATGTTCTGTTTCAACACAGGTTTTGCACTGACTGCAAAAATAAAGTACTTCGGGCATACAATATTCTCATTGGTGAGCTAGACTGCAGCAAAGAAAAGGGCTACTGCGCTGCACTTTACGAGGGCTTGCGCTGCTGTCCCCACGAACGTCACATACATGTGTGCTGCGAAACAGATTTCATCGCACACCTATTGGGTCGAGCTGAACCAGAGTTCGCAGGAGGGTATGAGTATGTAATTTGCTAGAGTGGGCTATCTAGCGCTTTGCTTCTTTATTTTATTATTGAATGTATTTTGCGAAAGTGATTTTTGCCTCCTTGCTGCATAATCAACTTCTGACGGTAAATATTCATACTGAAGTAGACTTTCAAGATAGTGCTTCAAAGTAGCGAAGATTTCCTATGTGCTTTTGACTTTAAAGTGCATTTAACTCTGAAGGCAAGACTGAAGGAAGCTCCAAATGTCTTCTAGTTCATTTGTTCACTCACTAGGGCTGCCTGCTTTTCCATTGAGGTGTTCAAAATATGCGAAATAGAAAGAGAACCTTGGTTTTACCAAGTTTTACCAAATGCCAAGTGTTCAATTTAACTTTGCCGCCATTTGTATATTATAGGAATTTCTGCACCTGTTTTAGCATCTTAAAATCTTCCAATGGAAAATGCAATTCTGAGCTCAGTATCTTTAGAGCTCTATCATAACTATTTGATTAGGAGGGTAAATCCTTTATAATGATTTTTCTTTAATACATGCCAGATACAGATTAATACTGAAATGTTTTTACTTTGTACGGTAAGTAATGTGTGTTTATTCAGCTTCAGTTAACAGACGCATAAATGTCTAGGAAGCTGAAATACTCACTTTAAACTAAATACAAATTCTAGGAAACAAAAGAATGGCTGCATCTCTGGCATTAAAACTCTGCTGTTCCCCCCTAGCAGGAGCAAGCAGAGACTGATGGGGTAACGCCTTCAGAAGCCACGCGTGGGAAGGCATAGTGCAGCTTAACAGTGCCACGCACAGGTTAACATGTCAGGAATGTTAGTGGTGGTTTTGACCTGGTCCTTTCTATTTTGCATCCGCATGCAGCACAGCAGAACTCGATTTAAAAAGCTGTTCATGCAAACCTATCTTCAGTTGTACATAAAGAAAATACGTCATTGAACTGCTTTGATCTCTTGGTAGACTTCCAGCTACTTTAACCATACTATACTTTGGTTCAACTCTTCCTTTAGACGAAGAGAAAGGCATGCTAAGACAATAGACATAGCCCAAGAAGAAGTTTTGACCTGCCTGGGTATTCATCTTTATGAAAGATTACACCGAATCTGGCAAAAGTTGCGGGCTGAGGAACAAACGTGGCAGATGCTTTTTTACCTAGGTGTTGATGCTTTACGCAAAAGCTTTGAGGTAAAAATCAAATTTTATCTAACTTGTGTTTGGATTGCTATAGTAACTGTCTGCATTGTCACTAAAATTATTTTTTCTGCTTTCTACTAACATTGGGCTGGAAGGAGCTTCAAGGGTGTTGCGTTCAGTCCCTTGTTCACTGCTGGCAACAGTTGTGTAATGTCAATGCGTAGCACAACTGAGTTGCATTCCAGTGTGAAGTCTACTGGAACATAGAAGGTTGAGGCTTGCTTTTACTTTCCAAGCTGCATGTTACAGTATGCTGGATCTGCTGTGTTTTTAATTCACAGTGAAGGTACTTCTACCTGATAGCATTTAAAGTAGCTCTGACTACAACAGGCTTTATTTGGCTTATGAGTAGAAATGGAGGATGTGCTTTTGAATTACAAACACAACTGCTAACTCTTGCATTCAGCGTGTTCCAAGTGCACTCTGCAGTCCCATGGGATCTTGAACTTGAGACAGAACTCCATGCAGTTCCTTCAATGTATGCCAGTAGTGTAAGTTCCCTTTGGTATGAGAGAGATCTTTTTTGTTACGTTTATCTTCCATTCATAATGACTGTTCTCTCTAAAAACTTCTAAAACATCAGAGAAGGAAGAACAAAATCAATCTGGGAAAGTTCATAGTGGTACCCTAATCTAGTTCTTAGAGGTTTTTTTGCAATCAATTTTTTTAAAGACCTATAATGCTATGGAAGTGGCATTGGACTAGGAACACTGTGACATTTTTGTCAGGTTCTGTCTTGATGGGGTTTTTTAAGGTAATAAAGTGTGGTGTTGAAAACTCACCGACATTGTAAAACTCGGGTAATTACACTGCTATGCAAGGTTGGCTATGAATTTAAAATGCGGAACTGCTGCGTCTCTCTCTGGGATCCTTTAAGGTGAGTGGGAACAATAATATCTCATGTTGGTTTAAGGAGTTCCCGGAGTGACCTAGGAAAAAACATGAATTTATTTTTACCTCTGTGGAAGCATTGATCCAGAATAGTTTACTAGTTTAACTCTGTTCTTGTAACTTCATATGTAGACGTGCCATTATGATATCTGTTCCAAATTTAATATTAAGGAATCTATTTAGATACTTGCTATATTTTGAGATACACTTCAAAACTGGACTGCCTAGAAAATCAGTTAGGTTTTTCACTGATTACCCTAGACAGAGAGCTGCAGGAATTCTGTAGCAATAGTTCTAATGTGGGGGGTTTTGTGCTACTGTGTTAAATAATCAGAGTATCTACCATGTAAACAGATGTAAAAATGCGTTCAAGTCCGCAACTTGTCACTGAAAATTGCAAATCTGGGCCATAAGTTAAAGGCTGTGTTCCCCCCATCCATGTATCTTCTCCAGCAATCTGAATTTGGTGACTAAACTGGGATAGGCATTTTTCTTCTGTAGTCAATAGTTGTGTTGCTGTCACTTGATCATAAAAATTGCTTACCAGCTATTTTCCTCCTCCTTTTTTATAAATGTAAAACCTTGAATTGTGTTAACATCTATAAATAGATCTAACCTCTTATAAACAGATGGCTGTGGAAAAAGTGCAGGGTATTAGTCGATTGGAACAGCTCTGTGAAGAATTTTCAGAAGAAGAAAGAGTGCGAGAGCTTAAACAAGAGAAGAAGCGCCAAAAACGAAAGAACAGACGGAAAAATAAGTGTGTGTGCGAGATCCCTACTCCTTTGCAGGCAACAGAAGAGAAGGAAGTAAACCAAGCAAAGGTAAGCGTTGGTAGCTGTGGCTTTTTGCTGGGGTTAAATAACTAGGTTTCTAATTTGGTGCTCCATTCATCAGCTCACTGTTCCATGTTGGAATTCTTGAGAGGTTTTTATTGTATTTTACTATATTGACGGGGCTGTGAGCAACCTGATCTGGTTAGCGGTGTCCCTGCTCACTGCAGGGGGGTTGGGCTGGGTGACCTCTAGGGGTCCCTTCCCACCCAAACCATTCTGTGATTTCAGTTTTGGGAACTAATGTTTGATTGCCAGTGGAATTTAATGCCTTTTCAGGTTAGTACAGTCTTTTTGTAAAGTACCTGCCTGGAACTCCTTACTTTTTGGGGGTTTGGCGAGGTGGGTTTTTCTGTTTGGTTGGTTTTTTTAAATCCGAAATCTAACGGGTCAGGTTATGCTAGAATATTTTCCAGCTATCATTTCTTAAAGATCACCGAGAGTATGGAAATTCAAATGCTAGTTGCAGATGTTTACCATTGAATTTTTGGAGAGGGGGAAGCTTTAATTGGCTGAGTAAGTACGACTTACTTTGGATCTCTTGACTGAACTTAATGGGCTGTCAGTCATTATTACGGGGAAAAGTAGTTGGTTGGGGTTGGTTTTTTTTTTCGTTGTCTTGTACTTCTGAAGAATTCTAAGCAACGCTGTGGCCGTTATCAGTCACTCTCAGATGTTTTTTCTAGTAGAGTATCCTTTATAAAAATGCTGGCTGAGCTACTTTCAGTACTCGCAAGTATTTTTTTTTTGGTTTTGTTTTAAGGAAAATTCGAACTTCACGGAAAGCAGTTGCAAAGCCTGTGGTAGCACCGAAGAAGCTAACAATTGTGTAGAAGTAATTGTTACTAATGAAAGCACTTCTTGCACCTGTCCTAGTAGTGGTACCCTATTAGGTTCACCTAAAATCAAGAAAGGTATGTTAAATGTCATTATTTTTCATTTTCAAAACCATTTACGGGGTAAACAGTGCTCAGCTATTTTTAAAAACAATTTTTTTTTTTAAGAATTCTTTCTTGTTAGAGGCATAACTAAAGAATATGCAACAGCTCCTGTGGATTACTGTGACTTTTTCACTTTGTCTCAGGTTTATCTCCGCACTGTAACGGTAGTGATTGCGGCTACTCGTCTAGCATGGAGGGCAGCGAAACAGGATCTCGAGAGGGATCGGATGTGGCCTGCACTGAAGGCATTTGCAACCATGATGAGAATGGTAGGTTTGCTAAGAAAGCAGTATTGGTGTAGTATCCCCAAAACTTAAGTATCTGAGAAGAAAATTCCCTGTCTTTTGCAGGAGATGATTCATGTGTCCATCGCTGCGATGACAAAGAGGAGGATGGAGATAGCTGTGTGGAGTGTTGGGCTAATTCGGAAGAGAGTAACACAAAAGGCAAAAACAAAAAGAAGAAAAAGAAAAGTAAAACTTTGAAGTGTGAGAATGAACATGTAAGGAACATGGCTATTCCAGAATGCTTATTTAAATGCATACATTTTAAAGTAGTTACAAAAGTATTTCAGATTTCAGTTGTGACTAGTGCTGTTAAGTGGGGTACCGAGGATCTTCTGTCACCTCTCCATCTGAGTTTTGAAATCAAGGTCCTTCCTGGAATAAGTTGTGGTGGAAGGAGCCTCTTCTCTCCCGTGTTCTAAGCACGTGCACTTCCGCGCACTCTCAGCGAATTAACGTGCCGTTCCCCCCTCCTCCCCCGGCACGCGCATTTAAGGAAATATATATCCTGGCTCTCTTTTTGAACTTTTTCCTTTCCTCTTTCCCCCTGCTCCCATCTGAAACTTGAATGTTTCAGGTTTAACACTGCTCGTAGTTCATTACAGGCTATTTTCAATTTTAGATTCAGAAACTTGGAAGCTGTATGGCAGATCCAGGTAACAGAGAGACCTCAGGAAATATCATGCACACAGAGTTTCATCGCGACAAGACCAAAGACACACATGCTGAAAGCTGCTGTAGCTCAGAAAAAAGTGGGCAGCAGTTGCCTTGGTTTGAGCATATGAAAAATGTGTCACAGTTTGCAGAACCTACAGAAATGTCACTTGTTCCTGATACTGGAAAAGGTGCCAAGAGCTTAGTGGAACTCCTTGTAAGTAACTACTTACTTTGAATTTTAGGTTGTAGCTTACTGCTTTAAATCCTCGGGATTGAGGATGGGGTTTAGAACTCGAGTCCCACTGAGGAACTGTAACTGACCCTGAGGTTCATAGCTTACTCTCCCAGTGTTTAGTTTGTTTGCTTTTGCGTGTTCTCTGCAAGGGATGTAATTCAGATGCTTTGCAGAGGAGGAGAAACTGCCTATCACTGGAATGCAAGTGACAGAACTTGTATTATAAGTATTCATTATCACGGATCGTATTATTCCATAAAATGAAGCGTGCGTTATTGCTGCCTTCATGCCTCAGATATTATTTCCCACTATAGGCTCCTTGGACGGCTTCCTTCTCTCTCCCTTTCCTTCCCTTTCCTTCCCTTCTCTCTTTTACATCCTTTTCTTTTCTTTTTTTTTTAAACTCTGATAAAAGCTGTCCACCTTCAGTGGAAAGGTGCTAAGACTCTGAAGCTTATTCTGGTAGATTCATGACTGTATAGGCTGCCTCTTGCCCCAAAAGCCGCGGAGCGTTGTGTGTGTGCATTGGGTGACTGGATTAGCCAGCTAAGGCTCGTGGTGTCGTGACGTGAAGGCTCCATCTTTCTTCAGAGCAACTGTAGGCACGGTGTACGATTGCCGGACGGGTGTACGATTGCCGGACGGGTGTACTGCAGAGGAAGGGCAATGCTCGAGTTCTTAAATGCCTGTTTTCATTTGTAGGATGAGTCTGAATGCACTTCTGATGAGGAAATCTTTATCTCACAAGATGAAATACAGTCCTTTATGGCAAACAACAAGTCTTTTTACAGCAATAGAGAACAATACCGACAGCATCTGAAGGAGAAATTTAATAAATACTGCCGCTTAAATGATCACAAGAGGCCCATTTGTAACGGTTGGTTGACAACAGCTGGAGCGAACTAAATACAATAAAGTAGCTCTGTCTTTCACTGAAATTCTCAAGATGACTACTGCGCCTTCTCTTTCAAAAACTTAATTTAGTGACTTCTGGCAAAATTTTATCTTAAATTAATGTGATTATTTTTTTTTTTCTTGGTTTTTTGGGGAGGCTGGTGGAGGTGATTTCATTAATTTTGTTCTTTCTTCAGGCTTGTATCTTTAGTTGAGTAGCTGTGCAAGCCTCTCTTATAATTTAAGCCATCTCTTTTCATTAAATGTTTCTCTTACTGTGAGACTTACAAAAAGCAAACTAGTGGCAAAGTAATGTTGTACCTATAATTCTGTACAGAACGACAATGAGCTGAATATAAGATTTTACAAAGTAGACATCCATTTGCAAAATGTTTTGGATGTAATATGTTAAAAGCGCAATGTGCAAAATTTAAATAAAGAATATTTATTAATATGCATAGTAAAAGTCGGTGTACACGTTTCTACTTTAAATGCTCCTTCCCAGCAGTCTGAGTCCTTGCTGTTGGGATGGACGGTTGTCGCTTCAGTCTGCGGAGCTCCGTGGAGGCAGGCGTTGGGTGAGTCACCTCACCTGGGAGAAGTACGGACCCTTCAGTGGGGCTCATGAAAACCAAACCCCTGGCGTTGCGTGGTCGTCCCCTGGCGTTGCGTGGTCGTCCCCTGGCGTTGCGTGGTCGTCCCCTGGCGTTGCGTGGTCGTCCCCTGGCGTTGCGTGGTCGTCCCCTGGCGTGCGTGGCGTCCCCTGGCGTGGGTTTAGGATCTCCCAAGTTGTTGCCAAACAAGCCGGGCCCCTGGTGCCCCGGTTGTGTCGGTTTGGCGCTGCACCCAGGCTGGCTGGCGCTGTGCGGCATCGAGGGGCTGTTCCGCTTCCAGGATCGCCGGTGACACCTCGGCGGGGCCCGGTGCCGCGCGGAGCCAGCTGAGGCACCTCTGTGCAGCGGCAGGCCGTGGGGACGTGCTGCATGAACCGTGATGCGAGTGCTGGGCCCAAGGCCTGCACGCTTAGTCTGGCGATGCGTTGGGTTGGAGCCTGCAGCCTGTACCATTTTGGGGCTTAAGTTAGTTCTCCGTGGAGACAATTGCCAAAGCCAGTGAGTTAGGCGACCGCCATGCCCAGTCTCCTCCTCCCTCGGCAAAGCAGCCTTAAAGCTTCTGCATGAGCCCATCGGAGCCTCATCAAACAAAGCAGGTTTTCAACGCACCTTGATGTTTTCTTGATGGGATAACGAGCTCCATTCTGAGGACAGGACAGAGTGCTTTTGCAGAAATAACCTTTTAGCCATAGCTCGTCCTTACGAATATGGCATCTCCTGGCACGGACCCTTCGGTGGGGCTCATGAAAACCAAACCCCTGGCGTTGCGTGGTCGTTTTCTTGATGGGATAACGAGCTCCATTCTGAGGACAGGACAGAGTGCTTTTGCAGAAATAACCTTTTAGCCATAGCTCGTCCTTACGAATATGGCATCTCCTGGCACGGCTCGTTAGTAAGAGGGTGACCTGATGAGCGGTGAAGATACGGGATGTGGGAGATGAAGAAAAAAGCAGTTATAAACCTGGTACTAAGTTGAGGTGGTGGTAGGGTTGTGCACGGTTGACGTCAGCGGGCGTCTGCGACACGGGCGCCTGGAAGCTGCTAGGTACCGGTGCGTACCTGGAAACAGAGGCGATGCGCTGCGCGGGTGCAGCTCAAAAAATGGAATTAGAAATTACATGTGCAAATTGAAATCAAGATACAAATGTTTTTGTAATAATAAAAAAAGCCCCAAATAGCTTCCAGATTTAAAGGAGATCTTGCCCACCCCCACTGGGTTGTTTTATAGCTGTCTTACAAAACCAGATGTAAAAAATACGTTCCTGAGGGAGCTTTCAGCTTCATGATTTTTTTCCTAGCTAACCTGTAATGCTCAGAAACAGTCCCGTTGCGTATTAGTGAAGATGTATTTACTGATTATTTCTCTCAATTACAAAACACAGAGCAAAACTATAAAGATATGGATGCTTTTATACGTGACAGTACTTAGATTTTGGTAGCGGCTGCCACTAAAAGAAGAGAATTGGGTTGGGGTGGGGGAGGGTGTAAGCAGAATTAGGGAATATTCCTCATTTCCTCATTTTCTGTACTGTGGTCCCCTAGTTTTCCCGGTGATGGGAAAGAGGTTTGTTTTCTTGGCTTTGCTTCGTGCTTCAGGCACGTTGCAAAAGGCGCTGTGCCTGGCGATGCTTGACTTGCCCAGGGTTCTCGCAACGAACCCAAGAGTCAACTCACCGAGAGTCACGGAGAACGCGTGCGGGCTTTTTCCCTAGTCCTGATTTTAACGCTGAAATTCGGCTCCGGGAAAATGAACCTTCAGCCTCCTCTGAAGCCCCGCGGACTCTTGCGTTCGCTGTGGCAAGAAGCTCATTTTGCAAAAGGAAGACGTTTCCATCTTTAAGGTGGGGAAGGGGAATCTTTACCGTGGTGGTTTCTTTAATCAAATGCTCCGTTTGCTACAGGAAAAACGCGGTTAACTTCAAAGAGCTGAGGTGTTGGCTGCCCGCGGCTCGTGCGTGCGGGAGGAGCCGGTCCGGATGGGAGGTTGTCCGTGGTAATGGATGAAATCATCACTTTTAAGTGGAGCATTCGTCGTTTTGTGCTTTACCAGGAGCTGAAACGATGGGGTGTGGGGGGGTGGAAAAATGAATTTTTGATCATTTTGTTTTAAAGGCGCTGTTCCCACAGACCATTTGGTGCTGGGGGTCACAGCTGGGAGGAGAGCGGTGAGCACCGGAGCCCTGCGGCGGGCGGCTGGCTCGCCTCTCGGGTTGATGCTCTCTTTCAGAATTTCTGCCACTCATGACTATCGGAGGCACTTCTGCTTTGGAGGGAATTTGGTCTGTCCCGCTCTTAAAACTGCTTTACCCTTCCTGTGACACCCCTGGGAGGTCTGGGTATCGGGAGCGCGCGCTCCACTGCGAGGAAAGTCACATCCAGAAGAAAAATCCCCTGAAGATGCGTTCCATAGGAAGTCTAATGCCCCATTTCTAACCGACCCATTCCTTGGGGAGGGGGAGGATGGCCCGTCGGTCTCATTTGAGGGGCGGCATTGAGCTTTCTTACCCGAGAGCTAGGGGTTTGATGCGAAGCTTACGAGCAACTGCAGCTGGATTCGAGCACCGCTGAAAGACCTGGTTTTATAGAATCATAGAATCACCTCGGTTGGAAAAGACCTTAAAGATCATCAAGTCCAACTGTTAACCTAGCACTGCCATCCCACCACTAAACCCTGTCCCTAAGCACCTCATCTCCCCTTCTTTTAAATCCCTCCAGGGATGGGGACTCCACCACCTCCCTGGGCATCCCATTCCAGAGCCTGACAACCCTCTCGGTGAAGAAGTTTTTCCTAATGTCCAACCTAAACCTGCCCTGGCGCAACTTCAAGCCATTCCCCCTCGTCCTATCGTCTGTTCCCACGGAGAAGAGGCCGACCCCCACCTTGCTCCCCCCTCCTCTCAGGCAGTTGTAGAGGGCGATCAGGGCTCCCCTCAGCCTCCTCTGCTCCAGACTAAACACCCCCAGGTCCCTCAGCCGCTCCTCGTATGACTTGTGCTCCAGACCCCTCCCCAGCTTGGTTGCTCTCCTCTGGATGTGTTCCAGCAATGCAACATCTTTCTTGTAGTGAGGGGCCCAAAACTGAACACAGTATTCGAGGTGCGGCCTCACCACCAGACCTGGTTTTATTTTTCTCCTCCTCGTATTGTTTGTGGCCCCTGAGCCAGGGCCCGTTTTTAAGTTCCTCGTGTTACCTGCCTCTCGTGGGGAGCCCAAATGTCGCTTTTTCAGCGACAAACGTGCTCATCTCTCGGATAAACTCAAGCAGGGAGCTCTGTGCGACCGCCACGTGTGCTTGCCCCTGCTGCTGGCTGCATCTCCCCCGGTGACGTGAACACCAGCGGCGTTCGGAGGCCTGAAATCTTAGATTTTGATGGATAATTTTGGCAAGAACCACAACTGCTTACCCTCCTTCAGGTCTGCCCGCGCTGGGGATGGGCTGGTCCATTTGTTCACGCTCTTGCAGCTGCAGCTTCCCTTTTGCAAGGAGAGCCAGGCTTGCCCCAAGGCTGGCTGCCCCATTCCTAACCCAGATCGCGGAGTTTAAACAGAATCGCCAAATCCCAACCCTTTCATAAATTAGATATCTGTTCATACACTTCTTCCATTTCAATTAATCCCTTTCTTCAAAAGTTTCTGCGCTCCCTGGTCCTTGGGAGGGGGGTGAGGGTCCCTTCCCAAAGCCATCCCCTGCCAGGGCTCCGGCCTCTGCTCTCGCCGCGGGCGCTTTCCCCCTCCCCAGCGCCCCGCTCGCCCGCCCCACCACCTCTTTGCTGGGTCCCCGCGTTTGGGCTCTGTGCATCCATCCCAGCACCCACAGCGTTTTTTCGGGGTGTGGATGGGTGCCAGGCAGGTGTGAGCATCGTCCCCGCGGTGCGAAGGACCCTCCGGCAGCACCCGCTCTGCCACGGGCGGCTGTGCAGAAGCAGCACCACGGGTTAAGACCCCCCCGGCGGGTCTTTTTAGAACCCGCATTGCGTTTCGGGATGCTTTTTGAGTCCTGCATAAAATAACAAAGCAGCCTCCTCCTCCTCCTGGCTGTACGTGCGAGGGCGCGGGCAGTCCCGTGACAGGACGGCGATGTTGCTCGTGGAATTATTGCTTGGTTGAAGAGAACGGGAGCTCGGGCAGCCGTTCCGTGCTGATGAACTGTTTGATATAAAGCAGCCCGGCTCTGTTCGTTGCCCTGCTGACACAAACGTGTTTTCCCCTTAAAGCATCTCACCGCTCTGATGTCAGGGCTCACCCTTCTCACTGGGGACGTTTTGGGGAGGAAAAACCCCGAATCCAAACAGCCCGAGCCAGTTGTGAAATGCTTATAGATCCTAAGGGTGGGGGTCACGAGGACGCAGCCAGGCTCTTCCCAGTGGTGCCCAGCGCCAGGACAAGGGGCCATGGGCACAACCTGAAGCAGAAGAGGTTCCAGTTGAACGGGAGGAAGAACTTGTTGACTGTGAGGGTGGCCGAGCCCTGGCCCAGGCTGCCCAGGGGGGCTGTGGAGTCTCCTTCTCTGGAGATCTTCAACCCCCGCCTGGCCGCTGTCCTGTGCCCCCTGCTCTGGGTGAGCCTGCTTGGGCAGGGGGGTGGCACTGGGGGAGCTCCCGAGGGCCCTGCCAACCCCTGCCAGGCTGGGATTCTGTGACCCCACCGAGGCTGAGCCCCCGCAGACTCAGTGCACGCCAGGCGGGGGGGGGGCGTGGCCTCGGTGGGCGTGGCCTCGGTGGGCGTGGCCTCGGTGGGCGTGGCCGGGGGGGCGGGCGGCGCATTGTACGCGGCGGCGGCGGGGCCGGGCCGGGGCCATGGAGCGCTGGACCGGGCGCGTCGCGCTGGTGACCGGCGCCTCCGTGGGTATCGGGGCGGCGGTGGCGCGGGCGCTGGTGCAGCACGGCATGAAGGTGGTGGGGTGCGCTCGCAGCGTCGACAAGATCGAGGTACCGGGGCGGGGGCACCGTGCGGCCGGGGGGGCGGGCAGCCCCACGGCGGGAGCGCCCCACGGCCGAGGCCTCGCCGGGGAGGGAGCGCTCCCGGCAGCCGGACCGGGCCCGCGGGCGGCGTGGGGCGGGCTGGGCCGGGGGGGGCTGCGGGCGGCGGCCGCTCGCCCCGGGCCGAGAAGGGTCGGGAGGGGGTGGGGGGGGGGTCGGGCAGGTACCGGGGCGTCCCCGGGCCGTGCGGGGCGGCGGGCGGGCCGCCCCGCCCGCCGCCCGGGCTCCCCGGGCCTGGCGGGGGCTGCTCCCCCCCGCCCTGGGGGGCCGGGCCGGCTGCCTGCAGGCAGCCCCGGGCGCGCTCAGTCTTGGGGTCGGGGTTTTTTTTTTGTTTTATTTTTTATTTTTTTTTATTTTTTTTTTTTAAGCTGCTTCTTTTGACCCGCCCCAGGTTAAAGCCGGCATCCGGCTGCCTGCCCCCGCGGCTGCAGGGCGCGGGTCTCGCTGAGCGGGGTCTAAGGACACGTTAAGCCCCGCTCAGTGCGGGGTTTAATTTGCTGCCTGCGCCCTGGCCTTCGGCAGCCGGGATGCTCCGATGAGTTAAGGTTAAAACAGGGGTTTGGTCCTTACCCCGTTGCTCACCCTTACGAGGAGCATCCCTAGAGCTAAGTCAAAAACCTCACGGCGCTGGCTTCAAAATAAAGATGCTTAAAAGAAACAGTTTCCGTGGGTTCCTTCTTTGTATTTGGGTGCATTTGTTGGCTTCCCCTCGCCATGGCACGAGCTAAAGCTTATTTACTTTTTAAGGAGTTTCCTCTGAGGGAGGAAAAAAGTTAACAGTCGGACAGCTTAAATTTTGTCACCGGGGTTGTTGGGTGCCTGCTGAGCCACAGGTGATCTATACAGCCGTCCAGTGTCGGCGTTTCCTTAGCAAAGGTGATAAGGACTCACTCTGTGCAGTTGACCACGCCAAGAATAAATCGTCCAAAAAATCAGGGGAAGGAAGGCTTGGCACTGCTGAGAAGTGGGGTTAACGAAAGAAACGCTCGGGAGAAACAAAACTTTCCGTTCTTCGTCATGGATGAGAAAGTTACCGCTTGCAGAGAGGAGAACACACACCGACGTAACTGAATTTAACTGTGCTTTGGGGCTTGCTTCTAATTCTGGACTTCCCGACGTTTTGCTATGCGGTTTACAGGGAAAGCCCAGCTCTCCAAGGGCTTTCCCACGTGCGGCTGGCAGCGTTTGCTTCCATCCCCTGGCTTCACGTAGCCTCGTGGCGCCCGGTGCAGGATGCTGTAAAGGATGCCGCTGCTTCCCCTTCCCCTCCAAAACAGAAAGAAAAGCCGCTTGCAGTGTTGCCCTTTCTTTTGATTTTCTTTTGAAATATTTTGGTTTTCTTTGGTAAAGAAAAATCAATGAAACATATTTTCCTTTGGTGCTACAGAGGAGTTTCCTTTCTGAAGCCTAAAAAGTCTTCCTTTCTGAAACTTTTCTGGCAAAAACACAGAACAGCTTTCAGAAAGCGCAGGCTTTTAAAGGCTTTGCCTTTTTATTTGAGTCTGCACAGGATGCAGTTACATTTTACATAGGTGCTTTATTTGGTACGCACGAGCACTGCGCAGTGCTGTTTGGCATCCTCCAAGCCTCTCGTTGCTGCCCTGGTTCAAAAACTTTGCTTCTAACAGCGCAGCAAATGTTTGTCCCTGCCTGGTTCCGTTCTTTCTCGCCTCCTCTCCAAGGACTGAATTGTGTTTGCAACGCAGTCGTTTCTCTTGGTCGGTGGCTGGTTGGTGTTTTGCTCCGTTGCTCTTCTGGTGTTATTTATTGCGAAGCATGTTTCCTTAAAGAGGAGGACAATCCCAGAGGTGCTGCTCGCTCGGGGAAGGGAAGGAGGTGCGGGGCCGTTGTGGGAACGGGTCCGTCGCCTTGGACTGGCTGCCAGGGACGCTCGTGTCGGCACGGATGAGGCTTCTTACCGACTCCTGCCGTGCCTTCGGAGCAGAGTTGTTTATGATAAATAAGCTTTCCTTCATGAGCTTCACCTGGTGTTTTTTCTTTTTAAAAAAAAAAAAAAAAGGAGGAAGATATTCAGGGTTCAGACTATGGAGCTCACGCTGGGACTTGGGACTTTGGACGTGGCTGGGAGAAGCCATCTCGAGGAGTGGGAGTTGGCGTTGCGTGCAGGGGGTGGCCGTGCTGCAGCCACGCAGTGGGCGATGCGGCTGAAAACCCCATCTTGGGGGCTGCCGGTAGGATTCCTGCCCGCTGGAGGGGCTCTGGATGCTCCGGGCAGCAGGAAGGCAACGGGATGGTCTGTGCCATCGGCGCTCTGCGAGCACTCCGTTACCTTGATTAGTTATTGTGTAACCAGGTCTATCCACAAAATATACTCATCTGTTCGCTCCGGCTGACTTTCCAAGTCGGGAAGCTGTGGGACAGCATCCTGGTGGGAAGCCTTGGTGGGGATTCGAAGGATGCGCTGATTCGGGGGGAGCGGCTCGTGCGTAAGGGGCAGGATGGGGGAAGTGGCGCTGATGGTCAGGGCTGGGCACGGTGATGGAGGGATGAGAGGAGAGAAACGTGAAAGAGCTGAGGGCTTGGTGTTGCCGGGTGTGAATGAAGGAGAGGTTAAAGCATCGCGGCCGGAGCTGCTGCAGGACAAATCTTGTTACTGTATTAAAATTGAATAATTCGCTAAATACCCCTGTGGATAACGGTGTGCAGAAGAGCACACCCAAAAAATAAATCAAGGCAGCTTGAGAGGGAAAGAGCGCGAATGGTACAATTTAAAACCAGGAATACGGTACTCGTTCTGTCGCAGAGAAGCATCTGTTCTCATTAATGTTATGCACTAGTCATCCATTTTAAGGTAAAGTGGCTGTAACCACGCTCTGTGGTGGTTTTATAACCTACCGTAAACTGGGGGCTGGAAGAGCATGTGGTCTTGTGGGGAATTGAACTTGGGCAATAAATGCTATGTCAAGATTTCTTAATCTCGTGGAAAATCAGGAAGGGCTTGAGGCAAGATAATGAAGGAGCTGTGAAGTTGTAGGTTTGGTATTAAACCCGTGTCAGGACTCCAGTGCTCTTTATTTGACTTTTGAAATAAAACTGTTAATGGCTTACAAAAATTGCAAAAGTATTTTTTTTTTCTTCTTTTTTATTTTTTTTCCTTCCACTGGCTCTGCGGAAGAGCCATGTGCTCGGCTTGCCTTGGCTCAGTGCTCCGTCTGACTTTGGTGGTATCGTTTCAAGATGGGGTTTGATTTTCCTTTTCATAGAATCATAGAATGTTTTGGTGGGAAGGGACCCCCAGAGGTCACCCAGCCCAACCCCCCTGCAGGAGCAGGGACACCTTGAACCACATCAGGTGCTCACAGCCCCGGCCAACCTGGCCTGGAATGTTCCCAGGGATGGGGCCTCCACCCCCTCTCTGGGCAACCCCTGCCAGGGTTTCACCACCCTCACTGGAAAGAATTTCTGCCTTAGATCCAGTCTAAACCTCCCCTGCTTCAGTTTAAAACCATAGGGACATGGTTTTAGTGGTGGGATGGCAGTGCTAGGTTAACGGTTGGACTCGATGATCTTAAAGGTCTTTTCCAACCGAGGTGATTCTATCATTCTATCCCCCCTTGTCCTGTCCCAGCCGGCCCTACTAAAAAGCTTGTCCCCCCCTTTCCTCTGGGCCCCCTTGAAGCCCTGAGCCGGCCGCACTCAGCTCTGCCCGCAGCCTCCTCTGCTCCAGGCTGAACACCCCCAACTCTCCCAGCCTGGCCTCAGAGCAGAGGGGCTCCAGCCCTCGGAGCATTTTAGTAGCCCCCGATCATTTAGTAGCCCTCCTCTGGCCCCGCTCCAACAGGTCCATGTCCTCCTTGTGCTGAGGGCTCCCGAGCTGGATGCAGGGCTCCAGGGGAGGTGTCCCCAGAGCAGAGCAGAGGGGCACAATCCCCTCCCTCCACGCTGGCCACGCTTCTCCTGATGCAGCCCAGGGTAGGGTTGGCTTCTGGGCTGCCAGCGCCCGTGGCCGGCTCATGGCCAGCTTTTCATCCATCAGTGCCCCCAGGTCCCTCTGGGCAGGGCTGCTCTCCATCCTTTCTTCCCCCAGCCTGTATGGATACCGGGGGTTATCCTGACCCAGGTGCCACATCTTTGCACGTGCAGGCGTGGCAAACGCAGGCTCTGGTGGCCGGGTCTATACCCGTGACCCTTTGAGCCACGGCGTGGGCCCTCCCGCAGCCCTCGCTCACAGGCGGCCTCGTGTTCCCCGCTCGTGCCGCCGTGGTGAGCGGAGACTCTTCTTGGGGGTCATCCGACAGTAACTGTAATGGTCAGACATCGAGGAATAAAATACAATTAAAATGGCTTTATTTTACTTTTGCGTGCCAGGAGGTAATTTGGGTTGAAAGCTTGTTTTAAATGAGAAGCCTGGCGGTACTGACAGCTGTCGTGGGCTTTTTGGCACACGCTGTCGCCGAGCCCGTTCCGCTCGGCAGGTACCTACGCGCGTTCCAGGCCAGGAGCGTCGGTGCTGTAATGAATTGGCCAAGAGTTTTTAGCAGCCTGTGAGACCAAGCTTTGGTGGAAACTGCTCCCTGTTAGCTGCTCACCTTCACAGGGACCCCCCTCGCTGACCACCGGGGTCTCCGGCATGCGAGACGACGTGCTGGGGTTGCCGCAGCTGAGCTGGTATGCGACAGCACGCGAAGCCGCGGTCGCCTGTCCCGCAGCCAAAAGGCAGCGTCGCTTTTGATGGCTTCGCTACACGGCTCTTCAACTTCCCTCTTCCTGATGCTTTCCAGAAATTTGTATTTAGTGTCTGACTTCGTGCAGCAGCACAAAAAAGGGAGAGAGTTTCCCCCTGCACGAGACTGAATGTTCTCCACCCCGGCTGGGCAACCGCTCTCTGGTCTCTTACTCACCATGATAAATAAGTTTTATTTTGCAGTGATCTTCCCCAGGGTGGGGAAGACTTGGGAGGGTTTGTGGTAAATGTGGGGTCTGGCTCAGAGGCAGGGTAACGGCATCGAGGTGCCCCTGCGCTTTTCTTTTGGAGCACCCGAAGGTACAGGACAGGGAGCTCTTTCCAAAGAGTTTGCAGTTGACGCTTGGTATTGGACTTTTTTTTTTTTTTTTTCTTATAATAAAATTTGATTTCATGTGTTCTTATATTTATTTTTCTATTTGTAGAGAATGGCAAAAGTGCTTGTAGGAGTTGTCCCGCCTGCCCCGGTGTCGGAGCACTGGATCCGTGCGCGCGTTGCGGTTGCGTGGCGGGGCCATCACCGATGGGAGAAGCCCGGGTCGGTGCGGTCCCACCTGGTTCCCAACTGGCAACGCCTGATGCTGCTGCGCTCAGTTTTGGTAGAAATGCTCGCTCATCCCTCTGCTACCTTGCTTGCCAGGGGCAGCGGTCACTTATTTTGTGATTTTTATTTTATTTTTTAAATATTCTTTTTTTAATTGTATTTTTCTTCAACGCCTTCCAAGTGGTGTTAATTCATCACTTAGAAAAGACTCCTTGGGAGAGGGAGGGAACTCACTGCCCTCCCAGAGTGGCTAGGCTTTGTCGGCGTCCAGGGGGAGGTGGGGCCCTTGGGCGCTGGCCTGCTTCAAGGCGTTGAAGAGATTTAATCATGGATGTTGTGTTCTAAAAAAAAATATTTCTTGTTCTTTGTTGGAGTGTGGAGAGCAAGCTGTGCAGGAAGCAATAAAAGTGGTTTAAAATACACGGTTTAGCCGATTAATTCTAATGCATTTGTGACAGGTATTGATCAAAGGTAACATTTATAACCAGGGACTGCGTTGTCAAGGTTAGATCTTGCTCAAGAAATACCCTTTGATAAGCTGAGCTATCGATTGCGTGCAAGCAGTCCAATCTCTGAAGAGGCCGGTGCTCTCTTCACCAAGCAGCGCCGTGGTGGTGGTGCTGTGGGAGGAGGAAGAAGGAGCCGAGCCTTCCTCCCGGGAGCTGAGCATCCCCAGTGGGAAGAGGAAGAAGTGGCCGAGCCTTCCGGGAGCTGAGCATCCCCAGTGGGAGGAGGAAGAAGTGGCCGAGCCTTCCTCCTGGGAGCTGAGCATCCCCAGTGGGAGGAGGAAGAAGTGGCCGAGCCTTCCTCCTGGGAGCTGAGCATCCCCAGTGGGAAGAGGAAGAAGTGGCTGAGCCTTCCTCCTGGGAGCTGAGCATCCCAAGTGGGAGGAGGAAGGCTCCCGAGTGGGAGGAGGAAGAAGGAGCCAAGCCTTCGTCCCGGGAGCTGAGCAACCCCAGTAGCGTCTGCGGGCCGGCTGATCCCTTGCACCGATCGCTGCCTGGGCCGCAAGGTGCAAGGGAGGCTCTTGATCCCCTCAGTGCTCCAGGGCGGTTAATTAACAGCTGAGTTGTTTCATAGTGCCTGAATGTGGAATTTAATTATGTTGTGTGCAAATCATGGTGATGGCATGGAGGTCAACTGGTTCAAATTTTGGCCTCCCCCTGTGGGTGCCTGGCCGTGGGGTCGAGCTGTGGATGTCCCTGTGGTGCCAGGTGTCTGCGGTGGGGTCTGTCCATCTGCCCTCCAGTTGGGGCTGGGTTTCATGGGGTGTTCCCCAAAGGTTTGCCTCTGTGCCCGCACTGTCTTAATCTTGTGACTTACAGTGATGGGCTCGTGGTTGGATGTGAGATGTGCGAATTTCGGTGCCCGGCTCCCATCCTCCCTGCACTGTGGGTGGGTGAGCCGCTGTCCCCAGGCGCTCGTCCCCAAGCGCTCATGTTGGACCTTGTCGCTCCCTCTCTCCTCTGTCTCGTTGCTTTTCCCAGCACGCGGAGCTGCTGGGCTGCATGGCATCCCGGTGAATTTTTGGGTTTTTTTAAGGCAGGAGGAGCAGCTCCAGGCAGGATAATCCCAAGGCATGGGTCCCCATGTAAATGAACGACCTTCAGATTCTCCTTGGCCTCTGGAAGGGCTTGTTTTATGTTTGGCGAAGGCCTTGCCTCGGGGATGGGGGGTACTCAAGGTCTCCGAGGTGCTTTTATTGCCGCTTGTCCCTGACCAGATCCTCTCCTGATTAAATGGAAAGAGATCCCATAATTGCTGTCCTGAGTAGTGGGAACAAACTCTCCGCTGTCCCAATGGTTTTCCTCAGCCTTGAAGCTCAGGAGGCGCATGGGGGAAGGATTGCTTTTTAAACAGGGCTGGATTCATCCTCCTTCCCCCCAAAATGTGCTTTAAAAATGTCTTAATGCAGCAGCCCCCTCTTCTCCGCTTCTCTTTGCAATAGAGCGGCGATACGGGGGTACATCGAGCTTCCAGCCCTAAAAATAAGTAATAACTGAGCCTTTCCTGGGATTTTGGAGATGCGATGGGGTGCTTGTTCTGCCCCAGCCTTGCTGTGTAACACGGCGGATTGGGTAGCTGACCCGTGCCTCAGTTTCCCCATGTAAAACCTGGCAGCTGCCGCCCTATAGAGGTGGAAGGGCGGTATGGGAGCAGTGACTGGGCACGGAGGGGTTCTCTGGTCTGTGTTGGGTTTGTGGAGAGTGTCCCAGGGCAGGGAGGTCCGGACGCAGCCGATGCAGTGTCGGGGAGTAGATACGATGGTGGTTTTCCTGGGGCTTGCTAATAGTTTAAGCTTCACAGAACGTAGCGGCTGTGCTAAAGTCGAGCTTCAGCCCTCGCTCCTGCTAGTGTCCGTGCGGGAAGTGTTAATGGTAATTTTCTGGCTGACAATATCATTATTTTTGCTTTGGTTGGTCCTGGGTGGGTTTGCACCCACCCTGGTTCTATACGGACGATAGGATGAGGGGGAATGGTCTGAAGTTGCACCAGGGCAGGTTTAGGTTGGACATTAGGAAAAATTTCTTCACCGAAAGGGCTGTCAGGCTCTGGAAGGGGCTGCCCAGGGAGGTGGTCGAGTCCCCATCCCTGGAGGGATTTAAAAGAAGGGGAGATGAGGTGCTTAGGGACAGGGTTTGGGGGTGGGATGGCAGGGTTAGGGGAACGGTTGGACTCGATGATCTTAAAGGGCTTTTCCAACCAAAGCGATTCTATGATTCTGTAGGGTGGGACCAGGGTGCTGTGGGAGCTGAGGACCCGCGGTGTCGCTCCTTCAGCCAGGCTTTTCTCCCTGTTAGGCTCGTGCAGCTCAGCTGCAGCTCTGCCCAGCTTAACCGGGGATTAGCACCGGCGTAGATGTGAACAGCGCTGAGCCCGCCACCGCGGCCGGTGGCGTTGGCACAGATGTTTAATCACGGCACCCGCAGCTGCGCGGCGATGGGAGCGGTAATCCCCGCTGTCACCACCGCTTGCGCCGACCGCGGCTGGGCTGGGGCGGGCGCCCGCGGTGGTGGGTCGTAAATCTGGGGCGTATTAAAATTCAGGACCTGTCCTCTGAATTTTGGTCCTGGGGAGCGCTGGGAGCCGGTGGGGGAAGGCCCGCTCCTCTCCAAGCATGCGTTAATCGGTCTTTTCAGAAGAGGATTCCCAGAGGATTACACGGGCACAGGATGGGAGCTGATGAGATGGAGATGTATGGGGACAGCGGCGCCCGCCCTGCCCTCGCCGCAGGAATGCTCGCTGCCGTGTGGGTGGCACTGGGGGGAGTGGGAAAGAACCCAGCTCTGTGGGCTTCGGAGAAAATCCAGTGCTGCGCTGTGGGGCGTTGGGAGGGGGAAAGGCCGATCTCGTGGTCTGGTGGTGGGGACCTGCTGTTCTGGTACAGCGCTTCGGGTGACAGCGGCGGGCGCTTCGCCGCCGGGCGGTTGTGTCACAGCGAGGCGGGGGGCTTGGCCAAGCTCTGCGATCGATGCTCAGATCTTCTCAAGCCCCCGAACATGTAGCTGGGAGCTCACCGGTGGGTTATCATCTGCTGCTTTGTCTCCCAGGTGGGGACAGTGGGGCTGGGAAGGGGGAAAACCCCCCAGTGAGCCTGTGGCAGAGCTGGGAACGGGTCCTGGCCATCCACAGGAGTGCTCCCGAGTCTTACCCACAAGGTACAGCGATATACGCGGTTACAACATACGTTATGCAGGGTGGGCACGTGCTGGTGGCTTCCGTGGACCCCTGATCGCAGCACCCTAACTCTTCAGAGTATCGCTAGGCATCTCAGACCTTCGCTGCTGCCAGATTAGGGGGAGCTTGATTTCATTAAAATAAATAAATAAATATTTTTTTCCCCCACCTCCCTGAGCATAGCGGAGGTGTGCTCGCCCGCGGCAGGGATGACACAGAAGGCATGTGCCGTGATCCGAGGGCGTCGGGCTGGAGCTCAGGCTCGGCTCTGCCCTCGCGAGTGGTGTGTTTGCAGTTGCCTTGGAAATCTGCGCTCGAACGGGCGGCGAGCCAGCCGGCGGTGTGTGGACCGTCGGGACCGCCGTGTGCGGGCGCTCGGGTGTCTTGGGGCTACGTGGCCTTTGAACCCCGCTGGCGAAGGCAGCCGAGGGCCGGTGGAGGACCGCGGGTAGCTGCAATACAATTTGGTCTTCATAAGAGCACTGGGGCTCTTTGGGGGAGGAAAGCATCTACGTGCCTGGCTGCGTGGGAACCTGCTTTACGCATGTCGGAGCCGAGGAGCAAGCAGGCACCTCTGATGCTTGTTTTAGGGTAGTCATACCTCAGAATAAGCAAGAGATATTGCTCTAATGAGCTGTCATCGTAGGAGCGGCGTATTTCCTCCTCCCCCACGCCAGCCCCTGGCAACGTGATCTGAACAAGCAGTAAAAAAAAGAAAAGTACCTTCAGCCTTGACGTAAGGAGCGATTGTTTGAGTGCCTTAAGGTAGCAGGGACGTTCAGGGGAACGTAAATGGGGCAATTTGGCTTGCGTGTATGACACTGGAAATTTAAAATTAAGTGAGCTAGGAAAAAAATAATCTTGGATGTTTAACTACTGAAAAAAGTGCAGGGAGCAGAGAGGGCTTGGAAAAAAGCAGCGTGACTCCGGACCAGTCTGGGAGGACAATTACCAGTATGGGGAAGGCGTGATGGCCCAACCAGACCCCTGTTTAGGCAGGAGCCTGGCTTCAGTGCCTGGGATGAAACCAGTTGAGTGGCTCCCACGGGCGGGAGATGGGGCGGGAGATGTAGCTTGGCCCCTACGGAGCCCATGGGACGGCTTTGCTGGGCGAAGGGCAGGTACTGGGTTGAGGCTCAGTGCCCAGAGCCTGGGCAGCATCCAGGAGATGTCCCAGACACATGATGCTGGGGATGAGCCAAGATGTAATTTTGTGCTGGCTCTGGGGGGTATCGTAAGTTGTGGCAGCACCACGGGTGTGAGGAGCCTGGCGGGAGGGAGCGCTGCCGTGCCATGCCATGCCGTGCCGCCCTGATGATGACTGCGGTCACGACTACCCGGCTGGTACCATTACCCCTTAGATGCCTCTCCACGGTTTGCTTCTCGCTGCTGGAAGCTGATAAACAGCAAATAGGTCCAAGAGGTTCCCCAGGGTTTTATTCCCTTCTCTCCCCCAAAATGAGATCTGATTTTTCTGGGTTATTTATTATACGAGTGCTGGGTTTTGCGTGCCACCTGTGGGTCTTTGCAAGGACCGTAAAGTCAGTACATTTTGGATGGTGCAGGGTGAAAAAAAATACATACGGGGACTTAAATTTTGTCCAAGTTTTGATTGCTTTTTTCCCTTTTGCCTGTGCCAAGAGGTGGTGGGTTTGTGGAGCAGCATGAAAAAATTCAGTCTCCCTGATGAGGCAGCCTGTACTTGAGATGCACTTCAGGTAAATGGTCTGAACCTGGTGTTAGTTCTTCTTCATCTGTACTGGGGTTTGGTATTGGTGCCCCAGCAGAGTATTGCACGTTTGCTTTTCCATTTAAACCTTATTTTCTGAGCTTTCCCATCCCCACCGTTCTGCCTCCTGTCCTGGAATGGACAGGGTCTGAGCTGGGGAGCGGCGATTGGCAAACCAGTGATGAAAAGCATCAATTTAAAGCTTGTGAGGGGGAAGGAGCATCACTTTGCTGTTTTATTCATTTGAAAACTCCTTTTGGGCTCCCGTGGAGGTCTGGGCACCCGGAGCCAGGCATAAGGAACTGGAAGAAATGTGAAGCAATACTCATCCTTGGATCACAGGCGGGCAAAGAGCCCCCGGTACCCAGCAGCTCTAGGAAGGGGCTCAGCTGATTATCTCCATCTTACAGATGGGGAAACTGCTCTGGATCTTGCCTGTGGTCACAGAGCACGCTATGGAAATAAACCCCAGTCTAGCGCTTTATTCTCTATATATCTCTTCCTCTATTATGCTGTTGCACTGGTATTAAATCTTAATTAAAAGAAGCTTCAAACTTGCCAATCAGTAAAATGAAAGGATTTGTAAGCCCCCAGTTTTCTCGCACAACTGTGACGCTGTTCGTTAGGATTTTTCTCCTTCATTTCCTTTAGATAGCAAAAGTAATTGGGGTGACTTTGGCTTCTCTCCAGTTGGTTTCTTGGTACAGCCATGTATTTAAGCATAAGCTAAATCAGTAGGATGCAAGTACCTGTGATGAATGGCAGGTTAGATTAAAAATTACCTAATGGCTTCTTCTGGCTTTAATCTCTCTGAACTAAATGTGTCTGAAGTTAATAGGATGGTTTGCCAAATAAAGCCCTACGTGACTCTCTTCTTTTTTTTTTTTTTTTTTTCCCCTCCCCTTAAGAATCCCTTTAAATGTTTATATCAATTAGTTCTGTAAAACCATTTTACCAAGACTGAATCTAAATGCATGGCACCGAGCCCTTTCCAAGCATCATACGCGCAGAGAGCATTAACCCCTTCTTGGGAGAACTGACGTATTCTTAACGTATGGAAAGCATCCCGTAAATGCAAGGCATCCTTTTAGAACTTGAAAAGCAGACAACTAAATCGTCTATAGTAAGCAGCACAGCCACGTATTCTTCTTTGTCTTACTTACACGTAGTGGGTGTAGGTGGATTTTTTTTCTTTTTAATTTGCTCGTTCATTCATCCAACACCGCTGGAAGCTGAGATAAATCACTGTGGTGTCGATGGAACAATCGGTGTCTACGCCAAGAGGCACACCGCGGCCCGCGTATCTAGTACACGTTGCCGTATCGGCTCGCTAATCACACGAGTGGCTTAGATGCCCGTTGTGGAAAGCTGGTCTTCCGTGGGTGTTGCAGAACCTGCCGGGTACTGTGTTCGTGTATCGGAATTACAGAGGCAAAGGCTTGCATCCATGGCAATGGATGGCTGTAGGTTAAACGTTCTAACACACAGGGTATCTATTTCCTCTTTATGTCACATTACCCCAGTTTGTCCCAGTAGTTATAGCACCTGGCTGTCCATTTCCAACCATCCAGTGATAACGGTGTGGTACAGAGATGCTCAGGTCCTGTTTGAAATCTTTGTCTCCAGCTGCTGGAGGTGCCCTGGCCCTCATCTGTATTGGTGTTGCGTTACGTGGTCACTCTCAAGTTGCTTATGAAATCTGGAAAAACATTTATTTTTTTTTTTCCCCCTCCTTGTGTGTGTGGCATCCTTAAAGTGGAATGAGCATTAACTGAGGGACTTAACGGATGCTCTGAAAAAATACTGCAAGCTCCCTAATTCAGGGAGTTGCTTTACATAAGTCTTCTCTTGCAAACTTGCCTGCAGTTGATGCTTCTTTGAAGAGCCTGTGATGACTCTTTATCTGTAGATGCTTGAAGCACGTTCGGCTCCGCCTGGATGTCAGCGCTGTTTGGCACTTCGTTTTCAAAGAGAATTTGTTAACACAAGTGTAGCCTGAGAGATGAAAGGATCCATGTTGAGCCTTGTTTGATGCAGCCAAGACACCAGGCAGGAAAAGAAGGATCTTGAGAGGGACTGGATTTCTCTGGCCAGTTGTGGTGGAGAAGCCTTTCTCTGAGTGAGAAAGAGCTTTCTCTTGGTGTGGCTAAGACACAGGCTAAGGAAAACGACTGGGAAAGCGGGATGGGCAGCTCCCCCACGACAGCCACTGCTGCCCAGGGCACCCCTTGTTTCGTCTGCTCCTTCATCTGGGTCGCTGTGCTGCAGCCTGTGGTGTTTAGACCCCGTCTGCCTCCGTCGAGGAGCTGTACCGAACAGCGAAAGGTTTTGCTGAACAGTGAGAAGTGACAGCTGAACACGGCAATGGAGATATTAAACACGGCGTTTCCCCCTGGGCTGTAGATGAGCTCGTCTGTCCTTTCCCGTCCATGCTGATGGGCCCTTCTTCCTTCTAGCCAGCTCTCCTGGCACAAGCCCTCTTCTGGGGGACTCATCCCAATCCCTCGTGCTTGTATTTATCATCTTTTACAATCATGGGCGTTGCTTGATTGGAGTTCAGCTGGCCCGGTTCCTGCCGTGGGCTGTAAGCTTTCTTCCCGCAGCGCAGGGCGCGATGGGTGCCCTGCTTTTCCTTTCTGCCTGGGAGCACGCTGGCTTTGAAAGGCAGCACCCCGCTTTACCTGCGACGAGCACTGACACCAGCAGTGAAAATGGGAGGCACCACTGGAAAGATAACTCAACCCAGCTTTCGATCGAGCAAACTAAACGTGACCTGGCGATTATAGGGGGAGCCAGGACACCAGCCCTCTTCCAAGAGCAAATTAAGACCATATTCCTGGCTGTGACCTGGTGAACTAGGGAGAAAAAGTGCCAGACATGAGCTGTGGTACTTTACAAGCAAATGCTGGAAGGGATGGGTCCTTAGCGGAGTGCTCGAGTCCAGGCAGTGGGATGGAGAGAGCTCTGAAGCTGTCACCTTGGTGCCAGGTTATGAAGAACGCAGCTGAGGGCCTCTTGCCCATTTTTTCCCTCCTGTATCTTTGCAGGAGCAAGGCCCCATCCCTGGAGTGGTTTAGCACCTTCCAGCAGCCCTTAATACTGCTTTTAATTTTCTAAATGCTGTTCTTGCAGATTTTTCCCCCAACTGTTTTCTCAAGTGTGTACTCTGATCTTTAAAAAGTATATTTTTTTCTGCTATTATCAGCACATAATCACCAAGATTGCATGTCTAGCAAAGTGAAACCAGCCCCGGGAGGGTACAGGGAGGCTCGATTCAGTCCCAGGGGCACCTTTGTTATCCTTTGGGCAGAGATATTGCCTAGTTCAGCCCAAAGCAGAGCTCTCCGGGGAGCGCGATGCTGTTGGGATGTATCGATCTCCAGGCGGAACTCGGCATGTCCGTCCCCTTCTTGCTTGGTGCTGTGAGAGCAATAATAATAATTCTTGTGTTACTGCAATGCCTTCACTGAAGCAGTACCCAGGAAGGAGAGCGGCTTCTGGACCAGACCTTTAGACCTGGTTTTGGCTTGTGGTCTGCGAAAGCTGCGGATCGCTGTGGAAGGCAAATTGGAAAAGCTTAAACTTGCTGTTGAGGGACTTGGCCTACCTCTGCGGTGGTCTTGGGTATTGAGAAAAGTTGAAAGTCATTTACTGAACAGAGCCACTTGCCCCAGAGCAATTAAAATTAATGTGCTTGGGGTGCAGCGAGGGGTTTGTCTGTCTGCATCCTGGTGAGGATGCTCAGCCCTGCTGTGTGTAAAACTTGGCTAAGAGAAAGTTGGTCACTGAAAACGCCCCTAACCAAAAGCATGCTTTATGATTTGGAGTTGGGAGCCAATTCGCATCTTCAGGTGGATTTTTTTTTTTTTTTTTTTTTCCCCTTTTTGGACTTGGTGGCATCTAACCGAGTTGCCAGCCCTCCTTGTTACCCTGAGGCACGTGGCCATCCTGCGCTGTGCTAGCCGGGGAGCAGAGCGCCGCTCCTAACACAGCTTCAGGGGTCGGAATCTGCAGGTTTCCTGGGCGTGCTGGCACCTGACCTGCGGGGTGGCATGTACTGGAGGCCCTGGGCCCGTGCGTTGGTTTGGCATTCACCAGGTCCCATGGTGCTTGCAGCCCCACGAGCTCTCCTGCCAGCCTGCGGCGGGACAGGAGGTGCTGTGCTATCTCCTGTTTTCTTCCTCTCTTTCCACTTTCCCTTAAGTTCCATGTTTCGTTTTGGTTTGGTTTTTTCTTTTGTCTAATGTTTATTTCAGAATTTGGACATTGGTGACATTGGCAGAGTTTGTCAGCCAGCCTGATGCTGGGTGTTTTGGGGGGCAAGTCTGCCCCCGTGGTAGCCACCGAAAGACCAGCTCTGCTAAGTGAAAGGGGCAGGGGACCCCGGGGCTTTCTCCCTCTGGGAGAAAGGACACCTTGGATGCTCTGGTTTGCCACCGCTTTCTTTAGAACAAGCCGTGTCCGAGGTCAGCGTGGCTCTCCAGGCTCCTCCCCCTGTCGGCGCAGATGGTGGGGCTGGTTTCAGCATCTGCCTTGTCCAAAATGTGGGAATTTCTCCTTGCGTCCTCCTGGAAGGCCAGGAGGGGCTGGGCCAGTCTGGGAGGTGATGCTGTACCTCACAGCAAACAAAAAAACCTCAGCGTCCCTCCAGTGCGAGCTTCCCGGTGGTGTTTCGGGTGGTCCCGGGTGCTGCAGCTGGTGGCCTGGCTTCCCCGGTCCTTGTTTCTGGCTGAGGCCGGGTGAGCTGGGGCTGGGATGTTCGGCAGCCGCCTTCACATGCAATCACTGCCCTGCTGTCCTCTGCTTCCAGCCAGGGGACTTCTGTGCTGGACCTTGCTCCTCCTTTTATAAACGGCCGTGAATTGCAGTCCTTGGTATGCAGGGAGGAGCCGGGAAGCTGCCTCTGGCAGGAGAGCGGCTTTATTGCGCCCTCCAAAATGTCACATTGGTGAAACCGCCGCGGGCGATGGCGTTGGAGTGATTTGGTGGACGTTTGTAGCCAGAGTCCATCTCTCCGCAGAAACCAGACATCACGTGGCTCCCGCCTCGCGCTGGAAGCTGTCACTGTCGCTAATGTGACACATCAGAGATGAGATGCTGCTTCTCATTAGCATCAGGGAGTAAAGGGCATCCTCCAGAGGATTTGGTGCGGTGGCTGCCGCATCATTAACGCAGGCGGCCAGCAGCAGCTCTTGGCCTTTCATTTGCTTTATATCATCTAGTCCTATAAAAGAATCTGGGTGCTTGGAATAATTGTTGGTAATGGCTAACGAGGAATTGTCAGGCACACGATGGCCGCGTCCTTTTTCCGCGCGGCAGACTCGCAGCCTGGTGCCGCAGCAGCATTTATTTGTATTTTGCCAGCACCTGCTCACCTCGACCTGTGTTGCCTGGGGTGGTGGATGAACACGGAGTGTGTCCTCGAGTTAATAACTTAGAGGCTGAAGGGTTCAGATATCGATATTTCTTTTTTCTTAATTAGCATTTACAATGATTCTTCCCTAGTGCCTGCTCTTAAGATGGGCTCGTGGGGAAGCTGCCGTGTTTTCTTAGCCCTGGGGTGTGTTTTTAAGCAAATGGCTGGATAAGCTGCTCCGCAAGGAGTGGGGGCTGATGGCTGTTTTCTTCCTTCCTTTCTCTTCCCTAGAAACTGGCAGCTGAATGCCAGAGTGCCGGCTATCCGGGGACCCTCATCCCGTACAAGTGCGATCTCTCCAACGAAGAGGAGATCCTGTCCATGTTCTCCGCCATCAAGACCCTTCATCAAGGAGTTGACGTCTGCATCAACAACGCGGGGCTGGCTCGCCCGGAGCCCCTGCTCTCGGGAAAGACAGAGGGCTGGCGGACGATGATAGACGTGAGTAGTGCCACTGGGAGAGCAGGAACTGTGCTAGATTTTTATTTCTCCTGCCTACCAGCACCATTGTCCCCATCTACTTATTTCACATGTGCAGAGCTGAGGACCGGCTTCCCACCTGGCTCTGACATGGTCCAAGTTTGCTGATTGGGAAATGGAAAGACATCATGCGCTGCTGAACCACATGCCTTCACCCCGGAGTATGAAAAGACTCAATACCTTCAGTAGCGTTTTTTCCTTTAGCTCAGTGGCTTTCTAAAGGGTGGCTTTCTAAAACTTTCTGGTTTTTCCTTCATTAAAATAGGAAATTGAATGCCAAGCACTGGCTTTTGTAGCTAATCCTGTTAGTTGTAGCAGTGGGTTGTAAAATGGGCAGATTCTTTTTCGCTTAAAAACCTGTAATGCTTTTTGTCTTTCTAGCTTAATTTTCTGCCCATAATCTGGTTAGAGCTGGATGCGAAGGAGGCAGTTTCCTGTGCCGAACTGGGGGGGTTGTGCAAACGATCTGTGCCATTTACTAGCAGCGCTTCTCCCTGGGTGGTGTTGTCCTGAGGTGCTGCTCTGCATCCTTCTGGGACTTCGCCATCGCTTGTCATTATGGGATGCGCCTTTTCTGCACCATAGCAGCGGCAGCCACGGCTGTGGGACCCCAGGCCAATTAGCGTGCCCTTGCAACAGCCCTCTTGCACTGGCCTTCCTGCGGCTCTGGCTGGAACAGGAGCTTTTCGCGGAGGTGATTTTCCCCTACCTGCTTTTGCGCATGAAAGCATCATCCTCATAGAAACAGGAGTCGAACTCATGGCTTTGAGTGAACCTTGCAGCACCTCCAGCAGCTGTGAGAGCTTATCCTACTGAAGGAAGAGACCTGTCTATATGAAAAGCTGCTCCAAGCTGTAGGCTTGGGGCTACCACATCTGACAGCAGAGTGAGCCGGGATCTGTCGGCTCCTGGGGCAGCCGGTGGCTGTTCATCCAGCAGCAGAGTCAGGGGCTGTGTAAAGCAAAACAGAGAGGCACATCGAGGCCTCAGACTCCTGCTGCCAGGGCAAGAGCTGCCGTATCCCAGCTAATTAAGCCCTTGTTAGGATTTTGGCCGGTCTGCTGGATGCTGTGACTGCAGCCAAAGCAAGCTCAGCTCAGCTTTGTCTGCCCAGCCAGGCTTTTGTGGGTTGCCCAGCCTGGGTCACTGCACAGCCGCATCTCCCCGTCCCTGGTTGCCATGGAGTCTTTAAAGAAAATTAAGTGAAGTGTAGCTGAGGCTGAGCTGGTGTAAAGCGGGGCACTTCCCAGCCTCATCTCACCGCAAGCCTGGCCCCGAGGGTCGCCTGTGCCTTGAAACTCCTTGTCCTGGTCGCTGTCGTCACATCTTGCGTGGATGCTGCATGTCCCTCACGCTCATTTCTCTCTGTTCTTCTGACCTTTTGTTTGACCACCGTAGGATGGGCAGGCTGCGGGACACGCGTGGCTTTTGCCAGCTGAAGGCCCTTCCCCTCTCCGTGCTCCCTTCCCTGGCTGCTCAGGTGGGACCACTCCCTTTGTCTCACCTTCCACCACTTTTGGGGAGCAAGATTTTGGAATGGGGATTGTCCTGTGTGAGACACTCCCGTGTTGGCATTTACAGTGGCTTGACGTGGGGTTTGGGAGCCTGTGGGGTCCCCCCCTTGAAGGCCCTGCTATGTGCACCCTTCAGAACTGCTTCGGGGTGACGGATGGGGTGGGAGGAGAGGCAGGGTGGTGGCTCCACAAGGGCAGCCTTAGGAAAACAGGCTGGGGGAATGTTTTATTCCCAGAGGTGATGTGTATGGCTGTATCTGCTCTCATTTGCTTGACGAAAATGCTGTTGTAGCACTGGGAACAGATAGAGACACACAAGCTTTCTTCACGTACTGGCAGATTTTTTTTCCCCTCTCACCAGCTTCCCAGCAGCTGGTGGGTTTGCTCTTGGCTTGTGTGCAGTTGTCTGAATAACACTTGCACCTTTAATGTGAAGGTGAAGTCCTGGGACCCTCCAGAGCCAAACGCTTTGCTTGCCTCAGCCTAGGCAGCCTGAGCCTGGCTTTTGCTTTTCAGCCTGTTGGTAAGCAGTAGAAATAGGTCAGGGTTTTTCCTTTTGCTGTGTCCCCCCAGTTTTGTGGCTGTGGCCTCCTTGCTTAGAAATCTCGCTCTCCAAGCGTGCCGTGGCAGTGCAGGTGCCGGTGCGGCCGTGGGCTTTGGGGAGGGATCCGTGGTGACAGCTCTCCCCGCCGCAGCATGCCAGCCCCCGGGAAACGCTCGCCAGGCCCATTTCTCTTGCATGCTCCGAAGCTCTCAGAGGGTCAGGATGGGGGAAGGTTGCCAGCGCCTTTCACGGGCCACTGGGCTTTGCCGAGCGGAGCGGGAGCAGGGAGGCTTCCTCCAAAGGTCCCTTGGAGAAAAGCGTTGGTGAGCAGCATGGTTTGAGAGGTGCTGTTGGAGAGTTTGTGTGCTGCTGGGCTGCAGGACAGGGGAAGTTTCTAAACAGCCATTGATCTATTGACTTAGGGGGCATTAGGGCCTTAAATTAAAGGCATTTTTTTCTTTTTGGTAAATTGATTTTTGTTTCCAGGCATTTTTTTATGAGCTTTGAGGCTCAGTCTCCTTTCAGGCTCCCTTTTCAGTATACCTATTCCGTAAAATCTCTTGCTCTACATCTAACAGTCAAAATCATGTTCTCATTTACTTATTCCCCTTCTTTTTTTTTTTTTTTTTTTTTTTTTTAATGTTCCAGTTCCTTATTGTCTGGTATTTGCATCTCCCTGGGCTGCAGGAGTCTCACGTCGGGAATCGCCTTTCCGTTGCTTTACAGCAGCGCAGAGTCCGGCGCTGCCAGCCAGCAAATTCGGTGTGTGCCAGGGAGGGAGTGGGTTATCGCAGGCAGGTTCTGCGCCCGTCGCCTTTTGGTTCGCAGCTTCCCCTCTTTTCTCCCTACTTGTTTGCGAGGTTGTGCTTGACACGAGGCTGGAGCAAAGTCCTCCAGCCGTCCCTGATCCGCCTGGGAGTAGCTGGGGCTGGGTGCTGTGTACACACGGACTCCAGGCTCTGGGATTTGAGCAGCTCCTTCACGTTTTACCTACTGACCTTTGCCACCAGGAATTCAAGCTGAACTTTCCGTTTGCGCTGTTCAGGGCACAAAGGGCTGCAGCACACATCCTCTCGCTCCTCTAGATGCTGGATGGGTTTGATTCTTCTCGGTATTATTCACTGGCCAGCGGGGCTCTGCGCTTTTGCTTTTATATGCCATCTGCGCAGAGAGATGTTTTCTGTAACCTGCGTTTTTATGTGTCCTTAGGAGCTGGGATACTCATTCTGATGCCTTAGAAAAGGCTGATTCTGGGAAGTGAAATGCTCAGCGCTTCCAGGAACAGGATCTCTTAATGTTCTCCCAACCTGGCAATTGGAACTCATTAATTACTAGAAAATGTGCCTTCGTTGTTTCTATTGCGTTAGCGCATGGCCGCGGCAGTCGCCGACCTGCTGCCTCGTGCGGCGTGCTGCGCCAAGGCGGGGCGCAGATGTGCTGGCCATCTTTGCTAAGGGACCTTTGAACCTTTTGTTCTTAAAATAGGAACAAGGCTGACAACTGTCTTGCGTGGATATTTGTAACAACGGCCTTTGGACTGTTTCTCAGAGTGATACAGCCTGAAGAGTTGCTCATTTTGCAGGCATGTTTTTAGGTTCCTAAGCGCCTGTTCCATGTTTTGAAATGGGATTTCACCCCAAAATCCTGTGGGTGCTATTGGGAGAAGGCAGCGAGGCAACCCCAGCTCAGCTGCCTTCCAGTCAGTTCTTTTGTTGTACCAGGGTGTCTTATCGTACGGGCTCTGGACTTTCCCATGTGGCTGTTGATGAGTATCCTGCTTTGCCAGTAGTTGTCAAAACGTTGTAACGCTGCCCACGCAAGGAAGTGTTGCTCAGCGTGAGTCACAGCCTTGGAGCCGGGTTCAGGCTTTAGGCTGACGTTACCCTCTAGTGGCCTACGGAGATGGAGTGGAGCTGGGGAGCACCCGCACCAAAGGCATTGGTGCCTGGTGGGTTCAGGGCGTCCTGCGGCGGGGAGGAAAGCAAGGATATTGTTTATCACGAAGGTGTTTTATACTAACAGTTGCCCAGATCCCTATTTGACAGGACCAGCTCCTCCCTTGGTTGGTATATCAGACCGGAGCGGGTTACTCCTGCTTTCCTTGACCTTCTTGCTGTGAAATCCGAAAGCTTTCAGATGCCCTGCCTGCTCTGGGCTTCACTCCAGTGCTGCAGTGGTTGTACAGTGCACTTCTGCTGACAGGTCTGCTAACTTTCTTCCTCGCACAGCCAGGAAATTTATCTCGGTAGTTTCAGGTATGATGTCCGAGAGACCCGGCGGTGGCTGTGTGCTCAACTAAAGCACACTTGGATGAGGATGATGACTCTACTTGTGTTGCCTGGGTACTCCAAGAGCAGATAAGCATGCTATTTATCTATTGCCAAGACAAAAACTCGTAAGCATGGCCTCTAGTAATGAATAGAAATAACGACCAAGACAAAAGCAGTGACTGGAAGATCCTTCAGCTGACCCCACTCGTCCTTTGTGTGCTGCTCAGTAATTGCATCTCTCAAATCCATCCCTTTCTGCCTCTTACTTTCTGGTCTCCAAACTGATGTTCCTCTCTTGCGTGTCCTTTTGTGCTATTGAGCCCTAGTTAGCCTGCCCTGTTGTTTCTAAGTTTCACAGCGATGGTAGCCAGCCCTCTCGCGTACCCTTTGCTCGCTGTCAACTTGGCCTTGTTCCTGCTGCTCCTCCCATTTATAATTGCCACCTGACTTCTGATTCATCAGAAATGTCGTTCTTCCTGGATATTTAGTTCACAGCAGTGTTTTCAGCCTTGTCTGGCCTGCTGATTTAGTTAGCAAAGTGACTTGCCATTAGGTAGGACCTGCCAGTGTGTCTGCCTTGAAATGGTGACATCCTTTCTAGAGGGCTTCAGGAGACACTTTCTACCTTTCAACTGCTTTTCCACATCTAAACCACTATAAACTGGAGCAATTAGCACTGCTGCTGCCATGGCTTGCTCACCAGTCTTGCACACACCTCGGGGTGCTTTGTATTGCAGCTGGGGAATTTTCCATATCTCTCTCTTCCTGGGCACTTTGACTCTGTGTTTTATGGTCAGCAAATGCTCAAGGCGTCTGTGCATTAACCATCGCGCATTGCAGAGGTGATACGACTGAGTTTAACTGAGCCGCGGCGTGCTGGGCAGTGCTGGTCCAAAGAGCAAGAGCCTGGAAAGCTCTGGATCCTGTGCTAAAGGACTGGATAAATTGCCGTGTCCTTTCTTCCTTGGCTCATCCAGTTAGGGCTGAGGAAAACGTCAGCGGACAGTGTGACAGATCGGTGGCTTTCACATCTGCAGGGTTCCTTGCCCACTCTGGCCCTCCCCGTGGCACGATGTGATCTTTGGCTTCATTTGTGGATGGGAAGCTCTTTGCTGGCCGTGTGGTTTGCAGTGCCTCTGAGTGCCTGGCGCTCTGACAGGCAATATCTGGGGATTTCCTCGTTAACTAGCTGACCTAATTACCTGCTGTTAGTGTCCTATCAGCTGCCCAAACCCCAGTGTGCTCAGTGCTGTACAAAATAAACAACTTTGTCTCCTGGACAGAGTGCTGACTGTGGGGAAGTGGGTTTGTTCTCCCTTGCCTTGCCCTCTCCCCCTTGCTCTTGCCTGTAAAACAGTTAAGGCCATTTATTTCTGGCAGAAGCCAGGGCTGTCTCACAAAACTGGATGTCTCTGCCTCCCCTGCCCAAACCCCTTGTTCCTGCAGCCCCGAGCCTGCTTGCAGCGTGATGTATTTAAAAGCCAAGCAGACGAGGTGCTTAGGGACAGGGTTTAGTGGTGGGATGGCAGGGTTAGGGGAACGGTTGGGCTTGATGATCTTAAAGGGCTTTTCCAACCAAAACCATTCTGTGATTCTGTGTGGGGCGTGCGGCGAGGCGTGCGGTGTGCGAACGCGCATTTCCCTCTGTTGGCGTTTGCAGGAATTGCTGTGGGCCGGGGACTGTAACCTGCATCCGTGGCTTTGGGCGTGCGGGGGGCAAGTCAAAGGGTGCCAGGCAGGGCCGCTGATCTTACTTTCTTCTTCTTTTCTCTTCCCTCAGGTCAACGTGATGGCTGTGAGCATCTGCACCCGAGAGGCCTACCAGTCCATGAAAGAGAGAAACATCGACGATGGGCATATTATTAACATTAATAGGTACGCAAGGGGGGAATGTGGGATCAGCCACCTGTGCTTCCTCCTTCCCACCTCACGGAGAGGATTTGAGCGGTGGAGCTTTAATCTTGGCTGAATGTGCCCAAAGAGGGGCTTTCCAAGGATTGCGATGGTTGATTTTTAAACCACTTTTATTAACCTCTGCTGGTCTAAATGCAAGAAAGACCAAACCAGGGAGGAAAGGATAATGCCAACCGCTTGTGATGGTGCAAGGTTGAAGATTGAAACTTCTTGACCAGCTCCAGAAAATGTTGAGAGGAGCCTCTGGTGGCCTGCGTTCCCCTCAGGAGAGGGGAATTCCTCGCGTAGCCACCGTGTCAGCCGCTCTGTCTGTTTGTTACGGTGGTTTGAATGTCCTGTTGGTCCCTCCTCGGGGCTCCTCTTGCCTCCTCGCCTCTCAGCACTTTCCCTTCTGCTCTCTCCCCAGCATGAACGGCCACAGCGTTGTGCCACAGTCGGTGGTGCATTTTTACAGTGCCACCAAGTACGCGGTTACAGCCCTCACAGAGGGGCTGAGGCAAGAACTCAGAGAAGCAAAGACTCATATACGAGCTACAGTGAGTACCATGGGCTCTCTCCCTCTCTCTTGCTTTTGTGGGTTGTACAGAGCTGGCTTTAGGCGGCAGAGGTTTTCCCTTTGAAAAACAGGCAAGGAAAGGCAGAAATAGCGCTCAGCACGCTGGAAACGTTCAAGTCCTGTGGCCAACTGTCCCTGGCCACCTTTCCTTCGCAGGCAGAGAGAGACTGGGGGGGAAGAAGGCACAAGCAGCAGTGAGCTGTGTCAGGGAATAAACTTTCTGGGTGCACAAAGTGGGCAGTTGCTTGTCCGGGTGTGAGGGGGGGCTCATGACCGCAGGGGGAGGCGATCGGTTGGGCCATTTGCTTTCCTGAAGAGCTTGCATCTCGGAAGTGATGCGTCCAGACGTTAATTTGTATTGCGAGCTTTGCCATCGTTTTCTCTGCTTCTCTCTCCCTTTGGGGCATGAAGAGGGAAGTACCCATCGGCGATTCCCCAGAGGTACCTGCCACAAGAGTGTTCAGTCAACGCCTGCTCTCTATTCATAGAATCACAGAATGTTTTGGGTTGGAAGGGACCCCTAGAGGTCACCCAGTCCAACCCCCCTGCAGGGAGCAGGGACACCGCTAACCAGATCAGGTTGCTCAGATGGTTCCCCTAGAAAAAGGGTGGGGAAGGAGAACAATAGACAAGGGGCTGGGGTTTTTTGGCTTCTTCAGTGCTAAAAAGTTTTCTCTCCTTTTTCTTCTTTCACCGAAGGGGAATTAAAAATCCTATTAGGATGTGCTCTGCTTTTTTCCAGTGTATATCTCCAGGACTGGTGGAAACGGGATTTGCTTTTAAACTTCATGATAATGACCCCGAGAGAGCTGCTGCAACCTACGAGAGCATTCGGGTAGGACATGGAGAAATGGAAGTAGAGGGAAGTGGCTCTGACTACGGTTTAACAGTCTCTCTCCTGGCTCATAGCACAAAGAATTAGTTCTGCAGAGTGCCCAGTGCTTTCCAGGATGTAATCAGCATCCCCAAAGCCTCAGCACTCGGACCTCAGATTTTGCACCGATATTTACACACTACACAGATTTTCATTCAGGTTCAGTTTCTGACTCCCTATATTTTTCCTTTCATTTTGATGTTCCCGTAAATAAATAGCATGTCTATGACATTTGGCAGGCTATGACCTCTTTATTGAAGAGACGATACAATAAGCTAACATGCCTGCACAAGAAGTGTGAGAGCCTGTTGTCTTGCAGGACTTTTGGTGCTTCTCTTGTAATTTTTGGTAAGGATGGTGATGCCTGACCTGGCAGAATCGCTGTGCCAGTAGTAAGATTATTCCCAGCAAATGGAGAATTATCAGCACCAGACACGTCCTTTGTTAAATTTTTAACAGATGATTTTTTTTTTTTTTTTTTTTTTTTCCCCTGCTTGCTTGCATCTTTTTGACATGCCCCAGTGACGCTGTCAAAACTCATTATTGATAGTTAGGAAAGAAGTGATCTTGTGGTTAACTTCCCGAGGTGCCCTTTGACTAAGAGTCTCATTCCTGTCTTTCCAGTGTCTCAAAGCTGAAGATATGGCTAACGCTGTCATATATGTCCTCAGTGCCCCACCTCATGTACAGGTAGGCTGGGGTTGGGCTGGAGGACTCGGCGGTGGGTGGCTGAAGGCGCAGAGGGCAACTCCTGCCCTGACGTTTGCTAATCAGCGTTGCAGCCACTGTATCAGCTCTGTGCTCAGCGCAGCCTGGGCTGGGGATCAGCAGTGGTTGCATTTGGGAACGCTTGCCTTACGGCAGCTATAGGATTGCACTGCTCGGGCCCTGCGCATCCAGCAAAGGCTGCTGTGACCCCAGGGAAGGACTGCGCAAGGCAGAGGGAATGGGAGGGATCCGGGCATGCTTTGCCCCTTTTTTTTGGATGGTGCCAGCTGAGATCTGTTGACGGTCTTGCCGCAGGGTCAGATCCCGCCAGTTGCCAAATAACGTGTCGGGCCTGACCCTGCTGAGTGCTGCGCACCTCCCCAAGGGTGGTGTGAGATGCTTGTGCTGCCGGAGGGACTTCCCTGGATGACACCAAACTGAGTGGTGCGGTTGACACACCAGAAGGAGGGGATGTCATCCAGAGAGACCTGGACAGGCTGGAGAGGTGGGCCTGTGTGAACCTCATGAGGTTCAACAAGGCCAAGTGCAAGGTCCTGCACCTGGGTCGGGGTAACCCCCAGTATCAGTACAGGCTGGGGGAAGAAAGGATCGAGAGCAGCCCTGCCGAGAGGGACTTGGGCGTGCTGGTGGATGAAAAGCTGGACATGAGCCGGCAATGTGCACTGGCGGCCCAGAAGGCCAACCGTACCCTGGGCTGCATCAGGAGAAGCGTGGCCAGCAGGTCGAGGGAGGTGATTCTGCCCCTCTACTCTGCTCTGGGGAGACCTCACCTAAAGTACTGCGTCCATCTCTGGAGCCCTCAGCACAAGAAGGACATGGAACTGTTGGAGTGGGGCCAGAGGAGGGCCACAAAAATGATCCGAGGGCTGGAGCACCTCTCCTGTGAGGACAGGCTGAGAGAGTTGGGGGTGTTCAGCCTGGAGAAGAGAAGGCTGCGGGGAGACCTGATTACGGCCTTTCAGTACCTAAAGGGGGCCTATAGGAAGGATGGGGAAAATCTTTTTAGTAGGGCCAGCTGTGACAGGACAAGGGGTAATGGTTTTAAACTGAAGCAGGGTAGGTTTAGACTGGATATAAGGAGGAAATTCTTTACAATGAGGGTGGTGAAACACTGGAACGGGTTGCCCAGAGAGGTGGTGGAGGCCCCATCCCTGGGAACATTCAAGGCCAGGTTGGATGGGGCTCTGAGCAACCTGATCTAGTTAGTGGTGTCCCTGCTCACTGCAGGGGGGTTGGACTAGATGACCTCTAGGGGTCCCTTCCAACCCAAAACATTCTACGATTCTATGATTCTATGAAACAAGAAATAAGTGACCAGCTTGGAGCTGGAGCCAGGAGCAGTGTCGAAGTTTTGTATATGCACCATAAAAGTTCCTGTTGCAAAAGAAAACTTTGATCACGAGAAGTTTAGCAGCCCCTCGTATGAACTCTGCTCCTTTGGAGCAAGACGTGGCTGCCTTGACATGGGATCAGTAGTGATAGCTGGCCTTAAGAGAATAAAAAGTCCTGCCCATGGCTGATCAAGCAGGGCTTCTGCTTGACCCTCCGTGAGCAGGACCAAACTGAAGACTTGAACCACGGGAGTTTGTAAGCAGCATCATCTTGCACTCTCTTCTGCGCATGTTTGTGCTTTTATCCCTTCTGCTAAAGGCAGAGCAGCCACATTCACCTTTATCGCTTTCTAGTATCTCAGTTAAGCAGGCTCATTTCTAGTCCCAGGAACTTGATTCGTGTGCTGCTTGCCACTGTAATGGTGCAGCATGGAAGTGCCCAGTGCAGGATTTAGAACGGACTTCAGGGCTCCAGTAAAATCCTGTGTCGGTCTCTTCTAGATCGGAGATATACAGATGAGGCCCACGGAGCAGATATCATAGCAAATGAAGAGGACTGTGAGCGGCACCGTGTATCCACTCCACTTCGAACCCTCTGGCAATTTAGGGTTTCGTCGGCTGGCTTAGCAACGTTTTAATCAAGTACCAAGGATCATGTTCGAAGAATTATTTTTCTCTCCCTCTCTCTGAGCTGGTGCTGGTGCTGAGCCAGTTTAAAAAAAGTAGTAGTGGGTCTCTTTTTCTCCCCCACTCCTTTCTGAAACTGCTTAAGAGTAAAGTGTATTTGAAAATAATGCAGGGAAGTGGTTTGTGGAAGATGGTTGTCTCCAGGCTGGTTTATTCTTCCTTTTGCTTTCTTTTCAAGGTTTGTTTGATCTTATCTGCTGATGCTGTGTCTGGACGTAGGTGAAGTGGCACAAGATGTTTGCCAGCTTCAGTCTGCTTAGGGTTTGAGATTTTCAGTGGATGTCATTCATGAATCCATCTAATTTTTGGGTTTGTTTTCCTCAGATTGATTACTGATGGTACTAATGCATGTGATATTTTCTACTTCTTTCGTACTCCGCTGCCCTAAACCCCAGTGTACAATGTCAGCCACCTCCCCAAACCCTCCTTTCCCATTCACGTGAATCATGCCTGCCAAGTTTGAGGAAGTATAAATGTGTGTGCTTGCTATTTCTCTTTCCTTCTAGGTAGGTAGGTAAATAGTTGGGGGAAAAGCACCTGCACTTCTGCAGGTTAGAACGACCATTTAAGTGGCATAGTTACAGTAAGAGTGAGTTGTTTGGTATTTTAAATAAAAACTAAATGTGTGCTGTCTTGTGATCACCTCTATCCTTGGTATCATCTCCCAGCACTCTCGATGTTTTTGTATGTGCTATTTGCATGCATTGACACTTTTCTGGAAATATTGATCGGTCTTAGAAAGATGTATGGTGCTGTTTAAATGCTGGTGCTGACGAGTTGGAAATGTGGAAAGTTTGTTTATATGCAGAGATACAAACTCGGAGAGAGAGAGAGAGAGAGAGTGAAATGAGCCATGCCAAAGCTGTCCAAAATGAAAAGGTGTTAGTAGGGGTGTTTGCCTACGACGCAGCAGGTAAAACGTCTGGTTCGGATCTTGTACCAGTTCTACGCTGGTGCAGCCCCATTGTTTTGCTCTGGATTTATTCTAACTGGAGGGAGAAGAGAATCCAGCCTCCAAGCCGATACGTGCAGAGCTGGTGACCGCTTGAGTTGTCTTAAGACTCTCGCAGCACGGCAGAATCGCATCTGTGCTCAGTCCAGCTTGCTGCAGAGCTATGGAGCTGTTAATGGGTATGTTGCCTTAAGATTGCAGACTCGCTCCTGCTGAGCTCTGGACTTTCTGTAGTGTTTCGGAAGGCGACCCATTGGTTTAGGTGGAGCAGGTATGGTCAGTCGATCGGAGCGGAGGATCGGGAGCCAGAGAAACTTGGGTTGGATTGTTTTGCGTACACCAGTATAGCTCTGTGGGAGTTCATCTGTGTTACACCACCATAAGGGAGACCAGAATTGGGCCACTACGTCATGACTTTCAACTCCCTGTAAAGCCTTGGGCAAGTCACTTTACCTCTCTGCCTCAGTTTCCCCATCTGCAAAATGGGGATAATAATACTTACCTACCTCACAGGGGTGTTGTGAGGACTCACAAACTTTTGTAAAGCACTTTGAATATGAGAAGCGCTATGTAAGTGCTGAGTGTTGATATGAAGTATTATTATTAATTAAATCTTGTGATACATAGATTTCCTTGTGCCAAAGGTGAGCAACTGTAGAAGGATACAAGGAGAAAACTGGTAAAACATTCCTTCGTAATGGCAAAACAAAGGCAATTTGCTCCTTTTTTTTTTCTTTTTTTTTTCTCTTTATAAATACATGCCATGGTGTGTTCTGTCCATTCCTCATCTGTCACCAGTTTCTACTGGCAAGTACACATAGCCTCGTCACTGGATTTGGCCGTTTAACTTACTGTGAGTGAAATTCATGCCCTGTGGTGCAGTCTTGCACTGCTGTAATGCCCTGCCCTCTTCCACCTTGCCAAGACTGTGACTTTGTGAGGGTTCTTTGCACAGAGCTGGGTTTTACCCGTGGCAATGGGTTAGATCGTGTCCCGCAAGGAGCAGCCCGTCCGGGTCTGCATGCAGCCAGCAATCCTCACTGCAGCAGAGAGCCTGCGCCGGCTGGGAAAGCTCTTCAGCCTCCGCACCACCGTAATCCTCATTTTGGAGGCACTTGGCTAAGGAAGGTTCAGGCACTACTGTGCTTTTTTTATATCACGCCCCTGTGACGTTCAGCTAGACTTGATATGAAAACTCCTGGTGTTTTCCCTAGGGTTTCTTTTGCAGGAGCTTGTTGAAATTCAGCAGATGCACTGCGCAGTGTATGCCATCTGTTTAAGAGAAGGTGGTTGAACTAGGAGTTGGAGGCCAAAAAACCAGAGTTGTGAAATTAGGAACTTATGAGCAGGGGGGGAAAAAAAAAAAAAAAAAAAAAAGCAGGGATGTGGGCAGCACTGAAACATCCGAATTGGTGGCCGCAACTGTGTACAAAGTTAAGCTGATGTTGAAATGCATGGCTGAGGAGGGACCTCACTTATCTTTCTGCTCTGTAAAAGGAGGCTTTGGAGAGAATTGCTTAAGATGAGAGGCCTTGAAAAAGGGCCAGGCTGGGTAGTTGCTCCCTGCAAATACAACCTGGTTGACCTGCAGCCCTGGAAGTTTGGGGTTGTTTGTTTTTTAGGTTTTTTTTTTTCCCCCAAGAACATTTGTAATGTTTGCAAGTCTATAAAATAACCTTGAAATGATATCCAGTATATTTTTCCATTTCAAACGTGTTTTTAGGGGATAATTCCTGCTGCCCGTTAACTTCCCATGTGAAGCGGGGCCTGTGGAGGGGTTTGGCGCGGGCTGTTTGGCTGCTCTGCCTCGCGTAACCTGGTGGCACCTTGAGCCATCTTCCTGGGATGAGGTGGGATTGGCGGCGCGACTGAGGCATTTAAAAACACCAAACAGGAGGGTGAACTGTGTAATTTATCAGTAGGTTTCTAATTGTGAACTGTAAAATAAAGAATAAAAAGAGAGGCACACTGTGGTTCTTCTGTTGAGTGAATTGTAGTTTTTTTGTGTTAAAACAGAACATCCTTTTACTGTTCACAGCAAAACCTTTCTCTTGTGAAGTGTTCAAACAAACGCGTGGGTTTGGTTCTTCACGAGAAAAAACATAATGGCTCTCTAGAGCAGAATAGCATCCAGTTGTCTCGTGGATAACCTGCGGAGGTTGGACTCGCCTGTCCTCGTTCAAAGGAAGCGGCGCTTCGCAAGGGTTTGCTGAAATCCCCAGGTAGGCTGCTGGGCACGGCTGGGCTTGACTAAACTTTGCAAGGGACGAGCTGCTGTTGCTACTCGGGCTTGGATGTTGAACTCTTTCAGGCTCTCGTGCTTGCCTTGAAGGAAGACAGATCATAGGCGTTGTTAACTGAGGGTGTTTTTGGTCTTGTTCAAGCGCAGAGGCACCTTCCTGAGCTCGGGTTTGCTGTCGTTGAAATACAAGGTTTTTGCAAGTAAGCACTGAGTAGCTGAATTGGCTGCCATTGCTGGACCTGAGGAGCTATTCCAGGTACCTTGTGAATAGGTGGAGAGCATGTATAAAATGAAAACCATGGGGTTTTTTCCTATTCTTGTGCTTTTTTTTTGTTGTTGTATGTACTATATATTATCACGCTTGCTGGAGGAACAGCAGTTTTATCTGGCAGATCGTGCGATCTCGGGGGAATACTCCCAACTCTCATTTTTTTGGGGGGAGGAACCACGAGCACGGTTGGCTCTGGTAGGCAGCAGGAAAACCATGATTTTACTTGAGATCTCTGAACCTACAAAACCAATTTCATTGTATTTTTGAGGCCTGATGTAACTTCTCAATGCTTCAGACTGACAGTGTAGAAGAGAACTGAACCACTTTTGGTTCTCTCTGCAAAATCCTTCCAAAATAATACTGTTGTGGTTTGTTCCCTGTGGCCCACGCGGGAGCGTTTGCCCGAGGGATGAACCCCTGGAAGTCCTAAGCCTATTGCTGTGGATGACCTGCTTCCGTTTGCCTGCCCCTTGTCTACCCATTTGTGGAATTAAAAGGTGGATATAAAATACTGCGTAATTAGACGAGCAGCCTTTTGGTGTAAAATTGCAGGTTGGGAGTGCGTCAGGCCCCGTGGTGGCACCCAGGGCTTGCCCGATGATTTCGGAGCCCTTTCTGCCCATGGTCAGAGCAGCACCTTGCAATTCCCCTGCCTGGGCGGTGAAGAGGCCGGGTCCCGGCCCTTGGACGCATGCTTCCAGCCGCTGGGATGCTCTTTGGAGTTCCCATTGTCCGTGGGGTTCTACAGCCCGTCCATGGGATTCTACAGCCCCCCCGAGCACACACGGCCTTCGGGAACGGGGTCACAGAGAAATCCCCGCTCCCTGGGGTAACAGCGGTTCACTCATTTTTATTTTTTTTTTTTTAATATTAAAAAGCTCGAGGCTAGGCCGGGGCCTCCCAAAGCACCAGCACTTTTGTTGTGGGAGCAGGGTGGTGCTGGTCGCTTGGGCTGGGGTCTGCGGGGTGCAGCCCCTCACCCCAGCCTTTCGTCGCAAGGTAGCCCAGCCTTTCTCTGTGAGATGCCCCAATGAAGCGGTTAAAAGCTGTTTTCTGGCTAATTACTGTCCTGTCAGCCGCGGTAGGGTGGGGGGGTCGGCTCCCCTCTCACCAGCCCTGCTCAGTGCGGTGACCCGGGGCTCAAAGCCGCCCTCACGGCTGCCGGCCCCGCCCCCACGGGCTCCGCTCCCCGCCGCCGGGAGCCCGCTGCCCGGGCGGGGAGGCGACGGCCGCGGCGCCCCACCCCCGCGGCCCCCCCCGCGCCGGGCGCCCCCGGGCGCCCCGCGCGCCCGTGCCCCCCCCGGCCCGGTTTTGCGCCTGGAGCCGAGCTGGGTGTTTCCCCGCCCTGTGCCCGTGGGGGGGGGTGCGGGGCCGCCTCCTGTCAGCGCGGCCGCGGGCCTGCGCCGGCAGAGCCAGCCGCGGCCGTGGCACCAGAGACGGGCCGGGCAGGCAGCGCCGGCCGGCGCGGGGCCGTGGGGCTCCCCTGAGGGTGACTTCTCCAAGGCGAGGAGGAGGCCGGAGCGAAAGCCTCTGCCCATCGAGAGGATTAAAGGCTCAGAGATCTTATTTGGGATCGCACCGTGTTCCCTGGCCCTCTCTCAGTCGAGAAGGGACCTGTTCAGGTTGTTCCTCAAGCAGAGCAGTGGCCCTCGGCGACTCGTTACGAGTGAGTTTGTCCTCCAGGCCACGGCCCGGGGGGTCCCCGTGCACCACGTCAAAAGGAGAGAGCTGGATGCTCTCTGCAGAGGTCAGGTCCACCAGGGAGTTTGTTTGGAGGCCACTCCTCTCCGTTTCAAGAGTTTGGAGGATGCTGAAAAGCCTGATGTGGGGGATGAAAAGAGGCCGAACCGGCAGCTGATTTGGTTGGTGTTGGAGCAGATCCAGGATCCCATGAACCTGGGGGCAGTGCTGCGCTCTGCCTACTTCTTGGGGGTGGACAGAGTGGTGACGAGCCAGAGGAACAGGTATGGGGATGGTTATCTGCTCCTTCAGCTTCTCTCTTTCTTTTCCTGCTGGCTCCCACAGAGGTTTCTAGCCTGCATTGCTCGACAGCTTCTTTAGAGGGCTTTCTAGGACTGAGCGTGAGAGCTGAATTTGGCTGGCTGCTGCTTTGCGTTGCGCTCTGCCAGGGAGGCTGTGGGACGTGGTATTCCAGGCTGGTAAGGAACCTCCCTGGGTACTTCTTGTTTTAGCCCATTTTGTTGTCCATCTGTGCACAAAACTGCAACCTATTTCCTGGATTAATTTCTGAGCCCTCCTATTCTCCATAGGAAAATATATCTGTGAGCGAGATCTGTAGTAGACTAGTTGGAATTGGGTTGTAGAGGCCAGAGAAGGAAATACAGAAACAAAAATTCTCCTGGATTTCGTTTTTTGCTCTCATATGACACTTTTCCTTTCTTTTTTCCTTGCAGCTGCCCCTTGACTCCAACGGTGAGCAAAGCTAGCTCAGGAGCCATGGAAGTCTTTGATGTCTACAGCACAGATGATCTCCGGAGCTTTTTGAAGGTAGAGTGATCCAGTTTGGTTTTTCCCCCCTTTGCTTTCAAGAAACCTCAGCTATTGCATTTGTTGAACAGAGAGGAGATGCAGGACAAGGACTCAGTTATTTGCAGCGCCCTGTGCTCCTGCTCTGCATTCCTGCTTGTGGCCGGTGGTCTGTGCTGTCGGACCACCTCTGACGAGCATGTACCCCCAGTCCTGTTCCATCAGGTTGGGTAACAGGGCTGAGTTGTGGGTCTTTTTCTGGAAGATGGTGATAGCAGGATAATGCTGTGTCTATCTCTTGCAAGCTCTGCAAGATGAGGTTTGTCTCCCTTTCCCTCCGTGGGGACCAGAGCTAGGGCTGCTGCCTGCGGCAGGTCATGCCCAGCATGTGGTGGAGGCAGCAGCTGGGGCCCAGGCACATGATGGCAGCATTGGGCAGCCTTTGGAGCAGGGGAGAGAGGAGAAACCAGGGCTGGTGCAAGCTGCTGGGAATCTTTTTCCACTGTACCTATGCGGTGAGGTGAGACAGGGCTCTTTGCAGAGTGGTGTTGCAAAAGGAGGGGGAATGCACATGGCAAAAAAAATGGTTTAAACTGAAACAAACCCAGGGAGGTTGCTTTGAGTTAGCAGAGTGTGTCCATCCCCTGTGATAGCACCGTGTGACTGCCCCGACTCCTCGTGGAGGTCCCCTGTGCCCTGGTAGGGCTGGGGACAGGCTGAGTGCTGTGTGCACACCGAGCAGGGAGCTGCAGGCTCTTGTCTGCCCTCCTCTGTTCCTGTGGGATTCCCCAGACCTGGGGGAGCAGTGGGGTTGGAGGGTTCAGCACGGGGCGGGAGGGCAGAGGCTGCAGACCCTTGGGTGAACAGAGCTCTGGATGATGGTAAAATGAAAGATACATAAAATACATTGATATTTCATTGAAACAGCTGGAAGAATCACTTTGTTACTGTAAAGCTTGAATTATTAACATTTTGAGCCATTGCAGCAGTTCATTTAATTGTACCCAGATTCACTGGCCTAACCCTTGGCATTGCCTGGCTGGCATAAATTTGATATAACGTAATGTAAAAAGGGCCAATTTCACAGGAAATGAAGCTGGCAAGAAGCAGCAGCTCTTTTATTGTTAAAATGGATTTCTAAGACAAATAATTAAGGCTCCTTTTACTAGGGTGTGGGAGGGAAGGCTGGTTCTCTGCTTGTGTGAGGCACAGAGTGCTGAGTGCCCTGTCTTTTGTAGGAGCTGGTTTTTGGCATCCGAGTTTGAAAACGTGCACTTGTGTTTGAAAATGTTACTGTGGGCTTCTAATGGCTGAGCCTGCACTTGAGAACTTCCACTGCATTGCTCTGTGGATTAGCCTTATGCTAATTTGTTTAACACTACTCTTTTTGTATGCTTTCCTGGCAAAAACCTTCCTAGTACTGTTGTATGGGCAAAAAAAAAAGCTTTTCAGTTGCTGTTTGTTTGCTTGCTGAACTGGAATAAACATGAGAAGGAAAATTAGTTGGGTTTTTTTTTTGTTTTTTTTTTCTTAAATCAGGGTTTGTGTGCTGGTACTGGGAGGACTTTAGTGGTAAAAATTCAAGGGGTGCCAAAAAAACCTGGAAAAGCCAGCTTGACTGAAAATGTAAAAAAAAAAAAGTGTGTTTGCATACGACTTCTTTTCAAGCTTACAATGAAAATTAGGCAATTTTTTAACATTTGTTTCCCTTTCTAGGCTAAAACTGCAGAAGGCTGGGAAGTCTTGGGAACGGTCAGCAAGCCTGAGGATGTGGAAAATGTTCCTGTCATCAGTTGCTTGGAATTTCAGTGGAATAAACCCATTATTATAGTAATAGGTATTTCAATTTACAGAGCTTTGGGCTTGGTGGAGGCGCATGTGTAAGGTGATGTTTCATTCCAAAGCTAGCTGCAGGTCTGTTCTGTTACATCACATTTTGGGCTGGAAAAGAAAAGCTGAGCGAGAATGGTCTGGCTGCAAACGAAATAGGGACCCAGAAGAAGAGGGGGAGCTGAGAAGCCTCCCAGTAGGAGCTGCAAGAACAAACCAGTTTGTGTAGATGAACAGAGAGTTTAGAAGCTGCAGAGGATCTATGTGGCAGTTCTCGGTGGCAGGACAGGTCTGGGTGAGTGTAGCCACAGCGTGTTGTTTTGTGTTGTGTTCTGCAGCGCTTTTGGTCCTGTCCTAAAGCCCTGAACCTGGATTTTCTGTGTTGGCGAACCACAAACCTGAGTGAGAGACCCAGGAGGTACATGTTTGCTCTTGCTGTGTGGAGGCTGTAATGGTGAGCTCTGCCATGTCTTTGAAAAGAGGAATATGTCTCTGTGCCCAGGTCTGGAAAGAAGCGTGAGGAGCTGTTGCTGGGGATGGTCTAAACACAAAGTTAGGCTTTGTGGCACGAGACCGCCGCGGAGACCCATCGGTGGCTGCTTTTGTACACCTAGGAGGAGGCAGGAGCTTTTGGCTGCTGCGGTACCAGCAGGAGGAGCAGGCGTCACCTCCTCCCTGCCAGACCTGTGTGCTGTTTGAGCAATGGGTGCCACTTCCCTGAGCGCCGAAACTGGGCAATTCCTACAGGGCCCTTCTGCTTCTGCCCCCTCGTTGTGTAGTGGATACTTGCAAAGGATGCTGTCTTTTGTAGGCAGAACTTGAGGTTGTGCAGCCTACCAGAAAGTGAAGAGAAAGGGAGTAATGGCCCTGTGGCAGCTAGAGAGAAAAACTCACCCAGGAGCGCTGCTGTAGGCACCCTTGTCTGGCCATTCTGTAGCCCCCCGCTTTCTGTCTCCTGGCACAGTAGCTGGTTTGAGCTTTTACACTTGGAAGTAGTGTCATGCTGGCGATGAGCCATCAAGGGGCTGTAATCCTGCCCTGTGCTGCAGTTTTGTTGGCTCAGAAGACATTCCTTTAATTAAAATGTTTATTGAACTCCTAGAAATACTGACAAGACAACGCCGCAAATCTGGCATCTCTACAAGATGTGTGGAGCTATATTATAAAGGGAGTAGGGAGGCTGGCAGCACTGCTGATGGACCACAAAGAAATGCATCCCAGAAACGACGACAACACCAGGAGAAAGGAAGGGGGTGAGAGTGGCAGTGGTGTCGTTACCTTGAATTATGAGAGATTTCTCCAGGAAAAAGTCCAAATATCCTTTTGTCAAGGGAGATTGGAGGCTGATTGGTAGATGCATGAGGAGAGCTCCGGACCTTGCAGCAGTAATGATTTCAACTCTCTGCTGAGCACTAACTCTTCACTGAAAAGAAAATTGAACATTACAGTCGTCTGATGCTGAGGTTGTTTGAAGAAACGTCCTAGATCTGAATATGTAGCATACCTGCAGCTGCAGAGAGCAGCAGAGATAATTTAGCATGGTAGTGAGCTTTCTAGCATTGCACAGATTGTGTGTAAGTTAAGCATTTGCAGACTTGAATTCAGCCTCCTGGCATCCTTGCTGGCTTGGCAGAGAGTGATTTGGACAGTCCAGCTTAATGTTGTCTGCACTGGAGTCATTGCTGAAGGTGACAGGCAGGCTGGCTGCCCTAAAGATTGGGAGCCTTGTGTGAACAGGAACAGATTGGGAACACTTAGATGTCTGAGCAAGAAGAGTTTCTGGGTAATTTGTTCTTCCTACACCTTCAGTCTTTAGCTTGGGGTTTAAGACTGTTCATGGAATTGCTTTTATCGAGATGCTAATTTTGCATATTTCTCTGAACTGCCAGCATGGCTGCTTCTGCCTGGATTTTAAGTTCCTGCACTGGAAACTGCAGTTGTCACAGTGGTGTTAATTGTAAATGGGGCAGGAAACCTGTTTTATCATTTCAGCCAAGCTCTAACTCTGGTCCTTGAGGCCTGTCAGTGAGGGACAAAGCTAAGAGATGGAAGTCAAAGATCTGAAGTGGGAAGTGTTTTGTTCACCAGTATAAACTAGGATTTAATCTGATTCAGTCAATACTCCCTCCCTTGTGTCACACTGTGCAAGTCTTTTTGCCCTGAATTTATGGTTCCTAATTATTTTAAGCAGCCAGAGCCATAAAAAGCTTTGTAAAAGCTGGAAGCAAAATTGCTGCCTTTATTAGGAATCGTAAGACCCTTATCAGAGAGAGGAGAGGATTGCTCCAGGAGGCGTCGTACCTCTGGCAATAGCTGCTGTCCCAGTTGGAGAGTCCCATGAGAGTGTGGCTTGAGAGGCTCAGGAGACAAATATGGCTGTAAGTTGTAAAACTTTTCTGTGTTCAATCAGGAAAAAGTAGGAATTTTTTTTTTTTTTCTCGAAGCATCCCTAGAGAGCCACAGCCTAGCAATGAAGAGGCAGGCCAGGCCATGGGAGACCTGGCTCTGATTCTTTGTGTCACCCAGGCTTCCCACATGACCTTGGATAACTCACCCAGGTCTTGTCTGTGCTTCTAGCTTAAGGAAAGAAGAAAAAAAATAACGGTTAGGATGGGATTTTGCTTTTCTGAAGGCTCACTTCCCCCAGCCCAAGGATGCTTTTTCCAGTGTGGCTTATTTCATGTGGGAAGGTCGTGCAAGATGCATTACCCAAAGCATTCTTTTTCTTGCACAAAATGTGTCTTGCCAGTTATATCAGGCCAGCAAAACATGAGACTGGGCCTCAGCTTCCAGTCTATGAAATGGGAATAACAGCACTCTCCTACTGTGTGCGGTCGGAGGGGTGTCATGCAGATCAATACACGGGACCTGCTGTAAGTAGACACCCGGGGAAGAATTTTGTGGCAGCTCAGCCCAGCAAAGAGCTCATTTACCTTGTGGAGGAGTGATTCTCCAGTGGCATAGACAGTGCCTAACGCATACGTGCTTGCTGTTAAAACTTCAGTTAAGTATCTAAATTTAGGTGAGTTGAGCAAGTCCTTGGTGGTGGCACTGGTCACGCAGGCAGAGGCACAGAAGCCCTTGGCAGGCAGCGTGTGCCCTAGCAGTGCTGTCCTGGGACGAGTCTGGGGTTCAGCTGGGGTCGGGGTATGGCTGTTGAAGGGGAACGTTTGGCTGCCAGCATGCTGAGCCTGTTTTGTCAGAGGGTGAGCACATCTTAGAGATGAGCTGGATATTCTTGCCGCCGTGTAGCTGTCTGTGCAGCTCTAAATAATGAATGTGGAAGAATTCTTTGGGGAGCCGAGCAGGCTGGGAGGTCTGTGGTTCTGCATTTTCACTTGTCTGTGCGCAGGGTTGTTTAAAGCCTCTCCCTTTCCATTTCCCTTTGTGACAGTGTGAGTCAAACAACTACTAATGACCTGGGATAGATTTCAACTCTGTTTCACCAGTGTATCAGCCCAAACATATCAGGGCTGTTGGATGGTTTAACAACTAATCAATTGAAGCCTCTGGTTAAACTGTCTGCATTCACAAGTTGCACCCAGCTGGTGGTACTGTGTGCTGAAAAGGCTGAACCCATCACTATCAATAGGGATGGGGGATTTGCTGGACCAGCTTGGGCCTGTGGCCTCTTGTCTGCCTCTTCCCCCTGGCAGCCACCCGTGTAGGTGGGCAGCCGTCTGCTGGCACGGTGGCTGCTTGCATGGGGGATCTTTGCACTCAGGCTACAAGGCTCTGCGCTTTACACTGTGCATGCACAGGTATTCCTCAAAACCCCTTCAGATACAGGAGAACGGATCCGGGGAGACTGGAGTGGGCCAGGAGGGGAGGGCAGGTAAGGTGCCTGTCTCGCCTCTGGTAGCTCTTGGCTGTTGTTCCAGGGGAGCTGGTGAGGTTGCTGGTGAGCTTAAGGGCCAGGGTGTAGTTGTGACACAGCATTAGTAAGAGCAATACTCCAGGAGGGGGGAAAAGGACGTGGCAGCGGCTACGAGCTGACCTGAGCAGTGTCTTTGTTCTGCAGGCAGTGAAGGTGATGGACTTTCCCTGGAGACACAGCTCTTGTGCCATCGGATGCTGGCCATACCCCCTGGCAGAGCACTTCACCCCGGGATCGAGTCGCTGAACGTCTCTGTTGCTGCTGGTAAGTATGGTTCTGATGCACAAAGGCATCATAATAATACAGTCCAAATTTCTGTATTTAAAAATCAAACAAACATCCAGGCCCACAGAATGATTTTTTTGTGGTTTAGAAAAGATCTTTAATTTATTTTTACTTTCCTACAGGTATTCTCCTGCACTCCATCTGCAGCCAAAAGCTGAGGCATGGTGATTGAATATTTTTTTTTTATTTGACCGGGGAAGCTGCTCGGCATTTCATGGCTGTGCTCTGTTGGTGTGGATATGGAAGTGCTCTTCTCAGGGGCTCCACCATTGCTGCAAGTTCCAGGGAGACCCCCGTTGACCTGAGCTGTGTCTTGGCTGATGCATGATACCACCAGAACCCTGGCTTAACGCTGAAGTCAGACACCTGCACGTACTAGGTAACACCTCCCACTGCCGCCTTGGAGGAGGAGCAGCTGTAAGGAAGGGAGACAAAGCTAGGTTTTAAAAGCACACAGCCAAATCCTTCCATTCTTGTAGTGAAATACCTGGTGATGGCTGCGAGCTTTGTGCTTGTTGCGTGGGGGACTTTGTACATTGCTCGTGCTGTGGAGAGAATTTGGGCTGTAGGGGAGAGACAGTCTTGGCTGGTGCAGCCACCGAGAGCAGCCATGCCCTGTGCCTGAGCCCACTGCCCCTGTGGCAGCTGAGAGGGTGCTGGTGAGAACCAGGTATTATTTGGGACTACTCGGTAGCAATTTCTTGACGACGAGGTGGTTTCTCTGTTAGGTATTGCTGTTTGAACATCTGAAAACACACCGTGTTGTGTTTGGTTGTAAACCAGGTCTGCAGCCCTGCCAAAGGATGGACATGAGCTGTTAGAAAACAGCTGTAGTGAGGAAAAATGCCGCCCATTGAAATAAAGCCTCTGTAAAGACTGGTCGTAGACTGGAATCAATCCTTTTTGTGTCATATATAAAGCCAGGCTGTGATTAGTGGAACAGGGCACTTCCTTCGGGTGGGAAGGGGAATTGGGAGTTTGTTTGCTTCATCCAGGGAAGATACCTTTCTGTGGTGGGCCTGATCCTGATGGATGCTGAGCTGCCCCAGCACCCCCGTCCGTCCCCCCCCCCCCCCGCCCCCACTGATGGCATGGGATGGGGTGAGGGTGGCTTCATTTGCAAATATCCTGGTTGCAAACCAGGCTGGCTAAATTATTGAGAACCAAATGAATGTTATCGCTTAGCACCTTAATTATTTTATTTAGCTACTGTGGCCCTTTGCACAGGATTCCTCATTAACACTTAATTTACAGTGCCCTTTAGGGATAATTTCAAACAATTCAGCTTAGACTCTCCCCTCCCCCCCTTCCAAATGAACAAGTAAATCACTCAGAGTGACTAATTAGGACTTTCCTTTGAGCTAAATGAAGTCTGTAAACCGGTCTGTGGATGTGGAGATTTTTCAGATGCGTCCCTGGCTGGTGGGTGCTGCGGCCGTGGGTGGCTGTGGGGCTGGGGATGCCCCGGGTGCCCAGGATAGGGGATGGGACATGGAGCTCTGTGGCTGCTGCGGCCACGGGGCAGGGGCTTTGCCCACCCTGCGAGGGAAGGGCTGATGCGGTGGCCAGCGCTGCGCTTTCGATTGCACAGTCGGGGCCTTATTTCCCTCTCCTGCTCGGAGCCCTCTGTGTGGTGGCAATGGAGGTGTCTTGGGGCCGTGGCTGCCCCCGCGCCCTGCTGGGGGTCCTCGAGGAGCCCCACGAGAAGGTTTGGCCCCTCCTGGCTTGCAGGTGGGATCCTGCTCGCTTTTGCTTTTCAAAGGTGTCCAAGTACTCACTCCTGTGGCTGTGGCTGTGGTGGAGAGGGTGCCTGGCGCATATCCTGAGCTGTGTCTGCCCTTTTGCCCTCTCCTGTGGAAAAGAACAAAACCCAAATCCCCCCCCAAAAAGAGCTGTAGCGCAAGTGGGGCTTTGCTGCCCGGGGCCAAAGGTGAGCTGGTCACTGAACAGCGGTGAACCGGAGCATCGCTGGGGCGACAGCTCTTGGGCAGGTGTGTAGGACTTGCGTTTTGTGAGCTGAACATGTCTTTTATTTTAATGCTGAAATAAAAAAGGCTTGGGGCCGGGGAGGCTGCAGGCCAGCCCCCCGCCGGCGCGGCTCACGCAGCCGTGGGTGCCCCAGCAGAGGGTGCCCGTGGCTCAGATTTGCTCATTTTTCAGAGGAAGGATTCAGCGCTTGGGGCTAACTGAATCCTTCCTTTCCAGCAGCGGGGCTGAGGATAAAGCCGTTTCTTTATTCTTGACCTACAGGTGAGTATATATATTTCTGATTTCACAGGAACTGCAGTTTCTCCTTTTTCTTATTTATTTGAGCACTTTAACAGAGGAGGCACTTCACTGGCGTTGCGTGCGTTTGGGAAAGCGGGACGCTGTCAGACTGTGCTTCACCATGCCAGCTCCCCCCTCTAACGGGGAGGCAGGTGAGTAACGATGGAGCAGCTACTTTACTTCTGGAAGGCTCTCAAAAAGCTCTGAAACCCCAGTGCCCCCGGGGGCTCTGCCGGCGGGGTGAGTGAGGTGGATGGAAGCTCCCGCCGTCGCTTGGCCGGCAGTCCAGCAGCCATCGCGACTCCCCTGGGAATCTCCCCACACAGCCGCTGTATCCGCAGGGCACCCTGATTCGGCACGGGGGTACCGGACGAGGCTTATTGGGAGTTGCACGAGGCTTGAATTTTAAGAGGCAGGAACCTGCGTGCGTAACTAGGGCAGCAGCCCAGACTGTTGCTTGAGAGCTGCAATACAGGCTTTTGTCAGGCCAGTAAATCCCATTCCGGAGGGCTCTGCTGTTTGCATTTAGCCCGTGTTCCTCGGTGGTAAGTTTTGGCCCCGCTTTGTTTCACTGGGATGTCCCTCTGCCCGTCACCCAGCTGGCTTTTGGATGTATCTGCTGTGGCCGATGCTTTCTCCTGCCCCAGCTCCATCCTGCTCCGGGCTGAGACCCGTGAGGAGCGTGGGGACCTCTGCACCTTTGGAGATGGAGCTTTGTGCTGTGCGATTTGCCCCTGATCTAATAAATGCGATCCATTAATTGGATCATTGCCTGCTTCTCCAGTTAATTTCCTGGATATTTTTAAATGTTAAAATGTAGTTTTTATAGTCTTTCATTATTTTTAGCCTTAAGCTTGACTATAATCGTCCCTGTAATGTAACTGTAAAAAACTCCCGGCTTTATATCATAAAGGAGGCCATTAATTGTCATTTTTTGTGTACATCAGCAAGATCAAAACATGCTTCCTGATTACTTCTGTTTGTACACACAGTCTCTTTGATATTTAGATATGAATAAAGTGTGTGTGTGTAATTTGAAAGTCAATTCTTCCCTCCCTGCTGCTTGTCATGGATTCCTTTCAGAGGCTTATTTACCAAATTGATTTTAAAATTTAGTAATTGCCCTTCCAAAATGATTTCTCAATAATCAAAGTGTCTCTAAGCACAGTGGCAAAATATTTGTCTGCCTTGGTTCAGAAGATGTGCTCCGCGCCTTGGCCTTTTTATCCTCAGACGAGGGCGAACACAAATCTTTTCATGCCCCAAAATCAACTCCAGGGAGAGCTGGTTGTGAGAGGAGCTCAGCTCATGCCCCAGATTTCACGTTTGTGCACAGATTATCAACAGGACCAAAAAAATCCTGTTCCATCAAATCCATCGCCGGGTCCCGATGAGGTTTGCCGAGGCTGGAAGCGCTTTGGGACAGAGACCACTTTTGTCTTTGCAAAGCTGGAGGTGGTACCGTGGCTGGAGGGAACAGCGCGGTCCTGGGGCTGATCCTGGCACCCGCTGGGCTGGGGCAGGAGCGGTGCTGGCAACGCCGCCCAAGGGGGCACCTTCCTCGCCGGCGGTGGGGAATCCTCCACCGCGCCGCAGCCCCGATCCGAGTTTGTAAATGTAATCAACCTTGAGGTCTTGTTACTTCCACAGGTGCAATTAACATTACCATCTGCTAATCCGTGATTAACGATGTTTACAAATATGCTACAACATGTTAAAATGTGCTGGCACTTTTTTTTTTTTTTTTTTTTTTGGTTTTCCCTTCCTTCCCCCCCCACCCCTCCTCCGTTCCGGCGCGGGAGCTGTGCTCCGGCAGCGGCACAGGAAGGATTTCCCGGCGGAGGGCTCCCCGTACCCCACTGTTAATTCACAGATATTTTGTTCCCATTATTTAAAAGTGCTGTTCAAACCAGCTGTAGGAATGACGGGTTCAAATCAGAAGGTCAGTGCTGCTAAATGGGATTTAATTGCACGGGGGTGGAGGTACAAACTGATGTATCTGAATAATAAAACTTTGTGGGGAGCAACATATGGCGCAGTTTAAAGTAAATTTTTATTGATCATCCCACAACTGATGTGTTAATGGGATGGCAGTCATTGCTTTGGGTTTGGTATTGATGTGGAGCTTTAATAATGTCGCACAGGAATATTGCGGAGGGGTTTATAATTTTAAAAAAAAAGGTGTTTTACCTGCCTGCCTTTTTCTTCTTAACACAGGGGAGAATACATTACACCGCTATTTTATGTCCTCCAGATCGAGGTTACGTGTAATTGCTCGGTAATTGGTAGAACCATGTAAAAGCCATGGTATTTGCCAGTAAACCCTCCTAAGTTACCATGAAATTGAAGTGTGATATTTATTCTCGGCGAAATTTGCTACCCCAAATATCGTGTACGATCAGGGTGGGTCACCGTGGAGGCGTTTCTGCAGGGGCCGTGCCTTGCGTAACGCCTGCACGGCTCAGATTTGGCACCGGTATCGTCCTAATGATGGGGGCGGGGGGTCTGGCTGGGAGGCTCAGGGGTTCTTTTGCTTCAAGGGGAGATGTTTTAACCTCCCTCGGGCGTCAGCCTCAGGATTATTGCGGTTATTCCCAGGCCCAACTCAGAGTGATGGAGGTTTGGAGGTAGCTGAAGAAGTTCTCGTGTTTTCAGTGGGACGGGGAATAGCAATTCCACCCACGATGGTTTTTGAAGGCTCTGGAGATAAAGTGTTTGCCGGTACGCTGGGGGTACATCCTCAGGTCGCCTGTATTTTACGTAGGATGTCCAAGACTGGTCCCATCTTGGCAATTCCCATCATTTAACCACGACTCTGGTTTAGACACCTCCAGCCCCGCAGGCGTGCATGGGCTCGCCTCCGCTCGTGCCCTTTTCCCTCCGACGCAGGTTTTGTGCCTCCTCCTCCGTGTGAAAAGGCTGGGTGGATCCCGTGATCCCGCCTCATCGCCTGCCGCTTGGCTTTAAATACGAGCAGAAGTAATTGCCTTGCTTATGATCAATAGTTTTATATACTTTAAAAACGTAATGCTCCGCTGCGAATTGATGCAAAGTTAAACCTGCCAATTTATTTTTTTTTTTTTCGCTGGCCTGTTTCTAGAAGCTGCCAGCTCAGCAGTGTTTCCCCTGCCTCGGGAAGCGGCAGCTCAGCTGTTTTCTCTGAAGATCTGAACATCGCGTCCTGCGCGTCCCACGGAGCCGGCCCCGACTCTGCCAGCTCCCCTTGCACGGATGGAAGCTGTAGTGCCTGCAGTTGGGTATAAATTGTCCTTTCTTAACATTTTTAAAGCTGCGTTTGAGAGATTTGTACAGCAGACTGCCTGCCCCGGCGGGTTCGGGGTCCTGGCGAGGTGTTACTGAAGTGTCCGAGCACCAAACCGCCCAGGGGCGAAGCCTCCAGGCCTATATAAATCATCAGCACTATTCCAATGTTTAATTAATTATGGGAGCAATGCCTCGCTGCAGGAGGCAACGAATAGTCAAATGATGCTTTCCCTCCCCTCCTCTTTCCATCGCCCAAAACTGCAATGGTTTTTCCCATTTCGAAAAGCTGTTGCTGCAGATGTGCCTTTTCCTTCGTACTTCTGAGCCACCCCCCGGGCCCGGGCGCTGTTCGCCGTCACCCTCGTTTGCAGGCGCAGCCCCACGGCAACCCCTCCCCTGCGGGTGCCGGTGCTTTGGGAAATATCCCCTTTCCCTCCGTGGTGTTGGGTGGTCGGGGGGTGGGAGAGAGAGAGGAGAGGGGGAGTGGGAGGTGGGGAGGGGATCGAGGGGCTCTCGGGGTGCGAACAAGCAGGGGGTGGCGGAGCGATCTTAAGGGTGGGTGTCACGAGGATGGAGACAGTCTCCTTGCAGTGGTGACTGCTGTATAAAATAACAAAGCAGCCTCCTCCTCCTCCTGGCTGTACGTGCGAGGGCGCGGGCAGTCCCGTGACAGGACGGCGATGTTGCTCGTGGAATTATTGCTTGGTTGAAGAGAACGGGAGCTCGGGCAGCCGTTCCGTGCTGATGAACTGTTTGATATAAAGCAGCCCGGCTCTGTTCGTTGCCCTGCTGACACAAACGTGTTTTCCCCTTAAAGCATCTCACCGCTCTGATGTCAGGGCTCACCCTTCTCACTGGGGACGTTTTGGGGAGGAAAAACCCCGAATCCAAACAGCCCGAGCCAGTTGTGAAATGCTTATAGATCCTAAGGGTGGGGGTCACGAGGACGCAGCCAGGCTCTTCCCAGTGGTGCCCAGCGCCAGGCCAAGGGGCCATGGGCACAACCTGAAGCAGAAGAGGTTCCAGGTGAACGGGAGGAAGAACTTGTTGACTGTGAGGGTGGCCAAGCCCTGGCCCAGGCTGCCCAGGGGGGCTGTGGAGTCTCCTTCTCTGGAGATCTTCAACCCCCGCCTGGCCGCTGTCCTGTGCCCCCTGCTCTGGGTGAGCCTGCTTGGGCAGGGGGGTGGCACTGGGGGAGCTCTGGAGGGCCCTGCCAACCCCTGCCAGGCTGGGATTCTGTGATGCTGCAGGTGGCGCAGGATGGAGGTTGGCCCACCAAAGCTGCAGCCACGTGCCCTCGTGCATCTTTATATCAAGGTATGGGATAGCATCACGCCTTAATTATGTGGGGCTTAACAGCAAAGAGGGTGACCCCTTTTCCACTTGGAATTGTTCCTGGTACGTGAGCTCCATCCCATGAGCAGCAGCTGGGGGGAATCGCGTGGTTTTGCAGCCCTGGACCAAGCTGCTTGCACGGCCCCATCCCTGCCTGCTGAGGATGAAGCAAGTCAGAGCCATAAAACAGTCCTGAGCCGAGCCCGGGCGAGCCCCCCGCTCCCCAGCGGCGCCGCAGGTGTATCGGCAAGAATTGGGAGACCAGTGAAAAGCGAGGGGGATGCATTTCCCGGCAGGATAAACGAGGTGGCGGTGTCTGGCGGTGCCTTCGCAGCTTTGCCAACCCTCATTAGCACCTTTCAGCAAAGCGGAGCTTATTCAAACTATATCACAAGTCTTTTGCTGGAGATTGCATCTCTGCCTAATATGCATTTTTATATAAACAAGGATACTAAATGGCCTTTCAGTTCCCTCTGTAATGTCTTTTTTAATGGAAGGTCCTGAATTAAGAACATATATATATGACTCTAAGAATTTTCTAAGTGATATTGAAAACCTATTGTAAAGTAGGATTTCTTCTTGCAAAATTATTTTAATGAGGTTCCAGTTTATTTTCTGGCTATATTTTACTTATTTAATCCTCCAGAGGGGCTTTTCAGAGGCAGCATCTCATTTTCAATGCAACTATTCTTAACATTAGGGAAAACTACCTTTCTGAAATGCATGAAGGAAAAAAAAAAAAAAAAAAGAAGAACCAGAGGAAAATGTACGAGAGAAGAATAAACCTGAAAAGCTTTGAGGTGGTTTATGGCTTCTCTTGAAAGAATAACAGTTCATGTATTTTTGTTATGGTGTGGTTTAATGATGCTTGCAGAAAAAAGATAAGGTAGAAATGGAAATATAAAATTAAACCAGCAAAGTGAATGTGATTATTTTAGTTACTAGTATTACCTGGGGAAAACGCTCTTGGGCTTTTTTATCTAAGACTAAATATTTGCTTTTTTAAAAGGGAAGGTCCTCTGCATCTCCTGGCACGAGGGTGGGAAGCGAAATTCTCCTGTGGTCCAGCAACCACCAGAGGATGGTGGTGTCTCTGCCGGAGCCCCAGCTGCCAGCAGCCCCTGTGGTGGGTTCATCACAGCCCGATGTGGGCCAGCCCGACCAGCTCTGAGCTCCTCTGGCTCTCAGGAGGAGAGATGGCTTTGGACCAGGGCTTTTCTGTCATTTTAAAGGAAGCTGGGACTGGTTTTAAGGAATCTGGCCGTTCCTGCTGTACTGGATGCCCCGCTGCTTCCAGGGATGCCCATCAGCATCTCCAGCTGAGGACCCGACAGCGCCTGCGCCTCGTGCCGGGGGTGCGCTTTGCACGGGGCTGTTTTTGCCGGGGTTGTGCCGGGTGCCACGATGGGGAGATGACCCCGAGAGGGGCTTTGCAGCCTCACTGCAGCGTCTGTGCTGCTGCGTCACCGCGGGCACCCCAAGCGGGCAGCGAGGGGGAGGCACAGCGGGACCCGCTCCCCAGCGACTGTGCATGACGGGGGCTTTGTGCCTGTTCTGGAGGACCTTCCTTCCCCCGGGATTTGGGCATGGCTAATCCCCAGGGTGTTACGGTCTTGTCCCCTTCTGTCCCATCCCGTGCCATCCCACCCCACCCCGCGCCACCCCACCCCACCCCATCCCACCCCATCCCATCCCATTTCACCCCACCCATCCCCATCTCCATCCCCAGGCTGTGGGTGCAGACCTGGGACCTGCCCGTGGCAACGTGCTCAAAGGCTGTAATGCCTTCCCTGGGCAGCTGGGCAGGTTTCCAGTCCGAGCCAAGCCGGTGTAGGATCATGCTGGCCGTGCAGTTTGACTCAACAAGATCAGCCAAATCTCAAGTCAAGTCGGGTGCGACAGGCACGACCCCGGCTGAATGTGGCCCCCGAGCATCCCGGTCCAGCTGCGGTCGGGTGAGCCCAGCCTCCGGGTTGCGAGAGGTAAGCTCACCAATGAATTAAGCCCGACATGAGGCCTTGAGCCTCACCGGGTAGTTAATTTTTCAATTTCTTTCATGGATCTGGAATAGCAAAGTTTGTTTATAATTAAAGTACTTGAAGATTTATACTTTAATTCAAATGTCTGAAAAGAAGCAGTTTCTATGTAGGTTTCTTCACTATCAGAATCTAAAGCAGATTATTATGTAAATTTTTTTGATCCTAAATTCATTATAATATTCAATTTCAGGAAGTGCTCTTGACCATCTGCTGCTGCTCTAAGAAATGATTCTTGGATATTGTTTACCACCAGAAATATTGTAGGTATCCAGGGTAGATCGTGGTGGAGCGTAAGGGCAAGGTACTGATCCCAGGGGCTGGTTATACAAACCCGAGGTGCCGATGCCACGAGCCGAACGGGTCGGAAAGCGCATCCGTAACGGTGACAGCTTCTGCTCTGTCCCGGCTCATCCAAGCTCATCCCGGCACCGGTGCCACCCCCCTTTCCCCATCCGCAGTGATGTCCCGGCTGTCGGTGGCGGGTACCAGCCCGTAGGGAGGCACTATGGATTAATTCCAGGTCTTAATAAAAGTGATTTGAGATCCCTGGGATGGAAAGTACCGTGAAAGTATCGTTTGCTGTTTATAGTCACTTCCAAACTTGCCAAGAGAAGCCACGTGCTGATCCCCAGTGAGCTTTTGCTCTTGATTAGAGCAAGAGGGACCGAAAAGGGGGGGGTGAAGCCCTTCTTCCCCCACGGGCGTGCAGGACTGGGAGCCCAGCACTATCACTGAGCTGTGCTGAACTTCAATTTGGGTTTTTCCGGTGTATTTTCCTACCAGAGCTTGCACGCCATCAGCAGTGTCAGGTGCAACAGATGAAGCCCCAGGGCGGCGATACGACGTGCTGCAGGATGGGCTCACGTCCCGAGGCTGCTCCTCCCCGCTCCCACCACTCGCTTTGGCTGCCATTTCTTCAGCCTCTGCAAGACACTAAAAGATGTCGCTGCCCCTCTGCTTGCTCCTACACGTTTGGCTTCGTATGGAGGAGGAAAGTATTAAACGTGGTTTCTTTTTCTTCCACTGCAGCCTTGCTCAACAAGTGCGGCACCCATGGGGCCGGCGGCTGCTGCCTATCGATCGGGGCTGGGGCCGGGGTCCTGCCCACCCTTCCCGGAGTATTGACGGGTTGAAGCGGGATTGGGGCTGGGGCCGGGGTCCTGCCGCCCTTCCCGGAGTATTGACAGGTCGAAGCGGTGATTGGGGCTGGGGCCGGGGTCCTGCCGCCCTTCCCGGAGTATTGACGGATTGAAGCGGCAAGCGGGGCTGGGGCTGGGAAGCAACGGCTGCTGGCAGGGAGCAGGATGGGGCCGTGTCGAGGGTATCCCCGGGGCTCGTGCGCCCGCCGGACTGGCAGCCAAGCATCACCCGAGCATCGGTGACGGAGCCAGACTCTTTGCAGTGGTGCCCAGCGCCAGGACAAGGGGCAATGGGCACAAACTGAGACATAAGAGGTTTCAGTTGAATATGAGGAAAAACTTCTTTACTCTGAGGGTGACGGAGCCCTGGCCCAGGCTGCCCAGGGGGGCTGTGGAGTCTCCTTCTCTGGAGATATTCAACCCCCGCCTGGATGAAGTCCTGTGTAACATGCTCCAGGAGAACCTGCTTGAGCAGGGGGGTTGGACTGGGTGATCTCCCGAGGGCCCTTCCAACCCTTGCCATTCTGTGATCCTCCTGGCACGGGGGATGCGGCTGCTCTGCCTCGCCGCGGGGTTGGGCTGGGGCCAGTGCTGGACGGAGAATGTTTGTTAAATGTGGATTATGTACAGGATTTGGAAAGGTGCACTGTTAAGGTCATGGAATAGGCTTCAGGAAGGCACTGGTGTCCATCTGGATGCCTCGTGTCGGAGTGCCGGGCGCTGCCTATGCCTGATAGCAGCAAGCGCATTGCATAGCCCCAGCAGTTCCCCTAGGAGCACGTGCGAAGGGCTTGCAGCCTGCCAGCACAGTCAATTCAGAGCGTTTCCTAAAGTTTGGGGGTTTTTTTTAGCAAACCTGTGTCATTGCAAGGGTGTCTGTACTACAGTGGTGTGTAGGGAGATGGGTGATGCTAGTGTGGGTCTGCAGGACAGGGACTGCTCAGCAACTTTTGGATAAATAGCAGAGCGTAGAGGATGACAGAGAGTTCCTCCTGTTCCTGATGTTTTTAATTCGTGTACAAACTATGAAACCAGCACTTTCTTACCTGGAGCCCTTCCCAGGCTTCAGTATTCAAACCCTGGCCATCACTAATTGCCTGATTTCCCCTCCTTCAGGGAAATTTTAACTCTTGTCCTCTGCCGCCGAGTAGATCTTTAAGCTGGTGAGGACGTGAGCCAGAGGGAAATGAACGGCCTCATCCTGACTGAAAACTGCCCAAGAATTCAAGTAAAGAATTAAAAAGGTATAAATTTGCATTCAAGTTATTTTCTGCTGATGAGGAGTTCGTTTTTAACGGGGTGCGAGGGAAGATGTATACACCCTGTGCCCTTGCCCTCCCTTCCTACCCTCTCCGGGCCCCTGGTGGCTTCCGTGCTTGCAGGGTTGGCCACGGGGGACGGGGACCCCATGGTGCTGGGACGCCTCTGCCTGCCCAAGTCCCTGCAACAGCCCAGGACAGGATCTCCGCAGCCGCTCCGGTGGCTTGTTCCCCCTTGAACGTCCCAATCCCCATGGGTGACACCCATGGAGGGGATGAGGAGGGCAGGTGGCCTTCCTCGGCTGGCCAGGGACGCTGCGGTGGCACTGTGAGGGTGCTGCACTGGGGTGTAAGTCTGGGGGGGGGGATAGGGGAGGTGTAAGTCTGGGGGGTGGATAGGGGAGGTGTAAGTCTGGGGGGGTGGATAGGGGAGGTGTAAGTCTGGGGGTTGTGGATAGGGGATGTGTAAGTCTGGGGGGGGGATAAGGGAGGTGTAATTTGGGGGGTGGATAGGGGGGAGGTGTGAGTCTGGGGGTTGTGGATAGGGGATGTGTAAGTCTGGGGGGGGGATAAGGGAGGTGTAATTTGGGGGGGTGGATAGGGGAGGTGTAAGTCTGGGGGGGGATAGGGGAGCCGGGGCTGGGGCTGCTGTGGCCTTTGTCTGCCTGTGCCAAACAGATGTGAACAAACCCGAGTTCGATTTCCAAGACCGCCTGGGGAATATTGCTAACTAATTATAGAAAACAGAAGATGCGCTCCCCTCCTCTTGCATTTTTTGATAAACATTGTCTCCTCTCAACAGCTGAGTATTTAATTAGTGTTGATTGTTGTTCCCGTGTTCAATACCCACTCATCAGGAGGGGGGGTGTCTGCTGGGGCAGCATGGCCCGGAGCACAGAGGAGCGGAGGGTGTTCATAATTAAGGATGCAATTTATTTGAGGAAGTCATGTGTACAGCACCCTGTGTTTTAGGTTAATTTTCAAGGTTAAAGGGTAAAAAAAAAAAAAAAAACCCACAGCTTCAGAGGATGAGGAGCAACGGTTGGTAACTCAACACTGAAAGCTGTGCAGGGGGTGTATGTGTGTGTATATATATCGTTATATGTGTGATATATATATATAGAGTTATATTTGTGTGTATATATATATTTGTGTGTATATATATATTTGTGTGTATATATATATTTGTGTGTATATATATATAGTTATATGTGTGTGTATATATATATAGTTATATGTGTGTGTATACACATATTTATGTGTGTGTATACACATATTTATGTGTGTGTATACACACACGATGCATCCAAGCCTCTGCGTGTGTGTACGTACGTGGCTGCACGCGTGCTCCCAGCACAGTCCTCCAGCCCCTGCGTGGTTCCCATCCCTTTTCCCCACAGACTGGGCCCCTTTCCCAAGTTTTGGCTGGAGAACGCTGCCGTGTGGAGTGGGACTCTCCGGCAGTGGAAAGGACTCCTTAGGAAGCAGGTTAAATAAAAAAGGAAAAGCAGCTTTTTCTGGGTGCTGCTGGGTGCGGGGCGAGTGGAGGTTCGCTCTCACTCTGGGTTTACCAACCCGCGCCGGGGTGGGAGGATGTTTTCCAGCCTCGTGTTGGCCTGGATTTACGCAAGGAATAGCGATGTGCTCCGGCGTCCCTGCATGCAGCCCATGCCACGGTGGGCAGGGATGATTTGGCTTTGCTTTCCAAGTACCGCAGGGATCACTCCCACTTAGAGGAGGAGACCTAAAACCTCAAACCAGAAAAACCCTTTGGTTTTGAAGGCGTGTGCCGACACTGCCTGGAGATGCGGGACAAATTGGCACAAGTGGGCTCCTTTCCCTTTTTCCCAGTGCCCACGCACCCGTGTCGGGCTTGCACCGCGGTCCGGAGCAGGACTGAAGGTCTGGGGGGGTTGTAGGAGCATCCCTGCTGGCAGGGACACGGGGTCCCTTCACGCCATTTTTGGGCCATCGCTACCATTCTGTGTCACCCCCCCCTATACAGCGCAGGACTCATCCGGGAGGGCTTTACCCCTGGGGGGCCGAGCGGGGCTGGGGCAGCAGGCAGGCGTCCGGCACAGCCCCCTTCCCTGCATGGCCCCTTTTTTTGCTGACCGGACGGTTTTTGTGCGTGGGCAGGGGGGAGCAGCAGCTAAAATAGCAAATAAGCAAATGCCCATCTCCTCCCTGCATGGTTTCCCCTTTATTTATTTATATGTTTATTTTGCCATGCCTCCTGACAGCAGTGATGGAGCTGTCATGCTTTGGTGGCCACCGGCTCGTGATCCAGCACCTGTTCTCTGCGCTTTAATCTCTCCGCTCCGCTCGTATAGAGACTCTATACATAACCCCCAGCCAAACAAAATGTGAAGAAAAAATCAAATCTAATTACATGCCATTGATTTCTTTCCAAATTTGCTTCTAATACACTTTTTGACTACTCCTTGATTGGGTTTTTTTTATTTATTTTTTTCCCCCCCACACTTTTCTTTTCTCCTCTCCTTCCCCCGTCTGCTCACGCAGCAGCAGCCTCCTCCCGGGGAAGCGAGTGGCTGCAGTCCCCGCGCCGGACACGCTGAGCCCCGCAGCAGTTAGGAAACGCGTAGCCCGGAGCGGGCTTCTTGCCCTTAACGGGCTGTAGGGCTGATCTGTGCACTGCGCCTCTTCCTAAGGGACAGGTAGGACCGTACAGCTTCCCCCGCTGCTTTTCCCCCTTCCCCCTTCTTTTTTGCAAGCCTGACCTTCGTTTTCGGTGCCAGCATCGCTGTGGCCAGGGCTGCGGGCAGGGCTCCTGGCCACCAGCAGCTCCTCCAGCTTCGCTGGGTGCTCAGGAGGCGGCAGCGGGCGCCCTACGAGCCAAACCCCGCTGCCCTGGCAGGGCACGGCGGGTGAGGGGGGAGCGGTGGGCGGCTTGTGTGGGTCCCAGCCTCTACCACTGATGGGTGCGAGCCGAGGGTCGGCTGTGGAGCAGCTCCCGGGAGCCTGTGCCCAGTGGCTGGCTGTGTCCCGGTACACCAGTGTTGCTCGGGGGGGGGGGAGCCTGGCAAACACAAGACCCCCATGGGACGCAGCGCTGGCACCTCAGCGGCGCGGGGCAGACCCTGCTCCTGGCTCGTCCCATCGCGCCCTTGCCCTGGAGCTCCGCTCGCAGTGTTGGGCCATTGCTTTGGTTTCGTTCCCTTGCAACAGGGCTCGGCACAGGTCTGGCCCTGACCGGGCTGGGGGCTCGCTGGGGCCTGGCTGGGGCTGGGGGACGTCGGTTATGGCAGGAGAGAGGCTTCGTGCTCCGACGGTGCTTTGAATTCCGTGGTGATGGCAGGGAATGGCTCGTGAGCAGCCATCCCCTGGCTCCTGCTCCCTCCGAGCGGCCGCAGCGAGCGGGGAGCCCAGGCTGAGATGCAGGGGGAGCAAGCGGGCGCGCAGCCAGGCGCAGGGTGCGGGTGGGCGATGTGGCTGGAGGCCCCCAGCCCCGGTGACAACTTTGCTGGGTGGCAGGGGTGGCTGGAGGTAGAGAGCCCTTCCGTTGAGCTCTGGGTAGCAGCCGAAGGGTTAAAGGCAGTGGGATGCAGAAGCGCAGGTCACTCGGCCGGGGCTTTCTCTTGTACATCAATATATTGAATATTCTCCAATCTGGATCCGCGGGAACCGGGTGCGACGCGTCTTGTCCTAAGGGTGAGGGAGGACAGGCGGGCTGATCAGGGCTGCCCATCCCCACGCTGCCCGGGGCGGGTTTGGCAGCGGGATGGAGGGGGGGTGAGACCATCTCCTTCCTCCCCTTCATCATTTCCCTGGGTATAATCTGCCCCGCTGTTTGCAAGCCAGACTCCTAAAACTGTCATCAGCTATGGAAATTGAGGAAAAAAAAGAAAACAAAAAAAAAAACAAAAGAGAGAAAAACCCAAGGGTTGCCCCATCCCTTCCTTCTGTGGGAGTCTGGGCAGGGACGAGACCCCAGGGCCACATCCTGACCATGGCCACCAGTGCCACCTATGCATAGCCCCAGCGTCACCAGTGCCGGGGGGCTGCAAACCCCCATCTGCGACGCCCCTGGAGACACCCACTTCCAAGAGAGCGGCCAGATTTATAGCATAAGGAGATGTATTTAGGCTGAAGACAGTTCAGTTGTGTTAATTATGAAAATCTAAAGATAATCTATATTTAATGTCAAATTTTTCTCAAATTTACGAAAGAATGAGGAGAATATATGCACATGATGACATTTAAATGAAGAACAAGGTGCAATTAAACTCCAAAATGTACAGTAGACTAATTGGGAGAGGATGACAAATATAGTTATCATCAGCAACTAATTAGGGACCTGCTTTAGCTTTCCCTGCTTGATTAATCTTGACTAGGTGTTAATAAGTTACGCAGGCCTGGCCGTAAGTTGTGAGCAGGCTGTTTTGTTGCTCCGTCTGGCGTGTCGGGGAGGTGGTTTGGGTCTGCAGCCTCGCGGGAGGACGCTTTGTGCTGAAAAGGGAGGTTTGTGTGAAGGGGGCTTGGTTTTTTGGGGGGGTCTCATCAGCGTGCCCACCGCGCTGCTGGGTGCTATGGTGGGTGCCGGGTGAGGCCACGTTTCGGTGATGGAAATGTCCCCACCGTGGTCACCAGGCTGGGCATGGTCCCCCGGTGAGCTGAGGCTCGGTGCATCGAGGGAGGGGGGGACCAGCACCCGCACCCGGCCCCGGCAGCGGCGGCTCAGCCCTGTTGACACATCCCTTGTCTCCCAGATTTACACTCTTATCTTTTTGCATTGAAAGGTAAGAATAATAGTAAAATGTTAATGCCGTACTCTACATATAATACTGTACATAAACGGATGACATGACATGGGAGACAGATAAATCACCGCCGCGTTCCAACAATAATCTGCGGGAGACAGAATAACGCATGAGTTCTCCGGGATTAGGAACGTGCTCAGGAAAACGGGGTTTTACAGCCCAAACTCTCTCTGATTTTTACTAGGACATTTATTAGAGTTTGATTTTATGAAATTAGATATATTTTAAAATATGCTGTTCCTTGCCCGTAATGGACACTCAGCGCTGTAAGAGCCTGGAAACGCTGGCAGGTAAATGACTCCTACAATTGGGTGCCCATTAAAACACCAAAGGCGTTGGCTAGAGCTGCGCTGAAATGGGGAGGAAAACGTGTTTCTGCCTGGGAAACACCTGGGGCCACGTCCCTGGCACGGCGTTCCTTGTGGATTTGCAGTTTCTCCGAGTTCCCTGGGGAAGCTGCAGCCCCGTAAAGCCCTGGCTCCCGCCCCCCGCCCCACCCTGGGAAGGCGGTGGGGAAAATTCCCACGGCTGCGGCCGTGCGGGGCCGGGTGGATGTGGTGCTACAACCGTCCTACAACTATCTCGGGCTGTAGCTGTGCTAGAAAATAGGAAAATTTCCTCAATATTGTGGGCTGGTCCTGTTTGTTGAACGCTATTCTCAGGTGGAGAATGGTTGGCGGGCACCGTGCCACGAGCCTCCGGCGCCGAGCGGCTGGGGGCGGGGGGGGACACACACGGAGCTGCCACCCTTTAAACGTGGCCCTTCTGCAAAAAAAGCCACTGCAAAAGGACCTGGGCATTTTTCCGATGCCGTCCCCAGCGGGGTGTGGTGAGGAGATGCCACTGACGGATCGAAGGCTGTTTTTTCCCGAGAAACAATCCCGAGCGGTGGTGGGAGAGCAAAGCCATTACCGCGGAGGATGAACTTGGCTCAGTCGCCATGGAAACGCTGGCCGGGACCCGGCGCCGCTCGCGTGTGCACGAGTCCCGTTGACCTCACTTAGAATTATTACCTTTAGCCAAATAAAATAATTTGTGTTAATAAAGAGACCATTTTCTCTCGGCTTCCAAGCGAGCCTTCCCCAGAAGGCAGAGTGACTCCTTAATTACACTTTTACTGCGAGGTGATTAATGTTCAATATGTGATACTCGCTTTAAATAAGTCGCTTATTAACACCTTTAATATGTTTTAACTATTTTTTTTTTTTTTTCCCTTTCCCCCCCACCTTCCCCCTTGCCTTGGCGGGCCGGGCTGGCGGCGGGAGGGGGTACGCAGCACTAGGTGGAGCTCTGATATTAGGCATGGGCGCGTGTGGGCACCCACTGGGCACCGCGCCTGCCCGGCACCCATGGGCGAGCCCTGGGGCCCTGCAACCTCCCACAAGGAGAAAATGATGGGAAGCGGGAGGGGAAACCCCAAGCGTCGAGGTCCAGCGGCCGCAAGAGTTGACCAAGGAGCATGCTGGGAAACCCGCTTTGCTTTTTCCTTCTGCAAGGTGGTTGTGGGGTAATGTGTAATGAGCGGGTGAGGGCTCAGCACAGAATCACAGAATGGCAAGGGTTGGAAGGGCCCTCGGGAGATCACCCAGTCCAACCCCCCTGCTCAAGCAGGTTCTCCTGGAGCATGTTACACAGGACTTCATCCAGGCGGGGGTTGAATATCTCCAGAGAAGGAGACTCCACAGCCCCCCTGGGCAGCCTGGGCCAGGGCTCCGTCACCCTCAGAGTAAAGAAGTTTTTCCTCATATTCAACTGAAACCTCTTATGTCTCAGTTTGTGCCCATTGCCCCTTGTCCTGGCGCTGGGCACCACTGCAAAGAGTCTGGCTGCGTCCTCGTGACCCCCACCCTTGAGATATTTGTAGGTGTTGATGAGATCCCCTCTCAGTCTTCTCTTCTCCAGGCTGAACAAGCCCAGCTCCCTCAGCCTTTCCTCGTAGGGGAGATGTTCGAGTCCCTTTATCATCCTAGTTGCTCTCCTCTGGACTCTTTCTAGGAGTTCCTCATCTTTCTTGAACTGGGGAGCCCAGAACTGCACACAGTGCTCCTGGTGAGGGGCTGCAGCAGCCGTGGGATGCTGGGTGAGACCTGCGGGGCCAGGCTGGGCCCCCTGGGGCATAGGACACGGCTACACCCAGTTGGGAAACTCCCATCCCGGTCCAGCTCTGCCCATCTCCTCCATGGCCATGCCATGAGCGGCACGGATGGCACAGGGCTGTCCTGAAAAATGTGCCAGGGCACGGCAGACCGCTGAGCAAATATGGGGGAAAAACCAACCTCCTTTTTTGGTCATTAGTTATGGAGGGTCTGTTTTGGGGATGGGTGCTGCTGCGGTCCCTCCATCTGCCCAGACCAGCGCCTGAGCCAAGGCGGGTGAGAAAAATGTCACGAGCAGGCGTCGACTTTGGCCTTGGGCTACTTGGAGGGGGCTAAATGGGGCCCAGGCGCTTGCTGCCGGTAGCCCTGTTTGGGCAGGGCCGCTCGCCTTCGGGACCGCCAGATGGTGAAGAAATTTTTCCCAATGTCCAACCTAACCCTCCCCTGGCACAACCTGAGGCCGTCTCCCCTTGTACCACCACCCATTCCCTGGGAGCAGAGCCCGACCCCCACTTCCCTACACCCTCCTGTCAGCCTCAAGCTGATGTCGTCCCCAGCGGGGGTACCCCCTGGACCCATCACTGCACTCCCAATTCCGCCTGCCCGCACACTTTTCCTTATTAATGTACTGGGAGCAGCAATCGCTGCTTGGCCCGGAGCCTTGTTCTGCGGGAAGGGAAACAAGACGGCAGAGGGAAGCTGGTGAGCGGGCAGGGCTCCGCCGGGCAGCATCCCGACACGCTTCCAGAGCAGCAAAGGGCTGATGGAGAGCAGCGGTGGGCGGCGGGGGGGTTATCTGGGGAGCAGATATGACTCCGGGGAGGTGCGTGTGGAGCTGAGGTGAGCTAACGTGGTGGGACGGAGGAAAGCCCCGGCATCGCCGCCGCAGCCACCTCTGCTGCTGGGACTTTGCACAGCCCATCTTTGCACAGCTGAGGGAGCAAAAGCATCCTGAATTATCCATGTCCGAGTGCGTCCCCGTCTCCTCCGGGGCAGCCGCAGTGTGTGCAGAGCTCTGTCTGCCCAGCAAAACGCCAAATAAAAAACTTGCAGACTTTTTTGCTGGGGGAAATGCCCTCCTTGCTGCTGCAGGGGGGGGTGTGCCCCATGGGCTGGGTTTTGGCCGGCTGGTTGCAGCGTCCCCCACCCTCCCACAGTCCCCCACATCCCGAAATTGCCACAACAGTCTCTTGGTAGAAGACGACAATATTTTTCCCAGCACTTGCAGTGTATCTCGCACTGTACACCGCTGTGTATCAGTATATCATCCCAGAGCGATTCCTTGTCTCTTGGCAGTGTTTAAGGCTGCGAGATGCTCCAGGGAGCCGGGCACCTTGTGGGGATGTTCGTCGTGTCTGAGTGGGTCTCATCTCTCCCACGCTGGGGGCCTGATCCAGCCCACGGCTCCCTCTCCGCAGAGCTCGGGGGGATACGGCGCCCAGCTCGTAGCTCATGCCAACCTGTCCACCCCGCCGCTGCCGTACGCAGAATCGCCAGATTTCTTGTAAATGGCCGTGAAAACCCATAACAGGAAAAAACCCTTGCTGAAAGCCCAAAAAAGCGGAGAGCAGGACTGTGCCGCAGGCCAGGACCCACAGTGGCCGGGAGGATGCTGCCATGTGCTGGAAATCAAGGACCAGGCTGGTTGTTTGGGAAAGCTGGTGCCTAATTGCTCAAGGATGCTGTAGGAGCGGAGCCCTGCTCCGGGCACTGCAGCTCCCCGAGGCTCTCGGGGTGGCTTCACCTCCACGTTTGGGTCGCGGGTTCCCAGAGCTTTCCGCACCCCGGTGGGAGCAGGATCAGGCCCCGCGTGTTACCTCGTGATCTATGGTGTCCGTCAGCGTTGCAGCCGCGCTACTGAGAGCTCCCGTACACCTTTTTAAGGAACTCCATTTACTGCTAGAATGAACACAGGCTGCTCGGCGGAAAGCAGTGGAGATGAGGAGGAGCCTTTTTATTTATATAGACAGCTAAAAAGGACAGCCTCACAAGATACGGCATTTACCCGGCAGACAGGAGCTGCCTTCCTAGGTTTGGGTTCTTTCTGCTTCCCAACATCTAGTTTGGATCTTTGAATTTTTCCTTGGCCCCCCTGGTTCAAGGCCAGGGTGGGAAGGGATGCTCCTGGCAGCCCCAGTGCCAAACGCGCCAATTCTGGGGCAAACTGCCCAAAAGCATAGCTCCACATGATGGGGGCTGACTCCCTTTCCCCCCCACCCCGTACTTGCTTCCCGATGGAAATGGGGTTAATTATTCCTCTTACATGGAGAAATATCCGAGGGAACTTGTTAAAGTGCCGCCCCAGCTGCTGCTGGGCTGTGTGTGCCCAGAACCGCTGCAGACTTAAATAAAATTGCAGCGAAACAAATGATTTCTCAATGAACGTGTCCCTTAATTTGTCAGCGAGAGCATCTGGGGAAGCACCCAGGTGCTTCCAGTTATCAATCTGGTGGAGCTTTGCCTTGGGAACCTCAGTTCCCCCCATCAGGTTTCAGGCAAGGATCGCTGAAGTTTAATGCAGTTTAATTGCCTTCCTACCCCCAGCTCGGAGCCTTCCGAAGGGACATAGAGGTTTGCTGTTTTCTTTACAGAGGTAGGGTCCGGGCCCCTTGCTACTGGTTTTTGTTTTACTAATTTCTCCAGTTCTTTTCCTGTCCCCCTCTTGCAAAGAGGCGTTTTACCGGGGCGGTGAGCAGTTCCTCTGGGACCCAGCTCCAGCTGCTCTCCTTTGCCCTGAATGCCTTCACTTTATTAAACGGTGCCAAGAACTGGGAGGAAATAAACTGGAAACCAGTTGCTGGAGCCCTGCGTCCAGCTCTGGAGCCCTCAGCACGAGGACATGGAGCTGTTGGAGCGGGGCCAGGGGAGGGCTACTAAAATGCTCCGAGGGCTGGAGCCCCTCTGCTCTGAGGCCAGGCTGGGAGAGTTGGGGGTGTTCAGCCTGGAGCAGAGGAGGCTGCGGGCAGAGCTGAGTGCGGCCGGTCAGGGCTTCAAGGGGGCCCAGAGGAAAGGGGGGGACAAGCTTTTTAGTAGGGCCAGCTGGGACAGGACAAGGGGGATAGAATGATAGAATCACCTCGGTTGGAAAAGACCTTTAAGATCATCGAGTCCAACCGTTAACGTAGCACTGCCATCCCACCACTAAACCATGTCCCTATGGTTTTAAACTGAAGCAGGGGAGGTTTAGACTGGATCTAAGGCAGAAATTCTTTCCAGCGAGGGTGGTGAAACCCTGGCAGGGGTTGCCCAGAGAGGGGGTGGAGGCCCCATCCCTGGGAACATTCCAGGCCAGGTTGGCCGGGGCTGTGAGCAACCTGATGTGGTTCAAGGTGTCCCTGCTCCTGCAGGGGGGTTGGGCTGGGGGACCTCTGGGGGTACCTTCCCACCCAAAACATTCTGTGATTCATTTCCTAGAATTAGCAGTAGCCCCCTTTGGTTAAGGCTGGGGGGCGACGACACTGGGAATAACGGCTCGTTAAATGATGCTAACACTTCTGTTGATAGAAACTGCCATGTAAAACCCCGTAAGGGAGGTGATACCTCGGGTTTTCTCCTGCTCTCTGGTTTTTCTGGGCTGTGGGGTGTTTGTTGATTTGGTTTTAGCTTCTCGTCTCCTTTGAGTGATTTGGCAAGGGGCTTTTGCTTAGGCTCAGTCTGTGAAAGCACTAAAGCTCTGGTAGAGGACTAGCTGCTTGGCTGGTATAAATTCTGAGACCTCCGTTAATTTTGGTGCTAAATTAGACATTTTCTTAATTGTTTGTCCTGTTAGCCACATCTCTGGCAGAAAGGCATCAAACGCCCCCGCAGCCCCCTCCCCTGTGCTCCACCGCTAGGTAGCGGGGAGTTCATTAGTTCAGAGGGCTGAGCTATGCATCATCCGGCATTTCTTAATAGTCATCTATTTCAGGACTAATTCCCCTCGAAAATGAGCTTTTATTGCATTAAATAAAATTTCAGGTAATTCTGAGAATAATATTTCTCTAATGTTCAAGACCCAGGGAAAGTCTCCAGCCAAGTTGGTGCTGTTTAATCATCGTGAAACTCCAGATAAGGCAGCAGCGGTGTGTGCAGGGTTTTCTCCCTCTCTCTTCTTTTATTTTCCAGCTTTGCACCTTTAGTATCACTTTTTTGCTTGCAGCTGGGTATTTTGCTCTGTAATTTCTTCCTGCCCTAATGGCACTTTCTCTTACCAGGTGTTTAAGCTGAACAAGGTAAGCAGCAAATAAAGCGAGGTTCATCCTTGCTGCACGGTGGCAATGAGCTGGAGTTATGGCCCCCAGCCCTTCGGGGCTGCATTTCTGATTACGCCTGGTGTTGCTTGTCTCCTGCTGGAGATGTCCAGCATGAGGCCGGGGGGAAGGATGGGGAGCCCCTGACACTTTGTTGTGGGACCATCCCCTGTCACTGGGGTTGGGGCGCTGCGGTGGCATCCCTGGGTGTTGGTGGAAGGCTTGCTGTGAGCAGAAAGGAAAGGGTTAACCAGGCCAGCCCACCCTTGCCAATGACACCAAACTGGGTGGTAGTGTTGATCTGCTGGAGGGGAGGAGGGCTCTGCAGAGGGACCTGGCCGGGCTGGATCCATGGGCCGAGGCCAACTGTATGAGGTTCTTCAAGACCAAGGGCCGGGTCCTGCACTTTGGTCACAACAACCCCACGCAACGCTCCAGGCATGGGGAAGAGTGGCTGGAGAGTTGCCTGGTGGAAAAAGACCTTGGGGTACTGGGTGACAGGTGGCTTGAATATGAGCCAGCAGTGTGCCCAGGTGGCCAAGAGGGCCAATGGCATCCTGGGCTGTATCAGGAATGCTGTGACCAGCAGGAGCAGGGCAGTGACCGTGCCCCTGTACTTGGTGCTGGTGAGGCTGCACCTCGAATGCTGGGGTCAGTTTTGGGCCCCTCACTACAAGAAAGACGTTGCATTGCTGGAGCGTGTCCAGAGGAGAGCAACAAAGCTGGGGAGGGGTCTGGAGCCCCAGGCTGCTGGGGAGCGGCTGGGGGAGCTGGGGGGGTTCAGCCTGGAACAGAGGAGGCTGAGGGGAGCCCTCATCGCTCCCTACAACTGCCTGAGAGGAGGGGGGAGCGGTGGGGGGCTGGGGGTCCCGGGGGGGGGGCCGGGGGGGCCCGGGAACGGGGATGGGCGAGGGGAAATGGTCTGAAGTTGTGCCGGGGCAGGGTTAGGTTGGCCCTGGGGAACAATTCCTTCCCCAGAAGGGCTGTTAGGCTCTGGAATGGGCTGCCCAGGGAAGGGGTCGAGTCCCCATCCCTGGAGGGATTTAAAAGAAGGGCAGACGAGGTGCTGAGGGCCAGGGTTTAGTGGTGGGATGGCATGCGTAGGGGAATGGTTGGACTTGATGATTTTAAAGGGCTTTTCCAACCTTAACGGTTCTGTCATTCTATGATTCCCAAAAGTGGAGCACAAACCTCAGGGGTGCTAAGCTGGGGCATGCAGGAAACGGAGCAAATTGCTCTGACAGGGGGGACCCCACCCTGTGCCACCACCAGCGGGGACACCACCATCAGGGACCTCGGTTTGGGGGAGAAAGGTCTCACTTGGGGTCAGTGAGGGCCCTTCTGTGCCTGCGGGTGGGACACCAGCGCCCGTCCCCTCCCCTGTGCTACCAGCAAGCCCAGGCTGTCCCCAAAGCCCACCTCTCCTCCTCGGTGGTGGCAGCAAAGCCAGCCGTGCCCGTGGGGACGGGCAGCGCCTCCCCTACACATTAAAAAACTCCTTTAAAACTTAACAGTGGCCAGTAATGAACCAGCAAAGGTTTATTGCCTATAAAGGATAAAATTAATGTAAGTTACCCTCATAAACTCCCCTGATTTGTGCAGGTCCTCTCTATTCTTGTCGCGTGCCTCTGAGGGCCGGTTCTAAATAGCTAATGGGCAGCTCTTCGGCCTTGGTGGAGCAGGTTAATTAGCAAGTGCCAGCCCTGCTTTGGGCGGCAGCTTCTGGGGGGGCCCAGGATGTTCCCATGGCCTCTTCACCAGCAAAGCAGCAGCACAAATTACATTTTTCTTTCAGAGGCTTCCTCGCTAGGACGCAAGCTTTGTTAAATACATTTTTCCAATGACTGCAGGGTTGTGTTTTTTTTTTTTTTTTTCCCCCACTGTCGGTCCGCTCTGTGGTCCTGATCCACCCACCTCTCCCCCAGCCGAACTGCACTGACCCCCCCATCATGTGAATAAGTCTTGGGGTGGCGGGGGGAAATCACAGCTTGGCTACTACTGTAGCTAAAACCAAAATGAGAAATTCAGCCAAAAAAAGCCCAGAAGACAAATGCACTGAGGCACGTACCCCTGCCTTACAGTCCGCAGCATGTTTTTATGGTGGTTACTTATTTTCAGTAAATTGATGAGGCTTAAAGGGGAAGCTAAACTTTCAGTCGATATATAGGTGAAATAATATTAAATCCCCATATTAAAGATCATCATTAACCTGTTTAGTTTTTATTGGGCTGACAGTAAACACAACAAGCTGTGAACAGGGTGTTTAATTATTTCAATGAATATTCATAACATACAGGACCTTTGGAGTAAATAAAGAGAAGAAATTGTTTCACGGTGATTGGGGGCTTGATAAGCAAAGCCTTGCCTTTAAATGAGCGAGCAGAATTAAATACACCTGTACTGTAAACCCCCAGCTTTACCATTGCGCTATATATCTCCATATATATTTAAGAAATGAATGTGCCTCTTGCAAAGCAGCTTCTCAGGGAGTAATTTGCTTTCAATGGGCGCTCGGGATAACTTTGGTTTTAAATAGGAGAAGCCTTTGGAGCCTGGTGCAGCAGCGCAGGGGCTCGCCACGTAGACAGCATCCCCGATTTCTGTAAAACCACGCCGTTTTGGCTGAAGGAGTGCCTGGAGCCCCTCTTTTTTCCCCGTTCCCCAAACCCTCTTTCCGCAGCATCCTCACTTGGTGCAATAGCTCCAAAGGTGTTTTCTGGACTTGCCAGAAATTTAAGGAGTTGGTTAAATAAGATGTCCTGTAGTACCAAGACCCATAGTCCTGAGACCCGTAGTCCCGTAGACCAAGTGCAGATCTGCACAGCTCCTTACGGGGAGGCTGCAGGAGGTACCAAGGCACTGCCTGAAGTCCTCTCTCCTATGTTATATATAAGGGCATGTATATGTTTAAGCGGTGCAGGAGGGTATACGTTATAAAGCTCTCCATGCAGGCAATAGGATTGGATGCCATAAAGGGACATGTGACTTGTGAATTAAGAGACTTGGTAACTTGTAGAATGATGGTTTAAAATGACTTTATTTTATAGCTAGTTTCTGCCATCTGAGTGATGTTGCATGTATTGGTTGTATTTATAACTTAATAGCTTTTCTCAATTTTATTATACTTTTTATGATACTTGTGGCTTTATGGTACTTCATAATTTTTCTCAGATTCATTAAATCCAGTTGAGGGTGGAGCTAACGGCAGAGCAGGTAACGTGTTCCCCGTGCCGTGGAGCAGCCCGTAACCCCCTGCAAACTGCGGGAGATGGCTCCGGGATGATTTTGAGGTGAACCCGGGGCTGCAGGTGGATGAGGAAAAGGAGGTTGGAGGCAGCTCATGGCAGGGCTGGGAGCTGCTGCCTGCTCCTGGTTACCGGGCTGGCAGAGATGACCCAGTCCTGGTGGAAGGGCGATGGCTGCCCTGCTGGCAGAGCACATGGCGATACTTCAATATTTGCTTACACCTGTATTGAGACACCGTTCCCTTTGCAAATGCAGGGTGGTGCGTTTGCAGCCAGGCTTAGGCTGGGCTGGGAGCAAAGACGCAGCATCTGTTTAGGCTTTATGTCGTACCAAAACAGCCGGTCGCAGCCTGGTTTTCCCAATATCCTTGGGGCTGAGCATGGGAGGGACCCTGGCCCATCGCAGCCACCCTGCGGGGTCCCAGCCGGGTGGTCCCGGGGGTGCTGGGAGATGATGGTGCGAAGGGTGGACAAGGAGGCAGTCGGATGTTTCTTGTGCTCTCGGTGTCTTCGTTTCATGAGTACCCCCTGTCCATGGCGGGGTTGGGGTGATTTTTTTCTTCTGAACCAGTTAAACCAGTCACTCCCTCCCATAACCACAGGGCAGGGGGAGGGAAGCCTTGCATTTAAAACGAAGGTGTATTTTGGCAGCTTGGGCTTTGGTGTTGCCAACGTTCTGTAGAATTTCTCAGATTTCCGCATTAGCCTCCACCATGCTCTGCCTGTTGCAACCTTTCTGGTTTGGTAGGCGCCAGATACCAAAGACGATGTTTCTATGTTTTGAGGGCATTTAAATGGTTTTGGTGCTAAATCTTCACCCTGTGGTTTGGCTGATGCCAACCCCTCCTGCTGTGTGACGGCATCTCGCTGCGGTTGCGGGGACCGTTTGGACGGACAAACCCCCCCTCCACAGTTTGTTGGCTTTGGCGTTGCCTTTGGTGCTTGAAACTTGCTGAAAATTATGGTAAATTTAAGAAAACTTGGGCGCAACTCAGGGCGGGTGAAGCGGCACGAGGAGCCCTGCTGGAGTAGCCTGGGCTGGCTGCGGTGACAAGAGGAAGGTGGAAGCTTGGGGCACCCGTCACCAGCCCGACCCTGGGCATGGGGACCCATGGATCGCGGCTCGATGGCCTCTCAGGATGTTTGCAGCTCTCCTGCAATGGGTTTTGCAGTCCTAAAACTGTGCTTTCCCAGGCCAAAATAGCAGCGTCTTGTCATTCAGTGGGGCTTTTTTCCGATTTCTTTTTTTTAAAAAGCAAAGACAACCAACCTCAGGTGCGCCCAAACATCACCATTTTTAAACAAAAATAGCATTTTTGTTAGCACTGAAATAGAGGGCAAGCTGCAGAAAAGCCATGGGCCCCTGAGGGCAAGTGCCACAAATTCCTGGTGCCCAAGGAGCCCGGGCTGTAATCATGTCTGAAATAGCCCCAGTGGAGGAGAGATGCTTCTCTTTAGAGGCAAACCGGGTCACTTTAATGTATTCCCTGTGGAGTGGGAGATGCTGGGATTACTTCTTTTGTACAGTTTAAAACAATTTAATTCCGAATCCCGCTTCCTGGAAGATGGGGAAGGATGGAGTTGACTTCTCCAAGCAGGTCTGGGAGGGGGATGTCGGACCCCTCACCTTGCCTCCCTCTCCCTATTTACGATCCCCAGAGATAACGCGTTGCCCAACTCCGCGGCAGCCTTCATTACAAGCTGTTGGTCTGCGGGACTGCAATGCATTTATAATTTTTATTGTTATATCTTTTAATTTTATTTTGCTTTCCTTGCTGTCTCGGAGAAGGGAAGATAGGAGTCCATATTTATTACAGAGCAAACGATCTACCTCGGCGAATGTATGTATCAGTTAATTTAATCTCACCAGTTTTATTTAAACTGTTTTTCCTTCCTTTCTTTACTCCCCTCCTCCTATCTCCCCCCTCTTCCTCCTCCTCTTGGTGCAAGGTGATCAGTTTGTTTAAAAAAAAAAAAAAAAAAGCTGGGAAGTAAAACTATCCCGTGCCTTTTATAATCTGTATTGAAAAGGCTTTTTCTGGTTGCTACGGCATGGCTCTGCCTTTCACTGCTTACGCCTGTGTGCCTCCCGTGGCCCCCCGTCTGATTGACATTTACAAATTACCAAGCTGAGAGTGTTCAATCTTTGACCCGTGTGTTTCTATTCAGCAATGAGTGAGATTTGCAAGCATTTTGTCATATAATTACTGCAAATCCCTTGAAAATTTCCACAACAACGCCTAGATGAATGGTAATTTGTGCAGACAGCCGCTGATGCCTTTACAATACACGAAGATGCAAAACAGCCTAATTTTTTTATTTTTTTTTTTCTTTTTTTACCCTAAGATTTCTGGGGGGAAAAAAATGTTCTGCATGTGAGCGTGCTGTAAAATATTTGGATTGTTAGATTTATTTGCTTACACAGCCTATATTTGTGCTGATTTTATTGTATTGACTGTATGCATTTTTTTCCTCCCATTCTACAGTTTTATTGTGCCTTGGCCATATGCATACATCACCCGCATTGTTCTCCGGGAAATTTATTCCACCTTTCAGCGTGCTCTTGATAGGACTTATTGCATTACTAGTTAAGTGCTGAGATTTGCTACTACAAAGATTTGAAACAGCCCCTTGTAATGTTTATTTGCCAGACATGGCTGAGATCATATGTTTTCATAACACTTGGAGTGCATCTGCATTTCAGCAGCTTGGCAGGGTTGGTCCGCTCAGGGTTTGGTCGTGCGGGATGGACCGGGTACCTCTCCAGAGTGGGTGCCAAGGAGGGGAGAGCACCAAAGTCCCAGGAGGAGGTGGGTGTCCATCACCTGTTGAAATAATCAATATATTTCTCCATGGCTTACCTATATATATCAACATGATTGCACATGCATCCACGTGCATGGTGGCCAAACCCATCCAGCCGCCAACACTTCACAAATCGCGCCGAAACCATGCCAAGTGCAACACTCCCCGGAGCTCCGACCTTCCTGGCCCGCGGGATGCAGCGCTTCCCTGGGGAAGAGCCGCCGGGCAACACTGGTTGCATTGGGGCCACCGATGGGCGCAGAAGCGGCGCTGGCGAGCTCCCAGCCCGTACAAATGCCGAGCTGTGGGGTGCCGGTGAGGTGTGGGCTGGCGAGCCCTTGCCGGGGAGCAGGCGCCAGAGTTGTGCCTAACCTGGAATGAAGGGTTCAGACCCTGGCTGTGGGAATTCTGGGTTTGTGATCCGTGTTTTAAAGTCAGCTATTTTTGCCATTAATATTTTGATGGAGTTAAATAAGTCTTTGCCTCCTAAGCAACGCTTTCTGTTCATTCAAATCGCCTTTCCAAACTTCCCTCCGCTGGCGTATCTATATAGTTATATACACACACGAGCTCCGGGTGCCACGGCAGTGGGAGGCTTCACAGGCTTCAGCTCTTACAAGGACCTGTGCTTGCTGCCCGGCACGAGAATCGTGATTTACGTTTTGTTGTCATTTGTTAAAACCAAACCAGCCTGGCAAGAATCACAGTAACGCAGTTGTGGTTTGGTGCTGCTTTGGTTTTCTGCCACTTAATGCTGGCTGGGTTTCTGGCCCAGCTGGCACTGGGCAAGGTTTAAATATTTAAATAAATAAGTAAAAATATATTTATGTTTAAATAAATATATATATTTATATATATAAAGTGCCTGTCACCATATTGATAAACATTCTTTGGAACCACTCTGACAGGCACTGCTTTTTGTGGTTTATTTAAAGCTGGGGTTGTTGTCCCCCCCGTTGGTGGCACCGCCTGGCCAGTTTTTCTGGAGGGTGCGGAACTAGGTGTGTTTGCTGGGAAGGGGAGCAGAAATACAGGAGGGCTGATGGGGGATGAACCTGGCTCAGGTGGGGGCAGAAGGATGCTCGGGTGAAGCTGGCTTGGGCGCTCGAGCCTGGCTGGCATGCGGCAGCGGTGGTGGCCACATGGGGTGGCTCGTCCTGCCCCAGCCAGCGCTCGTGGAGAGCATTTTGATACCTGCGCCGAAAAACCCCTTCCGAGTCCCACGTTATTATTATTTATTATTACCGTAGCGTTCTCACAGAGTCAGCCTTGACTGCACTGCAGTATTTTCCCTTTGCTGAGGAATTTCCTCTCTTGCCTTTGCGAGTGATTACCCCGAACCACAGCGAGCAGCAGTAAAGCACAGGTTTTTAAGCCCCAGGATCCCCAAGTGCCCGGCTGCTTGTGCAAAACCAGGTTTGCACGTGCAGCTGCCGGGGCTGGAGATGTTTTCTTTGCTCACTTGCAAATGCTGTGTCCCAGTGAACTGTAAGCAGGCTCACCCTTGGCTTCTGGGGACCCGGCAATGGGGTGGGGGGAAGGGTGGGATGGGCAAGGACTTGTGCCATCCAACTCGCCCGGGTATTGCCCGTCTCGAGCGGTTTCGTGGGAGCGTGGCGATCGCCGCACGCCGCGTCGCCATGACGGATCGGCGGAAGAGTTCAGCGGCTGCGGTGTCTGAACAAACCGCTCTTGTCATTAGGTTGGAAATGTAATCTCTGCAAAAGAAGAGGCTATGGTAGACTTAGCAAGGTCTGTTCACGTTATGGGAATTTAATGCACCTGGTAGAAACTAACTGCAGGTCATCAGTTTTTATTGGCACAGTGCAGGCGTGCAGCGTGATGAACTGATCTGGCAAAACATTAACAAAGATAAAAAAAAAAATAATCCTAGATCGGGTTTCGTAGTGGGTATCATTGAAATCGGAGCAACTGCTACTCTTCAGATACTGGTCTGTTCGCCCCCTGTAATTTCTGCTGCTGTGCTGCTGATGTAGATGCTCTTTTGTACAGAGTTCACAGATAAATTTTTGTCTGACACATATCTAGAACTTATATAGTCACCTGCTAATTTAAACCAATTTGCCCTAGGTGATGGGTGAATACACTTGAAAATTAAATGGGTCTGATTTAAGCATCCCTTCTCCAAAGCCAAAGATTATATAATTAAATTAAAAGAAAATGTGTTTTATAATAAACTGTATTTCCTCTTGGCAAAATCCAATTTTGAAACAAGATTGTAATATCATATCTAAAAATGTTTTCTCATGGGTATTACCAGTCTATTTCATTTAATTGTTTTCACCCATCATACTATGAGCTTTCAAAGTAGTGAAATGAGTGTGGTTTTTACAAAGAACAAGGGAGGAAATGGCCGGGAGAGGGAGGGCTGGCGCCCTTCCCAGGGGGGCCTCCGGGAAGACCGGGGCTGGACGCCTCCCCAGGTCATCGAGCTTTTGGGTCCTCACCTTGGGCTGGTGGCCGGCGATGCTGTGGCCGGTGCGGATGGGCTGTTTGCTCAGGTCGGAGCTTGATGGCCGTGAGGCTCTTTGGATAAACCTGAGCTTCAGGGACCTGCAGCTGGCCCTTGGCATCTTGGGTTTTCCTTCTCCGGTGAAGGTCTGGTGTAGGAAGAAACTCAATGAGCTGTACTGTAAAGATTTTACACTTAAGCAGAAAATATTTAACACTTTGCGTCTGTGCTGCTGGGAGCGCTCCTTCCCCAGCGTGGCCCAGGGGTTCGGTAACACCAGGGGTTTCCCTGCGTGTTCCCCAGCACGTGGATGAACAGGATCAGGCCCCCGGGGTGAGGGGGACCCGTTGTAGGACCGGTGGCTCTTTGGGGTGGGATCCCCATGGGTACCGCAGCCATCCTGCCGTCCCACCAAGTGCTCAAACCCTGGCTAAGGGGAAACGCCACGCAAACGTAGGGTATGCTTCAAGTGGAATACGAGCCAATTCCACCCTTAATTAATATGCTCATTTTCTCCTAGATACATTTATCTGTTCATCTATTGTTCCAGCGTGCCGGCGGCATAGCAAAGGGGGACGGGTATCGCTTTCAGTCGTGCACATCTAATTGACGTGGCCGACAATAATTTGAAGCCAAGGCGACAGCAGCTTCGACGTGTCCGGTTCTGCGCTGATTTGGCAAACTTGGGCAAAATGCTTCAAGAAAACAGTAAGAAAAACCTGGAGGCGCCCGTGCAACCCCTGCTGCCAGCAAATCCCACTGGCGCTGCCGGCTTTGCTCCACGGAGGGGCTGGGAGGTGCCGAGAGATGGGGCCAGAGAGCAGCAGCTTCGTGTCTCCGTTCCTCATGGGTCCCCAATGGAGCCATTTATTTCCTAGATGGGAATGGGCATATTTATTATAACCAGGTGATATGTTAATCACGGGCAGAGGAGCCAGGAACGGGCCCAGCGATGATAAGCAAAAGTGTCTCCACGTGAGAGCTCGGGACGGATCCTGCCCCGCTCTGGCTGCAAAGGCAAGTGCCCTTCCGCTGCCAGAATGCTCACAGGTGTCCTCACCTCCCTCATCCCATGTCTCTTTTTTTTTTCTTTAGAAAACCCTTTTTTTTGGGGCATTTCTCATGGTGGGGGCATCCCGGGGTGCCCTGAGCTGGGCAGGTTCAGTAGCAGCCATGGGGTTTGCTTGGTGGTTTTGAACATCCCCACCCCCCTGGGCAGGACCATGGGGTGCGCTCGCCCTTTTCTTCTGCATCTTCTCCCCATCAAACAAATCGACTTTTCTGCTGTAAAAACTTCCCAGGACTCACTGGATTTTCAGTGCTGGGGGTTACATGCCTCCCCCTGCGCCCAAAGTTCAGCGACCGTGTTGGCTCAGTGCCGGCTGCTTGGCATTGTCCTGGGTGCCCGGCATCATCTGGAGCCCCCCAAAATTAAAGCAGCCATCAGGATGATGGGGGGAGCTGTCTGAGCGGTGTGGGGCTTCCCGGGGTCTGCAGCGCTCGGCGGCCTCATTAAATCCTTCAGAGCCTTTATCAGGGACAAACCCAGCGACTTTCTGGGAAAATGTTGATTAAAGCAAGAGTGAGCAGGAGTTGAAAGGCTAATATTATCAGTTTTAGCTCGCTGGGATGGTGTTTGCCTGAGGTAAAACAATCTCGCAGTGGAGAGCAGTGATAAGTGATGCTGCGCCCGAGCCGGCCGGGCTGTACGAGGACGCGGCGTGGGGACCCGGGGGCATCGGGCTGCGGAGGGGGAAGGATGAGGGTATTTAGACGGGAAGCGTTTTCTGCAGGCGTTCGGCTGCTGTCAGCCATTTTAGGTTTCTGAATCCTATTTCCCTGGTGCTTCCAAGAGAAGCTTTTGGGGGAGTCCCCAGCTAAAACTCAAATTTGCATTTAAATGGAGATTTTTTTTTTTTAATGAGCAGGATGCATGGGAGACTAAGACTATTAGGTTTCCTTGGGGGAGAGTGCGGAATTCTCTCACCTCTTCCATCCCACCCCCACCCCAAGCCCTTGAATGCACGCTTGAAATTGGACATTAAAAAAAAGGAATAGTGCGTCTTTAAGGAGAATATAATCATAAACAAATAAGTCTCGTTGCCCTTGCAGCAGAACTAATCTTCCCTCAGCTGAGCTGCGATATAGATCAGTAACAAGAGCCACGCGCGGGGGGTTCCTTTGAAATGCATAATACCTCCTCGTATAAATTGGAGTTGGTGTGATGGAGCTGTGAGATGACAGTATTGTGGCATGACCCCTCTCCACTGATTGTGGGTGAACCCTGCGAAGGTAAATCTAACACGGCGCACACATCAGACAATTTCATTTTCATCACCCAGGGACAAAAACATAGCAACAGAATCTTTTCAAATGATAATCTGCATGCTGGGCGGAATATTTTCCCTTCCTGCCTGCCTTTTTTTGTTTTTTTTTTTTTTTTTGCATGTTCAATTCATGATGTAGGTGAAAGGAATTATAAATTGCTTCCAAAGTTCATTCATTCCCTTCTCATTCTTCCCTTTCTTTTCCTCCTTCTCCTTTCACTTTTGTTCTCTCTCCCGCAATCCCTTCCTCCGCTTCTCCTGCCTTTGTCTCCTTCTCTTTTGCTTTTCCTTTTCTTTCCCTCTCTTATATAGATTTTTTCTCTTATTTATCTTCCCCCTCTTTTCTCTTTTTCCTCCTACTTTCTCTATCTTCCCCCCCCTTTTAAATCTTGTCTTCTCTCTCTTTTTCTCTCCCCCCCCTTTCCTCTTTTTTTTTTCTTTATCTTTTTCCTTTTTTATTCTTCCACCCTCTCTCCTTTTTAATTCCCCGGGGCAAAAATCTATGCTCTTGCTGTTACCAACTAATATCCCTCCTACCCTCCAAAAAGGGAGTTTGCTGGTAGAAGAGCTCTCTTGTACGAAACCTCCTCCCCTGCTTCTCTCCCCCTTCGCCTTCCTGCGCTTTTCCGTTCAAGCATTGGGGGTAATTAGCCCGTTTGCATCGTGCCGACCAGGAATATATAGTCCTGCGACACCATATCTCATCCAGAACTAGTTACAATTGACTAAAAGGATGCTATAGCTGTTCTTTGTTCTTGTCTCCAGCGGTTTTGTTTCAGGCTCTATTCTTCTGAGGCCAAGAACGGTTTAGAAAAATCCCCTTTAACGCGATATCCCTAATTTACCCTGAACCACATTTTTCCCTCGCCAATCAAGGTGTTTGCAAACCCTGCGCAGGTCCCAGGTGAAACGTGAGGGGTCAGCCCCCCCCCCAAGAAGCAGAGCTGATGGTTTGTGTCCAGCCGGTGGCTTCGTCGTGGCGGTGGCTCTGCCATCTGAGCCGTGCGGGTGCCGCGGGGCCGGGGCTGGCGTGCACCTCGCCGGGGCCACGGCAGCCCCAGAGGCTTTGCCTCCGGCAGGCACGGCCCGCTGCGCTCCTGTGCAAACCATCATGCTCGATATCAAAACTGCCAAATGAATTGGATGTCCCGGGGCTGCTCTGGAGGCAGAGGAGAGCTGAAAAGCCGGGCTGGGACGCGACCTGCCAAGCCCTGGTGAAGATATGCCACTCCTGGCACAGAGTGCTCTTGGCCAGTCATTTTTACTGTTCTTATTTTTATTAATTGCTCTGTTGATCAACAGTACCTTGGGCTGTCTCTCTGGATGTGGCTGCGACGCTCCAGGCGCTCCTCTCCTCCCTGCGGTGACCATAAGGTGTTGGGGACGTTTCTGCGGGGACTGCTGGCGTCTCTCGTCTGCGCCCTGCGGGGTAATTGCTGGCACAGGCGGAGCGGTTCTGGGGGTGGCAGAGGGTGGGCATCACAGAGCAGAGGTTGCCCCCGGGTGTCTGTCTGCCTTCCCACACTGTCCATCCCCATCTGCTCAGCTTGCAGGACAGCCCCGGTGGGAGCGGGGCAGGCACCTGGGCGCTCGGTGTCCTTGGGAGAGCCCCATTACCAGTCCGTGCCTCAGTTTCCCCATCACTACAGTATACCCCTGACATACCTTCAATTTAATTTACAAAGTGATGCAAAAAGCGATTTTGGAAGCCGCAAGCTCTTACCCCCGGTAGGAGGAGTTTTGCAGGCGCGGGGAGACGCCAACCCCACTTGGAAAGGAAAAGCGGACAGAGCATGTAGATTTTTTTTTTTTTTTTTTTCTGGTCTGCCTCACATAACCGGGCTCACAATTAAATAACCCCACCCCAGCCGATGCCAACAGAGTAAGGGGAAGGCTTAAATCTCTTCGCAGATTAGGGCCATCATGGGCCCGTAATCCCGTCGCTGCCTCCCTGTTCCTGATGCCGAGTGACACAGCTATTGGAGGCGTAAGGGAGTGACACCGAGATGAGTTTGTCGGTTCCACCTAGCGTGATTGCCATTTTCTCCTCACAGAGGAGAGGAATGAAATTGAAGGAGAAAAGGTCAGAAAGCCCTGGTCATCCTCTCCCCTTCTCCCAAATCACTCGTTCCTCTGGATGGAAACGAGAAATGACAGGTCCCCGCGCCGCTTGGGATGCAGGCAGCCCAGAGTAAAGCAAAAAGGAAAGCTGGTTGGGGTAGGGGTGGGTGGCGATGAATGTAGCCTGTTAATAACGCGTTTCAGAGGCGCGGGATCCTGGTTATTGTTCATGGCACCTGCTAGCACCAAAGTGACAGTGACAAGTCCTTTGATTAGAAAGAGGTCCCCGCCGCCTCCTCCCTCCCGCCCCTGTGGATGGGTTTGTGGGAAACGCCACCCTCTGCCTAAAATCCCCGCTGGATGCTGCTGGAGGGTGGGGGTCAGCTGGGGAAATGGCTTTTTTGGGTCTTCTCTTTCCACTTTGGTGCCGAAATGTTTCAGCTCAGGTCCAGGAGAATCTCAGCCCGAGAGCACTTTTTGCTGGGTTTTGGTTGTCTCTTTCTTTCCTTCATTCCTTGCAAATTTTTCCAAGGAGGAACCGTAACGATGCCGTCCATCCTCCTCAGAATTTCAGTGCAAATCAGCACGCACCTTTTTGAACCTCAGGGCATGGGTTAGCAATGGAAAGCAAACGCAGTCGGCAGCAGCATCCCCAAGTAGCCACCGACCCTACTTTGGGCAACCTGCGCTGCCCAGGTGGCTGGCGCTGGGCTGGGAGCCGTGCGAGGGAGGTGGCGAGCACCACCGGGTCGTGTTTTCTCAGGTGGAGAATTAATGTTGGTGGTGTTTGTGTTGCTGGCGGTTGTTTGCTTTAATCGTTGGATAATCGTGTGTTCTGTCTACACATATTTTGAGAAGACTGTGCAAGGGGAGTGCTGACACAGGCGATGGTGACTCCTGGGAGACGAGGAGCTGCACCCACAGTGCAGGATGCTTGGGAGGTGTGGGTCAAAGCAGCATTCGTGTCCTCCTGCCTAAAAACCATCCCACCCCGTTCATTTGACCCCCCTGAGGTCATCCCTTGTGTACCTTACCAAAGTGCTTTCCATGGGAAGTGTCATCAATTTGGTCTGGTTTTTGCACCTTGAAGAGTTTTTTTTTTGTATTTCATGCAAACGTGAAAATCCTCATTTGATCTTCCTGAAAAAAAAATATTGTCTTACAACCAAGCACTTTTATTTGAGTTTCAGGGGGAAAGCACTGCCCCGAGAAGGCCAGAGGGCTTCACCGTCGGCAGGAACCGGCACCGGCAGCCTGAATCCCGCAGCGATGCTGATGTCCGTAGGGATGCTGCGGAGCACGTGTGTGTCCATAGGGATGCGGCATGTGGAGCCCCACCACAAGTGCTGGAAGGGCAAGGGTGGCGATCGGGTGTTTCACGGGCAGCCCCGGCACGGGGCTGTTTTGCAGGTGCTGAGCCTCCTTGCTACTGGGCTTCAGGGACAAAAATGGAAATAGTGACGCTCGGAGCACTGCTACGCGCTGGCTCGTCCCCAAGATCCTGCCTGTACTGTGGGCAGAGGGGCTGGCTGGAGACCCCAGCCCAAGGCAGGCTGCTGTTGGCTTGAGGTTGGACAGCAAACGCAGAGCTCTTCGGCTGGGGAAAGGCAACCAGGAAGGCAAGAGTCGAGACCCACCATTTGCCACAGATCCACCACACCTCAGAGCAAAACGGGATGGGGAAGGAGACGGTGGCAGGTAGGGAAGCTGAGGAGCAGCGGCCGTGGGATCGCCTCTGTTCAGGCAAGTGAGAGAACCCTGTAAAGCCTTGCCCAGCTGCAAAGCTACCCAAAAAACGATCTTCTTTTCATCATATTTTTACTCATAACTTCCCCCAAGTCCCCTGGGGATGTCTTGGGCTGCATGGGATTTTTTTGCTTGCTTTCTGTTTGTGGAAGAAAGAAACTTTTTTTTTTTCCACAGGAAAGATGGGGAAAACACCTTGCCTTTTTCTGGTGGAAAAATAAGTGCCAGTTTTGTCCATATCTCTTTCTGTGTAAATGGGGTTGTTAAAAGAGAGACCGTGCCCGGGGTGTGCAGAATCTTACCTGTCTCACAGACAAAACCCATCATGACTGACAGCATGAATTCAGTGATTTTACTGCATTCTGAGTTGGAAAGGAAAATGCAGAAATAGGAGAAAGAGAAATGCACGCTGTCTGGATGGAAAATGCTTTAGCAGGACTGTGATTTTTCCTGAGAACTGGAATCAGAGGTCGCCTGGGCTGGAAGAACGTTGGTTCGCAGGCAGCGAGCCGGGCTAAAATACCCCTATGGATATAAGGAATAAAACCTGTGTTATGTTATGAGGCACAGCATAAAAAGTTAGCAGCAGCCACCCAAGGGCCAGGCTCCCTCTCCCCGGTGGCGTTGTCAGACCTCCCTGGTGGGGTTTGGGGTTTGCTTCCTTGGCTTGGCCGTGGGCGGACAGGGGCTGCCGGCGTGAGAGGGTTTGCAGAGGAGATGGATGCCAGGCTCCGGGAGAGGCCATGGGATGGTTCTGCTGTTTGTTGCCTTGCTCCTGCTGAATGCTTAATTTCTCCTGTTTCTTCCAAGATCGGGGGATACAGCAGCTGGAGGGGGCTCTTCTGCATTTTTCTACCTGGTCTTAAGTAAAAGAAAAGCAGAGGCAACAGCAAATACAACTCAGATTGGACGTAAGAAAAAGGGTTTTTTAATGATGGTGCCCAAGCGCTGGAAGAGGCACCCGGAGGTGTGGGGGGAAACTCCGTCCTTGGAGAATTAAAATTCATCTGAAGGCGGCCTTGAGCAGCCCGATCGTCCCCAAAGTCAGTGACTTTCTGCAGGAGCAGGGTGAAGCTGCTCTTGCTTTCCTCGTCCGCTGCCCCTCACCCGTCTGTGCCGGAGATCAGGGTTGGGAGGGGGGTTTACGGCTGCCTAGTTTGGCAAAGCGCGCTGCTAAGGCAGAGAGCTGCGCTCAAGCCGCTCATGGGAAGCTGCCTCAGCCGCAGGGCGGATTCTGGGCTCGTGTGCGGGCAGGATCTGCTGCCCAGCACCTCCATGCGCCTGCGGCGCGGTCCTTCCCTTGCCGGCAAGGAGGAGCGAAGCTCGGCGCTGGAGCTCTGTGCTTAGAGCTGAGCACTCGCTCAGGTGCAGCTTCCTGGCTTTGGGAGCAAGATGCCTTCTAGATGCCTTGATTCAGACTGGTTGGTGCTGGTTTCTTGACCAAAGCAGGACTAAAGCAGAGACGGGGAGCTGGCGACCTGCGGCTGCCCTCAGTCCAAACCCAGCAGCGAAGGCGCCTGAGCTATCGGAGGCCCCCGTGCCAGGTCTGCTCCAGGGGCAGGAACTTTTCCAACCGCCAAGCCCTCCTCTCCCTGGGTGCTGCTAGTTCCGTGCTAAGCTGTACAGTTATAGATTTTAAGATAAGGCGCTTTTGTTTCCCGGTTCTGTCTGAGTTACCATTTGAAACGGATATGACAGGCCTAAGGCTACTATAGAAATTTGTTACGAGTTCCCATTTCGCAAACGTGTGTCGCCAGTCAAATAGCCTCCCTCCGCCTGAGCCTATTTACTCTCTCGGGGATCTATTTTTAAAAGTTATTAGCAGATTACTGGTTTTCTATCAACCTCAGGCACCAATCTCCCAAAGATACCATTGTACTTTAATAAGGTGCATTTGATAATCCTCAGATAAAGGCACTGGTGGCAGGGGGGGTGGGTGGAGAGAGAAACTCTTCCACCGATTCATCTAAGGGACGCTGGCTAGAAAAGGGTTAAATATACTCACGTTTCTAAATGGCTGAACTACTGTATGTTGTAGTTTTCAACTGCAAATCATCTTTAATAGCAGACATCACGGGATGGCTCATTACATTAAGCTATTTTTCATGCTATCTCCTGTAATATCCTTTAATCCAATGCGTTTCAAATCACCTCAGGCTAAAATAAGAGACATAGCGATGTAATAGCCTAGTGTATTAGTGGGTTAATTGCCCTGTTGTACTCTCTAGTAGATATCTCTGGAATGAGTTCTATATTAATTGTAAATCGCTTAATACATTTAACTCCTTGAGCAGCTTGGTCCTCTGCTATGCCTTTAATGAACAAGAAAAGTTTTGAGTTGGAAGTAGTTGGTGTGTCTCGGCCGGCAGCACAGGGTGCCTGGTGAGCTCCAAACGCCCGCCATCCTCTCGGCACCTCGGAGGAGTCAGCCTGGAGCACGAAAGGGGAATTATTGCTTTTTCCTGGAAGCTGCAAAGTTCCGCTCCAGCCCTGGTTGTGGGGGGGATGGCCAGTGGCCGGCTTCAAGAGCAGCATCTGCAGCCATCCCCAAATCGGACAGTTGAAGGTGCTGCAGAAGGAGGGGGGAAAAAAAGAGGAAGGTTTAAATAATACATAAGATTTTAGGCTCTCATCTTGCCTGGCCAGAAAGGGAAGACGAATGAAGGGCTCGGCAGCTCTGGGGGGGGGGATGCAGCAGCAGGTCGCTGGCACGCATGGCTCTCCAAGTATCGCCCATAACGTGCAGGAGCTGGTTTTCTAAAATGACTTCTGCAGCACCAGGCAGACGCGTCCGCAGATTTGCAGTCACTTTTCTGCAGATTGGAACATAAGTGTCAGCGGGCTACTGGAGGGTAATGCCACTAATTTCTTTGGATTGCTCCCAGTTTGTGTCAGGGTGGGTGGAAGAAGGAGTGGGCGCAGCGGAGGTGGGAGGGGGGATGGTACAATTTGGAGGTGAGCCATTCTTTAGTCATTTCGTCTGGGACATTCCGGCTTCTAAACATCCTGGCAAAAAATATAAAGGAAAGGCAGAGAGGAGGAATGCTGAAAAACTCCCTGCTTTGAAAATTTAGAAGAAACTCTTTCCTGAAGTGCCACCTATTGCTTAAAACCAGCAGCATCGCAGCAGTGGTGGTGAGGAGGCGGCAGGTCGGTGGCCTGAATTTAACCTACGTGATGAAAGGGCCCGTCCCCCCCCCCCCCATATACCTGCCCTGAACGGTGCAGCTCAGTCTGTGCCCGGTGCGATGTGGCCACGCTGCAGCACGCTGTGCTATGGATCTCTTCTGCTCTAAGCCTTGTGTCTAAGGGGATGATAATACTCCCAGAATCCCAGCCTGGCAGGGGTTGGCAGGGCCCTCGGGAGCTCCCCCAGTGCCACCCCCCTGCCCAAGCAGGCTCACCCAGAGCAGGGGGCACAGGACAGCGGCCAGGCGGGGGTTGAATATCTCCAGAGAAGGAGACTCCACAGCCCCCCTGGGCAGCCTGGGCCAGGGCTCGGCCACCCTCACAGTCAACAAGTTCTTCCTCCCGTTCACCTGGAACCTCTTCTGCTTCAGGTTGTGCCCATGGCCCCTTGTCCTGGCACTGGGCACCACTGGGAAGAGTCTGGCTGCATCCTCGTGACCCCCACCCTTGAGATATTTGTACGTGTTGATGAGATCCCCTCTCAGCCTTTTCTTCTTCACAGAGGTGCAATTAGGGAAGCCTTTTATATCACACTTAACTTTAAACATATGCTCAAGTTCCAGTACTGCTAGCGGAGCAGTATTTAATGCTCCTTTCAGCTGAAGTGTTTAACAGCAGGGATGCTTTGCTTTGGGGTTTGTAACGGGGGGCTCCGACAGGTCTTCCCCACTCCTGGCCTCCATGTGCACACAAGGTGGCTGATGGAGAGCCCGAGCAGGGAGGCGAAGGGCGGCACGGGGACGATTCCTGCACTGGGGAGGGAAAGGCGGAACGCGAAGTGGGCTTTCAGCCCCGCAAGCGTTCCTGGCTCTGCTTCCACACAGACCTCGGAGGTGGGGATGCAGCATGGCTCCGTCTTCTTCAAGGAGAGATCCGATGCCGCTCGCCACCATTTCTCCCTGGTAACAGACGATAGGACGAGGGGAAATGGTCTGAAGTTGCGCCAGGGCAGGTTTAGGTTGAACATTAGGAAAAATTTCTTCACAGAAAGGGCTGTCAGGCTCTGGAAGGGGCTGCCCACGGAAGGGGTCGAGTCCCCATCCCTGGGGGGATTTAAAAGCTGGGCAGACGAGGTGCTGAGGGCCAGGGGTTGGGGGTGGGATGGCAGGGGTAGGGGAACGGTTGGGCTGGGGGAGCTTAAAGGGCTTTTCCAACCCAAACCATTCTGTGATTGCATACGGCAGCTCAGGGATTTACATTTGGATTTTCTGGGATACCCTGCGCTGTCTCCAGCTCCTGCACGCATGCAGTGTTATTATTATTATATTAATACTCCTATAATTCACATAACTTCCTATATGATTACTGCATACAGACCCAAGTAGAAATTCCCATGGCTAATTAGAGGATGCTAATACTAAACCCTCACAGATGGAGATTTGTTTGGAAATCAAACGCCAGGTTTTGCTGTTTGTCCTTCGCAGTGAAGCCGCGGAACAGGGGACGATGGAGCGGGCGCCGTGTGCTCACCCCGGGGAAAGCCGGCAGCGGGCAAGGAGAAGGGGCTCTTCCTCGGATGAAGTCAACCAGAAATTTCTCTGGAAATCAGCATCACCTTCAGCTGCCTCTGTTATGAACGTGGAAACCCAAAAGGCTCCCTCATTCCAGCGCCATTGAGGCAATTTTTTTTTTTTTCCCTGTAAGGTAACTGTCCTGACTTGGGTGGAATTACTTCTGATTTATACCTTGTGAAGGGAGAGGAGCCAGCCACCTCGGGTAATTCCGCTCTAGCATTGCCTGTACCCGTTAACAATTCCTCGTGCTTACATGAATCGTTAGTTTGGGCTAAAAGAAGTTATCGCCCCTCCGTTTTAAAACATAATGCAAAGATATTTGTGAGACATCCCGAACAAAAATTCCGTAAGTTGTAGAGGAAAATTTCTGCGAAACTAGGGAGCTAGTTCTTTGAAGGAGAGACACCAAGTGCTTAGGCTGGTGGGGAAAAAAAAAAATCCATCAAGTAATTCTCTATCTATAAAATAGGTGGTAATGCAATCTGAGCTTAATTTTGATGGCACGCTGTACTTCATAACAGTGACAACACCTTAAAAAATGTAATGAAAGGGCCTGATTTATTACTGAAATAATCCATTTAGCACTCCAATAAATAAAGGGGGAAAATACAACCAATGTTTCGGCAGAAGGGGAAAAAAAAAAAAAAAGAGAGAGAGAAAAATTGCAATGCATAGCAGTTTTCTGTAAATGCATCCAGAGACTGCAGCCACATGTTTTGGGGTTGATTATTTTTCTGAAGACAAATATAAATTCAAAGTTAGACTTGAGATCTGGGCCTGATGTCCCCTCTGTGTTTTGAGGTCCGGTGAAAAGAGCAGCCCCGTGACTCGGTAACACAGGGGCTGGTTGCGACCGACGAGGGGGGGGAGGAAATGCTAACTTACCGCCTTACAAATATTTGATTTTGAATATGCTCTCGTAGCTGTTATTAAGTGCAAAGCAAACATATTTTCCCCTCCTGCCAAATTTGTTTTAATAACATGACGTTACTTCTGCAAATGTCAGCTCCAGCCTCCCTCCCTCTCCATTCCAGTGGCACTTGGCCCTCGGTGAAGGCTGGCGGGTTTTATACCCCCTCTACATCACTTCTATTCATCTGTTTAATACGCTACGGGACCCGGCAGTGGCAACGACAGGAAAAGCAATAAAACCCTCACGTGGCAGATGTTTGTATTCGGGTACAGTGTCGTGCTGGAGAGCGGAGCTGCCATTTCGCTATAGATGAAGAAGAACTTCCCAACAGAGCAACAGCCACCCAGCAGGGGAAGGGGACTGCGGAGGGTGCTGGACCCCGACACCGAGCGCTTTAAGGTCACGTTGGACCAAGCTGCGAGGAAGGACGTGAGCGTGGTTCTGCAGGGTCTGCTGCTTTCAACAGGGAATCACAGAATCGTTCAGGGTGGAAAAGCCCTTTAAGCTCACCAAGCCCAACTGTTAACCCTAACCCTGCCATTCCACCCTTAAACCATGGTCCTGAGCACCTCATCTGCCCGGCTTTTAAATCCCTCCAGGGATGGTGATGATGGTATTAGAGAGTGGTATTGGTGGTGACAGCCACGGTCAAGGGGTTCTCCTGCACGTCCCCAGCATCGTGGACAACATAAAGCCATGGCTCGACAACACCCTCCTCCTCCTCGCTACGCAAGGGGCCAGACCGAGAGCCATCGGCTGAACTTCGGCACGCGTGAGAACACGTCGTGTCCCCACTGCCCAGCCCAGGACTCTCAGCCAGAGCTGCACGCCGCTCCTCCGGTCATTAAAATGAGTGGGAAGGACCACGGATGAAAAAAAAAATGAGGGGAAGAAAAAGCAGCAAAGTGCTGCCTTTTTTGGGGGGGGTGGTTTGCTGTCTGGCCTTGGAGGGTCCTCCGTTGGTGGCTTCGTCCCTTGCGCCCGAGGCTGGAGGAATGGCCCCGGCGCCCGCACCCCGCTGCGCCCGCCCCGACCCTAATTGGCCTGTTTGTTTTGCAATAAGTGATTCCTGCCTGTCTTGGGGTGGATTGTTTTTCACACCATTAAATGAAGTTCTGCTGTATTGATCCCTGTTTTTCCAATTTGAAGCCTGAAAAGTGATGAAGACATTTTCTTGTTTTCTCATGTACTTTTCCCTCAGTTCATTTAGGTGACCTGTCTTGAGTTCCTTGCTCTGCTCGCTGTAATTGCTTCTTCAGAGTAATGTTACACCGTGAGCGCGGTACTGCAGCCGGGGTATGGTTTTAGGGGAGGATGAAGGAAGGTGAGCCTGAAGTCATCAACCAATATTAACTGTGCAAGGTTTGTCACAAGTGACATCTCAATAGCGGTGTCTTCTGCTGGAACCTCAGTAAAATAGTGCAGAGGGTGAGGGCAGGACCATGGGACAGCTTTGTCCCTTCAGCCTGCTTAGTATTTTGCTTAAGAGATGGAAACATCATGGAACTTGATTTTCCTTTGGGCACAGATATCGTCATTTCCGTCCTCTTTACCTCTGTGAAAAATCTAAATACTTGAACGTTTGCATTAGATTTTGCCAGGGATCTGTTTGTGCTTAGCACTAACGTAAGGGGCGGATATTTTCCGGAGGAGATCGATAGAGCGGGTGCTGAACTTACTTGAGCTGAACTTGTTTCAGTGGCAAGTTTAATTAAGGAGGGAGCAATGGTTGCTCCAACGCAGCCTCAACTGCAATTAATTAAAGCATGAGGACTAAACCGAGCCCATGCACACCGAGAAGTCTGCCGGTGGCTTCAGGAGGCTCCAGGCCTGCAGACTTTGCGGATGGAAACCAGGAGAAGCGCAGCCTGGGGAATCCCCAGTAGGGTGGGATCGTTGCCTGCATCCCGGAGCTGTCACCCCGTGCGCTCAACGCGTAGTTAGGGGCTGAATTTGAAGTTTGACTTTCTGAGTGTTTCCTAGCAGCATCTCGGGTCCCTCTGCGCCCACGCAGGCTGCCTCCCGCTGCGCTCCCGCCACTCTGAAGCGGGCCAGGTATTCCCGAGGCTCTGTGATGGTCCGGAAGATTTTTACTCCCAGTCTTTTCTGGCATTTTCGCTTTCCAGTTCGCAGGGAAACCCATAAAACATCTTTGGTTTAGGGAACTTATTGTTGCTTTGATTTCTTACAGAAGCGGATTTTGGCGGCTTTGCGATAAATGGCGGAGTGTAGCCCTTTGCTTTGCTTTGCGTTACGGGGAGGGAGGAAAGCAAGGGCTAATAAAGAGGCAGAATTGGCAATTCCTGTGCGAGGCTGGGGGAACGTGCCACACCTCTGCGCTGCTTCCCGAGGGAGCTCAGCCCATCCCTCCTGCCATGGTGCTTATTAAGGCAGCGAGGGGGTCTGCGAATGCCCAGAGCCGAGCGCGGGGCTCAGGTAAGCTCAGGTATCAGCACTATGCATTTATTCCCTAATCCTGGAAATAAACCTGCCAAGGGCGCGTGGCCTGGAGGGGGGTCTGGAATCTGCAGGCACCTGGGGTGCGGGAAGGCAGCCGTGCACAGGCACTTGGCAGGATCAGGGCACCGGGGGCCGGTCGCAGTGCGTGCTTCTTAGGAAGATGATTAATCTATTTATTTTGCATTACTACTATTGTTATTATGCGCCTACGCCTGAATTATGGGAGAACTTTACGGCACAAATTGCATTTGCTTGCTGCGAGCACAAACTAAAGAGGAAAATTCTTTCCTTTTAATATCTTTGGATCTAACCGGGTGGGAGGTGCTGAGAGAAGGGGCTCTGGGGGGCAGGATCTGTCTCTTGTGCTCTCGGCATCTACCATCATGAGGTCCCTGCTCCTAACTGGCCTTCCAAGGTGTTACTGCGATAGCAAGCAATATATAATACAGACAAGAGGGAGGGAAAGGGATGAGGTAGAAAAATAAACTTGTGCCAATGTATTTTTCCCAAAACAGCAAAAAATTGCAATGTGCAGGAACATGGTGCCATATAGACATCTAGGGGCAAATCTTGGAAATAATGTCCCCTGGATCCGAGTGCTGTGATACGTGGCAAAAGGGTAACTGTGCGCTAGGCGGAGTAAACAGCAGAAAATATGTGAATGAGGAGGGCTTAATAATTTTTCTTTCCCCTCCAAATGTAAAATCCTTGGGGAAAAAAGGCTAAAAATTAGGAAAGGGGGTAATTTGCAGAAATGGGCGATCTGTTCATCACCTAAGCGATAGGAGAGGATTTCTTTTTAAAAAAATTTTTTTATTGTAAACTACCTTATGACAATTGGTGATAAAAGAGCTGAGCCTTTCAGAAATCCATTTTAATAAACCCCCGTATGACCTCATAGATATGCAAGGATTTAGAAATAACATGGATTTTAATGAAGGTACTTGAAAGGTATGGTGCCATATTGCAATTTTATGGAAGATCTTAGATTAATGAAATTAAACGTGAACTGCATTGTTTAGATGATGAACTTAAGGTCATATCTGCAGCATTTGAAAGAGAAACCTTGAGTGGAGGGTGTAGAATCATTGATTTAGACCCTGGTAGACAGCTGAATAGCAAGCATTGAAGCATGAAGGTAAATTCCCATATTTCATTGTTAGAAGGTTAGCTGGTGGCTGCCAGCTTTTCAGTGATAATCACCAACCAATTCCACCCTGTTTCAAAAAAGATTTTGCCTTTGTGTGCTAAGACACTTTTAAAAACCATTACTGTTCAAAGCAGGGGCACACTGTTTAAAGAGAAGCTATTTCTGCAAAATACAGGATGGCAATGAGTTGATGCTGTCCTTGGATAGTGATGCTATTAAGTTCATTAGGATCATCATCCATTTAAAATGCTTATAAGGAGAATTGAGGCTGTTTGCTGGAGACGCCAGAGGCACCTCCTCCCGCAAGTCACTACATGTCATCAGTAATTAGCTCCTTTGCTTCCTTAGGATTTTTTTATAAGACAATGGCCCTTTCAGGTTTAAGCACTGCTTTCCTCCCCAGACCCAGGGCACACGCGCGCGCGCACACAGAGGGAATAAATGCACGCGCATGCACGCGTGTTAAACTAACAGACGGGAATTTGCACAACAGGAAAATTGCAAGGAATGAAATCCTCGGGCCTTAAGAATAAGTGATAATGGGATGATACTGCCAATTACTGCTGGGGCACAGTGTTGTCACAGGGAACAGCTCATGGAGATGGAAGGATGAGGGGCGGAGAAAAAGATTCCCTTTTGACAGTTTGCCGTTAAAGGGAATTTGTCAAGGATGTTAAAATTAGATCTAAGTGGGCCAGATCCTCAGATGACATAAATCAGCCTGTAGACTTCAAACCATGATGGGGCCATGTACTCCTCTTTGTTCTTTCTTCATCTTTATTATCTGCATCCTAACGCTGCCTGAAAGCTGCAACGATGCTTTAAGCTCCATTGTCTTAGCGCTGTACAAATTGCAGCGAGAGAAGGTATTTCCACGCTTTCACCCGCTCTGTGCGGCCTTTTATTGCTTAAAACATCTGCACGTTTTCCAAAACCTACCAAGCAGGTGCGGGAGATGAAGACCTTGTCTGGGCTAGGCTTTAGGCTGCGATGTTCCTGTTGGTTAGGCGAGCTGCACGGGCTGACCTGGCTTCAGCGTGGGTAAGGTGAGCTGCTTTCAGCAACGGCAGAGCGATGGAGTTGCCTTCAACAAGTGCTGTTGCCTACCAGAGTGAGAACACCAGAATGGGAATCCATCATCCTGCATCCAGCCCTGCTTGGTTAGAAATACAGTTTTATATCTATTTAGATATATATATATATATATATATATATATATATATATATATATATAAAAAAGGGAGCATTCGGCTTCTGGAGTGGCCTGCTAGGGTGCAGGGGTCTAGCTGGGTACAAGAGAGGGCAAACGCGAAAAAGATGCTCTCAGATGGGAAAAGATCCCATGTTTCCCTGTATGTTCTCTTCCAGCCTGAATTTTTGGCAAGCAGAGCTAATCCCTGCCATGTCATGAAAACTGTCTGAAAGCTGCCGGTGAGGAAATCTGAGAAGAAACCGTGTCAGGTAATGGTCATAAATGCATCACGATCGCTCCTTTCATTAGAATCTTCCTTGTTTTCTCCCTGGCGTACACCACAAGCACCTTACACGTGCTTTGGTTGTGGGTGTTTGGGGCGGAGAGGCAAAGGGAATAAAGCCTGAGCCATTAGACATTTAAAAAGGCAGCTGGGAGATTTAGAGACGTGGGACTTATTAAAATAAATAGAAGTTGTGTGTCTAAATCCCCTGATCATCCTTGAAAATCTTGCCCCTAACGTTCATCTCGCAGCCCTTTCCAAATGGGGCATTGCATAGCGCGTCTCCAGCCTCTACCTCGGTGCAACTGGGCAGCAAAACCAGGATTGCGCAGGGGCTGAGCCCGGCTCTGTGCCATGTACTGCTTAACGTTCTAGTAAGGAGGGTGCCTAATGGTACAAAGCCTTGAAACAGCATAGAGCGTTTTCTGGGAAGACCTCAACTGAAAAAAGTCCAAGTCCCGCAGAAGTGGAGGGAACGGGGGTCCCCTCTCCCGTTCCCGGGGGTTTCTGGTACGCGTGGCTCTCAGCACCAGGCAGACCAGCCCTGCTGCCTCCAGTCCTGGGGAGCTGATTTGCTGAGCTTTTAATGGATTCATAACTTCCCATCCTGTTGTAAATCTTCCAACAAATATTTTTTAATTTTTAAAAGAAACTATTGGCATTGGCCACTTCAGAAATGCTGACCCATTAAGTCTAAACAGGGAAGTTAGGGCATGTTAAATATCAATTGATTATAAAACCCATATTAATTGACGTTTAGCAGCGCCACTAATGGAGAGGAGCTCATTACATAGCAGTTAACCCTCAACGCATATATATTAAATAATCAATTAGTATTTATTTAACATACAATAACCTCCCTATTAGAGCTAAATTAAAAGCCTCTTTATGGAGGCCCTGCACTGTGCTAACCTGAAGCCAGGAATTTGCATTAAGAGCCTGAATCTTTCTTACCTCCGGCGCCCCCGAGATAATTTTAACTTATTAAGTGAAAGACTAAGAGGGGTTGTGTTTGCTGCGGTTACTCGGCCCTACTAAGAGCGACTCAGCCCCTGAGTTATATGATGTATATGACATACGTGAGTAGGAAAAAAAAGTGGAGTTTGGGTTACTGTATATGTAAGTATGGGATAAACAGAGCTTTTAGCAAAAATAAACAAAGTTCTCTTGCTTCTCCTGCAGCACAACGTGTTCTGCAAGGCAGCGCTCGCTCCCAAGAAAGGCCAAGCTGAGAGGGAAGACGGGAAGAAGGAGAAAGTCTGAATTTCTCCTTTGTAGACAGATGGAAAAGGTTGCGCTGCTTCTCCTGGGCCACGGAGCGGGCGCAGGGACCCTTGCTGCGGGGCAGGATAACCTTTCGGTGTGTGCATGTGCCACCGTGCTCTGCCGTCAGGGACACCCGGAGGCCAAGAAAGCACCCGGGGTCACTCGCTCCGTTGCAGACAGACCACAAAATGTAAGTTTACCACATCAGACTGTTCTGGCCACTGGGTTTGTTCTCTCTCCCATCCTCAACCCCTTCAGTAAGACTGTGCTGACACCAGATTTGGGGGGTGTAAGCTGTGCGCCACGACTGCCAGGCACGGGCGAAGGCTGGGGAGATGCTGGACGGGTGAAAGCTGAACCAAAGATGAGTCCCGTTTATCCTCCTGTGCCTGGTCCGTGCAGAAAGCGCTCCCCTGATGCAATTACAGCCTGTAAAAGGGCAGTTTTAACACGGCGCTACCTTTTATGAGCAGAATCTTCAATTAAAACTCTGCCGAAACGATAGGAATTGTGGCACTAAATGAAAGGCAAGTCAGGTTTCTCCAGGAGAAACGCGGTGCCAAGAGAGCACGCAAGTGCAAACTGAACGCTGTCGAGGGGAGGGGAAAGAAATGCGAAAAGCTTCGGCAGCGCGTGTCGTGGGCTGTGGAACTCGTGTGGTCCCGATTCAGCTCGCCCTCCCTCCGTGGGGAGCAAGGCCCCAGAGCCGCTGGGCAGAGGAGAGGGTGCTCCGTGTGGGGAAGCTGCCGCTCCTGCGGTCCCAGCGAGATGCGGAGACTCTGGCAGGTGATGGGCGAGAGGGAAACAGAGGGACTCAGACACAAGCGAAAGACTTTTGAAGTAGGAGAAAAGTATTTTCAAACGTAAAAAGAAAGGAGAGCAAGGAGAGAGATGGGCGGGTGGCAAGACAATATAGAAAGCGAAGACGTGGCATGGTTGGGTAATGGAAATAGGGCAAACTGGGGAGCTCAGAAAAGGAATAGCTGAGCTAAATTGCTCAAAATGAGTCTCTCCTGCATTACGTCCTGAGCGGCCATTTATATCTGTGTGGCATATTGATACTAGCAAATGGATTTACTCCCATCTCTCTCTGGTGTAAAGGGGTGACAAAGAGGGGTATAGCGGGAAGCTATTCTGTTTTCCTTGGAGCCTAGGTGAGTTTTAGATTGGGGTCTAATCGGCCCAGAACCTATTTGGAGCGGAATTAGATCACCCCCGCCCTATGCAATAATCTCTTTTCTGGTGGGGGAGAGCTGGGAAATCAAGCAGCTTCTCCAGAAGTCAATTTTGGTTCTCAAAATGGAGCCAGCTCGAGAAATTGTCATTGATCCACTTCTGAACTTTGGAGCAAATTTCCATAAAAATAATCAGATCCTCGCAGCTGCAGAGGTTTGTAATGCCGTGGGTTTCCCTGGGTGGGACAGGCAGGTTGGGAGAAGGAGAGCTGAGCAACGCTTTGGTTTCACGTTCCTTCTCTTCACTGTACCAATTCCGAATAAGGACTTAGGTGAGGGAAGGGATGGGAGACGATGCCTTGGCCACCGTTTTTGTAACATCTTGGCAAAAATGAGCAAAAGAAGCAAGTTGTTTGGCCCGGTCCTCGGCAGATGGAAACTGGAGCAGCCTTATTAAGGGCTTAAAAAAAGCTCAATTAATTCAGGCTCCTGAGAAAGTACCTGGGAATGTGGCTTGGTTGAAAACTCCCTAGAAACTCGGAGGAGCTCTGACACTGGGGGAGCTGGGTTCAGGCTGGAGCAGGCAATGACAGCTCAATCCCAGAGGTGTGAAGAAGCAAAGGGAAGGACGAGCAGGGCCCCTCCGGAGCAGCCCTGATGGTCTGGGGCGTTTTATACGTATGTGAAAGGGGGTGCATCCCCCCCATCCACCCCGACTGCCCCCCTCCAGAGGCAGAGGGAGGCTCCCAGCCTCTCCCGGCTGCAGAGTGGCAAAGGGAGCCAAGGAGATCCGGGGGTGATGGAGACGGGGCAGAAACAGGCAAATAACCGTGGATTTGAAACATCAGCAGGCGGGGTTTAATGAAGGGATAAGCAAAATAAAACTGGAGGAGAATGACAATGCTGTTTGAAGGGTAATAATGAAGCTGATAGAAAATTGCTTTAACCATTTTGGATCTTGCGGAAGACCCGAATGTAATTTTACCGAGGAAATTTAATTGTGTTTCGGGCCAGCTCTGCTTTTCAGCTCTGCCGTGGAGTGTCAACGCCTGCCCCTCCCGAAACTCGGGGGGGACTTTGCTGTTTGCTGTTCACTACGGTAGAGAGAGACCTTCGTGGTCTTTTCCCTCCAAGGACAGCACCAGTCGTTCGAGCAAGTGATGGTCACCTGTATTCACAGGTATATGATGTATTTTTAGCACCTGCAATAAATTACTACTTTTTTCCTTGCAGCTTCTGGAAATATTCCCAGTCCCTGGCCTATTCATCAGGATTGTTATATTTCTGCTGCTGCAAAGAGGGAAGTACCTTTTTCTCTTCCCATTTATTAGCATGTACCATAGCGTGAGGGACCGCGCTGGGGAGGAGAACCCCGTTGTGAGCGGCACTGGGTAAACACAGCAGAAATGACAGTGACAGTCCTCATCACAGAGTGTTAGCAATTCAAACAGCCACGTCCGTCAAAGAATTTGAGAGAAGGGATGTAACGCAAGCGAAAGGAATAACATGACAGCTTGCAAACACTGAGTGAGTTGCGTGATTTTTCATAGGTGTGTTCATTCTTCAAGTATCTCGAAGGAAAGGCAAATGAATTTTATCCTGGGCAAGGCTATGTGCAAGCTAGGTCTGTTGGAGCTTTACGTTAGACACGTAGAAATCTCTTTCTCCTGTAGGAAGAGGTAACCAAAGGGCTTTCTGAAAATTTGAGGAAATTATCCAAAGCCTGGTTTTGCCTAGGAGCATGGGGGATCTATCATTGAGCCCCAGGGAAGGGCAGTCCTGTGCTGATCTATTTAATAACAGGCAGAAGAAAGTAGTAAAACAGAAGCAGTGGAGCAAAACCAAAAACCTCACCAAACAAAACGCGATGATTTTCCAAGGTAAAATTTTGGGGTAGTTGGAATCTATTGATGTTTCCTAAAACAACCCATTAAGTCCCTCCACGCTGCAAAGGTAACATCAAACTTAAATTTAGGAAATTAGGCTAAACGTTTTCTATTACCCTGAAATTTTGCCTTAGAGAAATGATAACACAGAAGGAATTTCCTTGGGAAAGAAAAGAGTAAGAGATACTGCAGAATTATTTTAGTCAAGCTGACTGCAAGGCTAAAAATGAATTCTGGGGCAGGACAATGAAGAAACTCATACAAGAATATTAATTCTGCTTCCAATCATCCACAGAGTTCAGTCATTGAAGTCAGGAGAGAATTCATAGTCTGTCTGGTTTCCACGGGCTTTGGGGAGGCCTTGCCAGTGCTATTCTTTGCCACTAGATTTGCCTGTGACTCCGCAATGTTATTAATGGAAATAATTTCCTCTATGGAGAAGCAGCCACCTCTCCCCTGCTGCTCTGTCTCCGCCGAGGATCGCTCTGTTGTACGTCGTATCTTCCCTCAGCCCTCGTAGGCTGTGCCTGCAGGGTGTTGTTCGGTCTTTTGCCCGCTTACCCAGGCACAGAATGCCCATCCTAAGCTAATCACGAAGGCCCGTCTCCTCCTGGTGAAAACGCTCTCTGAGGACTCGCCTCTGCCACTGTGCCTTCAAGGAACCAACCCGCTAATTATGGGATTGGATTTCTATCAGACATGGCATTAAAAGCAGAAAGGGAGATTCCAAGGGCCCGGGTTCTCATCCCATCGCTTTGCTGTGCCGCTTGACCCCTTCCCTGTCTCTCTGGCTCTGCAGGGAGACCTGCTTGCCCCCACGGGCAGCCTGGATCCCCTCGGTGAGGGCTCCCCAATGCCCTCTTTGAAAACCCAAATCCAAACGCAAGCGTGTCAAGCCTTATGAAGTGTGGCTGCAAGGAGTAATTCCTACCTGCAGGACGTTATAAAGTCCTCAGCTAGCAGGCACTAGGGCAGAGTAAAATGGTTATTTTAGCCGTATCATCTCTTCCGATTGCTTGTTCTCCGCCTCCGTGGAGGGCTGGCTGGCAGCGTGCAGTCCTGCTGATTTAAGCTCGCCAGGCTCCGGCGTTGGCTCTCTGCTGAAGCGCCTGAGCTGCCTTACAGGACTTGGCCATAAACTGCACGGCCCAAGGAAGATGTTGCTTGTTTTCTGAAGGACAGGATGAAATCACCCTGTGTATGTCCTATATCTATTGCCTCTCTGGGCAGGGAAAACATAAATGCCTTTCCCACCATTTTATTTATTGGCTTTTCTCCGTTTCCTGGGAAAAGCCTTTTTTTTTTTTTTTTTTTTTTAAGTACTTTTGTGTGTGCGCGTGAGCCTGTGTGGGGTAGGCGTGTGTGTGTGTGTTTTAGGAGGTTAAAAAAAATTTCTTGCTGTCAGCAAGTGATGTTACAAACCTGCTCTGACAAGGCTGGTTGTATATTTACAGTTGGTGAGAGCGAAGGCTTCATCAATCTTCACGCTTTGAAAGGGACAGGCCCGCTCCCATGAGCACCTGCTCCGGGAGAACAGCTGAACTGTGACTTTCCAGGGAGCTGGCTGTAAATTTTAGCCATTCCCCCCGCAGCCCACGCATGCTTGAGCTCTTTAACCTTCCCAGGCTGGCAGGAGTCCCAGCAATCAGTTCAGTGCAAAGACTGGGGTTCTTTTTAATTAACCTTTTGTTTCCCGCTGCAGGTGTTTCGGAGTTTCTTAATGTTACAAAGGAAGAGGAAAAAAAACCTGTTTGCAGAGGTGCATCCACTCTCTTCCACTTCTTCTAGGCTTGGTGATCAAACGGGATCAGCCTTTCTCGTGCTTCCCCTCCACGTTTGGATGTACCTCTTGGATGCATCTGCTGGGAATTGGCAGCACGGGTTCCCTTTGGGCGCCTGCAGAACGTATTCCTGCGAGCGCGCTTTAGTTCTGTCCCGCAAGGTCACGTTTCCTTCCGTCCTGAGGCACCTGCTTTTCCAACCCACTCCTCTTTCTTCAGGCAACTTCTCTTCAGACACTCCAATCCCTCGGCGTCTTGAGGTTCTGTTTAATTAGTTTGGCCTCTCGCACCCAGCCCGCCCAGCCAGGGGAAGTTTGATTATAGACTTGCTGAATGCTTCTGCAGCCTCCGGACTTCCCGGAGTGCTCGCGCAGTGGAAGGAAAGAACCCAACCCTTCCTGCAACTCCAGACAGGTTGCCCACCTTTAATGGTGGGCTGGGCAAGGCCAGCGAGGAGGCAGAGATCAGAAAACATAGCAGGAAAGCACTGGGAGAGGCTTTAGGTGGACCACGCTCGGGAGGCGTAGCAGTATTTTTGCACGTAAGAGCACTTGGTTTACTTCAGGTAGGCTGGCTGGTTAATAAAATAAGCTGCGTAACTTTGGGGAGGTAAACAGTCCTGCGCTGTAGGAAAAGGGAATTATTGTCCTATTTGATCAATAAAATTATTAGCCATACAAGAACCTGTTGTATCTCTAAGAAAATTCACATGTGGAAATTTATCACAAGGAAAAAATACATTTAAGCCCCACTTAAAACAGTAAAATATATCTTTGAGGGAAAGTTTCAGACTTTTCTGTGTAAGTGGAATAATGGTTTCTATAATTTAATAGGTGCTAAATTTGGTGAGGAGTGCCAGCAAATCCATTTCACATAATGATATTTTATCTCCCTTGAAATGGTCATTTTCATGAATGTCTTTTTATTGGTTCCCTTGTCCCACGAAGTGTCCAAGGTGGTGCTGCTCATCCTCAAAAGCTGAGCACGCACAGAGGCAGGGATGACTGGAGAAACCTATTAATAATGGTGACACAAAAAATGGGCAGGAACTGCATGACAGTTAAATGTGCTCCCTATAAATAAAGAGCATTTTTAATTTGACCCTCAGGGCGGTGGCTTTTTAGCGCTTACTTTTGTAGGAGTTAAGGTGGTCACAGCTATTAAAAACTAGAGATAAGCAGCGAAGAAATTCAGGTGAGGAGAACAGGAAAAAAAGAGGGTTTCCAAAGAAGAGCTCACTGAAACTTTCAGCTAGAATTGCCCTCAAGTGAAGGATTTTGTTTACATAGGTGACGGCAATTTTGCTTCTTGGTAAAAGGGGTGATTTGTCCTCTTGGGTATCTCATTGCGAATTTGCGGAGCCAAACCTTTTCCTCACGTAGCTCTACCCAGATGGACGGAAGCATGAGTTACGAAGGTTCACAGATTTTTAGGACCCTCATAGCATACCTCGTATGAAAATTAAAAGGTGTGGCTATGGTTTCATTCTGATTGGTACTTCATGCTAGCTAGAGGTAGCAACCACAACCTGAGCCTGCTATCACAAAAAATAAACTGAGTTTCAGGAGAGGGAACAGAGAAATTTTTCCTGGAAAAAAAACAAGCAGGAAGTTGGAAGAAAATCAGAATAAAATGGAAGGAAGTGGAAAATATATAAGGGTAGGTATCAAAAAGGCAATATATGATATTATAGTGTGATAAATACACTTGGTATAAAATGGCCAGAGACATTCACAGTCAACACAAGGTCTTTGCTGCCTTTTCTCTCATGTGCTGTATACCTGCAGAATCAAAATTGTCTGAGTTTTGCCACCCTTTGAATTCTCCCACCTTCAGTGCCTGGTTGCCTGCCTGCGTGGAGGAATGAGGATGTGCCAACATTTGGTCCCGAAGCTGCAAATTCAGAATGAAGCAAGGAGCAAACGAAGTGACAAGATGAGCCGTTGTGGGAAGTGAAGGGAAGACTGTGAAGATGGTTATAATAAATAATAAGAAACGTTGCATGGGCCAAAGGAATAATAGATCACCAATGGAAAGACTGTAAAAGCTGCTGAGAGTTATTGATAGACATTGTGTAAGGAAAAAAAAAATTTAAAAAAAAAAATCCCTGACAGTTTTGCCTTCATGTTCAAAGGTGGGTGGCAGGGCAGATGCCAGGATGAAAGATAAATTTCCTTTTGCATAAAGAAGAAATATTGAAGGAAACTGAGCAGAGGTGATGGAGAAATTAAGAGCGTTAAAAGGCCCCTGAAAGCATGTGGTCCATGTCAAACCCCTTTCCAGATTTTGAGCTGAGTCAGCAAAAAGCAGGAAAAATCTGTTGAGGGAAATGAGAACCTCTTTGAAGACCAGTAATGGAGAGGTTCCTGCAAGACTCAAGTCCGGAGGTCCAAGGAAGCTTTCCAGAAGTGAAAGCTGGTGGTACAGAGGAAGGTATCTTGCGTGGCTGGGAGGCCAACGTGTATTTTAATCTGGGGTTGCAGCAGAGAAATAGTTAGGAGAAGTTGTGAGTTTAATTAAGGAAAACCATCAAGGATTAAAAAATTGGAAGCTGTGCCAATAAAGGGAGAAGAAAACTGACAGTGGCTTTCTGAGGAATTAATGCAAATCATCGGCCAGGGAAAGCCAAAAGATATAACTTCTGCAGTGGCAGGAAAGGTTGGATAAAACATAGTCGAGAAGTGTAATCTGGAGTAAAAGGGATAAGCGTGGGACATGCGAGTGCCTGGGCGAGCACTGGGCTGGTGGCCCCTTGTGAGGATGCACTGGCTTGTATTGCCCTGAAGGTCTGATCCTGAAGGAACTTCAGGACACGAGACAAAGTGATTATTGAGGTGAATTTAATGGAAGGAAGCCCAATTCAGAGACAAGAGGAAGGGAACAAACACTACAAGGGTTTGAAGGCACCTGGCCTGGCTGGGGAACCAGTGAGCATGAGTTCAACCCAAGTACTGATCGGGCAATTTTCCCTGTTTCTGCAAGAAGTTTCAATGAAAGATTTCTGATTCATGCACTCTTAATTAATTAAAACTCCCAAGCATCCCTGAAATAGGTAAGTGCAAGCTAAACAGCTACCATCAACCATGGCGCATCATGAAACTGCTCTTCAAAAACTCAAGAGTTTTTGGGGGAAATAGCATCATTTTGGTTCTCTCCAGCTGTCTGATGCCCATTTATTTGGTATCCAAACAGCTTTAAAGCATTCATTATCGTCTTGCTTAGACTAAGCAGATAACGGGGGCTGCAGGAAGGACTTTGCCTACTGAATCTTATGTGCTTGTTTTAGGAAAAATGCCCGTTCTTCTCCAGAAGAACAAAATGGGAGCCAGGAGCCGTATTTGCAACCAGCCTCGACAAGAGCTCCAGGTCTTGCTGCTCATCTGTGCCCAGCTGCTACTGTGCCCCACACCTGGCCCTTCTTAGCTCTACTTTGTAGATTCATTAAAGCTTTTGAGGATGAATCCACTCCAAAAGTCCTGGGAGTGCTTCGGTGAGCGGCCACCAGAGGGGTGCTGGCCAAGGGGGACCATGGGGCAAATGGGGCCGTTCCTCTGAGCTCCAGGGGGCTTTGGGCAGAGTTGAAGGGAGTAAATAAAAGGGAAAAAGAACCAAATGAGAGTTTTTCCAGTGCTGCTCCACAGCAAGTCTGCTGCTGCCTGTGAGGGAGTGTGGCCCAACTGCCCCAGGCCACCACGCTGGGTGAGGAGACAGCTGCCCCCGGCTGGACCCCTCCATACCCAGGGCTGATTAATTTGTGCCTCAGATAGGCAGGAAATGAGGAAAAGCAGAAGAAACACGTCCCTGGGGAGGCCAGTGCGTACCCCACCGTGGGCCGGACAGGCGCTGCTGCCCGTGCCCCATGGCAGCCTGCTCCGGGGGGACCGGCGTGGCCTCGCAGAAGGCGCAGCACCCGCGGCGGGGGAGGCCAAACCGGGCTCGGCTTCTGCCTGCACCTTCCTCAGGTAAGGCCCTGGGCGGAAGGGGGGGTGTCGGGGCCGGGGGGATTGTCGCTCTCTGCCCGCCTGGGAAGCGGGCCTGGTGAGGCGGTGCAGCACCGGCACGGCGGCTGGGCGAACCAGCCCCGCCACGGCGGCTCCCGGCTGCGAGGAGCGGCGGGGCTGAGGGGAGGGCGGCGGGGGCGGCCTCTCCTCCCCTCAGCCGCCACAGGCGCCTCAGCTCCAGCGCGCCGGCTCGGGGCTGAGCCAGTGCTCGCCGCCCGCCACTGGAGGCCGCTCCACACCTCATTAAATAAACACAAACAACAATTAATGAAGGATCCCACGCGAACGCGGCCCCGAGCGGGGCTGGCGGCGGGGCCGGGGAAGCGGTGGCCGCGGCGGGGCGGGGAGGGGGGGGGGGAGGTCGGGCCGCCCGCCGCCTTGGCTCGCTCTCCCAGCGAGGGAGGGTCGCTGCGGACGGGGAGATTTTGGCCTCCCCTTTTCCCGCTTACTGGAAGGATGCGGGGATATCCGTAAGAACTTACACCCCCGCATAAATATATTTATCTATAACGCGGGTTCTGCTCGGGGATCCCGGCAATCCCTGGTGGCTTTGGCAGGCAGAGTCTTGCAAGAACTGCATCTTAACAGATGCCCCGGCTTCCTTGCAAAGGTCTCCTCTCAGGAGAGAGATTTGCAAGAGATTTTATTTGCGAGTTGAATCCCTTTGTCTCAGAGGAACTGGCGCATGTGTTGCTTGTTGATCAGGCTGTACCCCAGAAATTCATTCCCTTTTCGCTTTGATTTGAAAAAACAAAAAACCAAAAAACCAAAACAAAACAAACCACTGCCAAACCAACGCTGAGATGCTACGTTCCTGTAAATAGCAGCCGTAGGGATCGCTTTGCCAGGCGGAATGCTATCAGCAAGTGTTGGTGTGCTCGTGTAACTTACACCAACGGGCTGCGGTTGTTATTAATCTCAGTTCTGCTGTGAGCCGCCGCTTTCACAAAACAATATACAACTTCATTCAAGCATGCTATTGTTGTTGGCTGCCTGGCACTTCAGGCTGCTGTGTGAGGGAAGGTTTTATAGGCTCAACATTTACAGTAAGTAAATATCAGCATTTTCACCAGCCTCCTTCCTCCCCTCCCCAAAGCTCAGACTTTATTTCCGCTCCCTCCCCCCCCCCCCGCCCTCTTTTGCCACCAACTTGATCTTATTAGGCTGCAAAATTACAGCCTTGTCATAAACCTGGACTAAGGAGAGCCCCTAGCAGCAGCGCTCATATTTTCATTTTGTATTTTTCAGCAGTGACGTCGGTCCAGGGTTGGTTTTATTATTATTACTACTTTCTTTTCAACAGGATAAAGCTGGAAAGCCCTACCCATCTCCTGGAAAAGCCAGTTTCTGTCTGTCGGTGCCTGTCATGCCCTGTATGCCATTATTTAAAAACAACTACGGCAATAGACAGACCAGGCTATAGAAGGGATTTCTCTCACTCTTATTCCCATATTCAGTGGCCCACAGTATTTCTTGTTGCTGAGAAGCGCGTAGGAAGGCTAAATAAGAACTAAACATTAAAGAAGTGCTGGTATCCTCTTTTTGCAGACAGACAGGGAGATACAACTGCATCGGTGCGGAGTGGCTCCAGGCTTGAGGTCGCATCTGGCCGCTGCTCGCTGCCCCGAGCACCCTGCTCCCACCTTGGGGAGCCGCTCGCTCCAGTTTCCAGCCAGCTTTTCTCCCAGGGAAGTTCATGGCTTGATGATCTTAAAGGTCTTTTCCAACCAAAGCGATTCTATGATTCTGTGGCCAAGGTGGGCCTCACCTGCCCGTTGGCTCGGCAAGCACGTGACGCAGTAAACTCTGCAAATTCAAGGCCACGAATGAGTGCAGATGATACAGGTGTAGCTTGGAGGCTTGAGACTTACTTGCAAATTAACATAATTTCTCAGAGGCAGGTGTGATTGTATCTTTGTGGGTAGCTAGGAGGGGAACAGAGTCACGGATACATGATGCAGTCTTCTTACACTTCAGTGTGGGGGGAAGAGAACTGATATCACACGTGAGAAATCAAAACTTAGCTGTTCAGTTAGGGAGACTGTAGCGGGACCATTGGCTGGGTCTGGGTGGGGGGAAAGAGGATTTTCTGGGAAACAAAGGCACTGCCAGCTTTTGTGTCTGTTCTAGGCAGTCCTAGCATTAGGCAGCATTGCTGCTCTGCCTTTTAGTAATTTTATGGACCTGATATTTTAAGGCACCAAAGGGAACGATGATGTTCATTCGACATGTGAGATTATAAAATGGTGAAGTGTTTGTTTGCATGGCCTGGATTGGCAATGTCTACTTGAGAGAGCTTGCGCTTTTATTACCCACTTTCTGGCAGAGAATACCGGAAACAGAGAAACAGCAGAATTATTATTATTTATTTTGTTGCAGTTAGGTTTTTATGAAGATAGGTGTACAGATGGAGATATAGATACGCCTGAGCAACTGCAAATACAATACAAAAATAGGGGATTTGTTTGCCAAAGCTTAATTCCTGCTAGTCTTTGAGTCCTTTCCTGGGAAACTTGTTTGCTGAAGAACACCAGTGATTTGCTTGAACGGAGTATAAAAAGCATGCACTGGTACAAGGAGAACTTGTGGGCGGAGATGAATAGATGGACTGCGTAGGCCATGCGAGTTCTCTTTCAGACGTTCGTCATTGCATGCATTGTGCAAGCTGGATTTTTTGCACCTATGAAGACGTGGGTAGATACTCACTGAGGCATTTGGGGACAGAAGTGTCCCAAGCTGGGTTATGTGGTAGCAAGCAGCTCATGCACGTGTAGACGTATTTTTGCACCTGATTGTGCGTATGGTTGTGAGTAGAAGTACCCAAGCACTTTCAGGGGAAAAAAAAAAAAAAAAAAAAGACTGCCGATTTACATATATACTGTATGCTTCCTATAATGCAAGGTGGCTGGGCAATGTGATGTTTTGCTAGAATGGGCGTCCATTTAGCTGTGTATTTTTTTAAGGAGGAAGTTAAATTTTGCCTCAAGGTACATGCATGCATGTTCTAGTTACATGTGTTTGGTATGGAAATTGAGGGATCTTAGCTGATGAGGTGTTGCGGGTGTGCAGCTGGGGGCAGAACTGAGCCCATGGTTAGTACTGCCATACAGGCATCGCTGCCTGCCTTCCTTCCCTGGGTGCTATTTCTGCATTGCAAAATATTCCCCTTGTCTTCCTTTTCTCTTTTCTGGAAAGACCCTCTTGTAGCATTTGCTGTGTTTATAGCTTTTTATGGGACTCGCAACTCTGGAGTTTCATTGCCGCTCCATAATCAATGTTAGTTCTCCTCGTTTTATGGTTTTAAAAATGTACATGCTCTACTCTTACAAACTCTGTAAAATGTCATTAGTGTGTCTTGGGATGATCATATTTTGTTTACAGATGCCTTGCTGCTGTAAGCCTCTGTCTTTCTATGGTACAGTTACCAGAAAATGGATTAAAAATTAAATTAACATATTGCTTTGTTTGTTTGTTTTTAACGAAAGCTGTTTTCCAATTAGCTCCTTATTTGATCAAAGATTGCATCTGAGTTAATGGTGTGGTTTTGCCCAGTTTATGATTCTTTCTCTGAGATAACCGGGTCAAGTTTTGTTTACATTGCAACCCACGTAAGCTCCATGGTAAACCACACTCACACCTTTTTCCCCAGGGCCAAAGCAGCGCGTGGAGATACGCCTGTAAACTCAACTAAATGCACAACTGTAGGCATGCACTTACTCGGTGTCAGCACGTCTCCCTTTTTCAAGAGAATTTTCATCCCCAGCTCCAACTGACGTTCAGTCTTTGGGTTACGTAGATGAATTTCATGGCCTTCGGTAGAGGCAAGAGATTGTCCACAATCTGCGTGTGCTATTTGCTTATATCCCTAATGATGTGTGTGTGACGGAGCAGCTCTGCTTTGGACTATCTCAGTTTGAAAAGTCTTGCAGCCATCTTTTAAATGCACTTGCACCTTGTTTTGCAGCGCTGTGCCGGGCTTCAGGCTCTTCCAACCTTCTCCAATGTTCATTTCTTCCATCGTGGGCTTCCTTCTCACCACACAGCTTTGCAAAGGTGAGAACAATTTGTGGGGCACGGCTGATAACCAGCTTTGCACACAGCACTCATCGCTGCCAAAAGGTGTTACAAACCCTGCGTTTGATATCCTCCCACTTGGTGCAAGTGGGGCCGTTGTGACCAGGGGCACTGTCTAGCTGCCGTGCCTCTTAGAGACCATCATTCTGTGTCCATGCGATGGCTGTCTTGAACAGAAGTTGTTCAAGACCTTCTTCTTTTTGTACTTTCCCATCATACGGATTGACTTCAGAATCAGTCTTGCCATCAACAGCTCTGTAGATATTATTCACAGCCTGGTGATCCTTGCTAGTAGAGTCCGGCTGTCTGTTGGGATAGACATAGCCACAGAGAAATTGGCACAGAGGTTTGATGGCCTGTGTTAAGCAGGAAAAGGAGATCACCGCAGCACTTATATTTGTGGCACATTGTCAGTAACCAGCTTCCTAATCACTTGTGTGAAAATATCAAAATGAAGCTTCTGGAAATCAGTCCTTTTTGGCTGCTTATCAGAGGATGATGCTCCGTTCTCTCCATGAAGTGTCTGGATGGGAACTCCAGTTGTCTGTAGATGACCTGAAATATATAAGCCCCTTATCACACATATTGCATTTAATGCTGCTTTTTCCTTTTAAGTAAAATGTTCCCAAGCAACTGGCTGATTTTTCAGTGTTGTAAGTTACTCTTTTGGCTCTCTGGTGGAAAAAATGTACAAATACTATGATAATGATGTTCCTGGTGACCGTGACAGTGTTGAGTGACCCATCACAGTCAGATACCCTGCTGGGTTTGCGTGGCTGTTGTGGAAATGACATTCAATTAATTTGGTTAGCAGCATTAAAATTCATTATTGTCCATGCAAATGATAATTGGGAAATCAGTTATTGATTATCATAAGACCAAGATTCCAACTGTCTCAGCATAGTTGCAGCTTCTGCAACACCCCCACCCCCCCTGCTTTTCGTGACTCCTGCCGTTTTAGCTGAGAGTTACGTTCCCTTCATTTAGTGCGTTGTTCCAGAGTGGATCCTCACCTGCCTTCTCTCGTGGGCTAGAGAAACTGGTCTGGATAGTAAATATGAAATCTGTGCTGACGTCTTTACTGCCTACACCTATTTCTTCATTTCTTCTTTGTGCTTTTGCTACCTAGACCTGGTATCTGACACCCTAGGGCTTCCCTCCTGGCTTAATGATAGGTAACAACAGCACAATTAATCCAAGAACACCTTGTTCTCTGCCTGCTTGGATGGGAAGGTAGGAAACTGTTTCTAATTCTGGGTCTCTTGGATGGAAGGAACCACTGCTGTACTGTCACTGGCGCAGCAGTCAAATGAATGTCAAAAATACCACTGTTTTCTCGTGTTTACTATTAAAAGCAAATGTAATACACATTTTTATAATTAGTATCAGCATTATTTTTGTGCTTACACTAAGAAGCCCAGATGGTGACTTAGCCCTACCTCTGATGGGGCTGTACAAAACACACAGTGAAAAGGAAGTCCTGGCTGTGCTGAACTGTATTTGTTGCTTGAATACGAGTGGAGGCTTTGTAATTCTGATTGCGGATGATCCCAAGTTATTCATCGGCAGTCGTGATGTTGCTCCCAATTGACTCCACAATAGCAGAGGTGAATCTGGCCCAAAGTGTCTCTCTAGTGTGTTCCTGTAGCAAATTAATATTAGGTTTTGTCCCCGTTCCTTCCGTGGAGTGCCTTTGCTGCTGTATCTCGCAGCACTCTGCAGGGACGCAGCGAGGGTATTTTGCAGAGACAATGTCTGGCTTTGCATTCGTGTCTCTTAGGAGAGAGTACCTATGCTGCCTTTTTGGCCTATATTTCATATTGTTCGCTGCGAATAACAGGATCTGATGATTGAAATCTACTACCTGGGATCTGAAATGAATTGCTTGCTTTCTCGCGGAACGTTACGCTTCTCCATTTCCTTCCCCTTTGCGCACATATACATATGCGTGCGTTCACACGGACACGCTGGGGCTTCATCATACCGCAAATTGCTTATACACATGTAAGCAAATATCTTCTCAAATCATCTCTTATCACCAAGTGGGGTGTGGTGCTTGTTGTTCAAGGGGTTGAGGTTGCCTTTCAATCTGCCAGGGCCAGCCTGACACCAAAAATAAACAGCATAAGCCTGGAACGGTTGTCACAAGGGGCAGAGAGAACTTGTCAGGCAGGAGTGTGTGAGCCGGCAAGATGATAATGTGGCATGACACTTCTGAAATGAGACACCGGTTGCCATGGTGAGGAGTCAGGAGGGACTATCTCTCCAGAGGCTGAAATAAAACATGCTTTAAATGATGTTTGATTAGAATTTAGATCATGTAACTGAGTGGCTGGACTTTTTTTTTTTTTTTTTTTTTTTTTTTTTCCCTTCTCCTTTTTCCCCCCCCTCCCTTTACTTGTTGTCGTTGTCGTCTTTGGCTACTGGCAGAGTTCACTTTGGGAAGAAAGGGCCCTGGGTCCGGAGCAGCCCTGGCTGTAACCCCCCTCGCTCCACCACTTCCAGCATGCTGAGAGGTTACTTAGTTCCATGCCCAGTCAATTATACTCCTTGCTAACTCTGCTTGCATTTTCCACTTGAGTCCATCATAGTTTAAACCAGTTAAAAATGATTCCCTCTGTTCTGAAAAACAGTTAATCAATAACACCCTGAGAATATTTCTTGTCTTCGTTTGCTTTCCCTGACCAGTCTGCTCAGGGTATCCGTCATCTTGTTAATATATATCAAAAATACAGCCCATGAAGGCTTATGCACAATGTCCCTCTTGGACTCTTCATATTGAAGGAGGGTGTGAATATGCGCGGGTGTGCATGTGACAGTCTAAGTGGTAAAAGGAACCTGAAACAGAAAGAAT